>JALAZF010000114.1:0-1200000 GCA_022829125.1 Lathyrus tuberosus | reverse complement strand
AAATGATAAGGAAGTTTCTTAGCATGAAGCATGACCCTTGCACACTCTTGAATAGTTCTATTTTTCTTTCTACCACACCATTCTGTTGAGGAGTAATGGGTGACGAGAACTCTTGACTAATTCCTTCTGAGGAGCAGAACTCATCAAACTTACTATTTTCAAATTCCCTCCCATGATCACTTCTGATTCTGATTATACCACAATCCTTCTCTCTTTGAAGTCTCTGGCACAATCCCTTAAAAACTTCAAACACCTCTGATTTCTCCTTGATAAAGTGCACCCAGGTGTATCTAGAAAAATCATCAACAACTACGTAGGCATACCGTTTTCCTCCAAGACTTTCAACTTGCATAGGTCCCATTAAATCCATATGAAGAAGCTCTAAGTTCCTTGATGTGGTTTGTTGTTGAAGCCTTTTGTGTGACATTCTAGTTTGTTTCCCAATCTGGCATTCTCTACATATATTTCCCTCATCTATCTTAAGATTTGGAATCCCTCTGACAGCTTCCTTGGATATGACTTCTTTCATTCCTTTTAGGTGTAAATGCCCGAGTTTCTGATGCCACAGCTTTACTTCATCCTCCCTAGACACTAAACAGGTGGAAGAACTCTGAGTTTCGTGAGGAGCCCACAAATAGCAGTTATCCTTGGATCTGGCACCTTTCATAATAAGTTCTTCTTTATCATTTGTAACCAGGCACTCATATTCAGAAAAGTTTACCTTAATACCTTGGTCACAAGTTGGCTGATGCTTATTAGATTAGCAGTCAATCCCTTAACATACAAAACTTTATCAAGACAGGGCGGACCTTCATACTTTAGTTTGCCAACACCTTTGATTTCTCCTTTTGAGCCATCTCCAAAGGTGACATGACCAGTGGGATGAGGTTTAATATCGGCCAGGAACTTCTTTACACCAGTCATGTGTCAGGAGCACCCACTGTCAAAGTACCAGTTTTCTTTGGCTGAGGCTCTAAGCGAGGTATGGGCAATGAAGGCTACAGTTTGGCCCTTAGGTACCCATTTCTTCTTTCCTTTGGGAGTCTTCCTTCTTCTTCTTCTTCTGGATTGCTTTGAAGATTTAGGATATCCATTCAGCTTGTAGCAGTGAGCCTGTATATGACCGACCTTCCTGCAGTAGTAACACTGTTTATCCTATTTTTGTTTTCCTGGAGAGTTATTCTGAGGCCTTTGATGATGTTGAGACATCCTTCTTGACATCACTTGAGTTGAGTTTCCTCCAGTCCTATGTCCTTTGATCTCAACTTGATCACTATAGCCCAGGCCCTTTCCACTTGCGGCATTTCTTCCTGACATAAGGATTTCATCTAGCATGTCTGAACCATTGTTCATCATCCTTATATACTTGGCCAGGTTATTGAGTTTGGAGTTTAACCACTCAACTTTATCCTCCAATTCTGAGATCGTTTCCAGTTGGTTCCGTCTTTCATCACACAGTTCTGAGATAAGATTCTGCTGATCTTGTCCTAGTTGAAACAATTCAGCCAGGCCATTTGAATTGAGCGATACATTATTTGACTCCTTGTCTGAATCATATACTCCAGTCATTGCAGGCACCTTCTTAGTAGTCTCTCCATCACTTGAGGAGTCATCCTCTGACCATGAAGTAGACAGACCTTTCTTCTCCTTCTTGTGATATGTGGGACACTCACCTCTTGTGTGTCCAAAACCTCCACACTCAAAGCACTGAACTCCCTTCCCTCGGTCGAGTTTCTTGTCATGGCAGTGTCTTCTCCCAAAGTTTCTAGATCTGTAGATGTCTGAAGTCTGAGCCTTGACATTTATCTTAGACTTCTAATCCAATTGCTTTATCAGTTGATGATACTATTTTTCCAAGAACCCTACAACATTGGACAAATCCTCTTTGGTGTCTCCCTCTTCTTGGTTGGTCACCAAAGCAAGACTTATTTTCTTTTCTTCCTTTTCACTAATTGCCATCTCAAAGGTTTGGAGTGATCCCATAAGCTCATCTACCTTTATGGTGTTAATGTCCTGAGCTTCTTCAATAGCCGTCACTTTCATATCAAACCTCTTGGGAAGAGACCTTAGAATTTTCCGAACCAACTTGGCTTCAGGAATCTTCTCACCAAGATCACAAGATGTGTTTGCAATATCAACAATATTCATATGAAAGTCATGTATACTTTCATCTTCTATCATTCTCAGGTTCTCAAACTTAGTGGTAAGCAGCTGAAGTTTTGAGGTTTTTCCACGAGAGGTACCTTCATGAGCAGTCTTCAGGATTTCACAAGCATCCTTCGCAGCTGTATAATTTTTGATGAGTCTGAAGATGCTCTTGTCCACCCCATTGAACAAGGCATTCAAGGCTTCATAATTCCCTTGAGCAAGCTTATCATCTTCATCATCCCAATCTTCTTCAGGTTTCAGCTCCTCAGTGAGCTTCCCATCTTTGTCTTTGATCTTTGGTGGATCCCACCCCTTGACCACAGACTTCCAAGCCTTTCCATCCATAGACTTGATAAACGCCACCATACGAACTTTCCAATAATCATAATTGGAACCATCTAGTATTAGTGGTCTATTTAGAATTCCTCATTCTTTATCCATCGTACCAGAAAGTATTGTCCCTGAATCTCACCCAGATACAAAGCAGGATGCCTGCTTTGATACCAATTGAAATTCTGGTTAAGCAGATCATGAAGATGTCAGACAGGATGTCGTGACACTTGATCTCTGCTTCTCACAAGGATCTAAGGAAGAACAAATGAAAATTGAAGAAAATAAAAAACACCAGAGATTGTTAACCCAATTCGGTGAACAACAACACCTACGTCTGGGGGCTACCAAGCCAGGAATGAAATCACTAAGTAGAATTGGTTCTAAGCTAAACTCAAACGTTTATAGCTTATCACCTAGAAACTACCCTTCCTAGATTTCTACCTAAGACTCTCCTAGGTATGAGACCCTTCTCAATTCCCTTTCAACCACAGCAGTGACTGAAAATATTACAACTCAATAAGAACGTCTTTTTCAAGTATTCACACAATACACGAGAGGCTCACAAGTACAAACCCTAGTACTTCTAAAATAGCTGCAACAATCAACCAACAAACTAGGTTAACTCTAACCTATTTATATTGTAAACCACAACTGGACTTGGTCTTCTAAACCGCAGCAGAAATCTTCCTCAGAATTATCGACCTAATTCTTTCTTCAATCCCAAGTTACCAAAAATGTCTCCTTCACAAGGAAACCGCAAATCCATTTAGAATCAGAATCTCTAATTCCACAATCTCAGATGCCACCTGGAATCCTAGTCATATTCCAATCACACTTGCTAACACAAACAGTTAGTTCAAAACTATAACAAACAAAGATGTCGAATCCTCCTGATAGGACATCTTGTCAAACAACTCAACCTGCAGTTAGTTTAACATGTTAGGACATCTTGTCCGACATCTTTCTGCTAAGTTAGTTTTACCAAAATTAATGCCAACCTCAAAAGCAGGGACTCAACAGAAAGGTTTAAGAGTTATAAGAGATTAATGGCTATCTCTTGGGAAGGCTGGGTTAAAAGGGAATGAAGTGTTCACGGGAAAGTAGGGTCTGACAGCAAGACACCTACGTGGAGTGCGGCGACTCCAAACCGAAGGCTAGGTTAAAAGGGTAATAAGCTATCTATGACTTTACGGTCAATAGAGAGACTTTCCTTTGGAAGGAGATGGAGATAATAACTTGTAAACAGGAGTTAAGGGATTGAAATTAAATGAACAATATGAACTCAAGAATTCCAAAACACTAAACATTATCCCAAATGAAAATTCAAGTATGAACATGGCAAGCATGGATAAGTGGACATTTTCAAAGTTTTGAAATCAGAGATATGTTAAAGCTATGAAACTTAACAACAAAAGCCAGACATAAAAACAACAGAGATGACATTATCCAAAGCTCAGGAACAAACCTCAAGTAAACACCGAATATTCAAAAAACTTAAAAGTCTAAAAAAAACAAGTCGATGATTCACAAAAAGAAGTTCGAGAATTAAATGTAAAGTTTAAACATATTTTTTTGTTTTGAAGTTTTAGAAGGGAAATGAAAAATACTAAAATAAATAAAATAAAATAAAACTAAATTTAAAGTGGCAGGCGCCATCTTTTATGTGGCCAGTGCCACATTTTTTGGGCCAGTGCCACAACTTGTGGCAGGCGCCACTTTTGGCATTTTTTTTATTTTATTTTGTTTTATCTTTCAAATAGCATCCATAAAAAATAATTACAACAAAATCACACATAATACTTATTCAAGAATCAAATATTAACATGCTAGCAAAATATAATAATAACACGAAATAAATGATTATGATATTGCGAAAACAAAATGAAGCATAAATGAAATGGAGGTGTGAGTGTTACCTAGTGGAGATGGTCCACTGCCTCTTCACAAGTATGTATTCGGAAAAAACGGACGAACCTCTTCTTCCTCAAAATGCCAGCTACTGCAAGGTTGGACGGTAGAAATTTCGAACCGAAAAACTCTTGCAACGATATTCAGAATTATAAAAATAACTGGGGGGAGAAAATGAAGAGAGTATTCATCCATGTTTTTAGGGTGAATCTGGTGTCCTTTGGAGTGAAGATCAAGCCTCTATTTATAGGAGAAAAGTGGAGAGGTGAAGGTATGGTCCGATTTTTCATTTACCCTTTTTCACAATTTTCTCGTGCAAGCTGGCGTGGTTGAAAAAGTCTTCATTTCAGAATAGGCTCAAAAAATAGATTGTGCTGAAGAGACGTGAACCATACTTTACTGAAAAGTTTTTCTTTTTCATGATGAAATGAACCCACTTGCATTGATCTTGTCAAAAAAGTATTATTTTAATTAAAACAAGATGCAGATTGGTAAGGTGGAAAACGCCACATTAATTCATGGCAGGTGCCACGAATTAATGTGTCAGGCGCCATGCATTAACATGGCAGGCGCCAATTTAGTGGTGGGTACCTTACCCCTTGAAAGGTGGTGGGCGCCATGCTTAAGTGTGGTGGGCGCCACCACATTATTTTTCTTTTTTTTTTCTTTCTTTTTTTTTTCTTTCTTTATTTTCTTTTCTTGTTCTTTCCCTTTTTCTTTTGTTTCTTTCTTTCTTTTTTCTCTTTTCAAATTCACAAATACCTTGACGATTTCTCGTTCCCTCAGTCAATGGTCGATCATATTAAAATGAGACATGACTTGGATACTTTATTTTGGTCCAATAACATCAGAATCGGAGGCTCGATTTCTTCGGTCAAAATCCTAATTTCCTCAGGAATTCCAATGGATGATCTTTAAGGATCTTGCTTCATCACTTTCTTCCAAGGTCCAAAGATGGCCTCTAAGGATGTCCAGTATCATGTGGAATCATGTCCCAAAGTATGAAAACATGTCTTGATCAGAACCAAGGGCAGTGGTTGACTGATGCTGATAAAACTCTAGTTTTGAATCCTGGTGAATCCTTTAAGATACTGTCTGATCACAACGAGGTTTTTTTTCAATGAATCTTCAAGTTAAGACTTTTGTTCTCCTTCCTGTGCAAACCCTGGCTTTCACAAGAAATAAACTAGCAAGATAAAGTGGTTTAATTAACAATGCACAGATGAATGAACCCTGAATATAAGTGCAAAATGTTATGACATCTAAGGGGTAAAATTTGGGGTACAACAACATTCAACAATAGTAGGGTAAATTGGTTCAAAGACAACATATACAACAAGCATGAGATGTTTATGATCAATGGACATCAAAGGAATGCATAATTCAAAGAGATCAAGTTGTCATGCACTTACCTCTTGGAGATTCTTGTGCTAACTGTCAAGATCCTTGTGCCACAAGTAATCCAATGCTTTGGACACTCTAGATTAATCCCTTAGAAGCTTTTAGGATGATCAAAACCAGCTGGAATCCTCAGGAACACGTTTTAGCTCTTTCTTACAAAAGGGGCAAAAGTGACCAATATGGCAACTCTCTCAAATGGTGTTCCAGATGAGGGGAACCATTTGGGACAGTTTGAGGATGATATTTGGAGTGTATTTGAGGCCTTTTTTGGTTTTGGAAGTGACTGAATCAAGGCATGGCTTGGAAAATGCAGAAAAGTCCAATTTTGAGGTTTTGGAGGTGGATTTTCTGATTTTGGTGTTTCATGTCACAAGTGAGTGTTTGGATAGCTTAGATATAACATATTGGATGTGTTTGGATCATGAGCTGTGGTGGAATTACTCTCTAACTCAAAAACTCAGAGATGACTTGCAAAAGAAGGCATTTTGACCTAAAGAGAGAGATTTTAAGGAAAGCATCAGTTGTAGTGCTTTGGTGTACTCAAACTGAGCACAAATGATCTCTATTTATAGTATAGCAAGTTTTTTTTGCAAGCAATAGTGAATGGCAACTGGTACAGGCCTTTGGCCAATGTTGATCCAAGAGAATCTTTAGTCTCCTATAGCCATTGACTTGTGGTTAGGGCACAGGCCTATGGTTCTTTGATTCAGTGCTGATTCTTGACTCATTCAGTTAGGAATTTGTCAGTCCATGCCACCTTGGTGCATCCATTGAATGCTTGGAAACAAAATTGGAGTCTTGGCACCTTTTTAGCCCTTTTAGGTTTGTTATAGCTATGTGTAGATTTTTGGATTTTGAAGGCTTGGGGATCAGATCATTCTCCTTTTGTTTTATCCTCAGATGTGTCCAAATGGATTAAAAGGCTTGCAGTTGTCCAAATTTTCCAAATCGAGCAAATGCACAAAATCTGCCTTGTACAAGGCAGTTGGAAATAGTGATTTTGAGGGGATCATATCTCCTTGCCCAGGTTGAGTTATGTGAGGCTCTTGTGCTTTTTAGAAAGCACTCATATGATACAACACATGTGTGATCATAGTTTATCTTGAAACTATTTGAATTCAACTGAAAAATTCTCATGAACATTGATGTCCAAGGCTGGTAACTTAGGCAGATTTTCACTAAGTGTTGGAAAAAGTGTCATTTTCATGTTATTGTGATTTTGATCAATCCATAACTAAAAATCCATGAAGAATTGGAGTCTGAGGTAGTTGAAGCTTTTGTAGAGTGTAGAAAGACCTACAAATCGATATTTGGATCACCCAAAATGGTTGCTTGGATCTCAAGTTATGATCCTTGGAAGTTGGTACCAAAACCATTTTTGTTCCATAACTTAGAAAAATTTTGGTTTCTCATGGTTGCCCCTTTTGCAAGAAACCTCACTTTTCTTGATTTTTCTTAATGAATGATGATAAATACCATACATTAACATTATTTTTTACTTAGGGGAACCATTTTTGTGAAAAAATCCAAAAAGTCAAACTTGATTTTGTGCACATCGGATGAAATCCAAACTGTGCGATCCTTTGTGAAATCAAGTCCTTGACCTAAATCAAACCTAATGGATGGATTCCATAGGTGTTATAGGGTGTATTGAATCATATCCCAAGGTTTGGGAGCATGTCTTGGTCAAAAGTCAAAGATACAGTTTGTTTTTTCCTCGAAACCCTAATTATGATCCTGAGGAAATTGAAACTTATGAACCAAGCTTATTGGGTCAATCCATTGTTGCAAATGGATCAATGTGGTGTATTGGAGGCCCTCAAATCATGTCTTAAGGTCTTGGCTCATGCCTTGCTCCAAAAGCCAACTTAGGGGTGAATTAGGTCAAGAAACCCTAATTCCTGATTTTTGGTAAATACCTCCCCTGAGGTTAAATTGACTTGATGATTGGTTCCATGAGGTCCCTTGGAGTATCTTGGGTTATGCTTTGAAGCATTGGCTCATGCCCAGAGGAAAAATTCCATCTGGAGGCCTTGGTCGACCAAAACCCTAATTTGGTGACATTGACGATCCTGAGGCTTAATCCACTTGGAATGTTGCAACCTTGTACTTGATTCTTGATGTGGGAGTTCTCTTGATCCTTTATAGGTGTTTTAGAGGTTAGATAAGTTGAAGATCATGTCATTTCTTGATTGATCATTTGTCTAAGTGCTCTGAGACGGCTCAAAACCCTAATTCTTGATTGTGGTGAATGCTCAATCATCTTTGAGGAGATTGATGAGGCATGATGGTTCATCCATATTGTGGTAACAATTTGCACAATGATGGGAAATCTTGGTGGTCAAAATTTGGGATATGACACATTTTCTATCATGATACCATGGTTTGTCATCTATGACTGCTTCAACTGTAAATATGTAAGTGGGCCTATCGAGACGCAGTATGTTGATCTTGGGTACGTCGTTCCATTGATTCACACTAATCATGGAGGATAGGGTAGCTAGTGCATCAACCATGTGGTTTTCTTCACGAGGGATGTGATGAAAATTAATCTTGTTGAAGAAGGGTAACAACCTTCTTGCGTAGTCTTTGTAAGGAATCAATCCCAATTGATATGTGTTCCACTCTCCTTTGATCTAATTTATAACCAGGGTTGAGTCTCCATACACATCCAAGTTTTTTATCCTTAAGTTGATAGCTTCTTCGAGGCCCATGATGCAAGCTTCGTATTCGGCCTCATTGTTTGTACACTGGAATGCCAATCTAGAGGTGAAAGGAATATGGGTACCCTGAGGTGTAACGATGATTGCCCCAATTCCAATTCCATAAGCGTCGACAACTCTGTCGAAAATTAGTTCCCATTGGGATCTTGGCTTTGGCCCTTCGTCTGGTAGAGGTTCATCGAAATCTTTCATTTTTAGGTACATGACATCCTCGTCTGGGAAGTGAAATTTTATTGATTCCTAATTGTCAATCGGTTGGTGAGCCAAATGATCAGCTAAAACACTTCCTTTAACGACTTTCTGGGCATGGTACTCGATGTCGTATTCTGATAACAACATCTTCCAACTGGAAATCCTTCCCGTTAAAGCAGGCTTTTCAAAGACATACTTAATCGGATCAATTTCGGAGATTAACCAAATAGTGTGACAAATCATGTATTGGCGAAGACGTTTAGCTGCCCAAGCTAGAGCGCGGCAAGTTTTCTCGAGCATAGTGTATCGAGTTTCACAGTCTGTGAACTTCTTGCTTAAGTAATAAATGTAAGACTCTTTTCTTTTTGTTTCGTCTTGTTGACCAAGCACACAACCCATGGAGTCTTCCAAGACTGTTAGGTAAATGATCATTGGTATTCCTTCCACTGGAGGAGACAGAATAGGTGGTTTTAGCAGATAATCTTTGATGTTGTCAAAAGCTTTTTGGCAATCCTCTGTCCATATACAGCTTTGGTTCTTTCTGAGTAGTTTGAAGATTGGCGCGCATGTCGCTGTCATGAGGAATATAAATCTCGAGATGTAATTCAGACGTCCCAAAAATCCTTTTACTTGTTTTTAGTCTTTAGAGAAGGCATTTCTTGAATGGCCTTGACTTTGTTGGGATCAACTTCAATTCCTCTTTGGCTGACAGTGAATACCAAAAGCTCTCCTGAACAAACACCGAATGTGCATTTATTGGGATTCAAGCGGAGTTTGTATTTTTTCAGATGCTTGAATAGTTTTGATAGACGTTCCACATGTTTTTCTTCTGTTTTAGATTTGTCAATCATGACATCGACGTACACTTCAATTTCTTCGTGCGTCATGTCGTGAAACAGAGTTGTCATAACCCTTTGATAAGTTGCTCATGCGTTCTTCAGATCGAACAACATTACTTTGTAATAAAAGGTGCCCCATAGGGTGATGAACGAAGTTTTCTCCATGTCTCCTGGTGCAATTCTGATTTGATTATAGCCCGATAATCCATCCATGAAGGAGAATACTTTGAATTTTGTTGTGTCCTCAACTAGCATGTCAATGTGAGGTAGGGGAAATCATCCTTTGGAATTGCTTTATTTAAATCCCTGTAGTCTACACACATTCTGACTTTTCCATTTTTCTTAGGAACTGGGACTATGTTGGCTAGCCATTGATGATATTCTGAGGTGGCAAGGAAACCTGCGTCGATCTGTTTCTGCACTTCTTCCTTAATTTTGATGGCCATATCAGGGTGAGTCCTTCTCAATTTTTGTTTAACCGGAGGATATTCTGGTTTCAGTGGTAAGTGATGTTCCACGATGTTGGTATCTAACCCTGGCATCTCTTGGTAGGACCAAGCAAACACATCTGAAAATTTATTGAGCAGTTCTATCAAGTCTTCTTTGACAGCTGAACTTAGTAGTGCTTCGATTTTAACTTCTTTTCTCTCCTCTTCTAAACCCAAATTGACCGTTTCTAATGGTTCTTTATAAGGTTGAATGGATTTCTTCTCATTTTTTAGTAATCCAGATATCTCCTCTGAAATTTCTTCCCCTCCTTCTTCTTTGGCTTCAAATATCAGGAACTCAAAGTTGGGAGAAGGCATTTGATCGTATGTTTCAATGGGGTTTAAAGCAATTAATCTGCATAACGTGATGATTCCTTTTTAGAAAAGACAGAGAGGAAGCAAAAGTGTATGCAGTGTATTTTGAAAAATGTTTATTTTTTATTTTAGGTTTTTTTAGGATTACCATTTTCTGGAAAAGCGAAAAATGAAAATAGCAATAAATGCAGGAATTCAGAATGACATTCTTATTTATGATTTGTTGATTCTTGAAACACAACCCTATAAACCAAAACTATTTCGCTCTGGGCGAAGCAAAGAGGGGCATTTACAGAAAAGCAAGCCCTATAAAACATCCTTTTCACCCGGGCAAAGTGAAAGGTCAAAACAAAGACAAGACAATTACTTTGATTTATGAACGATATTTAGGACATCGACCACAACCCAATGGCGACGAAATCCTATGTAGATCACAAAGTCCGATATTTTTCTTCCAGGATTATCTTCAGTAATGACACTGATCTCTGGTGGAGTTGGATCATTAGAGTCTTCTTCCCATGCAGCGTTATCATAAGAGGACTCCTCTATTGTATCTTCAACTGTATTTTCATTTTCAAGAGGATCTCCCCACCCTGTTGGCTGGATGTCTTGGCTTCCCCGAGGTATCCCAAGTTTCTGAGAGGATAGATGAGTCATCTTCTTCAATGACATTGACCTCAGGAAATTCGAAATTGATAAATTATTGTCCTGCAATTTTTGCAACTTCATCAACATGATGTTTGACATCTCCAGAATTTCCCTGGTAAGGTTCCCACGACTCTGGGAGAACAAGTGGATTTTTCTCAAGGTCGTTCAGCCGATATGCATTCTCTGGCTGACTCTTTTGCCCTGAGCCTTCCATGTAAGGTTTCCAAATGGGCAAATCATCCATAGGATCATATGAGTTGTAATCAAAGTTGTCTTTCATTAGAGTATCTTCTTCCAATGAGTCGGGTGGAGCACGACATCCCTCATGATCGCAATCTCTGTAGATCATTCTGACGTCCGATCTTAGTATATATCTAGGGCTTTGCTTCGGAGAGCAAAATGACATGTACGTTTCTTCCTGAGATATATAACCTTCATCGTTGAAATAGTATTTCCACTCTTCATCTGTATCAGAAGAGTTATTCTCCTTGATGGTATGAACTTCTAGAGAAATTGGGTGGAGGAAGCCTCCAATGTGGAAGAAATCTTGAATTGGACGAAAGCTTTCATCCTTTTTGGTAGTCTTGGTAAGTGCTGGAGAAAACCCGAGACCTTTTCTTGTCTTGTTGTCAACAGGAATCACAACTTGCCCCCATCCTCTTATGTCAGTGCTTCCCATTATTTTGAGAGCGTCTTTGTACGATGAAATTGACGTTCCTTTTTCTTGATGATTCTCATTGCTCACAGAGAGTGCTTTAAATTGAGTTCCAACGACTTCTTATAGCTCTAAATATGAGAATGATGATAGATTGCTCACGATTAAAGCTTGTTCTCCGTATACTGTGACCAACTTGTTGTTCTTGATAAACTTTAACTTTTTATGAAGTGTCAAAGTGACTGCCCCTTCTTCATGTATCCAAGGTCTTCCCAATAAATAGTTGTATGCCGCTCGGATGTCCATGACTTGGAAGGTGACTTGGAAAGTGCGGGGACCAATGGTTATAGGAAGGTCGACTTCACCGATAACTGTCTTCTTGGATCCGTCAAAAGCTTTGACTATGATCTCACAGTCTCTCATTGGAGTACCTTGAAAAGATAGTTGTACGAAAGTTGACCTTCGCATGACGTTCAAGGATGAACCTGTGTCTACCAGTACGCTGGCTAAAGCATCCTCCTAGTAACTGCCTGTAATATTGAGTGCCATGTTATGGTTCTTGCCTTCCTCTGGAAGTTCTTTATCACTGAAACCCAAATTGTTGTAGGAAGCGATGTTGGAAATAATGTTGTCAAACTGACCCACTGTTACATCTTGTTCTACAAAGGCTTATTCCAAGACTTTTTGTAGAGCTTCTCTATGAGCTTCTGAACTGAGTAGGAGAGATAACACGGATATCCGAGAAGGAGTTTGTAATAATTGATCCACAATGTTGTATTCACTTCTCTGGATGAGTTTTAACATTTCATCATTATTTTTCACAGGCTCTGCGCTGCTGGATTGACCAATTTGTTGATTAGGAACTTCAGCTTGAGGTTCCTTTTCTTTTGCAGTTTCTCTAACTCCCCTGTTGAAGATTCGACCACATCGGGTGACTCGAATGATATCAGCAATGTTGACAATGGATGGTAGTGGAATTTATTTTCCATCTTCTATTATGGTTGCACTGTACTTGTACAGAATAGCTCTTTCTAATTCGTATGGAACCGGGCCTGGCAGGTAGATGACCAAAGGGGTTATTTGGGTCTTTCGACTGTCAAAAGTGACCTCAATTGGTTCTAGCTCGTGATTGTTGGAAAATTTTCCACTGTCGAAAGGGCTTCCCGAGTGTTTTGGCTCGTTGAGCAGAGGGATTATGGTGAAAACATCCTCGTTAATTCCATAATTATCAGGCTCTTTTTCATTGAGGACTGTGATGGTTCTTTTGTCTAACAACTCTTAAATCTCATATTGGACAAGGAGACAACCATGTAGGCTTTTGCGGCATTTTCTACAAGCCGAATGATCGTGGTGATTTGGACCAAAATAATCAAGGCCACACAGGCATTTGTGAAATTTGACCAATGATGTTTCAATGTTTTTAATGTCGTAAATTGTGTGTTGCCCTGGGAAACCTTGCACCATATTGATGGACTGATAATTTAGGCATAGTTGGGTTTCCCCTTCGTTCACTTGATTCTAGAGAGCTGCTCGCACGGTGTAGAACCCTTGGCTATTCTCTGAACATATTCGACACCGTTCATAATTGTGAGGTGGCACCCAGCCGTATCCACTCTATATGCAATGCATTTTTACCAATTTCGTTTCCAGTAAGCGGATGTCACAGCTTTGGTGTCTGCCCGGATTTCCATTGGTTATGCTTACTTGATGTGTGTTTTCATCCTGGTAGACTGGGAGCCACCAATGGTCCAACAGATGTTAAAGAGTTCTTTGTACAAGCGCACAACCTTGATCGTTTTTGGAGCAATCTTTGCAGTCCTGATAAATATGTGGTGACAGATGACCAAGTCTGACTTGTTTGGCATGAAATTCTACCAAGCTGGTATTCATTAAATGAATGTCGAAAATCTGAACCATATTGACTTGGTGGTTATTCCTTCCATGGTAGTCTTGGATCCATCCAAGGTCCATTTGTCGCTGAAGTGCTTCTTGTACAAAAGAACCTCCTTGATTGTCTTTTGAGCAAATCGGGCAAGCGTTGTAGTCGTGCAGCGACAAATTGTGATACTGACTTTGTCTTGAGTGCATTGCCACTAGATTGACATTCATCGCGCGGATGTCATGGTTTTGAACAATGTTCAAATGTTGATAGGCCATATTTATCCCATGAACTCTGTGATCTTGGATCCAGCCTAGATCCATCTGCTCTTGAAGAGTTGTTTGTACAATGATGCACCCTTGATTGTTCTTGGAACAAATGTCGCATTGATGATAGTTGTGGGATGACACATGGCCATACCTGCTTTGCTTGCAATGCATTTTTACCAGATTTGTTCCTAGTAGGCGTATATCGCGAATTTGATAACTACCGCCAGGTCCTTCATCTATCAAATTTACTGAAGCTTTTTCATGTTGTGGTAACGAATTCATTTGAACATTCAGATTCGTATCCTTGAAAGATAAAACTCTGTTTCTGATGAGCTTTTGTACGTCAAATTTGAAGTTGAGGCAGTTCTCAATGTTATGCCCTGGTCCTCCTTGATGATAAGGGCAAGATTGATCAGCTTTGAACTAATAAGGGGGATTTTCCGACACTGTGATAGGAATTCTGGTTTGAACGTGCTCCTTGGCTAGCAAAAGTGGAAATATTTATGCATATAACATTAGTATATGGTCAAATCCTGGCGATCGTGGAAAATGATTGTTGTTATTGTATTGCGGGGGAGCCTGCTGAAGACGTTGTTGTTGCCTTTGCTGATACGGTTGTTGATCTGGCTGCCTCTGAGCGACCTGTGGTTAATATTACGGGATCGGCGCGGGACTGGCAACAGGAGATACTGTTACTACCTGTCGAGGTTGGTACCTTCGCCTTTGCTCACTCTGAGAGATATTACCGATATCTTGCTCTTTCTTCTTTTGGAAAGCACTCCCGTATCTTTTACTACTGCAGGATGGTTCGAAGTCCTTAACCAATCGACCTTCTCGGACTGCTTCTTCAAGACGTACCCCCATGTTTACCATCTCGGTAAAATCACTAGGTGCACTGGCAACCATCTAGTCATAATAAAATGAGCTTAATGTCTTCAAGAAGATTTTCGTCATTTCTTTCTCCTCAAGAGGAGGGTAAATCTGGGCGGCGATTTCACTCCATCTTTGAGCGTACTCCTTGAAGGTTTCTTTATCTTTTTGGGACATAGCTCTGAGTTGATCTTTGTTGGGTGCCATATCTAGATTATATTTGTACTGCTGAACAAAATCTGCCCCAAGATCTCTGAAAGAACTGATCTTGGTATGGTTTAAACCCAGTACCATTTGAGCGCGATATCGGTTAAACTGTCTTGAAAGTAATGAATTAGCCGTTGTTGGTTTTGTGTCTGGGTAGACATCTTTCGAGCATACATTACCAAATGACTTTGAGGGAAAGAGTTGACTTTGTACTTCTCAAAGTCGGGCACCTTAAACTTGTACGGTATTTTGATGTTTAGGACCAAACAGAGGTCAGCGGCATCTTTGCCAAACAAGTCCTATCCGTGAATGACATGCAGTTCTTTCTGCATTTCCAAGAACCGTTCTTGGAATTCATTCATCCCTTCGTAAACTTCTGCATCCTTTCCAGGGGTGGCATGAAGGATCTGTTCCTCTAGGATAATATGTATCACAGGTTGTGGTATAGACACCACTGCAGTAACTCTTGGTGCTTCAGTGACCTGAAGTTTGTAACCTTCAGGAGTCTCTGTTGTAACCCTTGCATCTTCATTCATCTGAAGTTTGTAACCTTCAGGTCTGGAAGTTCTGGCTGTGGCTCTTAGGTCTTCGGTGACCGGTGGGAAGTATCCCTCATGTATTAAATTGAAAGGCATGCCTAGGGAAAACCTTTAGGCATGTTATACTGCGGAAGATTGACGGGTATCGCAAACGCTGGTGTAGATACAATTTTTGAAATTGCAGTCTTTTAAGGTGGTTGATCCTGAGCTGCTGCCACGGATTCAATCATGTTATTGTGTCTTTCCATACTTTCCTTCAGAGTGTTGACTTCCTCTCTTAGCTCTCTATTTTCCTCTTCAAGATCATCCATTTTCTTTTGCCGATTGACCCGAGTATTGAACGAATGAGATAGTTTGACTCTAAAGTGCGACATATGTGTGAGACTTTATGACAAAGGTGTGTAATGCAAGAATGATGAATGATATGCAAAAAATGAGAATGATCTTTTTTTTTTCAAAATAACTTTTAACAATTGTATTGCAAATATCAAACGGTGGTGAAATTTTTTTATTGAATTCAAAGGATTACAATATCTTACAGGGAAAAGTACATTATTTTACAAAGTGCAGGAAGGAAAACTAGGCCTATAAATCCTAAGGAATCTCTGACAAAGGTCCAAATGCTGGTTGTTGGTCCACTTTCCTCTTCTTTGACCGGGCGTCCTCAACTGTTGTCGGGTCGATGATCCTTTGCAATGTGAAAGGAGAGAGTAAATTTCTCTGTTCCTCTTGACTTTCCACAACATGTTGATCTAGTATTTCAATTAGAGTATCTTTCTCCTTTAGTAACTCTTGAATCTTGGTGCACTCCAAGCTGACAATCTGGTACTTGTTCTTCCAAGAGTTCTTTTCACGTTGAGTTTTGTTAAAAGCGACCTGCAGTTTCTCTATGTCACTCATGAAGTAGAGGATAAATTCTTTTTAGGGAAATACTTCTTGACGAGGGTAAGGCATTTTTAACTTGATGGCCCTAGTTTGTACCCATTGGAGATAAGGTTCTGCGGAAATGCAGTTTGGTTTTCCCAGAGACTCTCTTCCTTTCTTATGAATATGATGCTAGACATGTACAATTTCCTCCTTGAGTGCTCTATCATTTTCTCCTTTCTTGAAGAAAAGACCTTCCAGATGAACGTTGTAAAGTACATTCTTCATCGGGTATCCAAGTTGACGACGAGCTAAAACTGGGTGATAATTGATCTCTCCCTTGGTACCAATGAGGGGTACATTAGGGAAACTTCCACATTTGTCAATGATCTTTATTCCGTCATAGACCCGATTGTACCAATCTATGTCAGAGTGAGTGAGAGACATAATCCTTTGCGACCATCGCATACCACTTTTGAGATCCCAAAAAGCATCAGATTTGGGTAAGTGGGAAATAAACCATTGGTAGAGTAATGGTACACAACATGTAATCATCCCTCCGTTGTACAACCTTAAATGCAGTGAGTGGTAAGCATCTGCAAGCAAAGTTGGGACTGGGTTCCCAATTAAGAATATCTTAATAGCATTTATGTCGACGAAACTGTCAATGTTAGGGAAAAGGAATAATCCTTAAGTGAGTAAAACAAAGTTATCCTCGAAAGCAACTATGTTTCCTATACTATCAAAGTATAGGGCTTTTTCCAATAGAAACCTAGCTGGTAGACCTTGAATTCCTCCCTTCGTGGTCATGTGAGTTTTGATATATGATATTTCCAAAGAGGTGACTCTTACAATGACATGATCCTTAGGAATTTCTTCCAGTCCAGAGAATGGATCCTGATCAGTGATAGGTAAATCAATCAGATGAGAGTACTCTTCCAATGTTGGTGTGAGCTGATAATCTGGAAACGTGAAGCAGTGGCACACCGGATCATAGAACTGAACTAATGTAGACAGGACTCCTTCCACCATGTTGACTTTCAAAAGAGACAAAAGTCCTCTGTACTTAGCTCGAAAAGCTTCCGGATTGGTAATCAACCTTCCCAATCTTCTCAGGTTTTCAAGTCTTGGACTTTTGAAGGTGTACTTCTGGGTTTTTCTTCTACCAAAATCCATAACGTGGTTTCTGATATTTGTAACACCCTCTTATTTTAGTTCTTTTTTTTATGAAAAAAGATTTTTTTTAAAGCTTTTTATGAATGCATGAATGTATTAAACACAAATATACGAAAACATGGGTTTAAGGGTTCATCATCACGAGCATGAAGCCATGGATCTACCCGAGCCCAAAAGGTATGCATTAGGGGTTCTTTTTTGCACCTGTAGAATGGGTTCTAACAAGTTTCTCAAAATCATTGACCCCTCTTAGGAATATTACTCGCAAACTGACTAACTCATGAGAGCTGTAATATCCTTAAGATGAATCTCATTCGAGCGTAGTATCATGTATCAACTATTCCCGATAGTCACTGCACTACATCCTAGAAGAATGGTCAAGGTTAAATGTTTTACTAATCCTCAGTTTCACGGGTACCTAGTGGAAAAAGTAACATTTTCACGACTTGCTCGTTTAACATCAGTAATTCCAAAAGGGTACCTCTACTGATTTGATGGACTTTCAAGTTAGCTTGCTCGGGATTCACTCCCTATAAGCCTTCTTGAGTATGCCACCTCCTATCTTAAAATATGCTCTCAAGCCCACTGAGGACTTTTTAACTCACCACTTGTGTATTAATCACATTCCCAGATAACAGTAATTTAAACAAGTATGGCAGATAAGCAGATAGTAAGATGGAAAATAGTAAATGATATCAAATGAGAAAGCAAATAAACAGAAAAAATGCAATACAAGGCTTAATCCTCATAGAAAGAAAAATTAAAGTCCCCGGCAGAGTCGCCATTTTTCTGTAGCGTCGATTTTTTGTGACGCGGCCACAACCATTTTTTGTGCTACTTTTTTATTTCTATATTTATCCTATGAAGCTTAAAGAAAGTGGAAGATATCTCAAACTAACCCTGCGTGCAAATGTTTTCTTTAACAGATGCAGAGAGATCGGGGATCGGGGGTTGGTTATACAAAGGGAGATTGTTAACACCAAGAGTATCTATAGTAATCTATAGGAACCTTTATTTGCATATGTTTTACTATTGAATTGCTTGTTTTCTTAAATCCATTTACTGTTGAATAGGGAAAGTTTCTCCTTTGTGAAGGTTGAGGAAATGTTTTTTGTTATTTTTGGGATTTCTAATCTTTTTGGAAAGGTACTGGACCTAAGGTTTTTTATTAGTGCGCTCACTAAGATTTCGCAATCTTATGCCTACGTATTCCCGTAAAGAGATCTGGGGAAATCAGAGCATTCGTAGTTCCTCCTATTCTATGGGAGGAAAATGTTTGGTGTCTTGTTCAAAGCCCAAGATTGAAGCTAAAATGGTATTTGTGTCTTGTTCAAAGCCCAAGATTGAAGCTAAAGGAGAATTTATATCTTGTTCAAAACCCAAGATTGAAGCTAAAGGATGTTTGTGTCTTGTTCAAAGCCCAAGATTGAAGCTAAAGGTTTGACTGAGAGAGAATTTGTCATCTCCAAAGGGAGATATCTCACCTATTCATCACAAATATTGAGGAATTGATTATAATGAAAGTTGCTTTAACTGGGATGTGTGGAATCCAGCAATGCCACATCTTCCTTTATGAGTCTTTTCATGCTAAGAGAGGGAGATTGACGTGGATGTATGGAATCCATAGGTTTGCCACTTACATCACTTAGATGAAAGAGAAATTTTAGCCATGATAAAGGAGGGACTCCAACTTGGATTTTTGAATCAACAAGTGTGCCACTTACATCAATTATCTGGAGAAAAAGGTTTTGATTGTTTGTATTGAAATGTGATGTACAGAGGAGATATCCTCCTACAGAGAGGACTCATGGTCTTATCTGAGGGGATGTTGGATTTTTGTGCCTTGATCAAAGGCCAAGGTTAAAGCTAAAAAAAAGTTGAAAACTGACTCAACTGGGGAGTATTATGTCTGTCTTGTACAAAGCCCAAGATTGAGGCTAACTGGGAAGATCATTATATAAAGCCTAAGAGGAGGCTGACTCTTGCTGAGGATTTATCTAAATCCAGAAGGGGGTTTAAACTGTTTCGAGGAGTCCAAAGGGAAACCAACTCTTGCTGGGGATTGGAGAAGAGTTGATTTATCAGATGCCATGAGGTTCTGATACTTTTTGGGGGGTTTGTTGATGGTAACCTGATCCTGGCTGGGGATTTTAAAGATGAAAGCCAAACCTTGTTGAGGATCAGAAGGGACTTAGAGGATGAGTTTAAATGCCTTAAATGTTTTGACTCTCCTGGGGACTGGTGTATTGATAAAGATGACTAAGATCTATCATATGCTTTTAGAAAGCCTGAGGGTCCTTGTATGAAGCCCAAGAGGAAGCTAGGGATGCTTCTAGGAAGCCTGTGGGTCCTTGTATGAAGCCCAAGAGGAGGCTAACTGTTAAGACTTTCCAAGTCTAGGAAGAGTTCAAGAAAGGTTTCACCGGGAAATAATCCTTTCTTTGTTGAACTGTTCCAGGTTTTAAAGGGATTAAAGAAGAGGTTTCACCGGGAAATAATCCTCACTTTATTGAACTGTTTCAAGTTTGATCAAATTGAACAAATCCCAAGAGGAGGCTATCTTCTGGGGAGATTCATTGTATGATGCCCAAGAGGAGGCAATAATGCTTGGATAAAGCCCAAGAGGAGGCTATAATGCTTGGATAAAGCCTAAGAGGAGGCTATTTGTATTCCTTTGTACAGAGGGAACTAGTTATTTGAACTAAGTTATACTGATTGAAATGATCCTATTGTTAGAACTAGTCTAAACTGAGGATGCTTTAAATGCCAAGAGAGACTTAACAAGATATGTACAAGTATATATACAAACATATGAACCAGTATATAAATAAGTATTGATTGAATTGAGGAAAGTGGTGGGTCTTATTCTTAGGGGTTTGAAGAAATTGAAGAAAGTTTTGAAAATGATTTTGACTTGATCTCAAGTAGGAGAAAAGTAAAGGTGTTGGGTCTTACATTCTAGATAGAGGCCCAGGTGATTATTTGCATCCTGTACAAAACCCAGGATGAATGAGGCTAAAAGATTTTTTATTCACAGAAGGGTGTTGGGTCTTACACTCTATTAGAGGCCCAAAGATTATTGTTTAAAATAAGGTTATGTACAAAGAGATGGGACTGACACTCCTAACAGAGACCCAAAGATTGTTGTGAAAACAGTGATCGCACCGTGATTTTGAAAAACGTAATGGGACTTATACTATAGCAGAGGCCCATGAAGTGGTTTATTTACTAAGGGATTAGGTCTTACTCTCTAATAGAGTCCCAATGAGTGTTGAAATGAAGTTTGGAAGATTGAATCCAGACAAAACCCTAATTTCATATTTTTTAAGATATTTTTCAAAGAAAAATCAAATAAAATATGTATAATTTATCAAATAAAATCATTAATCATGTTACAAACAATGATTAAGGTTTATGAAAAAGTTATTTTATTCACATGAATATTTAAAATCTTTTTGGTTTTAAAAATCAAGAAAAATAAATCATTTAAAAAAACATTTAAAACAATTTAAAATAACATTTTTAAATATATTAAAAATATATCAAATAAAAATCTTTTTTGTGATTTTTTGGGTGAATAAAATATTTTAATATGTGAGTGATATTTGTGCAAAAAAATCATTTTAAAATAATTAAAATTGATTAACACAAATAATTATTAAAAATAATATGAAAAATATCAAAAAAAAAAGTGAAATTGTGAAAAATGGGAAAAATGGCATGGGTGGGTGTTGAACTCACGCCCTACAACACAAACACACTTGAAAACACATGCTGCAACCACTAGGATAGTGATACATCCGTGCATCAAACCCACCCCATAAATACATAAGGGTGACTTGGTTTTAGGTCTGGCCAAAGGCGCCATGACCTGGTTCTTGCCCAAGGGAGGCCAGGTTTTGGTGCCTTTGCAAGAAGGCCATAACTTCTTTATTTCTTCATGAAAATGGATGAAATAAAGATGGATCCTACCTAGAATTTCTTGAGGAATCCAATGGTGGTCTTAGAATTTTCTAAAAATGCCTACATTTTAAAACCAGGTAGTGGTTTCAAAATAGGTCAAGTTTTGCAAGTTCTATGCTACAACTCTATACAAGCAATAATAGCATGGCAAAATAGTTTAAACACAACAAATATGATATGTATGACATGTTCATGATCAATGTACATCAAAGCAATACATATTTCACATAGTTCAAGTTCTTATGCACTTACCTCATGAAGCTCCACTTGCTAACCTTCAAGATACTTGTGACAGAAGCAAACCAATGCCTTGGACACTTCTAATAGATCCCTTGGAAGCTCTTAGGATGATCAAAATCTAAAGAAAACCTCTGGAACCGAATTTAGCTCTTTCTTGCAAAACTGGCAAAAGTTACAAAAATGGCAACTCCTCCAAATGATGTTACAGTTGAGAAACTATGCTTGGAACACCTTAAGGGTATATATATATATATATATATATATATATATATTAGAGTGTGTTTGAGGTGTTGCTTAGTTTTGAAAGGGACTGAATCAAGACATGGCTTGAAAATGCAGAAAAGTCAAAATTTGAGGTTTTGATGGTTGACTTTCTGATTTTGGTGGTTTGAGATGAAGGTGATGGTTTGGACTCCTCCAATGGATGATTTATGATGTTTTTGGATGGTTGTTTGAGTGTTTCAGGCTCTAGTTTTGAGAATTTCAAGTTTACCTTTTGAAACTTTAAAATTTGAAATAAGAGAGGGAAAGTGAGAAAACAAGTCTTTGGTATTGTTTTGGAGTCATTGAAATAATCAGAAATAACTCCTATTTATAGGAGAGCAAGTTTATTTTGGGAGGAATAATGTTAGATGAGGGATCACTCTATTATCCAATGGATTTTGTCATGTAGCTCTTTCTTAAATGCCAAGGTACCAAAGTCTCCTCTTATCTTGACTTCAACCAATTTTGCAGGTTTGAACACTCATGTTTCTTGACTGGTTTGTAACTGATCCATGCCACCTCTATGCATCACTTTAATGCTTGATGCCAAAATTGAATTTCAAGGTTCATGTAATGATGAATTTGCACATGCCAAGTTGAATTCTTGACTCAATGGTCCAAAGTTGAAAACGTCAAGTGATTCATCATAATTCTTTCTGATCTTGGGAGAGGACAAAGCTTGCAAGATGACAAAATTGAAGATGGAAATCGTGTGGCACAAGAAATGCAAAAAAATCTGTCTTGAAAATCAGTTTTGAGCAAGGTATGTTGTGAGGTTTATAACTCCTTGCTCAAATTGAATTAATGAGAGTTTTTGTTCTTTTTGGAAAGCTTGTATATCATACTTCAACTTTGATGTTTACATTTGGTCTTGATCCCTCTTGGATCATAATGAAAAATGCCTCCAAAGTTGGACAAAACATAAGAGTGATTCTGCCTAAAAAATTCTAAGTGTCAAAGTTCAAAATCTTATGAAACCCTAACTTTATGGCCTTATAACTCAAAATCCATGCATTTTTTGGGGGTACATCTACTTGACAATCTTGTTGTATGTAAGAAGATCTATCATTTGAGCTTTGGATGGAAGAAACTGGTTGCTTAGATCACAAGTTATGGCCTTACAAATTTGGGGAAAAAACCATTATTTTTCATAACTTAGTGAAATTTCAAGTTTCTCAAGGTTGCCCCTTTTGCAAGTAACCTCACTTTTCTTGATTTTTCTTGATTGATCTTGACCCAAATCACAAGTTAACATTATTTTTGACTTAAAGAGGCCATTTTGTCAAAAAATTCCAAAAGTCAAACTTGGTTTTGATCACAGTTGACTTTTTATATCAGATGAATCTTAAACTTTGTGATCCTTTATGAAATCAAGTCCTTGGTCCAAATTAAATCTAATGGATGGATTCTAAAGGTGTTTTTGAGTGTCTTGAATCATGCCCCAAGGTTTTAGATCATGCTTTGCTCAAAAGTCAAAGGTATGGTTGACTTTTTCTTAAAAATGCTAGTTTGTGGTCCAGATGAATTTAAATCCTTATATTGCCTATGAACCAAGTTCTTTGGATCAATTCCCTTTTGTGAAAGGATAAATATGATGTATTTAAGGTCCTTAAAGCATATCTTGAGCTCTTGGCACATGCTTTGCTTCAAAGGTCAACTCAGGGATTGGATTGGATCAAAACCCTAATTCCTAATTTTTTATAGATGCATCCCCTGAGGCTAATTTGAACTTGTGAATGGACCCATAAGGTTCTTGTGAGCTTCTTGAATCATATATTGATGTATTGGCTCATGCCCAGATGAAAAATTTTCTCTGGAGGCCTTGGTCGACCAAAACCTTAATTTGGTGACACTGATGATCTTTAGGCTTTACCAATTTGAAATGTTGCATTCTTGTGTTAGATTCTTGATGTGGGAGACCTCTTGATCCTTCATGGATGTTTGAGAGGCTTGACAAGTTGAAGATCATGTCAGTTCTTGATTGATCCTCTGCCTGAATGCTCTGAGAGAGCTCAAAAACCCTAATCCTTGGTTGAGGTAAATACTCAACAATCTTTGAAAGGATTAGTGAGGTATGAAAAACATATCCATATTATGGTGATGATTTGCAAAATGATGTGAAGTTTTGTGGTTAAAATTTAGGGTATGACATATATACTTTCACATCATCTTAGAATTTAGGGTTTGATTAACCCATCCTCAACTAAAACCATATTATAATGTGGGGACTTCCTCCACATTTAAACACATTGTCGAGTTATACATATCATCTATTGTATGACTCTTAACACTCATCTCTCAGTTTAGAACTGAACATCTAAAATATTATTTGATTCGCCTGATAGCGAAAACATAATAATATATGGTCCAAGAAATTTTTATAAACTTTGCTATTATCTTTAAATTTTGGACAAGACTTAAATTAACCACACAAAATCATTTTGTAAGGTGAGAATTCTCCCTACTTATTAACACAGAGATTAAGTCATGTCCATTAAAAGAGAAACCAATATTAACGACAAATAAATTCTGAAAGTAATAGCCCGAAGTGGCTAGTAATATAACATTAATGGTGACCTATTGAAAACATTTTTTTGTCTAGGTATAAGAAGATTGAAAACGTTAAAGGCGGAACCTTCATCTAATTATGACATTTTATTATTTTCTACATACATTAATGGCGGCCTAGACAAGTAGTAATTAATTACAACTTTGACCTCGACAAATTAGTAGTAGTTCAGACTGCCACAAAGTAGTAGTAGAGATAAAATATAAGGAGAAGATACAATGAGAGCCTCACAATACCTAAATTATCATATTCGAATTCTATAATTTTGAGCATGTTTTTTGGTGTTTAGATTTTAAAATTTGAACCCACTGCGAATCCAGTAAACACACATTTAACATAAATACTTTATTAAATAAAATTCAATAACAACATAGTACATGAACAACAAGACAGACTTAAAATCATCAATTAAACACAAACAATATCACATATGAGAAAAATTAGTTTCTTCATCGGGTTCAACCATACACGTCACGATTTCATCAAATACCCCGGGACAAATCAAGCACGAACAGGTAACATGAATGAACCTGGTCAAGGTAGCGTCTAACTCGATTGGTCTCTTAGAATGATACTGACTAAATATTAATAATGTTGTTGTGTCATCATTATCATCACCATCATCATCGTTTTGAAGTTGCATGTTGGTGAACCTAACTCGTTCATCTAAACTGATTGATAAACAATGTAATCACGATGACCATTCAATTGGTCATTTAAATCACATAGTTTAACATTGACATTGGTCCTAAATAAATTGAGAGTCTAGTTATTATAGTAAATTGTTTCTAGGTTAAAGTCATTTCAAATAATAATGGGAATGTGTTTATTATTTTTTATTATGAACGAAAATGAATCATACATTACCTTATACAAGTTTTTGTGCATTGTAGTTCACATAAATCTTCAGTGTGTTAAAGGCCGCAACACATGTCGATGCATTTTAGACCACATATAATAAATATATGTGCTAAACAAAGTTCAAATTCTATCAGAATGTATAAAATATATATTTTACACATTCAAATTATATAATTTAAAATGGAACAAAAACTCGGCTTTATAAGGTTTGAACAAACTCGGTATGTGGTTCATATACTCAACATAGTTCTTGTCAACCTATTGTTGAGTTACCATTGTTTGAGTAGGGATGAATGGTTGTCTGGGAATAGTCTGCACATACAATAATTGGCACAAGATCCACCAATGGTACCATATGAGATCCATATCATATCTATCTTAAGTAGAATCATATCTCATTGAGCAGTCATTTGTCGTGGCCAACAATGTGGAGGTAGAAGAAAACATATTGTTCAAGTAACTGATTCGGGAGCTCTCAACATGGGTCTAGAACTAAAAGAAATTTAATCAAAGAGAAAAGGTTAGCACACACCTCATTCTCCGTGTATGACGTCTTATAATATCAACAATCAATACTGGAAAAATATTGTTAAACTCGTGCTTGTATCAACATCCATTAATCACTAAACAACATTGAATATGATATTATAAATAATTAATGAAATAATTACATGATTATGTTGTATGAAGTAGTGTCATATAACCTATCATTTCTTTGAACTAAATTTGATGGTATAACTTAACTCCTTGTACACATTGATGTCATTGAAAATTTGCAAGTACGCCACATGAATTTAGGTGGTGTTTTTGTCTTAAAATATTTTGGAGACAAATAAATACACTTTAGCGACGATCTGCCTCTGCATATTACTAGTCACTTTGTCACCACCACAACAAAGGCTCTTCTTGCTTATATGTGTATTTGAAACTCATTTGTTTGAAATTTGAGCCATGCAAGAGCCCCCTTAATCTTTTTTAACTTCCTAGTTAACTTTTGTCGAGTCAGATCCATCGTCAGCTCTACTGCCTCTGCATATTACTACTCACTTTGTCACCACCACAACAAAGGCTCTTCTTGCTTATATGTGTATTTGAAACTCATTTGTTCGAAAGTTGAGCCATGCATGAGCCCCCTTAATCTTTTTTAACTTCCTAGTTAACTTTTGTCGAGTCAGATCCATCATCAGCTCTACTGCTTCAACTTTGGTCAACACGATACGGTCCAAAAATGACTTTGAATAGGTAGATGCTACAAACAAGACAAATGCAGTGTTATTATCATCTACCCAATTGGTAGGTGGAAGCTACTAGCCTCCTTGTGCCACCTCTCTTAAAATGCAAACAAGAGGCCATGATCAATCTTGTTGTGGTTTGTGTAATGAGGTTTATCACTCCATTGCCTCTAATAGTATCGTCAAAACTATTTTTTCGTTTATAGCAATTAAATAAATTGTTTTCTTATATCTACTTACCCATTTAAATTTTAGATCAAACAGAATTGGAATAAATGAAACAAGAATTGAAAATGAGATGTAAAAAATATTAAATTTTTAGACATATCGTATATTTTCATCCCAATTAAGTATGATTATGCGGTCCTTGTAAAGTGATAATACAAACGTGTCATGTGAACTTCTACGACATGACTCATTAGTCTGTCATGGCTTCTCCCTCATCTCATACTTCTTTGGTTGTGGCTTAGATTTAGACTTAAACTTTGTTCCACCTAACGAGATCGAGTATCTCTATCTATTTATAAAATATTGACAAGAATATAAAACATTAATAATTTTTAGCTTTTAGTTGTTAGTGCTTTAGTGGGTTAGCGGGCTAGATCAAAAGGATCGTCTTGTTTTTGTTTCATTATCAATATATATATTTTGATTAAAAAAATATAAACAAATCAGAAAATTTGAGAACAAGAAATGAAAACATAAATTAAAAACTTATAAATCATCGAGAAATCAACACATAAATTACATTTTAGATTATAAAATCGAAGTGCACAATGCTGACTTGAATTCTATTATCCAAATAAAACCAGCATAAAAGAAGAAAATATAAACTTAAGTTTTGAGCAAATATGTTTTGGCCTTATGTTTTGGATTCAAATTTAGAAAATTTTTAATTTTCTTAATTATTCAAAAATGAAATGTAGAAATGAGGGGGAAAACTCCAAATAATCCACAAACTCAGGACCTAATAGTGAGCCATGACCATAAGAAGGACATTCCTTTAATTCTTCTGTACATCAGCCATGACCACAGTATTGAGTGTTGGGACCATATGGGCTCACAATCAAAACCATCATATAACTTGCAGACTCTTTAATGAAATTCAGCAAACCCATTCTCCTTCTGACTTCTACAATTTTAAGTTATGTTATGGGTTTTGTTCTATATGAATGATGCTCAGAGACAAGTAGTTCTCCATTTACTAAATAGACATTTTAAAATTCTTCACTAAACAAATTAAAAAGTGAATCATCTATTTTATTTTACTTTACCTATGAAGATATAGTAAATTTTCAATTAATCGATAATCTAATACATCTCTATTTTATTTAATTTTAGGGATAGACGTCTCTAGAGGTTACGGTTTTAATTCATTTCAATAGTAAGAGTATTAATTAGCTCTAATATCACCTCAAAGTCGATTATATTAACAAACTCATTCTTAGTTTACTAATAATTTTAAATATCACTTCACTAGATTAACAACTCGATGAAACACATTTTATTAGTGTTTCCTCTAAATATACTAACATTTTGTTTTAGTTATCTCTTGTTAATGTCTATTAACTTAAGTTCACACGTTACGCCACATGAAATATTTTTGGTGAATAAAGTGTACAAGTGACAATGTTAATATTTAAGATTAACATTATATTTGAACTCAAAAATTTAAGTATAGAGGAATGCTAGAGAGAAGGAGGAGCCCTTCTCTCTAGAATCTTTCTTTTTCATTTAAGTGTTCATTATGGCTTGGCAAAAGGCAAGAAGCTGTAATTTTAGGCATCTCCAACCAAGGTGGAATTCACATCCCAAAGAAAGCAAACTACAGCAGGAGGAGGTATCCAAGCTCACTTCCATTTATTTCTCTGAAATACCAGATCACGCCAAGGCTTCAGACATCTACGATCTATTTGGATGCTCTGGAGACATTGTGGAAGTGGTCATTCCAGCCAAGAAGAACAAGATTGGGAAACGGTTTGGGATCGCGAGATTTAAGGACGTCACAGATGAAAGATTACTGGCTGTGAAGCTTGATAATATCGTCATAGGTGGGAGGAAAATTCATGCAAACGCACCTCGGTATGGTAGGAGGGAGTTTTTTACTTTTAAATGCAAGGAGATGCTTACTCCAGTTACCGTTTTGAAGAATGATTTTCCTATTCATGGGCAAGGTAGGCTTTCCGGTAAGGTGGATCAGATGTCCTATGCAGCGATAGTTCGTAATAATGGTAAAGACACGAATGACGGTGGGGTGGTTCTTAACTTCTCTTCTAGCTCTGAGGACAGGTTGTGGCTGGCTAAAGCGTTCGTAGGTGTCGTCGTCAGCCCAGGATTACCATATAACTTACGAACAACTTTTGAGATGGAGGGTTATTTTTCCATAAAGGTCACTCCTTTAGGAGCAAATTTATGTCTGTTGGAAGAGACGGAAGAACGTGCAATCTCTGATCTGATTCTTAATGGGAAAAGTTGGTGGTCTCAATGGTTCTTAGACATTCAGCCTTGGAAAATCTCTGATGTCGACAAGGAGAGGGTTACATGGATTAGGGTTCATGGTATTCCATGCCACGCTTGTAACGCGGTGTTTTTCGAGTTAGTGGCTAACCATGTTGGGAATTTTGTTTGTGTAGATGAATACACTCTCAAGGCGGTGAATATGGATGTTGCGAGGATATTGATTAGAACCTCTTCAGACGTTTCTTTGGATAAACTTCTGGAGGTCAATATAGATGGGCTCACTTTCAAACTAAAATTAACTAAAGACTTGTATGGTCCTCTTCGATGGGATTCGAATCGTTTCAATGGTGAGGGAGGTGGTGCATCTCCATCATCAAGTTCAGAGGGAGAATGGAATGACGAAAATTTCGTTAACTCCGAAGAAGATGGGTTGTGTTTTTCTGCCGGAGAGTCAGAGCAAAAGGAAGAAGTGATAGGGACTAGTCCTCTGAAGAATCCCAAGGCAAGTAGAAAGGCTAGAGCTTTTGAGCAGGATAGAGAGGTCAAGTCTGAGCCAACAGATAGACAAGATTATGATGGAAATTCTTTCGATGCTGCAGTTTTTTCGGCTAAGGTAGCTTAGGAGCAGAGATTGTCTGAAAAAGTTGCTGACTCTCTCAACTCTTTTTCTTCCTCTGGAACAAAGGTAGCGTGAACCGAGGAACATCGTTTTTTAGAGAGTGACAAAAAGGAGACCACTTCCTCTGCTTTGACCTCTAGGAGAAAGATTAAGAAACTTAAAGAATTGGGTGGGCTTGTGTTGGGCAAAAAGTTTAGGCCCATTAAGCATAAAGCCAATTCTATCCAAACGGGTATTGTTGGGCCAAACCTTTTTCCTACTCACCGGGTTGGGTCCATAAACGTGGGTGAAGGCTCTTCTCAGAATGATTCTATTTGCTCTTTTTCTTGGAACTCAGTAGAGGGTCAGGCGGCTAAAGGTTGTATTTTGGCTAGCGATTCGCAGGTTGCGCTTTGTAACCATCGGTTTTGGGATAACATGAATTCAGGAGTGGGAAACAAAGTTGGGCGAGCTATTCATAACTTGGGCATCGTTTCAAAGGGGACGGATAAAAACATGACCAAGATAATTGAAGGGCTAGAATTGCATGATTCGAATCTTAATCATGGTCAGAAGGTGAATTCCATTATCTTGCCATGATCATAGGTTTGATGAACATCCGTGTGGGTTGTAGTCTCGTTAAGAGAAAGCGTATTAGTAAAATCATATCTGACTACAATGTCGACATTTTTCTCATTCAAGAATCTAAGCTTGCAGTAGTGGATGAAGGCACTGTGAAGAGCTTTTGGAGCAAAGATAACATTCGTTGGTCTTGTTCGAATTCGTTGGGAATGTATGGCGGGATGATAACTTTGTGGAAGGATATATTGTTCGATGTGGTGTACAGCTTCAAAGGGCTTGGTTTTTTGGGCATAAAATTGAAATGGAAGGATCTGCTGATATATATTGTCAATGTTTACGCACCGTGCCCGTTCAATAAGAGGAAGAGAATGTGGAAGGAGTTGTTAGATTTCAAATCTAAACACAACGACGGTGAATGGTGTATTGCTGGTGATTTCAATTCAACAGTCAGTTTGAGTGAAACGAAGGGTTGTTCTTCAGGCATCAGAAGTAGTGAGTTGCGTGAATTTTCTAATTTCTTGGTTGCAACCAATTTTGTGGACCCTCCTTGCAAAGGGAAGCGCTTCTCTTGGTTCGGTGGAAACGGTAGAAACATGAGCAGAATCGATCGTTTTCTTTTATTGGATACTTGGATGGATAGATGGGGGGTAGAGGGCCAGTTTATCGGAGATAGGAGCATTTCAGATCACTGTCCCTTGTGGTTGATTGTCAACAAAGCTGATTGGGGTCCGAAACCCTTTAGAGTGAACAATAGTTGGTTTGATGATAAAGGCTTTGTTCCGTTCGTAGAGGCTGAATAGAAGAAATTGGCGGTTTACGGCAGGAGTGATTATGTTCTAAAAGAGAAATTGCGTCTCTTGAAGCCAATTTTGCGTAAGTGGGATCTTGAGGTATTTGGCAGAATTGATCTTAACATTGAAGATAGCAGCAAAACTATTAACGACATGGACGATTTCTTATGCATTTGTGGGGATAGCGATGTTGAGGGATCTGTAGCTAATAGAGGGGCTGCTACATTCAGATTTTGGAATCAGATGGGATTCCGACGGGGATCAAAACAGTAAATTCCTCCACACCGTCATGAAGGAGAGAAGGAGAAGGAATTCTATAAGAGTTCTTAATTCTGCAGGAGGTATAATTGAAGGGGTCAATCCTGTCAAATGCGAGGTGATGAGTTATTTTGCGGATCTTTTTAAGGAAACAGATGGTAACCGGCCTACGCCGGATGGTTTAGAGTTCCCAATCCTTTCGGACTTTGATCGTGGTAGTTTAGAAGCTGAGTTCACTGAAGAAGAGGTAAAGGAGGCAGTTTGGTCGTGCAGTGGCTCTAAAAGTTCTGGCCCAGATGGCTATAATTTCCTCTTCATTAGAAATTGTTGGCACTTTTTGAAGGATGATTTCATAAGTTTTTTTTCACGAATTCCACCGTAATCCAATTCTTTCGAAGGCGATCTCTTCCTCCTTTTTGGCTCTCATTCCTAAGAAAGATAACCCTCTCGGGCTTGGTGAGTACCGTCCAATTTGTCTTGTCGGGTGTCTTTACAACGCTTTGGCTAAGGTTCTTGCGGGTAGGTTGAAATGCGTTTTAAACACTCTTGTATCCAGCTCTCAATCCGCTTTTGTTCTGGGTAGAAGTTTATTGGATGGAGTTTTGATTGCAAACGAAGTCGTTGATTATGCAATTAAGGAAAAGTCAGATTGTTTACTCTTTAAAGTTGACTTTGAAAAAGCATACGACAAGGTTAGTTGGAGTTTCTTGAAATACTTGTTGGTGAGAATGGGGTTTGGCGCCAAATGGAGAAAATGGATGGATGCGACTATTTTCACCAGTTTTCTCTCTGTTTTGGTGAACGGTAGTCCAACGGCGGAAATCATAGTGGAAAGGGGTTTAAGGCAGGGGGCCCTCTTTCCCCCTTCCTTTTTGTTCTCTTCTCTGAAGCTCTTTCCCGTTTGGTTAAGAAATCGGCTGCGAATGGGGAGTTTGCTGGTTTTGGAGTGGGTAATTGTTTTATGGACATTCTGCAATTCGTCGACGATACTCTTTTGATAGGCAAAGCTACTTGGAATCACTTATGGGCTCTAAAATCAGTTCTTAGAGGATTCGAAGTTATATCCGGGTTGGGAGTGAATTTTCTTAAGAGTGAGCTAATTGACATTAATGTCAATTTCCATTTCCTTACTGCTGCAGAGAATTTTTTGGGTTGCAAACTTGAAGGTACATAATTCATTTTCCTGGGCATACCGATTGGGATGAATCCCAAGCGAATCTCATCGTGGAGTTTTCTAATTAAGAAGATGGTGGCGCGGTTGTATAATTGGAAAGCTAGATTTTTAAGTTTTGGCGGCTGGATCACTCTTTTGAAATCAATTTGGAGCAGCCTTCCTGTTTTTGTTTTTTCTTTTTACAGGGCACCATTGAAGATATGTCGAGAAATCGCAAGCATTCAAAATAAGTTTCTGTGGGAAGGCTTATCCGAAAGGCGTAAAGTGCATTGGGTTGGCTGGGAGCATCTTTGTCTTCCTTTCGGTAAAGGTGGCTTAGGATTCAAAAGAGTTCATGAGTTCAACATTAGTCTTCTTCTCAAGTGGAGGTGGCGTCTTTTGAACCGTAAGGAAGCGGCTTGGAAACAAATTTTGTTCACCAGGTACGGTTTCTGTTCAGCAGCTGGGGGTTCATTAATTTGCAACAAATCAAGCTTGGTTTGGTGGAGGGATCTTGTGGCGATTGACAAAAAAGCAGGTCCTAGCGTTTTTGTTGATCATTTTTCACACTGTGTCGGGAAAGGATATTTCATTCTGTTTTGGGTTGATCGGTGGTTAGGGATCAAACCTCTTGCTTCTATTTTCCCAGAGTTGTACGCTGCTAGTTCTTTGAAGGAGAACTTCGTATCTCAGATGGGCTCGACGCAGCAGGAGGTTTGGGTTTGGGGGGACTGCGGCTTATCTGGAAGTGTGCTTGCGTCTACTCCTATGCATGAAATACAGGATTTGTTAGCGCAGGTGGTTCTTGATTTCGAGCAGGAGGATTCGGTGGTGTGGAAAACCTCAAGTTCTGGTGGGTATTCTGCAGCAGACGGGTATGCGGAGTTATGCGCTAACCATCATTCCGTCTCCGTGGCCACAATGGCGGCAAACTCTTTTATTTCTCTTTGGAAATTATCTATGCCTTTCCGGGTCAAAGCTTTTGGTTGGAAGCTTTTTCTCAATAGGCTACCGCTTAGGGACGGGCTCATTTTCAGAGGTATAATTCTGTCTTTGCAATTCCATTGTGTGTTTTGTAATGTGGGAGTGGAGGATTTGTCCCACCTGTTTCTTTCTTGTGTTGTTTCCAAGTTGGTGTGGAAAGAGATAGCTTCATGGGTCGGGGTTGATTTTGTTCAGGACATTTTTGATCCTATGCATCATTATATGGCCTGGTTCCATTTTTGTAGGAGGGTGAAGATTAGGAAGGGGAGAGAAGGGTGTCTTTGGATGGCGACTTGTTGGAATATTTGGAGGTTGAGGAATGGGATGATGTTCGGTGGAGAAAATTGTGTGGTTAACGATCTCGTATAGAGTATTAAAATTTTGGTTTGGCGTTGGAATTTTATAGGGGAGATTATTCATCCCAATTGTAATTTTTATGATTTTTGCAAAATGCCTTTGTATTATCTAGCCTAAGTTGCAATTGGTTTCTAATTTCCTTGTCTCGGGAGGCCTTCCCTTTTGTATCAGGGTTCGAGTATCCCCAGTACTCGTTTATATTGATTCCTTGCTTACAAAAAAAAATATTTGAACTCAAAAATGTTAGGCGGCCCAGTTTCAAGCCCAAAAGAAAGACACAACAGCCCACTTGGTTAAAAGATTACTACCAATTCTGAATTAGGGGTGAATTAGAATTTTAGTTATTATTATTATTATTTGCAAATTTAGTTGGGTTGTGTGGAAGTAGTTTAGGCCCATTTAATTTCTAAACCCTAAGTATTTAAATGTATGTTCAGAATTGTGTTGTTTTCTCATGAATGAAAAGTTGTTTATTGTTCTTCTTCCTTTGCAACCCTAAATCTAGTTTTAGTCTAGTGTAGTCTATCATTTGGTGCTTTCAATCTACACTCATGACTCCCCCAAAACCTCAAAACCCTTCATCCCTTGAAATAGTTGAAGAAGCCATTCAAACAACACAGCTGCTTCTCAACAATGCAATGCAAGAAAATCAGATTCAGTTGGATGAGCGATTAAATATGGTTACTGCTGATTGGGAACAACAAATGGGTCAACTTCAAACTCGGATGGACAATGCTTTAAATCTTGCAGACAGCAGACATGAATCTATCATGTCTATCCTCACCAAAATCTCAAATCAAAAAGACCCTCCTCACAAAATCGCTATTGTTCACGCAGCAGGTACTGTTCACGCAGCGGGTACTGTTCACGCAGCAGGTTCATCTTCCGGTATTACTTACGAACCTTCTCCTTCTGCTGCTATTCAAACAGCATCTCACCATGTTACCCACACCCTCAGCCCTGCTCACACACCCATCAGCAACTCTATTTCTTTTACCACCACTCCCCCACACACTGTCGCAACAGCAGCCACTCATATGACCGCTGCACAACCACCCCTACCACCTTTTCAACCCTATTTTCCTTCACCCACCCCTTTTACACCCACACAAAATTATAATACCCCTTTTATTCCCCAATTTCCATACCCACACATGCCACAAGTTACACCATTACCCCCATTTAGAACACCAAAATTGGAACTTGCAATGTTCGATGGATCTAATCCTTTGGATTGGTTATTTCAAGCTGAGCATTTTTTTAATTTCTATCAATTACCACCTGAACATCGATTGTCTTTAATAGCTTTTTACATGAAAGGTGAAGCTTTGGGTTGGTATAAATGGATGCACCATAATCAATTCTGAACAGATTGGTTTAGCTTTACTAAAGCTTTGGAGTTACGCTTTGGACCTTCTACTTATGACAATCACCAGGCAGAACTGTTCAAATTAAAATAAGAGGGATCTGTTGTGGATTGTCAAGCCCAATTTGAGAAATTAGGTAACCAAGTTGTTAGGTTACCTCAAGAAGCTATTTTAAATTGTTTTATCTCAGGCTTATCAAGGGAAATTCGCAATGAAATGGCCATTCATCGGCCAGTTTCTATTTCTCAAGCTATTGGCCTTGCTAAGCTTATTGAGGCAAAATTAAAAGATGCTAAACCAAAATTCTCTAAGCCCTTTAACCAAACATACACCAGACCAAATACCAGCATTTCCACCCATTCCATTCCCAAAACAACCCAACCACCCTCCCCACCAACCAACCTACATACTACAACCGCTAACACCCAAAACCCACCCAAACTTCCCATAAAACGTCTTTCTCAGGCCCAAATGCAAGAAAGACGCGCTCAAGGCCTATGTTTCAACTGCGACGAAAAATTTACTATTGGTCACAAGTGTTCTGCCAACAGATTTCTCTTACTTTTGGCAGACGAAGAAGAACCAGAACAACCTGAAAGTGATCAGGACAGTAGCAACATTGAAATTCAATCGGACCCTAATGACACTTATTTCCAACTGTCCACACAGGCCTTGACAGGCAAATTTTCTCCACAAACTCTAAAGTTCAAAGCCCTCATTGGGGGACTCTCGGTAATGGTTTTGGTCGATACCGGCAGTACCCACAACATCATGCAACCTAGAATCGCACGACATCTAAACCTCCCAACTACACCTATCCCACACTTTTCAGTTATGGTAGGCAATGGATCCCACTTACAGTGTGAGGGAATTTGCAACAACGTCCCAATTGTGCTCCAAACCCAACCCTTCAACCTATCATTCTATCTTTTACCCATTGAAGGCGCTGATGTGGTTCTTGGCATGGCTTGGTTGAGAACATTGGGCCCCATCCAAGCTGACTTCTCAATCCCTTCCATCACATTCCAACATAACAAAACCTCCATGACATTAAAGGGGGATCCCACTACCCACCCTACACACACTTCTTTTCATCAGTTTAAACAACTCCTGCATACTAAGTCCATTGCCTCACTCCACCTAATGACTTTCCACCACATTGATTCCCATAAGCCTTCCCAACCCCCCAACTTTGAAACCATTTCTTCCACCCTACATCCTGCAATTTCTGCCCTCCTCAACAAATATCCAACCATTTTTCAACCTCCTTGTGGGCTTCCACCAGCTAGACCCCATGATCACCACATTCCCTTATTACCAAATACACCCCCTATCAATGTTAAACCCTACCGTTACCCTCACTCTCAAAAAAATGCCATGACTACCATTATCCATGATATGTTGCTTGAGGGAATTATCAAACCAAGTACCAGCCACTTTTCTTCCCCTGTCCTCTTAGTTAAAAAAAAAAGATGGGACATGGCGTTTTTGTGTGGATTATAGAGCCCTCAATGTTGTCACCATTAAGGACAGATTTCCTATACCTACCATTGATGAACTGTTGGATGAACTAGGGTCTGCAAAAATCTTTTCCAAGATAGACCTACGCTCTGACTATCACCAGATTCGTGTTGCATTGGAAGATACTCATAAAACAGCTTTTCGAACTTTCGACGGGCACTACGAGTTTCTCGTAATGCCATTTGGGCTCACTAACGCCCCGTCCACTTTTCAGTCTGCCATGAATGATCTTTTAAGACCATACTTACGCAAGTTTGTGTTGGTTTTTATTTATGACATTTTAATTTACAGCTCTGATTTTAGTGACCATCTATCTCATTTGCAGGTTGTTTTTTATCTTTTATTATCTCATTCTTTTGTGGCCAAACTCTCTAAGTGTGTCTTTGCAGTGACTAAAGTTGATTACTTGGGACATATTATTTCTGTTGGTTGCGTTGAACCAGATCCAGAGAAGATTCAGGCTATATTAGACTGGCCTGAACCACGTTCGCTCACGGCACTCAGAGGTTTTTTAGGGCTCACCGGTTTTTATCGCAGATTTGTCAGAAATTACGCCACTCTCGTCGCTCCCCTCACCGATCTGTTGCGTTCTACTAAGTTTACATGGAGTATAGAGGCTAGTTTAGCCTTTACAAAGTTAAAGCACACTATGACTAAAACGCCGGTATTAACATTGTCGGACTTTGCAAAAAAATCTAATCTAGAAACTGATGCTTCCGGCGTGGCCATCGGTGTTGTTTTGTCTCAAGATGGTCATCCTTTGGCTTTCTTCAGCAAGAAATTGAGTCCTCGAATGCAATCAGCTTCTGTCTACGTTCGCGAGATGTACGCCATCACAGAATCCATCAAGAAATGGCGCCAATACCTGATCGGCCAGCACTTCCATATCTACACAGATCAGAAAAGTTTGAGGAACTTATTGTTACAAAAAATTCAGACACCAGAACAACAAAAGTGGGCTTCTAAGTTGCAAGGATTTAATTTTGAGATATTTTACAAACCTGGTCGTTCGAATCTGGTTGCAGATGCTCTTAGTAGAAAGTACAGTGATGAAAGTCCAGTGCTCCTAACAATCTCTTCCCCTGTTCCAACCCTTATTCAGCAACTCCAGAAATTTTACACATATGACAAGAGAGGCCAGCAGTTAGTTATTACACTACTATCCACAAATGAAGAGCACAGAGATTACAAGTTTACACATGACTTGTTGTACTTTAAAGATAAACTTTTCATATCTGCTCTACCGGATCTGCGACAAGCTCTTATCCATGAATTTCACAGCACCCCAACCGCTGGCCATTCAGGCGTCAAACCAACAGTTGCTCGATTGGCCGCTTCTTTTGCTTGGCCAGGCCTCTACACAGATGTCAAAAGTTTTGTGAGACAATGTACAACATGCCAACATAACAAATCGCAAACTCAAAAGAAAGAAGGCTTACTACAACCTTTACCTATCCCCACACAGGTCTGGGAAGACATCAGCATGGATTTCATTACACATCTTCCCAACTCCTTTGGCCATACAGTCATTTGGGTCGTATGCGATCGCCTCACCAAATATGCGCATTTTGTTGCTTAACCCACCAAGTTCTCGGCTCAGGACCTTGCTTTGCGCTTCTCTGTTGAAATCTTTAAACTACATGGTATTCCAAAGTCCATTGTCTCCGATCGCGACCCGCTCTTTCTTAGTACCTTTTGGAAGGAATTTTTCAAAACACAAGGAACAACACTTAAATTTAGTTCAGCATACCACCTGGAAACAGATGGACAAACGGAGGTGATTAACCGTGGTTTAGAGACTTACCTCAGATGTTTCACAAATGAACAACCACGAAGATGGTATAAGTTCCTTCATTTGGCTGAGTTCTGGTACAACACGTCCTAGCACTCTGCTATTCAGATGACGCCTTTTCGAGCTCTCTATGGTCGTTCACCTCTCGCCATTCCAGACTTCATCTCCGGCTCTGTCTCACTTGATTCGTTAGAAGACAACATGCAAACAAGGGCAACCATCATATCTCAGTTAAAACAAAATTTGATTAAAAGCAAAAAAACAAATGGAGATGCATGCAAACAGAAAAAGATTAGATTTCACCTTTCAAGTGGGCGATCTTGTTCTTCTACGCTTGCAACCCTATCGTCAGCAAACAGTGGCTCGCCGGACCTCTCACAAACTCGCCAAGAGATTTTTTGGTCCGTTCAAAATCATTGCTCGCGTTGGGGAAGTAGCTTACAAGCTGGATCTACCATCTTCCTCCAGAATCCACCCTGTTGTTCATATTTCTCAGCTCCGTCCTTATTATGGTCCTTCCATTTCTACTGATTTTTCTAAGTTTTTTGGAGAAGGAAACAACTTTGTTTCATGTCTACAACATGCAGCGAAAGACAAGAAAGTAAAAGAGCAAGAAGATGAAGTGAAAGAGAACGAAGAAAAAGTGGTAGCGAAAGAAGAGGAAGTGAAAGCCAAAGAAGCTTTGAACTCAACAAGTACAAAGCGTCCAACACTTAGACAAAAAAATGAATTTAGTGTTTCTGATACTTCTCTTATAACCCACCTCCACCCTTTTTCACAATTACCCCATATTACCCCCACCGCCCCACGTGATTTTCCTTTACTACCCCACCTAACGGATCCCTTCCCTCACATGCCTACAGCCATGTATCCACCAAACCCACCTACTATTACCACTTTCCAAAAGAAAGACACAACAGCCCACTTGGTTAAAAGATTACTACCAATTCTGAATTAGGGGTGAATTAGAATTTTAGTTATTATTATTATTATTTGCAAATTTAGTTGGGTTGTGTGGTAGTAGTTTAGGCCCATTTAATTTCTAAACCCTAAGTATTTAAATGTATGTTCAGAATTGTGTTGTTTTCTCATGAATGAAAAGTTGTTTATTGTTCTTCTTCCTTTGCAACCCTAAATCTAGTTTTAGTCTAGTGTAGTCTATCAAAAAATAATAGCAAATTCGTAGTAAATCCATCCTCTAAAAATTCAAATGCCTGATTTTTTATTTTTTTCATCATTTTGTGATTTACATGCTCATCGCTTTATTAGCCACTCTCCCTCAAAATTGGATGGTTTTGTATGAGAATAAATAAATATAAATTTTTAAGTGTTGATTTTTCATAAAATAAAAGCTAAACAAATTTTGACCTATACTTAAATTTTAAGCTAATATTTTGCATGAATTTATCTCATAACATATATAAAGGATAAATAGTTTGTGGTATTTTAAATAAATCTCAATTTATTTTAATTCCTTGACCTAAGCACATATAAATGTAACTTTTTCAAGAATAAATAAATCAAAATAAGTTAAGATATTCTGGAATGTTACGAAACTTTGCAATTTCGCTTTATTTGCAGTTATAGAAATTCGTGCAAAAAATTAAATAAAAATGTGATGTCTGCACCTTTGTTTATATTGTTTCTATTTCTTAATAAAATATTTACATGTATTTCGGTCTAAAAATTAAAATAGATTGAGACTTTCTATGTGTTATGAATAAAGTCTTTGTAAAATGATAAATGTGCATGCCAAAAAAATGGAAGGATGAATTTTTTTAATAATTGTGTTTGAATTTATAGAGATTGAATATGCTACAAATTATCTACGACATTAGCTACTAATTATAGGTTCAAGTATGATGTCGATTTAGTCACCTGACATGTCATGTTAACATCTTTGTCACATATACACATTGTCACCAAAAAAAAATTCATTTGATGTGCCGCATCTGTTTATATTATCGGATATTAACATAAAAAATTAAAAAGTATGGATAAAAAATATTAAAAGAACAATTATATGAAGCAAAATTTTTAAGGAATTAAAATTGAATATTAATATATTTAAGAGGACCAATCAATAAGAAATTTGTATTTTAAGCCATACACACATTTTTCACTGAGTAAATGAGCATAAGAATACACCACCACATCACTACCACTAATAATAAGGTTATATCACGTACTCAACTAATTCATTCCGTAAATTTACACATATACACATATAAATATTAAATGTAATAGGGTTAAATATGTTGTTTATCCCTTTAAATGTAGACATTTTCACTATTAGTTCTTAAAACAATTTCATCAAAGAATTATCTTTTTAAAATTTTCTGTTATCACTTTTGGTCCTTAATATTAGATATGTCTAACAGAAACTGGCACGACATTGACACGTGAATTCTTTTTTATTGGACATACACATGACAATGCCAGTATATGTCAAAGATGTTGACATGGATGCAACATGACATTTTTGTCACTATTTTATATTATTTATATCAATAAAATTTATAGCGACCAAAATTCTATCGCTAAATCCGTCGTTAACATGAACATCATACAGAAACTCAAAATCTGTAACTAATTTGTATCTAATTCGTATCTACTCTCTAGCTAATTCAAACACATCATTTTTATGACCTATAACTCTTTTTTCATGACTTTTTGCATGAAAGTTTATCACATTATAAAAATCTCTCACAAAAATTTAATTTTTTTTATACTTGAGATGAATTAAATATGAAATTTTTATACACCGATTTTCCATAAAACGAAAACAACGCAATTGTTGATATATGATTGAATTTTAAGCTAATATTTTCTAAGAACTTATATCATTACTCATCTAAAGGACCTGCAATATTTCATTGCATTCCGAATAAGTTTCGATTTATTTTGATTTTTTTATCAAAACACATATAAATATATATTTTAAAGAGATAAAACAACGCAAACTTTGTCATATGATTGAATTTTAAGCTAAATTTTTGAATAAACTTATATAATAACACATAAAAAGGATTTGCAAAGTTTCATGTATTTCGAATAAATCTCTATTTGTTTGATTTTTCAATCGAAACACATAAAAATGTGGGTTTTTTTTTTCTGGTGACAAAACATACAAACTTTATCGTATGATTGAATTTTGAGCTAAATTTTTTAAGGAACTTATATAATAACACAAAAAGGATTTTAAAAATTTCATATTATTTCAAATAAGTCTCAATTTATTTTGATTTTTCGATTGAAACACATAAATGTATTTTTTTTCATGACACAAAACAACGCAAACTTTGTTATATGATTGAATTTTGAACTTATAAAAAGGATTTGCAAAGTTTCATATTATTTCAAATAAGTCTCAATTTATTTTAATTTTTTCATCGAAACACATATAAATGTGATTTTTTATGAGACGAAACAACGCAAACCATATCATATGATTGAATTTTGAGCTAAATTTTTGAAGGAACTAGAAAATAACACATAAAAAAAAAGAGCAGCAAAGTTTCATGTTATTTTGAGTAATTCTCAATTTATTTTGATTTTTTATTGGAACACATATAAATGTGTTTTTTTAAAGATAGGAAACAACATATCCAACCCTATTAGTTGTAAAACGGGTGATACACTTTGATTTTTTTTCATGATTTTTAGCATGTTAGTGTATAAAATTATAAGGATCTCTCCTACAAAAATTGATTTTATTTTTTACGTGAGATTAATTAAATAAGAATTTTTTAATCGCCCATTTTTTATGAATGAGAAACAACACAAACTTTGTCATATAATTGAATGTTGAGCCAAATTTTAGAAATAAATTATATCATAACAAATAGAAAGAATCTTAAATTTTTCGTGGCATTTTGACTTATATTAGTTTATTTTGATTTATTTCCGCTTATTGAAAAAAAGACATTTATATGTGTTTTGATCGAAAATTCAAAACAAATGGAGAATTATTTAGAATGTAATGAAATTATTCAGATCCTTTATATGTGTTATGATATAAGTCATTGAAAAAGATTAGCTTAAAATTCAATCATATGTCAACAATGTTTGCATTGTTTTCGTTTCATAAAAAATCAGCGCTTAAAATATTCACATTTAATTCATATCAAGTTGAAAAAATTTAAATTTTTGTGAGAGGTCCTTATAATGTAATAAACGTTCATAAAAAAATAAGGAAAAAATACAACGCCAAAGTTATAAGAATGATGTGTTTGAATTAGATAGAGATTATCTACGAATTACCTATGATTTATAGATTTTTATACGATGTTCATGTTGACGAGGGATATAGTGATTGAATTTCCATCGCTATAAATTTTATTAGTATAAATAATATAAATTGGTGACAAAATATCATGTGGCATGCAATTCAACGTATTTGTCACGCTAACATTATCACATATATGCTCAATCATCAAAACGCTCGTATATCAATGCTCAGTCATCAAAACGCTCATGTATCAATGTCACGTCAACTCTTGTTAGACAAATATAATGTTAAGGATGAAAAGTATAAACAAAAAATGTTAGGACTATGTTTCTTTAACAAAATTTTTTAAAAAGACTAAATATAAAAATGCCTATATTTCGAAACACTTAAAACATATTCAATCCAAAGTAATATACTATGAGCAAAATACATTACAGTAAAATAAGATAAGAAAAGGAAAACAAAATAATTTGCAACAAGTGAATGATAAACTCACACTACTTCGGTAAATACTTGAGGTCTTAATAATCATATCAATTTTTTTTATCTTGACACTCCTAAAATTTAAATTTGATATGACACCTTTTTCACATTCCTAAAATATTTTAATTAAAAATTGCAAATAAACAATTCGAAAGTACATTTAAAAATCCAACATGACTAGAAAAATTCGCTAGTATATTTCTAAAAATCCAGTATATTTTGGATTTTTTTAAAATATCGGTAGTTCATTTTTAATAGGAAAAAAATCAAAATCAATTTTATCAAAAAATGTGGTAAAAACTCATAGGTATTTGAAAAAACAGACGGTGCATTTTGAAAATTTTTGTAAAAAGTCATAGTTTTTTGAAAAATCCGGTAAAAAAATGTTCTGAAAAATTTGATAAAAACTTATACATTTTTTTATATCCAGTAAGACTCATGGATATTTCAAAAATACGACAAAATTTTAGATATATTTTGAAAATTTTGATAAAAATTCATAGATTTTTTGAAAAATCTGATAGTGTATTTGAAAAAATTCAATAAAATTTATAAGATTTTGATAAATCTAATAGTGTATTTGAAAAATCTAATAGTTCAAATTCAATAATTTTTGAAAAATTCGATAAAAACTTGTCGATTTCAAAAAATTAGGAAAAAACTCATGATATTCTTCCAAGATCAGGTAAATCTAAAAAAAAAATTCAAAAATCCGAAAAATATACCATTCTTTTAAAACTTAAAATATCGTAAAAAATATTAAGATAAAAACACTGTTACTATCATAGGTGCTAGGTCAAGTTGGGGTGTCAGTATATAATCTCCTAACTCTAGGATATAAACATTAGTAACCATATAGTTGGGCAGGGCCTAGTTATTTTGGAGAGTTCGGTTTTTGAATATCAAAGTAAATAAAAGATATTTTTTAAGTCTCTACCTCCCTATTTTTTTTAAACACTACGATGTTCTTCTCAAATTTATCTTCTTTTATAAAAAGATTTTCACGTTTACAGTAAACATAACTTTTATTGTTAAATATAAAACAGTTTTTACTTGATATATATTACAACTTTTATATTATACAATAAATATTGTTTTTACAATGCATAATCTTTTTAAAATAATATCATAAAGTTGGCTTTGAGTAATCAATTATTATTTTTAAAAATAGTTACAAACAATCATATTAATTTAAAGAAAGAATATACTTATAATAATCAATTTGTTAATAATTAAAAAACAATTCTTTCCAATTATTTATTAATTGAAAGGTTGAATCACACTAAAAAAATTAATATGTGGAGACAAAGAACAATGTTAACTAAAATAAATAGTTTTTAACAAAAACAACAACTCTCTTTACAATACGATAACAATTTAACCTAGGAGAAGAAGATAAAAAACAAGAAACACATAATTTGTTTACCTTGTTCGATTAAATGATCTGCTATATAGGGAGATAGAAACTCTCAAATTCACTATACTTTCAAAAGTTGTTACAAAAGATTACAAATGAGTTACAAGAAAATAGTCAAACAAACTCTATTTTCTACTCAAGTTTTTTCAAATCTCTTCAACTCTCTATATATGAATCACATAAGGCCAAAATGTTGAGAAGTGTTTCTCAATCCCCCTTAGATATCTCTAAAGATTTCTCATATTTCAAAAACACACTCTTAGGGATTTACCCTTGTTTCTCTAAGATAACCATTAGGATTTTCAATCCCTTCTCTATGTCTTCATCTCTCAAAGTTATGAAGGTTGTGTAAACAAGAATGATTGAGATACATATTTATAACGAATGAAACTCAACATATATTTAACAGGTCCAAAACAAAAGTCATTAACAAACTGATCTAGAAATAAAAAAAACCAAGCTAGATACACGAAAAATTGCTTGGACTGGATTCGATACTCGACATACCTGAATCGTCTGCTAGACACGACATGACCCACCGAACACCATCGCTTAGCGACGACCCAACCCGTCAGACGCCAAATCGCTATTCTTTATCACTGACCACGCCGCTCGCCGCACCGCTATGCCATATTCGATATTGACCTTCCGCGCACTACCGTCTTCATCAACTTCCTAGATGCATTTTTCTTCGAATTTATAATTTCTACAATCTTGACATAAGTTTTCTTTCTCTTCATTACTAATGCTTTTAAGACATACTTCAACAAGGTACACCTTGACTTGAAACAACGGTGATGCCAATTTACCTATCAACCATTTTCATACTAGATGCTAATTCAACATCCATTGAGCAATGTTTATCAAGTTCAAGTCTTGCTTGAACATTGATCTTTTCACTTGTATCCACATGTTTTTGACCACCTTTTTTGCTTCAGTATTCTAGAAAGCCTGTTTGCATGGTTCTTTAACTATCTTTTACTCTACCTGTATTCGAATGCCTCCATGAAGGTCCTTGTTTCTTAATTTTGCTATCATTCAACCACATTCAAAGCATAACACTCAAGGCTTGCATACTCGTTCCGTTGAGATGGTGAAATATCTCTCCTTACCTTATTATAAGTCAAATGATAATCAGATACCCTCTGTAATTGTTTCCTCACTACTTCTAATTGTATCCATAATAGAAACCTTTGCCTCAATCTGAGTTTTCTCTTCCATAATTTCCTAAAAGCTTCATCTTTAATATTTTACTCTTTTTCCCCGTGTTAGGACTCACTAAAAGTAATGTATGCGATTGATAAACTTTGATCCTCCATATTTCATTTCGAACAACACATAACCCTTCATACCTTTTGGATAGCCATTAAAGACATAATCTACAACTTTATTCCCTTCATACCTCTTGGATAGCCATTAAAGACATAATCTACAACTTTATTATCAAGTTGAGTTAACTTGATTTTATCAATAAGAAAAGTATTGACGACCTTCAAAATAAAATAAGTTATAATTTTCCCACTCCAAACCTATATAAGTGTTTGGAAGTTTATTCTTCTAAATGAATACTTACCGATCACAGAAGGTGTTTTGGCACCAGGCTTGCCTCCAAAAATCCATGACAACTCAGCGGTCAAATGCATTTTTATCTCTTGTCTTTTGCAAAGCTTATTAAAGTGCTTTGAAAAAACCTTTGGGTTTCCATTGTGCCTTAACCTCAAAAATTCCTAGCTTGTTATTTTCATGAAAATCTTCAATAACTGGTGATGAATTAACAACAATATTTGAACTTTTTGAAATATGTAAGCCATATATTTTAGACCCTTTATCTATGATCACTTCACCATGTGAAATCTTTAACACCCTATGTTAAACTCTAGTTCAATAACCTAGATCATCAAACATGCTTCTGGATAATAAATGTTTCCTGAGCCCTGGAACATAATTCAGGTTGTTAAGAAGAAAATCGTGATCATCAATCATTTTAATGTGACCATAACAATACCACGAACCTTGCAAGCATAGTGTCACCAAGGTAAACTACTCCACCTTCCTCCGGCTTCAAAGTTTGAAAGTATTATTTTCTTGGACACATGTGATAAAAGCAACCACGCTAGAATATAGATATGAAACTTTTGAGTTTGTTCGATAGAATTTGCGAAGCAAACATGATTCTCATAGAAATCATAGAATGGAAAGTTGATTCCCTCAGATGGCTCCACTATTCCGTTGAGGAACCATAAATCGAAGGGTTTGTGAAAACTAAGGTGGAGCGAAGCTTGTTAAGCAATTAAGTGATGTGACACCTTGGACCAAAGGTTGCGATCTTTATGCTTCTTGAGTCAGAGACGTTAATGTTGAAGCGAGGTTGTTAATCTCTGATACAATGGATCAAGGAAGGGGGTGCCTACATGGTTAACACTGCAATTCCCAAGTCAGTTTAGGGTTCAATATAATCATAATGAGAATATAGATTATATATTGTGTAACTTAAAACCTCTTGTGAATATTTTTATAGCTTGGGCTCAATGAAGCATGCAGGATAAATGGGCCTTGACTTATTAGGCATTTGGTCGGCACGGAACAGTTGCCTCCAAGACTCGTCGAAACTCTGGATGTCGGTTGAGTCTTTTAGCACTCGTTACCAGCCTTCAAGAATGGCTATCAGTGCACAACCAGACGTGTATCACTTTGGTTTTTCTAAAGAGTAATGGGAAACATGATCATTACACGCAATCATATCATGGAAGCATTTCGTCATTTTTCTCTTGATGTGTGACTTGAAGAGGCAGAGAGTGGCATTGCTTGATGTGCACTCGAGTGCACTTGATTTTGGTTGCATTCCCAAGGTGAAACATGGTCGTTGATCTGCACTTACTTTTTTACTTTCAATCCTATCCATCCAACTGTCTTTTCTTATATAAGGATAGAGGAAATTTGGGGAAATTTTTACAACTTGTTGGATTGAGTTTCCCTTATTTCCTTTGAGTTTTTCCCTCTTCTCTGAGAGTGTTTTTTCTAGGAGTAATCGTCGTCACACATTCAAAGCTTCAAAGCTTTGACTTTTATCCTTTTTTCGCTTTACTGCCTTCGACCTCACGTTTCAAGGTACCTTCTTTTCACTTCAACTTTTCATTCAAGCATTTACCATACCGAGTGCACTTGAGTTTGGTTGCAATCCAAAGATGAAATTTGGCCATTGATTTGCACTTGAATTTTACTTTTAATTCGATCCATTCGTCTGTCTTTGCCTATATAAGGATAAAGGAAATTTGGAGAAATTTTTGCAACTTGTTGGATAGAGTTTCCCTTATTTCCTTTTATTCTTTCCCTCTTGTCTGGGAGAGTTTTTACAGGAGTAACCATTGTTAAACATTCAAAGCTTCAAAGCTTTGAAATTTATCCTTTTTTGCATTACTGCCTTCGACCTAATGTTTCAAGGTACCTTATTTTCACTTCAACTTTTCATTCAAGCATTTACCGTACTGAGTGCACTTGAGTTCACTTGCATTCCCAAGGTGAAATCTGGCTGTTGATCTGCACTTGCTTTTTACTTTCGATCTGATCCATCTGATTTTCTTCACTTATATAAGGATAGAGGAAATTTGGGGAAATTTTCGCAACTTGTTGGATTAAGTTTCCCTTGTTTCCTTTGAATCTTCCCTCTTATTTGAGAGTGTTTTTCCAGGAGTAACCTTCGGCACACATTCAAAACATAAAAGCTTCAAAGCTTTTACTTTTAGCCTTATTTTTTGCTTTACTGCCTACGACCTCACATTTTAAGGTACCTTTTTTCACTTTAACTTTTCCTTCAATCATTTACCTTACCTTCGTTACGATGAGCAATAACCCTATTAAGATAGAGAGTGATTCAAAGTATAGTGTTTCTCCTTCTTCGAGGAAGAGAGTGGAATCTGAAGTACATTATCTTCCCTCTGTAAGTGGAAAATTTGAATCAGATATCATTTCTTTGATTGAGATTTCTATAACAAAAAGAATGTCTGAGGACCCCTTTTTTAGAGAGCTTTGTCAGGCGGGGGTGAGAATCCAATTCTTTCTCACCGTCGACTAGGATGTGCTAGTTCTTACAATAGTGGCTTTTTGAAGTACTGATCTAAAGCTTGTTTCTTCCGACCTCTTTTTTCTTACCACTACCATATAAGTCCTCTATCCTTCTATGAGGTTTAAATGAAAGAGTATATTTGCACTTGGTATTAAAGGCTCAGCTATGAAGAAGGAAGTTATTGTTTAAGGGCCTTTTGCCCCCCTTTTTTCTTCTATTTTTCTTTTGTTCTTGTAAGATTTTACTGGGCTTTTTGATTTTGGCTTGTAAACAATATTCATGTTTATTTGTATCATTACCTTTTACATTCTTGTGCTTTTGGTTTCACATTGTACTCCTGTTAATCACATTTTAGAGTCGGGGAAAGCCAGAGTTTGATTTTGGCCCATACAATTTAAAGCGTTTTCTTGCTACAAGGAGTAATAAATAATATTTGCTTAAAGTGTAAATAACCTTAAGTTCTTTGCGAAGCCATGTTTAGTTGCTTTATTTGTGAGCATTTTGTGTTAATATCTACACTTTTTCAACTGGTTAGATGTTGGACCGGCCATATGTGGCTATAATAAAAATGTTCTTGTGCAGGTAATGCATTGGTTTGGCTTGATATGTCTGTTTGTTGAATTCGTAACAACGAGATATGATTTCATCTACGGAAGTTCACGCTTTGAATCATACTTGTAATGATTTTGCATGGAACTGGTTAGATGTGGCTATGCTTTAAATCATACTCATAAGAATAAGGCACGAGTCTGGTTAAATGCGACTATGCTTTGAATCGTACTTACAGGTGAGAGGGTATGAAACTGACTAGATGCAGTAATGCTTTGAACTGCACTCTGCATCATAGAGGATCATTCCCACGCCAAGGGTAGAGGATCCCCGTACCCCTCCCCCCGATGTAAAGCTCGGATCTAGGTGGAGGTCTCCAGGCTCCACCACTCACGTCCCTTGCATTAGCTAGATTCGAATGAGGGAGGGGTGCGTCAGTTACGCAAGATTGTGAATAGTTCTTTGACAAAGATGTATTTGATTACTATAGTTAGAAATGCAAAACGTCTTCGAAAATACCCTTAAAGGAATTGATTGTTGTCTTCAGACATGTAAAGCGTCTCTTAAAACTCCCTTGCTCTCTTTAGGCACCCTCGACACTTGGGGAATTGATTATTATGGTCAGACATAGAAAGTATCTCCGATAGCACCATTTAAACCTTTAGGCGCCCTCGGCGCTATATGGATTTGATTATTGTAGCTAGAAGTGCAAAACATCTCTGGTAGCACCCCTGAAATCTTTACTTTGGGCATCAACTACGTTGGTTGTACCTCGGTTTGCTGTTACGTGAATTCACTCTTTGGTGCTATGAAGAGGGAACATGATAAGAAGTAGAGCGGCAAGTACACAATAGCAATACATGATTTACATTTTACATATAATATCAATTATTGCAACAATGCATTAAGTTTACAAATACAGTAATTAAATATTATGGTCGGTCGCAAGTCTATAGCGACTTCCTGCCCTCTTGTTGTTCCTTTTGGATTGGCTGAATTTTGAAAAACAACAACATGGAGAAATGCTCAAGATTTCCAAGCTACTCCAAGATGATTTTCTGGTGCAGAAGGGACACATGCTGGACACGACGTCACAACATGTGGGTATGACATACGGGCCTTGCTCAACAACCTAGATTGATACGTTTTGGGATGAATTTTCTACTAAAGATTCAATTAGATTTTATTGTTTTTATTTAGCAATATGATTATATGACTTGGTGCATAACTGTGAAGATCAAATCAGATATAAATGTGATTTAAATTTGAATTTAAAACAAACCAAATCATATCTCTCAGTTGGAGATATTTATGGAACAAATCATATCCAATGGGTTGTGCAAAGATTCCAAACGAAATTAAATCAAAGATCCAAGGGGGAAAAGCCCATAATACTTTTTCTATATAAGGAGATCAAAACCTACATTGGAAATCAAGAAATACATTGAAGATAAATAGAGTGGTTGGGTTTATTTGAGTCCTTGTTATTGTTGTATGTACACCACACTATCTTTCAGTAACTTGGAATAGTTGTAGGTTTGTCTAGTTGAGTTGTAAATTAACATTCAACATTGTTATTGAGTTGTAAACACCAATCACAAGTTGTGTGATTGAGAAGAAAGTGAGTAAGCTCTATGTAGCTCAGTTTTTGTGACGCGACCACTACCGCTTTTAGTGCTACTTTTTGATTTCTATATTTATCCTATGAAGCTTAAAAGGAAGGGGAAGATATCTTAAACTAACCCTGCGTGCAAATGTTTTCCTTTACAAATGCGAAGAGATCTGGAATCGGGGGTTGGTTATACAAAGGGAAGCTATTAACACCCAGAGTATCTATAGTAATCTATAGGAACCTTTATTTGCATATGTTCCTACTGTTGAATTGCTCGGTTGCTTAAATCCATTTGTTATTGAATCAGGAAAGTTTCTCCTTTGTGAAGGTTGAGGAAATGTTTTTGTTGTTTTAGGGTTTTCTATTGTGTTTGGGAAGGTACTTAACCTAAGGGTTTTTGATTAGTGCGCTCGCTAAGATTTCTCTATCTTAAGCCTACGTATTCCCGTAAAGAGATTTGGGGAAATCAGATCATTCGTAGTTCCTTCTATTCTATGGGAGGAAATTTGTTTGGTGTCTTAGTCAAAGCCCAAGATTGAAGCTAAAAGAGTATTTGTGTCTTGTTCAAAGCCCAAGATTGAAGCTAAAAGAGTGTTTGTGTCTTGTTTAAAGCCCAAGATTGAAGGGAGAATATTTCACCTATTCATAACAAACATTGAAGAATTGATTTATAAGGGAAGTTGCTTTAACTAGGATGTGTGGAATCCAGCAATGCCACATCTTCCTTTATAAGTCTTTTCATGCTAAGAGAGGGACATTGACTTGGATGTGTAGAATCTAGAGGTTTGCCACTTACATCACTTATATGATAAGGGAGGGACTTCATCTTGGATTTTGAATCAACAAGTGTGCCACTTACATTAATTATCTGGAAAAAGTTTTGGTTGTTTATTTTGAAATGTGATGTATAGAGGAAATATCCTCCTACAGAGAGGACTCATAGTCTCATCTGTGGGGATGATGGATTTTGTGCCTTGATTAAAGCCCAAGGTAGAAGCTAAAAAAGTTGAAAACTGACTCAACTGGAGGAGTATTATATCTGTCTTGTATAAATCCCAAGATTGAGGTTGACTGGTGAAATCATTATATGAAGCCTAAGAGGAGGCAAAGGGAATTTAAGTGAAGACTGACTCTTTACTGAGGGATTTTAACTCCAAGAGAAGGTTTAAACTGTTTTGAGGAATCAAAAGGGAAACTAACTCTTGCTGGAGATTAGAAAAGAGTTGAATTATTAAATGTCATAAGGGCTTTGATTCTTTTGGGGATTTATTGATGGTAACCTGACCCTGGCTGGGGATTTTAAAGGGAAAACCAACCCTTGTTGAGGATTAGAAGAGACTTAAAGGATGAGTTTTAATGTCTTAGAGGCTTTGACTCTTATGGGAATTGGTGTATTGATAGAGATTACTAGGGTATATCCTATGCTTTTAGGAAGCCTGAGGGTCCTTGTATGAAGCCCAAAAGGAGGCTGGGGATGCTTCTAGGAAGCCTGTGTGTCCTTGTTTGAAGCCCAATAGGAGGCTAGGGATTGAGACTTTCCAAATCTAGGAAGAGTTCAAGAAAGGTTTCATCGGGAAATAATCCTTTCTTTGTTGAACTGTTCCAGGAATAAAGGGGCTAAAGAAGAGGTTTCACCGGGAAATAATCCTCTCTTTATTGAAGTGTTTTAAGGTTAAGTAAATTGAATAAACCCCAAGAGGAGGCTTACTGTATTGGGAAGAAGAATTCATTTGTACAAGAGGGAACTAGTTGTTTGAACTAAGTTATACTGATTGAAATGATCCTATTGTTTGAACTAATCTAGACTGAAGATGATTTAAATGCTAAGAGAAACCTAACAAGATATGTACAAGTATATATAGAGACATATGAACAAGTATATAAACAAGTATGAATTTAAATGAGAAAGGTGGTGGGCCTTATTCTTTGGATAGAGGCCCAAGTGTATTGTGATTGTTTAGATACCTTCTTCAAGATTGGATTAGTGTTTGAAGAAATTGAAGAAAGTTTTGAATTTAGAGATGACTTGATCTAAAGTAAGAGAGAAGCAAAGGTGTTGGGTCTTACACTCTAGATAGAGGCCCAGATGATTGTTTGTATCATGTACAAAGCCCGGGATGAATGAGGCTAAAAGATTTCTATTTACAAAAGGGTGTTGGGTCTTACACTCTATTAGAGGCCCAGATAGTTATTTAAAACAAAGTTTATGTACAGAGAGATGGGACTTACACTCCTAACAGAGGCCCAAAGATTGTTTCTTTTTTAAAAACTTGATTTAAAAATGTAAAAAAGTGATGGGTCTTACACTCTATCAGAGGCCTATGGATTTTGATGATTTGAAAATTAAAAGGGTTGGGACTTACACTCTAACAGAGGCCCAAGATGTTTTGAAAACACAATGATTTTGAACTCTGAAAGAAGGGATTTATACTATAGTAGAGGTCCTAAAAAAGTTTTTTAATGTACAAAAAGATGGGACTTACAATCTATTAGAGGTCCAGATGATTGGATGATTCAAGATTGACTGAAATAGGGTTTTGGATTTGAGTTTGAAAGGTGTTAACACCATGATGTTTATACAAATGAACATGCATGTAAAAATATATTCAAAGTAAACTTCAAATGTTTTAGGAGCATATAGACATGGTATGATCAACATAAGAGCACATAAACATATTAAAATCATTTGATCAAGAAGATCAACATGTTAAGGAAAAGGTTTAAGAAAAAGTTCAATGACGTTTTCTTTGAAAATTCTCCATGTAAATATACTTAAAAAATGGATTTAAAATCAAGTGAGGTGAAACATGTATGAATTCACAACATTATTTAAGGTTTGTACAAGATGTATATGGTTCACAGAAATCACTTTGAGCAAGGAAAGGCAAGGAATTGTTTTAAAAGAATCAAGAAGTAATTTAAAAAAAACCCTAAAACATCACTTACTTTGAAAACCCATAAATGCATTAAAAATAATCCTTTTTAGAAATTTCCTTTTCCAAATAGAAAATAGACATTATCAAGAGCAATTTAAAAAAATAATGGGTTCAAAATGATTAAAAATGAGGAAGTTATGATGGTTTAAAAATGTGAAGAAAAGTGAGAAAATACGTGATAAAAAATAATCGAAAGGGTCCCCATGGGTGTTGAACCCATGCCATCACGCTTGCCAACCAAAACACTAACCAACCCAACTAGAGCGCACATTGTGAAAGTTGATGGAAACACATTATAATATATGTTGAACACTTGAGAAAATGGAAAAAATAAAAAGAACTGGGGCGAGGGGGATTCGAACCCCAGTTCTATCACTCAAACACACAAACACGCGCAGGCGAAGAACCACTGGGGTGGTGATACATCCGTGTATCAAACCACACCCAATAATTGATAAGGGTGAAAAAGGCCTAGGCCTGGCCAGACTAAGGGCGCCATGGATGGCTTGCCCAAGTTTTCCAAGTTTGATCCATTTGCAAGAAAGATCATATCTCCCTCATTTCTCCATGAAATTGGATGAAATAAAAACGGATCTTGCCTAAAATTTTATGAGAAATCCAATGGTGGTTTTAGATTTTTCTAAAAATGCCTACATTTTAAAACCCGATAGTGGTTTCAAATAGGCCATGTTTTTGCAACTTCTATATTACATGCTTATACAATCAATAATATCACTCAATTATAACTTAAACACAACAAGTATGATATGTATGCCATGTTTAAAATCAATGTACATCATAGCAAAATATATTTAAGTACCAAGTTCAAGTGAAACTTACCTCTTGAAGTATAAAGCCAAATTCCAAGATACTTGTTACAGAAGTGAATGAATGCCTTGGACACCTCCAATAGACCTTATAGAAGCTACCTGGATGCTTGAAATCAAATAGAAACCTCTGGATCAGAGTTTAGCCCCTTCTTGCAAATTGAGCCAAAAATGGTCAAAAAGCCCAACTCCCGCAACTTGTTGTATTAAGTTTCCCTTATTTCCTTTGAATCTTCCCTCTTATTTGAGAGTTTTTTATCTAGGAGTAACCGTCGTCACACATTCAAAATATAAAAGCTTCAAAACTTATACTTTTAGCCTTATTTTTTGCTTTACTGCCTTCGACCTCACATTTTAAGGTACCTTTTTTTTCACTTTAACTTTTCATTCAATCATTTACCTTACCTTCGTTATGATGAGCAATAACCCTATTAAGATAGAGAGTGATTCAAAGTATAGTGTTTCTCTTTCTTCGAGGAAGAGAGTGGAATTTGAAGTGCATTATCTTCCCTCCGTAAGTGGGAAATTTGAATCGGATATCATTTCTTTGATTGAGATTTCTGTAACAAAAAGAGTGTCTGAGGACCCCTTTTTTAGAGAGCTTTGTCAGGCGGGGGTGAGAATCCAATTCTTTCTCACCGTCGACTAGGATGTGCTAGTTCTTACAATAGTGGTTTTTTGAAGTACTGATCTAAAGCTTGTTTCTTCCGACCTCTTTTTTCTTACCACTACCATATAAGTCCTCTACCCTTCTATGAGGTTTAAATGAAAGTGTATATTTGCACTTGGTATTAAGGGCTCAGCTATGAAGAAGGAAGTTATCGTTTAAGGGCCTTTTGCCCCCCCCCCCCCCCCCCCCCCCTTTTTCTTCTATTTTTCTTTTGTTCTTGTAAGATTTTAACGGGATTTTTTATTTTGGCTTGTAAACAATATTCATGTTTATTTGTATCATTACCTTTCACATTGTACTCCTGTTAATCGTATTTTAGAGTCGGGGAAAGCCAGAGTTTGATTTTGGCCCATTCAAATTAAAGCGTTTTCTTGATACAAGGAGTAATAAATAATATTTGCTTAAAGTGTAAATAAACTTAAGTTTTTTGCGAAGCCATGTTTAGTTGCTTTATTTGTGAGAATTTCATGTTAAAATGTACATTTTTTCAATTGGTTAGATGCTGGACCGGCCAGATATGGCTATAATAAAAATGTTCTTGTGCAGGTAATGCATTGTTTTTGGTTGATATGTCTATTTGTTGAATTCGTAACAGCGAGACATGATTTCATCTACGGAAGTTCATGCTTTGAATCGTACTTGTAATGATTTTGCACGGAAATGGTTAGATGTGGCTATGCTTTGAATCATACTCATAAGAATAAGGCACGAGTCTGGTTAAATGCGACTATGCTTTGATTCATACTTACAGATGAGAGGGTATGAAACTGACTAGATGCAGTAATGCTTTGAACTGCACTCTACATCATAGAGGATCATTCCCACGCCAAGGGTAGAGGATCCTCGTGCCCTTCCCCCCGATGTAAAGCTCGGATCTAGGTGGACATCTCCAGGTTCCACCACTCACGTCCCTTGCATTAGCTAGATTCGAATGAGGGAGGGGTGTGTCAGTTATGCAAGATTGTGTATAGTTCTTTGACAAAGAGGTATTTGATTACTATAGTTAGAAATGCAAAGCGTCTTCGAAAATACCCTTACGGGAATTGGTTGTTGTCTTCAGACATGTAAAACGTCTCTGAAAACTCCCTTGCACTCTTTAGGCGCCCTTGACACTGTGGGGAATTGATTATTATGGTCAGACACGGAAAGTGTCTCCGAAAGCACCATTTAAACCTTTAAGCGCGCTCGGCGCTATAGGGATTTGATTATTGTAGCTAGAAGTGCAAAACATCTCTGGTAGCACCCTTGAAATCTTTACTTTGGGCATCAATTGCGTTGGTTGTACCTCGGTTTGTTGTTACGTGAATTCACTCTTTGGTGCTATGAAGAGGGAACATGATAAGAAGTAGAGCAACAAGTACACAATAGCAATACATGATTTACATTTTACATATAATATCAATAATTGCAACTAGGCATTAAGTTTACAAATACAGTAATTAAATATTGTGGTCGGTCGAAAGTATATATCGACTTCCCGCCCTCTTGTTGTTCCTTTTTTATTGGCTGAATTTTGGAAAACAACAACATGGAGAAGTGCTCAAGATTTCCAAGCTACTCCAAGATGATTTTCTGGTGCAGAAGGGACACATGCTGGACACGACGTCACAACATGTGGGTATGACATACGGGTCTTGCTCAACAACCCAGATTGATACGTTTTGGGATGAATTTTCTACTGAAGATTTAATTAGATTTTATTGTTTTTATTTAGAAATACGATTATGTGACTTGTTGCATAACTGTGAAGATCAAATCAGATATAAATGTGATTTAAATTTGAATTTGAAATAAACCAAATCACATCTTTCAGTTGGTGATATTTATGGAACAAATCATATCCAATGGGTTGTGCAAAGATTCTAAACGAAATTAAATCAAAGATCCAAGGGGAAAAGCCCAGAATACTTTTGCTATATAAGGAGATCAAAACCTGCATTGTAAAGCAAGCAATACATTGAAGATAACTAGAGTTCAAGGGTTTATTTGAGTCCTTGTTATTTTTATATGTACACCACACTATCTTTCAGTAACTTGGCATAGTTGTAGGTTTGTCAAGTTGAGTTGTAAATTAACAATCAACATTGTTATTGACTTGTAAACACCAATCACAAGTTGTGAGATTAAGAAGAAAGTGAGTAAGCTCTATGTAGCTCAGTTTTTGTGATGCGACCACTACCGCTTTTAGTGCTACTTTCTGATTTCTATATTTATCCTATGAAGCTTAAAAGGAAGGGGAAGATATCTTAAACTAACCCTACGTGCAAATTTTTTCCTTTACAAATGCGAAGAGATCTGGAACCGGGGGTTGGTTATATAAAGGGAAGCTATTAACACCCAGAGTATCTATAGTGATCTATAGGAACCTTTATTTGCATATGTTTCTACTGTTGAATTGCTCGGTTGCTTAAATCCATTTGCAATTGAATCAGGAAAGTTTCTCCTTTGTGAAGGTTGAGGAAATGTTTTTGTTATTTTAGGGTTTTCTATTGTTTTTGGAAAGGTACTTGACCTAAGGGTTTTTTATTAGTGCGCTCACTAAGATTTTGCTATCTTATGCCTACGTATTCCTGTAAGGAGATTTGGGAAAATCAGAGCGTTCGTAGTTCCTCCTATTCTATGGGAGGAAATTTGTTTGGTACCTTGGTTAAAGCCCAAGATTGAAGCTAAAAGAGTATTTGTGTCTTGTTCAAAGCCCAAGATTGAAGCTAAAAGAGTGTTTGTGTCTTGTTTAAAGCCCAAATTTGAAGCTAAAAGTTTGAATGAGAGAGAATTTGTCATCTCTAAAAGAGATATCTCACCTATTCATCACAAACATGGGAAAATTGATTTACAAGGGAACTTGCTTTAACTAGGATGTGTGGTATCCAGCAATGCCACATCTTCCTTTATAAGTCTTTGCATGCCAAGAGAGGGACATTGACTTGGATGTGTAGAATCTAGAGGTTTGCCACTTACATCACTTAGATGAAAGAGAAATTTAGCCATGATAAGGGAGGGACTCCAGCTTGGATTTTGGATCAACAAGTGTGCCACTTACATCAATTATCTGGAAAAAGTTTTGGTTGTTTGTTTTGAAATGTGATGTATAGAGGAAATATCCTCCTACAGAGAGGACTCATGGTCTCATCTGTGGGGATGATGGATTTTGTGCCTTGATTATAGCCTAAGGTAGAAGCTGAAAAAGTTGAAAACTGACTCAACTGGAGGAGTATTATATCTGTCTTGTACAAAGCCCAAGATTGAGGCTGACTTGTGAAATCATTATATGAAGCCTGAGAGGAGGCAAAGGGAATTTAAGTGAAGACTGACTCTTTGCTAAGGGATTTTAATTCCAAGAGAAGGTCTTAACTGTTTTGAGGAATCAAAAGGGAAACTAACTCTTGATGGAGATTAGAAAAGAGTTGAATTATTAAATGTCATAAGGCCTTTGATTCTTTTGGAGATTTGTTGATGGTAACCTGACCCTGGCTGGGGATTTTAAAGTGAAAACCAACCCTTGTTGAGGATTAGAAGAGACTTAAAGGATGAGTTTTAATGTCTTAGAGGCTTTGACTCTTATGGGAATTGGTGTATTGATAGAGATTACTAGGGTCTATCCTATGCTTTTAGGAAGCCTGAGGGTCCTTGTATGAAGCCAAAAAGGAGGATGGGGATGCTTCTAGGAAGCCTGTGGGTCCTTGTATGAAGCCCAAGAGGAAGCTAGGGATTGAGACTTTTCAAATCTAGGAAGAGTTCAAGAAAGGTTTCAACGGGAAATAATCCTTTCTATGTTAAATTATTCCAGGGTTAAAGGGGCTAAAGAAGAGGTTTCACCGGGAAATAGTCCTCTCTTTATTGAAGTGTTTCAAGGTTAAGTAAATTGAATAAAGCCCAAGAGGAGGCTTACTGTATTGGGAAGAAGAATTCATTTGTACAAGAGGGAACTAGTTGTTTGAACTAAGTTATACTGATTGAAATGATCTTATTGTTTGAACTAGTCTAAACTGAGGATGATTTAAATGCTAAGAGAAACCTAACAAGATATGTACAAGTATATATACAGACATATGAATAAGTATATAAACAAGTATGAATTTAAATGAGAAAGGTGGTGGGCCTTATTCTTTGGATAGAGGCCCAAGTGTATTGTGATTGATTAGATATCTTCTTCAAGATTGGATAAGTGTTTGAAGAAATTGAAGAAAGTTTTGAATTTAGAGATGACTTGATCTTAAGTAAGAGAGAAGCAAAGGTGTTGGGTCTTACACTCTAGATAGAGGCCCAGATGATTGCTTGTACCATGTACAAAGCCCGGGATGAATGAGGCTAAAAGATTTCTATTTACAAAAGGGTGTTGGGTTTTACACTCTATTAGAGGCCCAGATAGTTATTTAAAACAAACTTTAAGTACAGAGAGATGGTACTTACACTCATAACAGAGGCCCAAAGATTGTTTCTTTTTTTAACACTTGATTTAAAAATGTGAAAAAGTGATGGGTCTTACACTCTATCAGAGGCCTATGGGTTTTGATGATTTGAAAACTAAAATGGTTGGGACTTACACTCTAACAAAGGCCCAAGATATTTTGAAAACACAATGATTTTGAACACTGAGAGAAGGGACTTATACTATAGTAGAGGCCCTAAAATAAGTTTATTTATGTACAAAAAGATGGGACTTACACTCTATTAGAGGCCCAGATGATTGGATGATTCAAGATTGACTGAAATAGGGTTTTGGATTTGAGTTTGAAAGGTGTTAACACCATGAAGTTTATACAAATGAGCGTGCATGTAAAAACATTTTCAAAGTAAAGTTCAAATGTTTTAGGAGTATATAGACATGGTATGATCAACATAAGAGCACATAAACATATTAAAATCATTTGATCAAGAAGATCAACATGTTAAGGAAAAGGTTTAAGAAAAAGTTCAATGACATTTTCTTTTAAAATTCTCCATGTAAACATACTTAAAAAACGGATTTAAAATCAAGTGAGGTGAAAGATGTATGAATTCACAACATTATTTAAGGTTTGTACAAGATGTATATGGTTCACACAAATCGCTTTGAGCAAGGAAAGGCAAGGAATTGTTTTAAAAGAATCAAGAAGTAATTAAAAAAAACCCTAAAAAGTCACTTACTTTGAACACCCATAAGTGCATTAAAAGTAATCCTTTTTTAGAAATTTATTTTTCCAAATAGAAAATAGACATTATCAAGAGCAATTTTCAAAAATAATGGGTTCAAAATGATTAAAAATGAGGAAGTTATGATGGTTTACAAATGTGAAGAAAAGTGAGAAAATAAGTGATAAAAAATAATCGAAAGGGTCCCCATGGGTGTTGAACCCATGCCATCACGCTTGCCAACCAAAAAGCTAACCAACCCAACTAGAGCGCACATTGTGAAAGTTGATGGAAACACATTATAATATATGTTGAACACTTGAGAAAATGGAAAAAGTAAAAAGAACTGGGGCGAGGGGGATTCGAACCCCAGTTCTATCACTCAAACACACAAACACGCGCAGGCCAAGAGCCACTGGGGTGGTGATACATCTGTGTATCACACCACACCCAATAATTGATAAGGGTGAAAAAGGCATAGGCCTGGCCTGACTAAGGGTGCCATGGCTGGCTTGCCCAAGTTTTCCAAGTTTGATCCATTTGCAAGAAGGATCATATCTCCCTCATTTCTCCATGAAATTGGATGAAATAAAAATGGATCTTGCCTAAAATTTTATGTGGAATCCAATAGTGGTTTTAGATTTTTCTAAAAATTCCTACATTTTAAAACACGATAGTGGTTTCAAATAGGCCATGTTTTTGTAACTTCTATACTAAATGCTTATACAATCAATAATAACACTCAATTATAACTTAAACACAACAAGTATGATACGTATAACATGTTTAAAATCAATGTACATCAAAGCAAAACATATTTAACAAAGTACCAAGTTCATGTGAAACTTACCTCTTGAAGTACGAAGCCAAATTCCAAGATACTTATTACAGAAGTGAATGAATGCCTTGGACACCTCCAATAGACCTTATAGAAGCTACATGGATGCTTGAAATCAAACAAAAACCTCTAGATCAGAGTTTAGCCCCTTCTTGCAAAATGAGCCGAAAGTGGTCAAAACGGCAACTCCCTCAAATGGTGTTACAGTTGAGAAACACTTGTTTGAACAATTTAGGGGTGTTATTTAGAGAGTGTTTGGAGTGTTGTTTGGCTTTGAAAGGGACTGGATCAAGACATGGCTTGAAAAATCAAGAAAAGTCAAAATATGAGGTTTTGATGGTTGACTTTCTGATTTTGGTGATTTGAGATGAAGATGAGGGTTTGGGCACCTCCAATGGATGATTTGTGATGTGTTTGGATGATTATTTGAGTGGTTTAGGCTCTGGTTTTGAGAATTCCAAGTTTGCTCTTTGGAACTTTGAAATTTGAAGCAAAAGAGGGAGAATAAGAAAACAAGCCTTTGGTATTGTTTTGGTGTGTTTAAATGATAAAAAAATGACTAATATTTATAGGAGAACAAGTTTGTTTTGGGAGGAATAGTGTTGGATGAGGGATCACTCTATTATCTAATGGATTTTGTCATGTAGCCTTTCTTAAATGCCAAGGTACCCAAGTCTTCCCTTATCTTGACTCTAACCAAATTTACAGGTTTTAATACTCGTGTTTCTTGACTCATCTTGACTGGTTTGTGCCTGATTCATGCCACCTCTATGCATCACATTAATGCAACTTAACAAAATTGAATTTCAATGCTTTTGTAATGATGAATTTGCACATGCTAAGTTAGATTCTTGACTCAATGGTCCAAGTTTGAAGATATCAAGTGATTCACCAAGATTCCTTCTGATCTTGGAAGAGGACAAAGCTTGTATGATGACAAAATTGAAGATGAAAATCGTGTGGCACAAGTAATGCACAAAATATGTCTTGAAAAATATACTTGATCATGTCATGTTGTGGGGCTCATAACATTTTGCTTAAGTTGAATCAACGGATGTTCTTGAACTCTTTGGAAAGCTTGTATATCATACTTCAACTTTGATGTTTACATTTGGTCTTGATTCATATTGGATTATAATGGAAAATGCCTCCAAAGTTGGACAAAACATGAGGCAGATTCAGTCTAAAAAATTCTAAGTGTCAAAGTTCAAAATATCATGAAACCCTAACTTCAATGCTTCATATCTCAAAATCTATGCATTTTTTGGGGGTGCTTCTGCTTTGCAATCTAGTTGTATGTAAGAATATCTATCATTTGAGCTTTGGATGGGAAAAAATGGTTACTTGTTGTCATACCCCAAATTTTGACCACCAAGATTTCCCATCATTGTGAAGATCATTACCACAATATAGATGAACCATCATTCCTCATCAATCTCCTCAAGGATTGTCGAGCATCCACTATAATCAAGAATTAGGGTTTGGGCCCTCTCAGAGCACTTAGACAAAAGATCAATCAAGAAATGACATAATATTCAACTTGTCTAAACCTCTTAAACATACATAAAGGATCAAGAGGACTTCCACATGAAGAATCAAGCACAAGGTTGCAACATTCCAAGTGGATTAAGCCTCGAGATCGCAAGTGTCACCAAATTAGAGTTTTGGTCGACCAAGGCCTCCAGATGAAAATTTTCCTCTGGGCATGAGCCAATGCTCCAAAACACAACCCAAAATTCTCCAAGGGACCTCATGGACCCAATCATCAAGTCAATTTAGCCTCAGGGGATGGATTCACAAAAAATTAGGAATTAGGGTTTCTTAACCTAATTCACCCCTAAGTTGGCTTTTGATGCAATACATGAGCCAAGACCTCAAGACATGATTTGAGGGCCTCAAATACACTACATTGATCCATTTGCAACAATGGATTGACCCAAGAAGCTTGGCTCACAAGTTTCAATTTCATCTGGACCACAATTAGGGTTTTGAAGGAAAAGTCAATAGTACCTTTGACTTTTGACCTAGACATGCTCCCAAACATTGGGACATGATTCAATACACCCTATAACACCTATGGAACCCATCCATTAGGTTTGAATTAGGTCAAGGACTTGATTGTACAAAGAATCACACAGTTTGGATTTCATCTGACAAAAAGTCAACTGTGAACAAAATCAAGTTTGACTTTTTGGAATTTTTCACAAATATGGTTCCCCTAAGTCAAAAACAATGTTAATGTATGATTTTGATCACCATTCATTAAGAAAAATCAAGAAAAGTGAGGTTTCTTGCAAAAGGGGCAACCTTAGAAAACTTAAATTTTTATAAGTTATGAAACAAAAGTGGTTTTTACCCAACTTTGCAAGGTCATAACTCCTAAACCACAAGGCCTTTTTCTCCCATTCAAAGATCAAATGAAATTTCATCTGACATATTTCAAATATGTCAACTACAAGAGATTCCAAATCCTCATGGATTTTGAGTTATGGTTGAGGCAAAATCACTAAAACATGAAAATTCACCTTTTTCCAACACTTAGACAAAATTCTGTCCAAGACAGATTTCAAGCAAAACACCAAAACTTGGAGAACTTTTTCACATAGTTACAAGTTGAATCAATTCAAAGTATAAACATCAAAGTTATTATACATCTTGCTAGCAATTCAAAGAGTCCATCCGCATGGAAAAACTCCATGGAAACCAAGAGATATGGCAACCCAAAGTCATGCTGCTGCAACTGGTTTGGAAAACCAATTTGCATGTTTTCTTACTCTCCACGATTTTGAGTCAGGATAGAATAATCACTATGCCACATTCATTCAATATGATCATGACATATCTGATCCAACCTGCAAAATTAGGCCAAGATGCTTCAAAGATTGATCCTTTGGCATGATGAGTCTTTGAACAAAGACTTGGAATTCAAAGTGCATTTATGTGCAATAGTGCACTTTCAATAAAGCTGATCTTCTCAGTAAAGATTCATGCTTAAACAACAATTAAAACATCTGAGTAATGTGGAATTGGTCAATACATAGCCTTGCTACTTGGAGGGGCTAGTTTGCCTTGCATAAGAAGAAATGCCACCAAGCCAAAGCCATTGAATGTGATCTGATCTTGCAGCCATTCACTATTCCTCCAAAACAAAACTTGATCACCTATAAATAGAGGTTACATTTCCTCATTCAGAATACACCAAAGCACTACAACACTTGCTTTCCTCAAAATCTCTCTCATCAGGCCAAAATGCCTTCTTTTGCAAGTCATCTCTGAGTTTTTGAGTTAGAGAGCAATTCCACCAAAGCTCATGATCCAAACACATCCAATGTATCATATATAAGTTATTCAAACACTCACCCTTGGTCTGAAACACTAAAATCAGAAAGTCAACCTCCAAAACCTCAAATCTTGACTGTTTTGTATTTTGCAAGCCATGTCTTGATCCAGTTACTTTCAAAACCAAACCAAGCCTCATACACACTCTAAATATCATCCTCAAACTGTCCCAATTGGTTTCCCTCATCTGGAACACCATTTGAGAGAGTTACTATCTTGGTCACTTTTGCCCCTTTTGCAAGAAAGAGCCAATTCTTGTTCCTGAGGATTCCAGCTGGTTTTCATCATCCTAAAAGCTTCTAAGGGATAAATCAAGAGTGATTAAAGCATTGAATTACTTCTGGCACAAGGAACTTTACAGATAGCACAAGAAGCTTCAAGAGGTAAGTGCATCACAACTTGAACTCTCTAAATCATGCATTGCTTTGAAGTCCATTGATCATGGACATCTCAAACATATCATATATGTTGTGTTTGAACCAATCTACCATGTTATTGTTGCCTGTATGATGAGATAGCATAGAACATGCAAATCTAGGCCTATTTTTAAATCACTATCGGATTTTAAAATAGGGACATTTTCTGAAAATTCCAAGGGCGCCATTGGATTCCTCATGAAATTTTAGGCAGAATACACCTAAATTTTGTCCCAATCCATGGAGAAATGAGGAAGTTAGAGCCTTCATGCAAGAGGCCTAAAATCAGGCCTTGCCTTGGGCAAGGGCTAGGCCATGGCGCCTTGGCCAGGCCTAAAAACAAGGCCCCCATATATGTTGATGGGGTGGTTTTGATACACGGATGTATCACCACCCCAGTGGTAGCGCGCATGTGTGTTTGAATGGAAGGTCGTGGGTTCAACACCCACCCAGACCATTTTGCCATTTTCTCTATTTTTTGCTATTTTTCACATTTTTATGGTTTTTATTAATTAATTCCAAAATTAATTTCTCTCTCAATTTTAATTATTTTTGGTTGTTTCTTATTTTGAAAATTCCCAAAAATGTTAAAATATTTTATTCTACAAAAATTTCACAAATATATATTATTTATTTCATATATTTGGTATTTTTGTAAAGAATTATGTTTTTATTTGTTTTTAAACATTTAAAAACATTTCTTTCTCTTGATTTTGCAGATTCAAATGATTTTTAAATCATTCTATGAATGAAACATGATTTTTCAAACATTAATCCAAGATCACAACTTGTTTTTCACACATGTTTGATAATTTTGATCATTTTAATTGAATTTTTATTCAATCAAAATACATTTTAAAATCAAATTAGGGTTTTGATTATTTTCACCCTCATAAATCTTTTTCAAAACACTTTGGGCCTCTAATAGAGTGTAAGACCCAGCCCCTTTGTACAGGAACCCATTTTGGGCCTCAGTCATTGTATAAGTCCCGATACGATTTTAAAAATCTCGGTGCGATCGTCGCCTTTTAAACAAAAACCATCTGGGCCTCCCTTTTTTGTGTTTTAAGTCCCATCTTTCTTTTTTAAAATACACTTTGGGTCTCTCCTTGAGTTGTAAGACCCAAACCTCTTTGTACATAAATAATTTTGGGTCTCAGTCATTGTATAAGTCCCAATCTAGTTTTCAAAAACAATGATGCAATCACTGTCTTTCCATGAGCCTCTCCTTGAGTATAAGCCCCAATCTTATTTTCAAAACAACTTTCCCTTTTGATTTAGGTTCAAATTCATAGTTGTTATCAAAACTTTCTTTAATTTCTTGAACAACTAACCATACAGCTATAACAATGGAAGCTTGCTCACCTGTAAGTTTTATCAGCTTTCTTTTACATACTTGCACATATCTATATATTTGTTTGTGCTGGAATCTTGCTCGCCTATAAGTCCTCATATCCTCTTTTACATACAGTATATATTTCATCTGTATATATATACATGTATATTATGTGCTTAGCGTTTTTCCCGGCAATTAGGTCTAGGATTAGATAAAGCCAGTGGTCACTCTTTCAACATAATCAAAACTAGTTCCCCATAGGAATTCCAGATACAGTCTTGCCTCCTCTTGGGCTTATACAATATGGAACAAAGAGAAAGGCATTATTCCCGGTGAAACTTTTCTCAGACTTTCACTATTAGAAAATTGTCAAAGAAATTCATTCCCCCAGAGAGGATTAATTCCCGGTGAAACCTCTCTTGAATTTCTTCAAACCCTAGAACTATTCACTAAAGAAAAGATTATTCTCGGTGACACTTTTCTTGAACTTTTCTTAAGTTTGGACCCACATGCTTCCTAAAAGCATTCCTTCCTCCTCTTGGGCTTTGTACAAGGACCCTCAGGCTTCTTAGAAATTCTCATGCCTTCTCTTGGGCTTAATACAAGGACCATGAAAACCTCTTAAAGGTATATGACATAACTTAGTCATCCTTTGTTAGAGCAGTCTTTCCAAAGAGTCAAGACCTCAGATCAATTAAGGGGTGATTATCATCCCTTAAAACACCTGCCTCCTCTTGGGCATCATACAAAAATAAACTTTTTCATACCAGTAGACTTGGACAATCTAATCTCCTTTTGGATCTTAAAGACATTCTCAAGTTCCCTACAAACACGGGAGAAACCCTGGTTATTTAATCAATCTCCAGTAGAGTTAAAACCCCCATAGGTTCTAAAACTCAATCTTTATCCAAATTTCCCAGCTAGGGTCAAATCACTACCAATAAACCTTTATCAGAACCTCAAGGCATCTGATATTTCAACTCTTATGTAATCCTCAGCAAGAGTTGATTCCTCAATCTGGACCTGCCTTTGGATCTCAATAATCCTCAGCAGAAGTTAGCCTCCTCTTAGGCTTTGTATAAGGATCTTTCCACACTCTCTTGTTGAGTCAATCACTTTTAGCCTCCTCTTAGGCTTTGTATAAGGATCTTAAAAAACTCTCTTGTTGAGTCAATCATCTTTTCAGCCTCAATCTTGGGCTTTGTACAAGACAGATAAACACTCTCTTGTTGAGTCAATCTCCTTTCTTAAAGCACTCTCTTGTTGAGTCAACCTTTTTTAGCCTCCTCTTAGGCTTTGTATAATGATTTCCCTCAGTAGAGTTAGCCTCAAAAGTACTCTCTCATTGAGTCGGTCTCTTTTCAGCCTCAATCTTGGGCTTTGTACAAGACACCCATAAATATCTTCAGCTGAGTCAGCCAAATATCTTTTAGCCTCAATCTTGGGCTTTGTACAAGACACATATAAAATCTCCCTATGAAGAGTCAATCCTCTTTTCAGCCTCAATCTCGGGCTTTTTACAAGACAAATCATACTCTCCAGCAGAGTCAATTTTTCTTTTAGCCATAATCTTGGGTTTCATACAAGACAGATCAAACCTCTCACCGGTAGAGTCAGTTTCCCCTTTTAGCCTCAATCTTGGGCTTTGTACAAGACACATACAAATATTCCCTAGTGGAATAAAAAAACCCTCTTTAGCCTCAATCTTGGGCTTTGTACAAGACAGACAAAATCTTTCCCCAAAAAATTTAACTTTCAGCCTCCTCTTAGGCTTTGTATAATGATATTCCCCGAAAGAGTCAGTCTCTTTTCAGCCTCAATCTTGGGCTTTGTACAAGACAGGTATAAAACTCCCTAGTAGAGTCAACCTTTCAACTTTAACTTTGGGCTTTGATCAAGGCACGCATAAAACCAACATCCCCTCAGAGGAAATTAAAAACCTCTCTATAGGAAGACATTTCTCTGTACATCACATATCAAAACAGACAAATCAAAACAAACCCTAATCCCAGATAACTGCTATAAGTGGCACACTTGTTGATTCAAATATCCAAGATGTAGTCTATCTCTTATCCTGGTAAATCCCCTTCTTTCATCTAATTTCTATAAGTGGCAAGCCTCTGGATTATTTACATCCACGCCATTGTCCCTCTCTTAGCATGAAAGATTCCTAAGGAAAAATGGAATTGCTCTACACTGAGTTAAAGTTTTGTCCTTCAGGAAAACACCCCTATAAAGGAAATTATGGCATTGCTGGATTAACATATCCCAGTTAAAGTAATTCTCCTTTATAATCAGTCACCCAACAGTTGTGATAAACAGACGAGATGTCTCCCTTTAGAGATGATAAATTCTCTCTCAGTCAAACCTTTAGCTTCAATCTTGGGCTTTGAACAAGACACAAATAACCTTTTAGCTTCAATCTTGGGCTTTGAACACGACACCAAAATAACTTTTTCCTCCCATAGATAGGAGGGAACTACGATTTCTCTGATTTCCCTTTTTTCTTTAACGGGAATACATAGGCATAAGATTGCGAAATCTTAGCGAGCACGCCAATCAAAAACTTTAGGTCCAGTACCTTCACACACCAATCAAAACCTTAGGTCCAGTACCTCACCAAAATCATCAAAAACTCACTCTCTCTCTCAAATACTCCCAAAGGAGAAACTTTCCCAACCCACAGTAGACAAACACCAGTAAGTAGAAAGCAGTAAGTATAATTGCTAACAACCTGTGGATAACCACATATAGGATGGGTAATTGACAACTCCCCATTGTATAACCTGACCCCAAACTCCCCGATCTCTTTAAAGCATTTGTTCAGTTAAACATTTGCGTGCAAGGTTAGTTTTAGATAGCTTCCCTTTCCTTTAAAGCTTCATAAGATAAATAAGAAATTAGAAAGTAGAACCCAACTCCTACCATTGCGGTGAGGAGAAACCCATGGAGATAAGGTGGTCACGTCACCGACAAAAATGGCACGCTACACTTGGATCACAAGTTATGGCCTTGCAAAGTTGGGTAAAAACCATGTTCCTTCCATAACTTAGTGAAATTTTAAGTTTCCCAAGGTTGCCCTTTTTGCAAGTAACCTCACTTTTCTTGATTTTTCTTGTTTGATCATGATCCAAATCACAAGTTAACATTGTTCTTAACTAAAAGAGGCCATGTTTTCCAAAAAAATCCCAAAAGTCAAACTTGGTTTTGATCACAGTTTACTTTTTATATTAGATGAAACTTAAACTTTGTGATCCTTTATGAAATCAAGTCATTAGGCTAAATTGAACCTAATGGATGAATTCCAAAGGTGTTTTTGAGTGTCTTGAATCATGTCCCAAGGTTTGAGGTCATGCTTTGTTCAAAAGTCAAAGGTATGGTTGACTTTTTCTCAGAAACCCTAGTGTGTGGTCCAGATGAATTTGAATCCTTGTATTACTTATGAATCAAATTCTTTGAATCAATCCAATCTTATGAATGGATTAATATGATGTATTTTAGGTCCTTAAAGCATATCTTGAAGTTTTGGATCATGCCTTACTCCAAAAGTCAACCTAGGGATTGAATTAGGTCAAAACCCTAATTCTTGATTTTTTATAGATGCATCTCCCGAGGCTATTTTGAACTTATGAATGGACTCATGAGGTTCTTTTGAGCTCTTTGAATCATATATTGAAGTATTGGCTCATGCCCAGATGAACATTTCTCTTTGGAGGCATTGGTCGACCAATACGCTAATTTGGTGACATTGATGATCTTGAGACTTGATCAACTTAAAATGATGCAATCTTGTGTTAGATTCTTGATGAAGGAAACCTCTTGATCCTTCATGGATGTTTGAGAGGCTTGACAAGTTGAAGATTATGTCAATTCTCAATTGATCCTTTGCCTGAACCCTCTGAGAGGCTCAAAAACCCTAATTCTTGGTTAAGATGAATACTCAACAATCTTTAAGAGGATTAGGTAAATCTAAATTGTGGCGATGGCTTGCACAATGATGTGAAGTCTTATGGTTAAAATTTAGGGTATGACAGATGCCCCTATTTAATCTTCTTAGACCTGAATATATGAATAATGAAAATATTCAGACGTTCAAGTTAAAAGAGGTTTAAGTATCAGAATACCCGAAATTTTGACTGCGGATGATACGATAACTCAAATGGTAGCAAATTCTAGATTTGCTTATCCATTATCTTTTAATAAGTAATCCTACTTAGAAAATGGTAAAAACTTCCCCTCGATCCTGTTCTTCAGCCACAGAACTGGTCTTAGTTTCTTCTGAAATAAACCTCCCCTCGATCCTGGTCTTCAGCCATGGAACTGGTCTTAGTTTCTTCTTGTCGAGTTCTTCTCTTGATAAGGAGTTCTATTTGTGATGTAATTTGATTTTGAGGTGCTGATGACTTCCTTGAAAGTAGGACAAACTTCTCGGGGAGAGACTTCCATTTGTTGACTTATTGGGAATTTATGGGGCAAAGACAGACTTCATTGTTTGCCGATCGGTAGAGATTTCTTGGAGGATGTGATGTCCATATCACTAAGAGTCTTTTGTTTAGAAGCTTCCACGGGGAATTTTCCTTAATCCGGGAAAGCAAAATATCATTTTCAGTGGCGAAGAATGGAGTTCCAAAGGTGTATAACCAAATGTCTTCTTGCCTTTCAGAGGTTCAAGTTATCAAAGTGGTCGGGGACCGATTTCAATCCAAGAATAAACCGGAGAAAGAATGTTAAGATGAGACATTTCTTGATGAGGAAAGAACGCAAACTGGGATTTTATCCTATCCAAGTGTAGAAAGGAAAATCTTACACGATGATCAAACTCAGTGGGGATTTTAGAAAGAAGATATCCTTTCTTCCTAAAATAGACAACTCTAATTGAGAGAGGACATTTATCACTTGGGAATAGACATGACCAAAGTGATTGAAAATATGAGATGCAAAATGAATATGAACAGGAATCAATTATGCATGATGTATGTATGAAATGTTTATTCTGACAAAACAGACATGACATACGGACTGGTGATGAGCATAACTAGATACTTGGCCACTCTGGGGGATAAAAAGTATCGCTGATCTGTTGAGGGAACAAATTTCTGTTGCTGAGCTTTTCATATTCTTCGGAATAACAAAATGCGAATCCTAGGGAGTGATAAGTGGGATACTCCATCTTATTAATCTGAAGTAATTGATCCTCCACTCGGGATATGCTGAACATAAGGAATATTTTGATTCTGCATTTTGAAGTTTGATTGCTTTTGGAGAAGCTGTCTATGTTCCTTCTCGTGTTCATTAATCAAAAGGAAATTGCCATCTTTATTTTTAAAAGCATAAGTAAAATTCAAAATTTTTGTTTTGAAAACAAAATTAAATTCATTTTTATTTTTGGGTTTCAAGAATGTTAATCATATCAAAATGTCATCTTGCAAAGCGGAATAAATGAGAATTGCAAATAAAGGGCACAATGGCACAAATTTTTATTGATAGAATGGTAATCAGCCTAATGCGTGATTCCATGGAGCATTACAAAGTTTAGAAAATGGCAATTTAAAGGGAAAGGGGCTACATTTGAACATAATGACCACTATCCTTCTACCAACTTTGAATTCTGAGTATTATCGAGCTTCTGTTAAAGGTGACTCCGTTTGAGGATTTCTTGACAGATGGTGTTGCTTTTGAGGATCCAGTCTTGTCGGATGCAGTTACTTTCCATAAATCCCTAACTTTTGCCTAAACTCCCTTTTCAGGTTTCCAATCTATCGGGATGATCATTTTATGTTTATGTCTATAATTTTTGCCTGGCCGCCCTTTCGGGTTTTCAGTCCACCGAGACGCTTTTTTTATTTATTTAGGAAAAGTATTTCTTGACTACATCAACATTTGTGGGATAGGTAATCTCTTCTCCATCCATGGTTGCGAGTATCAAGGCACCACTTGAGAAGGCTTTCTTAACAATATAGGGGCCATTGTAATTTGGAGTCCATTTGCCCCTGGAATCAGTGAGAAATGATTGGATCTTTTTTAGCACGAGGTCGCCTTTTCTGAATACCCGAGGTCGGGCCTTTTTGTCAAAAGCTTTCTTCATTCTTTGTTGATATAACTAACCATGGCATAAAGTCGTCATTCTTTTTTCTTTGATTAGGTTCAGTTCATCATATATGCTTTGACACTATTAAGTTTTCGTTAGCTTGGCTTCCATCAAGATTCTTATTGATGGTATCTCTACTTCTATGGGGAGCACTGCTTCAATTCCACATACTAGAGAGAAAGGGGTTGCCCCTGTTGAAGTGCGGACGGATGTACAATAACCGTGAAGAGAAAATGGTAGCATCTCATGCCAATCTTTGTAGGTTACAACCAATTTCTGAATGATCTTCTTGATATTTTTGTTAGCTGCTTCTACCGCTCCATTCATTTTAGGCCAATTGGGAGATGCTTTATGGTGTTCAATTTTGAACTCAGCACATAACTCTTTCATCATTTTGTTGTTCTGGTTCGACCCATTATTAGTAATGATCTGGCTTGGAACACCATAATGACAGATGAGATTGTTTTTGATAAATCGGACCACCACTTGTCTGGTCACATTGGTGTATGATATTGCTTCAACCCATTTGGTGAAGTAATCAATGTGTGCCAGGATGAACCAATGTCTGTTTGAAGCTCTGGGTTCAATCATGCCAATCATGTCGATTCCCCATATAGAAAAAGGTCATGGAGAAGAAAGAACTTTGAGATGCGTTAGCGGTACATGAATTTTGTCGGTGTATATCTGACACTTGTGACACTTTCTCATGTATTTGTAGCAATCAGATTCCATTGTCAGCCAATAATATCCTACTCTCAGAATTTTTCTTGCCATTGTATGCCCATTGGCATGAGTTCCAAAGGATCCCTCATGAATCTCTTTCATTAGTATGTTTGCTTCGTGTCTATCCACGCATCTGAGTAAAACCATGTCGAAGTTTCTTTTATATAGCACATCATTGTTCAAGAAGAAGTTGCCAGCTAGTCTTCTGAGAGTCTTCCTATCTTTTATCGATGCCCCAGGAGGGTATTCTTGTCTTTGAAGGAAGCATTTGATATCATGATACCATGGTTTGTCATCGATGACGGCTTCCACCGCAAATATGTAAGAGGGCCTATCTAGGTACATTATGTCAATCTTGGGTACGTCGTTCCATTGATTCACACTAATCATGGAGGATAAGGTAGCTAGTGCATCAGCCATGTGGTTTTCTTCACGGGAAATGTGATGAAAATCAATCTTGCTGAAGAAGGATAATAACCTTCTTGCGTAGTCTTTGTAAGGAATCAATCCAAGTTGACGTGTGTCCCACTCTCCTTTGATCTGATTTATAACCAAAGCGGAGTCTCCATACACATCCAAGTTCTTTATCCTTAAGTTGATAGCTTCTTCGAGACCCATGATGCAAGATTCATATTCGGTCTCATTGTTTGTACATTTGAATGCCAATCTGGAAGAGAAAGGAATATGGGTACCCTGAGGTGTAACAATGATTGCGCCAATTCCATTTCCATAAGCGTTGACAACTCCATCAAATATTAGTCCCCGTTGGAATCCTGGCTCTGGCCCTTCGTCTGATAATGGTTCATCGCAATCTTTCATTTTTAGGTACATGACATCCTAGTCTGGGAAGGCAAATTTGATCGATTCCTGATCGTTAATCGGTTGATGAGCCAGATGATTGGCTAAAACACTTCTTTTGACGACTTTCTGAGTGTGGTACTCGATGTTGTATTCTGATAACAACATCTTCCAACGGGAAATCCTTCCCGTTAAAGCAGGATTTTCAAAGACATACTTGATTGGATCCATTTCGGAGATTAACCAAGTAGTGTGACAAATCATGTATTGGCGGAGACACTTAGCTGCCCAAGCCAGAGCGCAGCAAGTTTTCTCGAGCATAGTGTATCGAGTTTCACAGTCCGTGAACTTCTTGCTTAAGTAATAAATGGAAGACTCTTTTCTTTTTGTTTCATCTTGTTGGCCCAACACACAGCCCATGGAGTCTTCCAAGACTTTTAAGTAGATGATCAGTGGTCTTCCTTCCACTTGAGGGGACAAAATAGGTGGATTCAGTAGATATTCTTTGATGTCGTCGAAAGCCTTTTGGCAATCTTCTGCCCATATACAGTTTTGGTTCTTTCTGAGTAGTTTGAAGATTGGCGCGCATGTTACAGTCATGAGGAATATGAATCTTGAGATGTAATTTAGACGTCCCAAAAATCCTCTTACTTGTTTTTCAGTCTTTGGAGAAGGCATTTTTTGAATGGCATTGACTTTGTCAGGATCAACCACAATTCCTTTTTGGCTGATAATGAATCCCAAAAGCTTTCCTGAACGAACACCAAATGTGCATTTATTAGGATTCAAGCGGAGTTTGTATTTTCTTAGACGCTAGAATAACTTTGATAGGTGTTCCACATGTTCTTCTTCTATTTTAGATTTGCCAATCATGTTATCGACGTACACTTCAATCTCTTTGTGCATCATGTCGTGAAACAGAGTTGTCATAGTCCTTTGATAAGTTGCTCATGTGTTCTTTAGACCGAACGACATTACTTTATAACAAAAGGTGCCCCACAGGGTGATGAATGAATTTTTCTCCATGTCTCCTGGCCCCATTTTGATTTGATTTTAGCCCGAGAATCCATCCATGAAGGAGAAGAGTTTGAATTTTGCTATGTTGTCAACTAGCATGTCAATGTGTGGTAGGTGAAATCATCCTTTGGACTTGCTTTGTTTAAATCCATGTAGTCTACACACATTCTGACTTCTCAATTTTGTAGTCTACACACATCCTTTGGACCTGCGTCGATCTCTTTCTGCACTTTTTCCTTAATTTTGATGGCCATATTTGGGTGAGTCCTTCTCAATTTTTGTTTGACCGGAGGAAATTCTGGCTTCAGTGGCAAATGATGTTCCACGATGTTGGTATCCAACTCTGTCATGTCTTGGTAGGACCAAGCAAACACATCTGAAAATTCTTTGAGCAGGTCTATCAAGTCTTCTTTGACAGTTGGACTGAGTAGTGCTCCAATCTTAACTTCTTTTCTCTCCTCTTCTGAACCCAAATTGACCGTTTCCAACGGTTCTTCGTAAGGTTGAATGGATTTCTCCTCATTTTTGAGTAATCGAGTGATCTCATATGGAATTTCTTTCTCCCCTTCTTCGGCTTCAAATACTGGGAACTCAAAGTTGGGAGAAGACATTGGATCATATGTTTCAATGGGGTTTAAAACAAATAATCTGCATAACGTGATGATTCTTTTTTTAGAAAAGACAGAGAGAATGCAAAAGTGTGTGCAGTGTATTTTGAAAAATGATTATTTTTATTTTGGTTTGCTTTTTAGGATTACCATTTTCTGGAAAAGCGAAAAGTGAAAATAGCAATAAATGCAGGAATTCAGAATGACATTCTTATTTATGATTTGTTGATTCTTGAAACAGAAACCCTATAAAACAAAACTCTTTCGCTCTAGGCGAAGTGATGAGGGGTATTTACAGAAAAGCAAGCCCTATAAAACATCTTTTTCACTCGGGCAAAGTGAAAGGTCAAAACAAAGACGAGGCAATTACTTTGATTTATGAAGGAAATTTGAGACATCAACCGCGACCCAATTGCGACGAACTCCTCCGTGGATCACAAAGTTCGGTATTTTTTTCCAAGATTGTCTTCAGTAATGACACTGATTTCTGGCGGAGTTGGATCACTAGAGTCTTCTTCCCATGTAGAGTTACCATAAGAGGGCTCTTCTGTGGTATTTTCATTTTCAAGAGGATCTCCCCATCCCGTTGGCTGGATGTCTTCATATCTGATGTGAGAGCTTTCGGGAGCAGTGTACTTCACAAGAAAGTCGTACTTTCCGCTTGGCTACCCCAAAGTATCCCAATTTTTTGAGGGGATAAATGAATCGTCTTCCTCAATGGCATTGACCTCAGTAAATTCAACGTTGATAAATTCTTGTCCTGCGATTCTTGCAACTTTATCAACATTATGTTTGACGTTTTCAGAATTTTCCTGGTAAGGTTCCCACGACTCTGGGAGAACAAGTGGATTTTTCTCAAGGTCATTCAGCCGATATGCATTCTCTGGCTGACTCTTTTTCCCTGAATCTTCCATGCAAGGTTTCCAAATGGGCAAATCATCCATGGGATCATATGAGTTGTAATCAAAGTTGTCTTTCATCAGAGTATCTTCTTCCAATGAGTTAGGTGGAGCACGACATCCTTCAGGATCGCAATCTCCGTAGATTATTCTGACATCTGATCTTGGTATATATCTGTGACTTTGATTTGGAGAGAAAAATGACATGTATGTTTCTTCCTGAGATATATATATATATATATATATATATATATCCTTCATAGTTGAAATAGGATTTCCATTCTTCATCTGTATCAGAAGAATCATTTTCCTTGATGGTGTGGACTTCTTGAGAAATCGGGTGGAAAAAGCCTCCACTATGGAAGAAATCTTGAATAGGTCGAGTGACCTCATCCTTTTTTATAGTCTTGGTAAATGCTGGAGAAAAACCGAGACCTTTTCTTGTCTTGTTGTCAACAGGAATTACAACTTGCCCCGATCCTTTTACGTCACTACTTCCCATTATTTAGAGAGCGTCTTTGTATGAGGAAATCGACGTTCCTCTTTCTTGATGATTGTCATTACTCACAGAGAGTGCTTGAAATTGAGTTCCAATAACCTCTTCTGGTTCTAAATATGAGAATGACGATAGATTGCTTACAATTAAAGCTTGTTCTTCGCATAATGTGACCAACTTGTCATTCTTGACAAACTTCAGCTTTTGGTGAAGTGTCGAAGTGACTGCCCCTGCTTCATGTATCCAAGGTTGTCCTAATAAAGAGTTGTATGCCGCTCGGATGTCCATGACTTAGGGACCAATGTTTATGGGAAGATCAACTTCGCCAATAACTGTCTTCCTGGATCCATCAAAAGCTTTGACTATGATCTCACAGCCTCTCATGGGGTACCTTGAAAAGATAATCGTACCAAAGTTAACCTTGGCATGATGTTCAAGGATGAACCCGTGTCTACGAGTACATTGTCTAAAGCATCGTCCTGGCAATTGACTATGATGTTAAGTTCCATGTTATGATTCTTGCCTTCCTCTGGAAATTCTTCATCACTGAAACCCAAATTATTGCAGGAAGTGAAGTTGGAAATAATGCTGTCAAACTGACCCACTGTTACATCTTGTTCTACAAAGGCTTGCTCCAAGACTTTCTGTAAGGCTTCTCTGTGAGCTTCTGAACTGAGCAGGAATAGTTGATCCATAATGTTGTATTCACTTCTCTGGATGAGTTTTAACATTTCATCATTATTTTTCACAGGCTCCGTGCTGCTTGATTAACCAATTTGTTAATTAGGAACTTCGGCTTGAGGTTCCTTTTCTTTTGTAGGTTCTCCAACTCCTCTGTTGAAGATTCAACCACTTAGGGTGACTCAGCTGATATCAGCAATGTTGACAACGGATGGCAGCAAAACTTCTTTTCCATCTTCTATAATGGTTGCACCGTACTTATACGGAATAGCTTTCTTTGACTCGTATGGAACTGGGCCTGGAAAGTAGATGACTAAAGGTGTTATTTGGGTCTTTCGATTGTCATAAGTAACCTCAATTAGTTCCAGCTCGGGAATGTTGGAATTTTTTCCACTGTCTAAATGGATCTCTAAGCGCTTTGGTTCATTGAGCAAAGGAATTATGGTGAAAACATCCCCGTTAATTCCATAATTAACAGGCCCCCTTTCATTGAAAACCATGATGGTTCTTGTGTCCAACAACTCTTGAATCTCATTTTGGACAAGGAGGCAACCATGTCAGCTTCTGCGACATTTTGTGCAAGCTAAATGATCATGGTGATTAGGACCAAAATAATCAAGTCCACACATGCATTTGTGAAATTTGACCAATCATGTTTCAATGTTTTTAATGTCGTAAACTGCGTGCTGCCCTGGGTAACCTTGCACCATATTGATTGAATGAGAATTTAGGCACAATTGGGTTTCTCCTTAGTCTACTTGATTATGGAGATCTACTCGCACGATGTAGCACCCTTGGCTATTTTCTGAACATATTCGACAACGTTCATAATTATGAGGTAGCACACGGTCGTATCCACTCTGTATGCAGTGCATCTTTACCAAATCCATTTCCAGGAATCGGATGTCACAACTTTGGTGTATGTACGGATTTCCATTGGTTATGCTAACTTGATGTTTGTTTTCATCCTGGTAGACTGGAAGCCACTAATGGTCCAACAGATGTTGAAGAGTTCTTTGTACAAGTGTGCAACCTTGATTACTTTCGGAGTAATCCTTGCAATCCTGATAATTATGTGCTGACAGATAACCGGGCCTGACTTGTTTGGCATGTAATTCTACCGAGTTGGTATTCATTAAATGAATGTCGAAAATCTGAACCATGTTGACCTGATTATTATTACTTCCATGGTAGTCTTGGATCCATCCAAGATCTATTTGACGCTGAAGGGCTTCTTGTACAAAAGAACATCCTTGATTGTCTTTTGAACAAATTGGGCAAGCATTATAGTCGTGCAGCGGAAGATTGTGATACTGACTTTGTCTTGAGTGCATTGCTACTAGATTGACATTCATTGCGCGGATGTCATGATTTTGAACAATGTTTGGATGTTTATATGCCATATTTATTCCACGAATCTTGTGATCTTGGATCCATCCTAGATCTATATGTTCCTGAAGAGCTGCTTGTACAATGATGCACCCTTGATTGTTCTTGGAACAAATGTCACATTGGTGATAGTTGTGAGATGACACATGGCCATACCCGCTTTTCCTGCAATGCATTTTTACCAGATTTGTTCCAAGTAGGCGTACATTATGAATTTGATAACTACTGTCGAGTCCTTCATCTATCAAGTTTACTGAAGCTTTTTCATGTTGTGGCAACGAGTTTATTTGAACATTCAGATTCGTATCTTTGAAAGATAAAACTCCATCTTTGATGAGCCTTTGCACATCAAATTTGAAGCTGAGGTAGTTCTTAACCCCGGTCCTCCTTGATGATAAGGGCAAGATTGATCAGCTTTGAACCAATAAGGGGGATTGTCCGGTACTGTGAGAGGAGTCCTGGTTTGAACGTGCCCCTTGGCTAGCAAAAGTGGAAACAGTTCTGCATATAACATTGGTATAGGGTCAAACCCTGGCGATCGGGGAAAACGATTATTATTATTGTATTGCGGGCAAGCCTGCTGAAGAGGCTGTTGCTGCCTTTGCTGATACGGTTGTTGATTTAGCTGTCTCTGAGCAACCTGTGGTTGATATGCTAGGACTGGAATGGGATTAACAACTGGAGATACCGTTGCTACCTGCCGAGGTTGGTACCTTCGTCTTTGCTTACCCTGTGAGATATTACTGATATCTTGCTCTTTCTTCTTTTGGAAGGCGCTCCCGTATCTTTAATTACTGCTGGATGGTTTTGAGTCCTTAACCAATCGACCTTCTTGGACTGCTTCCTCAAGGTGTACCCCCATGTTTACCATCTTGGTAAAATCACTAGGTGCACTAGCGAGCATTCGGTCATAATAAAACGAGCTTAATGTTTTTAAGAAGATTTTCTTCATTTCTTTCTCCTCGAGAGGAGGACAAATCTGGGCGGCGATTTCACGCCATCTTTGAGCGTACTCTTTGAAGGTTTCTTTATCTTTTTGGGACATAGCTCTGAGTTGATCTCTGTCGGGTGCCATATCTAAATTGTACTTGTACTACTGAACAAAAGCTATCCCAAGGTCTCTGAAGGTAATGATCTTTGTACGGTTTAACCCCATGTACCATTTGAGCGTAACACAGGTTAAACTGTTTTGAAAGTAGTGAATTAGTAGCTACTGGTTTTCTGTCTGGGTAGACATCTTCCGGGCGTACATTACCAAGTGACTTTGAGGGAAAGAGTTGCCTTTGTAATTTTCAAAGTCGAGTACCTTAAACTTGTGCGGTATGTTTTACGTTTGGGACCAAATAGAGGTCAGCGACATCTTTGCCAAACATGTCTTGTCCGGTAATGGCATGCAGTTCTTTCTGCATTTCCAAGAATTGTTCTTGGAATTCATTCATCCTTTCGTATACTTCTTCATCCTTGCTAGGGGTGGTATGAAGAATATGTTCCTCTGGGATAGTATGTATCACAGGTTGTGGTATAGACATTACTGTGGTAACTCTTGGTGCTTCGGTGACCTGAAGTTTGTAACCTTCAGGTACAGGAGTCCCTATCGTAGCCCTTGCATCTTCGTTCACCTGAAGTTTGTAACCTTCAGGTCTGGATGTTCCGGTAGTGGCCCCTAGGTCTTCAGTGGCCGGTGGTATATATCCCTCAGGTATGAAATTGAAAGGCATGCCCCAGGGAAAACCTTTAGTCATATTGTACTGCAGAAGACTGACGGGTATCTCAAACGTTGGTGTAGACATAATTTCTAAGATCGCAGTCATTTGAGGTTGTTGATCCTGAGTTGCTTCCAGGGATTCAATCATGCCATTCAGTCTTTCTAGACTTTCCTTCAAAGTGTTAACTACCTCTCTTAGCTCTCTGTTTTCCTCCTCAAGATCGTCCATTTTCTTTTGCCCATTAGCTCGAGTATTGTAAGAATGAGATAGTTTGACTCTAAAGTGTGACACATGTGTGAGACTTTATGACAAAGATGTTTAATGCAAGAATGATGAATGATATGCAAAGAATGAGAATGATATTTTTGTTTTTGTTTTCAAAAGAACTTTTAACAATTGTATTGCAAATATCAAACAGCGGTGGAAACTTTTTATTGAATTCAAAGGATTATAATATCTTACAGGGAAAATTACATTATTTTACAAAGTGCAGGAAGGAAAACCAGGCTTATGAATCCAAAGGAATCTCTGACAAAGGTCCAGATGTTAGCTGCTGATCCCCTTTTCTCTTCTTTGATCGGGTCTTCTCAACCGTTGTCGCGTCGATGATCCTTTTCCATGTGGAGTAAACTCCTTCGTTCTTCTTGACTTTCTACAGCATGTTGCTCTAGTATTTCAATCAGATCATCTTTCTCCTTTAATAACTCTTGAATCTTTTTGAATTACAAGATGACAATCTAATACTTGTTTCTCCAAGAGTTCTTTTCGCGTTGAGTTTTGTTAAAAGCGACCTGTAGTTTCTCTGTGTCACTCATGAAGTAGAGGATATACTCTTTTAAGGGAAATTCTTCTTGACGAGGGTAAGACATTTTCAACTTGATGGCCCTAGTTTGTACCCATTGGAGATAAGGCTCTGTGGAGATGCAATTTGGTTTTCCTAGAGATTCTCTTCCCTTCTTATGAACATGATGTCAGGCATGTACAATTTCCTCCTTGAGTGCTCTGTCATTTTCTCCTTCCTTGAAAAAAAGACCTTCCAAATGAATGTTATAAGGTATGTCATTCATTAGGTATCCAAGGTGACGACGAGCTAAAACTGGGTGATAATTGCCAAGGTTAAGTGTTTACTAATCCTTAGTTTCATGGGTGCCCAGTGGAAAAAGTAATGTATTCACGACTTGCTTGCTTAACATCAGTAATTCCAAAAGGGTACCTCTACTGATTTGGTGGACTTTCAAGTTAGCTTGGTCGGGATTCACTCCCTATAAGCCGTATTAAGTCTGCCACCTCCTATCTTAAAATATGCTCTCAAGCCCACTGAGGACTTTTTAACTCACCACATGTGTATTAATCACATTCCCAGATAACAGTAATTTAAACAAGTATGGCAGATAAGCAAATAGTATGATGGAAAACAGTAAATGATATCAAAAAATGATAAGGTAAATAAAATAGCAAAAATATGCAATGCAAGGCTTAACCCTCCTAGAAAAAGATAATACATCCCCAACAGAGTCGCCATTTTTCTGTAGCTCAGTTTTTGTGACGCGACAACTACCGCTTTTAATACTACATTCTGATTTCTATATTTATCCTATGAAGCTTAAAAGGAAGGGGAATATATCTTAAACTAACCATGCGTGCAAATGTTTTCCTTTATAAATGCGAAGAGATCTGAAATCAGGGGTTGGTTATACAAAGGGAAGCTATTAACACCCAGAGTATCTATAGTAATCTATATGAACCTTTATTTGCATATGTTTCTACTGTTGAATTGCTCGGTTGCTTAAATCCATTTGCTATTGAATCGGGAAAGTTTCTCCTTTTTGAAGGTTGAGGAAATTTGTTTGTTGTTTTGGGGTTTTCTATTGTTTTTGGGAAGGTACTTGACCTAAGGGTTTTTTATTAGTGCGCTCACTAAGATTTCGCAATCATATGCATACGTATTCCCGTAAAGATATTTGGGGAAATCAGAGCGTTCGTAGTTCCTCCTATTCTATGGGAGGAAATTTGTTTGGTGTCTTGTTCAATGCCCAAGATTGAAGCTAAAAGAGTATTTGTGTCTTGTTCAAAGCCCAAGATTGAAGCTAAAAGAGTGTTTATGTCTTGTTTAAAGCACAAGATTGAAGCTAAAAGTTTGACTGAGAGAGAATTTGTCATCTCTAAAGGGAGATATCTCACCTATTCATCACAAACATTGGAGAATTGATTTATAAGGGAAGTTTCTTTAACTGGGATGTGTGGAATCCAGCAATGCCACATCTTCCTTTATGAATATTTTCATGCTAAGAGAGGGACATTGACTCTGATGTGTAGAATCCAGAGGTTTGTCACTTACATCACTTAGATGAAAGAGAAATTTAGCCATGATAAGGGAGGGACTCTAGCTTGGATTTTGAATCAACAAGTTTGCCACTTACATCAATTATCTGGAAAAAGTTTTGGTTCTTTGTTATGAAATGTGATGTATAGAGGAAATATCCTCCTAAAAAGAGGACTCACGGTCTCATCTGTGGGGATGATGGATTTTGTGCCTTGACTAAAGCCCAAGGTTGAAGCTGAAAAAGTTGAAAACTTACTCAACTGGAGGAGTATTATATATGTCTTGTACAAAGCCCGAGATTAAGGCTGACTAGTGAAATCATTATATGAAGCCTAAGAGGAGGCAAAGGGAATTTAAGTGAAGGCCGACTCTTTGTTGAGGGATTTTAATTCTAAGAGAAGGTCTAAACTGTTTTGAGGAATCAAAAGGGAAACTAACTCTTGCTAGAGATTAGAAAAGAGTTAAAGTATTAAATGTCACTAGGGCTTTGATTCTTTTGGGGGATTTGTTGATGGTAACCTGACCCTGGATGGGGATTTAAAAGTGAAAACCAACCCTTGTTGAGGATTAGAAGAGACTTAAAGGATGAGTTTGAATGTCTTAGAGGCTTTGACTCTTCTGGGAATTGGTGTATTGATAGAGTTGACTAGGGTCTATCCTATGCTTTTAGGAAGCCTGACGGTCCTTGTATGAAGCCCAAGAGGAGGCTGGGGATGCTTCTCGGAAGCCCGTGGGTCCTTGTATGAAGCCCAAGAGGAGGCTAGAGATTAATACTTTCCAAGTCTAGGAAGAGTTCAAGAAAGGTTAAAGAAGAAATAATCCTTTCTTTGTTGAACCATTCCAGGGTTAAAAGGGCTAAAGAAGAGGTTTCACCGGGAAATAATCCTTTCTTCATTGTAGTGTTTCATGGTCAAGTAAATTGAATAAAGCCCAATGGGAGGCTAACTGTATTGGGAAGAAAATTTCCTTTGTACAAGAGGGAACTAGTTGTTTGAACTAAGTTATAGTGATTAAAATGATCCTATTGTTTGAACTAGTCTAAACTGAGGATGATTTATATGCTAAGAGAAACTTAACAAGATATGTACAAGTATATATACAAACATATGGACAAGTATATAAAAAAGTATGAATTGAATTGAGAAAGGTGGTAGGTCTTATTCTTTGGATAGAGGCCCAAGTGTATTGTGATTGACTAGATACCTTCTTCAAGATTGGGTTAGTGTTTGAAGAAATTGAAGAAAGTTTTGAATTTGGAGATGACTTGATCTTAAGTAAGAGAGAAGCAAAGGTGTTGGTCTTACACTCTAGATAGAGGCCTAGGTGATTGTTTGTATCCTGTAAAAAGCCCATGTTGAATGAGGCTAAAATATTTTCTATGTACAAAAGGGTGATGTGTCTTACACTCTATTAGAGGCACATATAGTTATTTAAAACAAATATTATGTACAAAGAGATGAGACTTATACTTATAACAGAGGCCCAAGGATTGTTTATTTTTTTTAACATTTGATTTAAAAATATGAAAAAGTGATGGGTCTTACACTCTATCAGAGACCCATGGATTTTGATGATTTGAAAATTAAAAGGGTTGGGACTTACACTCTAATAGAGGCCCGAGATGTTTTGAAAACACAATGATTTTGAAAACTGAGAGGAGGGACTTATACTATAGTAGAGGCCCTAAAAAATTTTATTTATGTACAAAAAGATGGGACTTACACTCTATTAGAGGCCCAGATGATTGGATGATTCAAGATTGATTGAAATAGGGTTTTGGATTTGAGTTTGAAAGGTGTTAACACCATGAAGTTTATACAAATGAACATGCATGTAAAAACATTTTCAAAGTAAAGTTCAAATGTTTTAGGAGCATATAGACATGGTATGATCCACATAAGAGCACATAAACATATTAAAATCATTTGATCAAGAAGATCAACATGTTAAGGCAAAGGTTTAAGCAAAAGTTCAATGACATTTTCTTTGAAAATTATCCATGTAAACATTCTTAAAAAATGGATTTAAAATCAAGTGAGGTGAAAGATTTATGAATTCATAACATTATTTAAGGTTTGTACAAGATGTATATGGTTCACACAAATCACTTTGAGCAAGGAAAGGCAAGGAATTGTTTTAAAAGAATCAAGAAGTTCTTAAAAAACCCCTAAAAAGTCACTTACTTTGAACACCCATAAATGAATTAAAAACAATCCTTTTTAGAAATTTATTTTTCCAAATAGAAAATAGACACTATCAAGAGCAATTTGGCAAAAGAGTGGGTACAAAATGATTAAAAATGAGGAAGTTATGATGGTTTAAAAATGTGAAGAAAAGTGAGAAAATAAGTGATAAAAAATAATGGAAAGGGTCCCCATGGGTGTTGAACCCATGCCATCACGCTTGCCAACCAAAACACTAACCAACCCAACTAGAGCGCATGTTGTGAAAGTTGATGGAAACACATTATAATATATGTTGAACACTTGAGAAAATGGAAAAAATAAAAAGAACGAACCCCAGTTCTATCACTCAAACACACAAACATGCGTATGCCAAGAACCACTGGGGTCGTGATACATCTGTGTATCAAACCATACCCAATAATTGATAAGGGTGAAAAAGGCCTAGGCCTGGCTAGACTAAGGGCGCCATGGCTGGCATGCCCAAGTTTTCCAAGTTTGATCCATTTGCAAGAAGAATCATATCTCCTTCATTTCTCCATGAAATTGGATGAAATAAAAATTGATCTTGCCTAAAATTTTATGAGGAATCCAATGGTGGTTTTAGATTTTTCTATAAATGCCTACATTTTAAAGCCCGGTAGTGGTTTCAAATAGGTCATGTTTTTGCAACTTCTATACTACATGCTTATACAATCAATAATAACACTCAATTATAACTTAAACACAACAAGTATGATATGTATGACATGTTTAAAATCAATGTACATCAAAGAAAAGCATATTTAACAAAGTACCAAGTTCAAGTGAAACTTACCTCTTGAAGTACAAAGCCAAGTTCCAAGATACTTGTTACAAAAATGAATGAATGCCTTGGACACCTCCAATAGACCTTATAGAAGCTACCTGGATGCTTGAAATCAAACAGAAACCTCTAGATCAGAGTTTAGCCCCTTCTTGCAAAATGAGCCAAAAGTGGTCAAAATGGTAACTCCCTCAAATGGTGTTACAGTTGAGGAACACTTGTTAGAACAGTTTAGAGAGTGTTTGGAGTGTTGTTTAGCTTTGAAAGAGACTAAATCAAGACATGGCTTGAAAAATGAAGAAAAGTCAAAATATGAGGTTTTGATGGTTGACTTTCTGATTTTGGTTATTTGAGATGAAGGTGAGGGTTTGGACACCTCCAATGGATGATTTGTGATGTGTTTTGATGGTTATTTAAGTGGTTTAGGCTCTGGTTTTGATAATTCTAAGTTTGCTCTTTGGAACTTAGAAATTTGAAGCAAAAGAGGGAGAATGAGAAAACAGGCCTTTGATATTGTTTTGGTGTGTTTAAATGATCAGAAATGACACCTATTTATAGGAGAGCAAGTTTGTTTTGGGAGGAATAGTGTTGGATGAGGGATCACTCTATTATCTATTGGATTTTATCATGTAGACTTTCTTAAATGCCAAGGTACTAAAGTCTTCTTTTATCTTGACTCCAACCAAATTTGCAGGTTTGAACACTCATGTTTCTTGACTCATCTTGACTGGTCCGTGCCTGATTCATGCCACCTCTATGCATCACATTAATGCAACTTAACAAAATTGAATTTCAAGGCTTTTGTAATGATGGATTTGTACATGCTAAGTTAGATTCTTGACTCAATGGTCAAAGCCTGTAAGATGAAAAAATTGAAGATGAAAATCGTGTGGCACAAGTAATGTAAAAAATCCGTCTTGAAAAATCAGCTTGATCATGTAATGTTGTGGGGCTTATAACTTATTACTTAAGTTGAATCAACGGATGTTCTTGTACTCTTTGGAAAGCTTGTATATCGTACTTCAACTTTGATGTTTACATTTGGTCTTGATTCATCTTGGATCATAATGGAAAATGCCTCCAAAATTGGACAAAACATGAGGCAGATTCTGTCTAAAAAATTCTAAGTGTCATAGTTCAAAATCTCTTGAAACCCTAACTTCAATCCTTTATATCTCAAAATCTATGCATTTTTTGGGGTACTTTTGCTTTGCAATCTTGTTGTATGTAAGAAGATATATCATGTGAGGTTTGGATGGGAAAAAATGGTTGCTTGGATCACAAGTTATAGCCTTGCAAAGTTGGTTAAAAACCATGTTCCTTCCATAACTTAGTGAAATTTTAAGTTTCTCAAGGTTGCCCTTTTTGCAAGTAACCTCACTTTTCTTGATTTTTCTTGATTGATCATGATCCAAATCACAAGTTAACATTGTTCTTGATTTATAGAGATCATGTTTTCCAAAAAATCCCAAAAGTCAAACTTGGTTTTGATCACAATTGACTTTTTATATTAGATGAAACTTGAACTTTGTGATCCTTTATGAAATCAAGTCCTTGGGCTAAATTGAACCTAATGGATGGATTCCAAAGGTGCTTTCGAGTGTCTTGAATCATGTCCCAAGGTTTGAGATCATGCTTTGTTCAAAAGTCAAATGTATGGTTGACTTTTTCTCAGAAACCCTAGTTTGTGGTCCAGATGAATTTGAATCCTTGTATTGCTTATGAATCAAGTTCTTTAAATAAATACAATCTTGTGAATGGATAAATATGATCTATTTGAGGTCCTTAAGGCACATCTTGAATTTTGGATCATGCCTTACTCCAAAAGTCAACACAGGGATTGAATTAGGTCAAAACCCAAATTCCTGATTTTGATATATGCATCTCCTGAGGCTATTTTGAACTTATGAATGGACTCATGAAGTTCTTTTGAGCTTCTTGAATCATATATTGAAGTATTGGCTCATGTCCATATGAAAATTTCTCTTTGGAGGCCTTGGTCGACCAAAACCCTAATTTGGTGACACTGATGATCTTGAGGCTTGATCAACTTGGAATGATGCAATCTTGTGTTAGATTCTTGATGAAGGAAACCTCTTGATATTTCATGGATGTTTGAGAGGCTTGACAAGTTGAAGATCATGTCAATTCTTGATTGATCCTTTGTCTGAACCCTCTAAGAGGCTCAAAAACCCTAATTCTTGGTTAAGATGAATACTTAACAATCTTTGAGAGGATTAGGTAAATCCAAATTGTGGTGATGGATTACACAATGATGTGAAGTCTTATGGTCAAAATTTATGGTATGATACTCTTATATTTAGCGAAGTCCCTAAATAGAAAGTCGTTGTGTAGTGGTAGGAAGAGTCATTGAACAACATGGGATTCTTGTTGCTTGTAAGACAAAATGTACTAAACTACTAATAGTGAATTTCATTTCTTGGGTTTGAATCCAACCCTCCACACATAGGTGTTGTTGCATCAAACTAGTTTACCAATTATTGTGTTCTTTATTTCCTTTATCCTTCATCATCTTGTACAAGTTAAACAGTGTTAATTGTGTGGATTATGGTATAAAGATACCTCAACTTCAGAACGAGTAATATTAGAAAATACCTTATATGAATATGAATCTGATTCTAATTCTGATCTAGAGTTAGATGCTTCTGAGCTAGCCATCAGTGCCATGTGCGTCTTCTCTTCTTCAGAGTCATCCTTTAAAGCTTATGAGCCATCCTAGATAGCCATAAGAACCTTCTTCTTTTCTCTAGAGAATTTCATTTTTGGCATGAGCTTGGGAAACTTATTTCTGCAATGTCCAGGCAGCTTACACTTAAAACAAGTGACTTCTTTGTCGGCTCCAGAGTTCTTCTGCCTAGAGGGTGACTCAGCAAATCCACCTGTTCTTCTGTGGCATGAGAACTTCGTTTGTCTTTTATTCTAGAGTTGGTTGGCCCTTCTGGAAAGGAGAGACAACTTATCTTCTTCTTCTGAAATTTCTTCAGATTCTTCTTCTTCTTCAGCTTAAGGTGCTTTGGCCTTCTCAGATTTACGTTTGGATTTTAGAGCCACAAACTTGAATCTAGGCTCAGCTTCCTCAAGTTCAATCTCATGAATCCTTAGAGAACTTATAAGTTCCTCCAGAGTTGTGTCATTCAGATCTTTTGACACCTTTAGTGCTCTCACCATTGGTCTCCATTTCTTAGGCATACTTCTGATGGTTTTATTTACATGATCTGAAGTGGTATAGCCTTTGTTAAGGATTTTTAATCCATCCATAAGGGTTTGAAATCTTGAGAACATTTCCTCAATCATTTCATCCTCTTCCATTTTTAAGGATTCATATTTCTGGACTAAAGCCAAGGCTTTAGTCTCTTTAACTTGCTCATTTCCTTCATGAGTCATTTTTAGAGAATCAAGTATATACTTAGCAGAGTCTCTATTTGTTATCTTTTCATACTCAGAGTAGGAAATAACATTCAATAATATAGTCCTGGATCTATGATGATTATTGTGATCCTTCTTTTGTTGATCATTCATTTTGCTTCTATGAAGCTTAGTGCCATTCGTATCTAGAGTATTTGTGTAACCATATATTACCATATCCCATAAATCAACATCACTACTACAAAAAATGATTTTTACCTCAGATACGAAATGCATAATATCTCGGCTAAAGAAGCGAGGTAACGAAGGGCGACATGAAAACTCGCCACTTATCACCTCAGTGGAATTCAAGCGCTTCATGTTTCATACAGGTTAGATTTTAAATATTCAACATACTTTTATTATGGATGTCTCTTAGGTTTCACGCGGATCACTAATGACAGATTATTGAGCGTTGATAAACATTAATTGGACTATAAAGATTTGTTTAAGGGCGTTGAGTATAGTAAAAAAAATAAACGCTTAACTATCCCCTCGGTCACAAAGAAAATCAAGGTGAATAAGCTGTTTTATTAAGGAAAAATACCCTTCTGGTCGCTTAACTATACCCCCACATTGACCCCTTAATTTTTTTTCGTGTCAGATTGGTCCCTTAACTCTCAAAACGTGTCATGTTAGTTCTTTTTGTCTAATTAAAGACGAATTTAGTGACCTATTTTTGAACTTTTCCGTCGCTAATAAGACAAAATGGACTAATATGACACGTTTAAATAGTTAAGGGATCAATCTGACACGAAAAAAATTAAGGGACCAATCTAAACCCAAGGGTATAGTTAAGGGATCAAAAAAAGTTTTTTTTCTTCCTTTTTTTAAAAAAATTACATTGTTTACACAGAATATTAAAAATATATTGTAAAATCTGTTTTCCAATGATAATTTTTATTTTCCTTGTCCAGGTCCCTTGCAAGATGCTAAAGATCTGTTTCCCAATGAGAATTTTTATTTTATGCACTTGCAATCTATCCCAGAGATCTCTAGTAGCAACTCATGATCAAATGGACAGTGATGAATATTTCCTCTATTTAGGGCGGCTACATATAAGTTAGTCTTATGGTAAAATATGTTTAACGAGTGTTTTTATAGTGAAATATGATTATTAAACACCTCAGTTTTAATATAAAACCGAGGTGAATAACTCTTTTTTTTTTAAATTACATTAATTAATATTAAAATAATTTGTTTACAACAAATCATCGCTAATATCCAGAATCAGTTGAATTCCCTTCTTTGTTCAAAGTTTAAGTTCCTTTATTTGTTGGTTAAGCTCCATTCTTTGTTTAAGTAAGAATGTTTTTCTGCACTTGCAATCTATCAATTTAGTACTCTTCAAAGGTTGAACTCACTTCTTTAATAGAGAGTTATTCTAAAAATACAACGACAACATCAACACCATTATGTTGGGATGGATAGCAAGGGAAGAAAAAATGTTTTGTTCAATATAGAAGAACGTTGAAGATTTCTTCTGTCTTACAATCCATACCAAAGATTGATGCTTGCGAGTTTGGGGCAGCTTCATATTAGTAAGGACTAGGGTAAAATCTATTTAACGAGTGCTTTTATAGTAAAATATAATTATTTTATGTCTCAGTTAAATAGAAAACTGAAGGGTTAGAACATTTTGTTTACACTTATAACAAATAAAATAAAAAAATGCGGTAGTTGGGAATCGAAACTTGTACTGAGTTATTTTTTCACCTCGGTGTCATGAAAAACCGAAAGAATTTATGTTTTTTTTTATATATTTTTAAATAATAAAAATTAGCGCGCATTGGCTTTATACCTCGGTTTTCTATTGTTCGAGGTGAGAGCTTCGTCATGAAAAACATTATTTGTTGTAGTGCATATTGTGTTTCTATATAAAGGATTTTTATGTGACACAATTAAATGTTTGACACAAGGATTCAAAAACCATAACCGAAGATCTGATGCCAATTGAATGTGCAAGAAATACAATAAAGGGGGTTTGAATTGGGTTTCTGGATTTAAAACTTTTTTCCACCCAATATATCAAGCTGTAAAGATAATGATAAAGATAAGAACACGAGTATTCGCTGTTAATGAAGCTACGTCCAGTCCACCCGCCTGAGTGATTTCTCCTTCAAAAAGGACTTAATCTAATAATCAAACTGATTATACAACTCAAAGACCAAATGTCTAGTACTTCTTGAGAAACTATGACTATACCCTAGTCTCTCAAGGAAAACAACTCAATGGCTAACCGTCAATGACTTCTTGAGAATTTTCACTTCACTTAGCCTCTTAAGGAAATTAACCAAAGTTAAGATAACATGTTTTGTGTTTACTAGATGCTTCAAAAATAAAATACACAAATTTAAACCAAATATTACACTTAACAAAAATATTCAAAGAGTTTATGTTCTAAGTGTATAAGTGTGAGAAACGCTTCTTTTGTATTGCGTATTTTCTGTGAGTGTAAGCATTGATGTCAGTTCAGTGCTTCTTGATCTTCTAATCTTCAAAGACATATTTATATAGATAATAAATAGACATGTTGGAGGGTGAAGATGGAATATCTTCAAGGTAAACGTTGTATTAAGGTCACTTCATTTGTAAAACTAAAGTGGCACTTGCAGCAAAGAGTTGGTGAGAATGATGGGACGCGAGAACCTTCTTTGGTACAAAGTACATTACTTTACTTAGAAAGTATATTTGTTTTTGTACTACAGTCACATCAATCAACATTGAACTTTTGATACAAATATTCTAGTCAAAAGCTTCTTATGCAAGTGGATTGAAGATTGAGTAGAAATCAAATTTTGTCTTCATAACTTGGTGAGACTTCAGAGTCTTGGGGAACAGGGTTCTGAGACTTTCAGAAGCCGGTAGTCAAAACCATTATCAGAGTCTGTGTGGACGGTTTCTGTTCAAAAACATTGACTTGATACTTTAGAGTTGCCTTTGATAAATTAAAGTTGACTTGTTTGTAGACATGTTTTTATCATTTGGTTCAGAGTATGGACATCTTCAAAGTCAGGGTCTGTTTTCAATTTTTTGCACACATAGCAAAATATTTAGAGTACAAAATTATTCTCTACACTTTGTTATCATTAAAACTCAAGGATAGTTGTAGAACCAAACTTGTTCCAACAAAGGTATTGCGTACGTTGACCTCTCACTTTAATCACGTTATCATAGCCATTCAAGAATCCAAAAATATTGCAACCTTGAAATAAGAAGATTTAGTTGGTTCATTGAGGCACATGAGTTAAGGAATATAGAGAGGAAATGTGTTCATGATTTGATATAAGCATTACAGGCCCATACATGGAAAATGTATGGTGGTTCAAACATGTTCAAGGGAAAAGGAGACAAGACTCAGAGCAAGACGTCTTGGGTGAACACTCAAAAGCATAAGTTCGATGATAAAGCTTCTGAATCCTCAAAATAAGGAAAAGGAACCTCATATCATAAAGAAAAATAGGAGAAGAAAAGTTTGCAGTGCTATAACTGTGAAAAACGGGGTCACTTGGCCAAAAATTACTGGTACAAGAAAAATAAGGGAGCGACAAAAGGAAAGTATGATGAAGGAGCAAACCCTGCACATCAAGATTCATATGCTTCTGAAGGTATGGTGTGTATGGTTGCAGTTGTAGATAAGCATGTCGACTCTAAGATCTGGTTCCTCAACACAGGATGCTTGAATCATATGATTGGTCAAAGAGTGTGGTTAGCAGATTTCGATGAGTCGAAGAAGAGAAAGTTCAAGCTTGTAGGTATGTCATACCCTAATTTCTACCCCTAAGATTCCACCTATCATGTCATTTGCATCTCATCAAAATCACAAGCAAGACATCCTCCTAGCCTTTACTTCCTTGGGTTTGTCTTTGTGGGAGATCATCAAGTACCCTTTGTGTTTCTTTTTGCCTCTATTCTTTCTTACATTCTAACTTTGCTAACTTAGGAAATCACAAGCTTGTTGTTTCCTTTTCTTATTGTACAAGGTAGGGACTTACAATCAATGGATCAAGCTTGGTTTCTAAATTAGGGTTTGGATTCTAAAAGTCAAAGCTTGGTCAACAAATGGGTCAAAAGAGTTTTCACTTCAAGGCATGGCCTATAATCTTAGTTCACATTCATGTAAAGCTTCATTCAACATTATTTGATCAAGAGAAGTTCAAGTTTCGTACAAGATTTCAAGGTTGATTCAAGTATGGTTCATGTGTTTATTTCCATGCCATCTCCATCCAACTCTTAAGCAATCATCAAGATTATTAAAAGGACCATCAATCTTTCTTCATTTTGGTATTCAAGTGTTCATCATTGTGCCTTTGGATGCAAAAAAATAGCAATAAATCTCATGTTGGCACATGTTTGGTTGGCCTAAAATCAAGTATGGCATGTCAATTGGTCTAAACACCATAACTTCCTCATTTCTCAATAATTTTTAAATCTACTTTAAGCCAAATGTCACATTTGAAGTCCTCTACAACTTTGTTTCAAGGGTCAAAAATCAATTCAAACTTTAAGTCCATTAATTTTGGGATTTTTCTAGCTGCCCGTGTGTGCACAAAAGTAGACCCAATACCTGGTCGACCTAATGCATGACCTAAAATTTAAGGCCACGACCCTAACTTTAAATCAATGCCATTTTCAATCTAAACATCCTTTTTATGTGGTTCTTTTTGCATTAGATTCTTTACAATGAGGAGAACATTTGGCATAAACAAAATTAAAAAACGCACGAGTGAATTTCATTTGGCCTAACTTCAAACATGGTACCTTAAACTTTGTTTCTTGCTCAGTTTCAGGTCATGATTTTCATGCCAATTCTCAATTTGGGATCACCTGCACATGTGTGAACCTTTTGTACAACCAAAACGCGTGCAAACAAGTTCTAAAAGACCAGTTTTCATGATTGAATCACACATTTCACCCTTGCCCTCACACGGATTGCAAATCAACAAATTTTAACTTGGTTCACACGTATATCAGATCCATTTCACATGTGTGAGCTCAACAACACTTTTCTTATAAATAGAGGGTTGATTTTCCTTCATTTGAAATCTTTAGAGAGCTAAAAAACCTCTACTACACTTGAGCTCAAAACCACCAAAAACTAGTTAACTGTTTCATCAAACCAATCTCATTTCACTTCAAATCTTTTCCCATTATCACTCACCGACCTCCTCTGAAGCTAAGTGTGAAGCAGAGCATGGCTTGAAACTTCCTACAACCTTTAACTCGAATCCACCATTGTGACCTTTGAAGCTTCAACTGAAAAGGTAGCTACGAGTAAAATTTCTGAGCAAACAAGTTACCAGTGTGTTTATCTTGGTTCATTGATTGAAAACCCTCAATTACCTGGAATTTATATTGCGTATTAGTCATTTAATTTTACTTTGAAGAACCAGGGTTCTTCGTGTTTTTAACCAAATTCTCTTTGCTCAAAGCCAATCAATGACTCTGATGCAAAGAGACATGAACGATGATGTGTTAGGCATCTGAATCCATGTTAGATTCATGTTAAAAACACAATTTCATGATTTTACAAAAATCTGGTTTGAGGTTGAAGACGACCACGCTTCCCTTGTGTTTTCTAATTTTCGCTACAAAATTCAAATATCTGACCAATCACAAGGCAACGCAAGTTTTTTTTTTTAATTCTCTTGTCCGTTATGATCTGGTGTTGGGATCCATTGATGAGCGCATTTTGACTTTAAATCCTGGCCATGTGATCATCTGACTGAGATTTAGTAATCAGATCTGATGGCTCAGGTTTTTTCACTTATTTTAATTTCATTTTAATTTTTTTAATTCCATTTTTCCTTCAAACATCATTAAAAATAGCTCCCTAACTCTTTTTTATTCCAATTTTTACAAAAAATCTTAAAAAATATTTTCTATTTGATTTTTTTTAAAACATTTTTAATTTTTTTAGCATTTATTTGCTATTTACCTTATTTTCTTTATTATTTGATTTTAAATTTAATTTTCAAGCATTTTCAAATATTTTTAGATCCAACTTTTGAGGTCCATTTACTTGTAGTTTTTCTGGTTTCTTCTAATTTTCTCAACTATTTCTTTTATGCTTTGATGCCTCTTTGGTATTTTCATTTTAATTTCTTTTTATTTTGGTTCTTATTCAAATTTTGGAATGTCTCGACTTTGCCTCTTGATGATTGCTTGGTTGAGTATATTGTCAACATTTCAAGTCCTTGATTGATGATCCTTTATTTAATTCAACCTTCTTTGGTTCAAACATGTTAATGAATGATCATCTAATCATCTTTGGCACTTTTGTATCAGAGATAGGTTTTCACTTGTTTGATCATGCTTTGAGTTATTTGACTTGTTGATAGATGTTCCCTATGTGATTGCTTGAGCCTTCATTACATTCTTTCTATCATCTCTTCTTCTTCTTCTTCTTCTTCTTCTTCTTCTTCTTTTTCTTTGATTATCTCATTGTGCTACATGTTTTGGCAGAATAACTTTGAGTTATTTCTCTAACATGTTAGCACATAAATTGTTATTGACCGGCCTTAGATAGGTGTGACTTCTACATAAGTCCACTTACGATTGCTTGACATAGCGCTAAATTGTCCCGACTCGGTTGAATTCTCATTAACACTAACATTAATGTATTAATTGTGCTAACATCTAGCATTTAGTTTTAAGCTCTTTACATTTATATCATTTACTTTTATGTCATTTTACATTCTAGCCTTTTATTTTTGCGCTTTACTTTTTGTTTGATTGCTTTCTTATTTCAAAATAACAAAAACACTATAAAATGGCTAAAACCTTAAAAAACTTTAATCTGATCTCATGGACTTTGTGTTATTATTCCTTGCTTGAGGAGTATTTTGGACTTTGGACCTTAGGACTTAGTGTTTTCCTTTTCTTGGAGTGGTATCTGCGACTTAGTGATCCTTTGGACCCTCTGATCTTCAACTCAAGACTTGGATGCTCTTTGTGGCTTTAAGACTTTGATATTCATTTGTGCCTATTGTTTTTTCATCTTGTGCCTCAATCTAAAGGGAAAGTAATGCTGGTTTTGACCAATGTAAAATGCTTGCTCCATCTTGTGGATAGTACATTTGAACACACAAAGGATTTCTCTTGGGCTACCTTACAATGAGACCTTTTATTTTATGCTTTAGGATAGTCTCTTCATCTTCTTCCCATTTCTTTAATTTTCAAAGCTTCTCCCTATTTCAAAAAACTATTTGTTTTCAAACTTCACTCCTTTTCTTTATAAAACTTTACTTTTTCAAGTGATCCAGAAAATCTTTTTCTTAATAAAATGCTAAAACACTTAAGCATATTCAAACTCTTTTCAGAACTCTAAAAAAGACAAACCTCATCAAACTTCTTTTTGTGCCCTTGTGAACTTTTGTTTAAGAGCCTTTTTTTCAAAAGATTGAATATTAGTCTATTCTTGTAGTGATGTAAACCATTATACTTCTACAATATGCTGAGAAATGATTGACATTTTCCACTTGAATGTTGAGACATGCTTGTGAGAAATTCCAAGTAAAAGTTCTCCATAACAAGATGATGCAAATGCTCATTTACTCATACTTGTGGGTAGTAAGTTGAGTTTTCGACTCGAATACGAATAAACGTCTTTTCATTTAAAAATAATCAACAAACAACCCAACTTTTTTATAAACACATATTTGCAAGTGGTTCTCGTTGAGTACAACGGATGTGAGGGGTGCTAATACCTTTCCCTTGCATAACCAACCCCTGTATCCAGATTCTCTCTTTTTATTTTACTCTCTTGTGGGTTTTGTTCGACCTTTTCCTTTTTCTCTTTGAAAATAATAAAGTTCGGTGGCTGTAACACCCTAAAATTTGTCCTCTGATTTTTTAAACTTTTTCTGGCTTTTGTTTTGCACTCGTATGCATCTCCATTAGGTCATGCATTTAGCATACCATTCATCGCATTTTGCATAGCACAATCATTAGGTCACGGTTCGATAATAGTGGACATAAACGGTTTAAGCGGATTTTCAAGGAGGATTTTATTTGGTAATTATTCAGGTTTATTTCCCATATTGATGTGGATTATCTTTTTATTTGAAGATTCATGGCTAGTTGAGAGATTTGAAGGATTGTCACTTAATTGAGAAGTGCTTATTTCCAACATAAAATCACTTCTCGAAGGCACCTAAAATCATGGGTTAAGTCACAAAAATTCAAGGAAAATGTGGTAGAAAAATCAAGGCAAAAGCATTTAAATTCAATTTATTTCAAGTGATATTTCAAGTGACCATTAATCTTACATTGAGACTTGGTACTTATGCTAAACTCCAACATGTCTTGTCTCTAACTTCCCTTAACTACCTATTTATCCCCAAACCCATGCATTTACCCATTTTCCCTTAAACTAATTAACTAACTCTAACTTCCTTAAATCTCACAAACTAACACAAAATCAAACTAATTTTTACCAAATTTCAACCATTGATAATAATTTATCTAACGGATAAAATTGGTGACCCGCAACTAGCATTTAAATTAATTTTTAACCATTGATAAAGTGGTGACTTGGATCACGATCTAACGAACCTCAATTAACCAAAATAATATATAAAATCCTTCTTTTTTCCAATTTTTGGGGTTAGCAACTATGAACCATTTTTAATCATTTTTTCTCCCATTTTGCTTCTAACCAATTTCAACACTTTTCATCATCTTCACAAAAGTTCATCTTCATCACCATTTAGGATTTCACACATTGAAATCCTAAACTTGGTGGAACTTAGCCGCAATCAATTTCTATAACCATCATTCAAGTAGATTCAATGATATTCAACACTCAATTTGCAATTTTTTAAAGATTTGAAGAGGTTAAGCATTTATTTTGCTTAAGGGAGATTCCAAGATCTTGCATCGAAGTTTTCCGAATTTCTTAATTGCGAAGCATCACAAGAAGTGGTGGACTTTCTCCACTAGGTAAGAATTTCTAAAAATTCCATGGCTCTCATTCTTAGATTTACGTGATTTAGGGTGTTAAAATATTGCTCATACATTGCATCTGGAAGTCCTGAAATGATGGCACACCATGAATCATGGAATTTAAGTATATGTGTTGTTTTTGATTTTGTGATTTTCAATTTGAATCCGTGACTTTCGTGGCAATTTTCACTATGTTAGTGTTGTTATTTCGGGAAACAAATGGCGTATTGTTGTTCTACATTTCGTGGGCTTTAATTTAGTATATTATTTCGCATAATTTGATGGAATATTGAATGAGTTATAAGTTGTTCATGTGGAATAATAACAACATAAGAATAATAATCAAATAATGAAGCTACAGTGTAAAGCAATCTGGGCCGTTTGATCTTGATCGGACGCTCGGGAATAATAAGAATAATAATATCATGTTAGCTACAGCAAAATCTCATCTCAGCCACATGATCTCCATCATGCGCATGGTATTCAATTGATCATATTAGTATGAAAAGCATCCTAGCCATCTGATTTAATCAACGAACGTGAATTTGACAGCACATGAATGGGGGAGTGTGCCCCTCACGTGACACTATTTCTCCTCACTCCCTTTGTTTTTGTTTCAGCATGTGAGAGGTGTTTTTGGCACGTTTTGGGCCCACGAAAACGCTAATGGCACTCTCCCATGCTAAACCCAAGTGAAATTGTACTAAGACCTTACTAACTCCTCACCCCTTTCCATTGCATTTTAATTTCTTTTTGTTACACGTTGGAAAAAGAATTACTAAAAATTCCAAAAATTTCTTAAAAATTCTGAAAAACTTCTTGTATGTTCCTGGATATTTTAATTAATTTTTGATGAATTTTAATTTCATTTTTGGGCTGTTTGTATTTTTTATGGGATTTTTGAATGATATGTGTGCATATGGGTATACCTTGTGATCAAAGGCTTGAAAAGTGACCTTCTCTTAATAGTTGTGACCCAAATTTTTGTGTGTACTTTGACCCTTCATTGTAGGATATTTACATGTTAAATTCATGCCTTGATCATAGTTTTTTAGGTCACTTGTTAAGTACTTTTTGTGACTTGTGTTTGTATGATCATTAAATGGAAAATGCCGAATATTTGCAATTAATTGGGTGTTTTTGGTGCATGATTTGGATCCAATCTTTTGCATGTGATCACCTACTGGACTTAACATGAATTTTTTGTTTGTTCATAATTTTTAAAAGTCATTTTCCATTTTTCACCAATTTTCCAATGTGAACATGTCATATGTAAGCATGCTAGAACTAGGTCAAGTTTAATGCTAATGTGTGAGCTCCTTAAAACCAATTTTGAGATCATGATTGATCCAAGATAAAATGACATTTTAGGTTCCTTTTTTTTTATTAAATGTTGCTTTTATTTCATAACTTAAATGATTCTTTTTGAACCATAAGTTGTTTATTCGATTACGATTGATGTTTGCTTAGGTGTTTTAGTTTGACAATGTATTTGTGCTATCCTCTTTAGGATATTTTTTGTACGTCATATAATACATGGATTAACATGAACCATAACCTTCCCTCATGAATTTATATGTCATTTCATGTGATTCTAATTGGTATTGTGCTTCATAAGTTTGAACATGAATGGAAAGTTAACTTTGTTGTTTTCACTTGGACTTAGAATGTGCCATGTTTGTACAAAGTTTTTGACATTTAAATGTATCATTACACCCATCATTTTCTACTTCCCCTTGTATGGTATGTACCCCTAGGGTTCCCCTTTCATTGCTTATGGTCTAATTTTTCTCCTAAGGTAGAATTAGAGCACTTCCTTGTGCATTAGGACATAGTTTTGTGACTTTGCTTTCGACTACTTGATAGTTGGGCTTGGCATGGAGATGGTAAGTTACTTGTAATACTTTGAATTCTATTTTATACTTACATGATTCTCTTTCCTCTCACTTTTCTTTTACTTCTCTCTTTTGTGATTGTTTAGAATAATGTTTACTTGTGGTTATTCACATGATCCCTTAGGATTCTTAGCTCAACATAATTTCCGATTAAGTTTGAGGTAGGAGAGACATTAGGATAGAAATCCATGTATGCTAACATTAGGTAGACTTCTCTTTCTTACCTCAACCATAGGGCCATCATTGTATGATAACATTAGTACATTAGTTTCCCTTAGTTTTTTTCTTTCAACTTTGAGTCCCTCTCCTCTCATCTCAAAACAAAATCAAAAACATGTAATAAAGGCAATGAGTATTGTACGCCATGAGCCTTAAGTACATGGGAAATGGATGGTGGAGGGTCTCCCTTCGCCTTTCTAGAGTGTTTAGCATACGTCCTGTTGGGGACGACTATGCGACGCATTCGTTCTCATGTCATAGACTTTAGTGCAATATGAGTTAGAAACAATAAATCAAAACACTTTCTTCTAAAAGACAAAAACAAACAATTACCTTCTCTTCTCATCTCCCTCACTCCATTTATAAAGGACTCATCATTTTTGTTCTACCGCAAACAGGTAAGCGCGTAAAACTCCCACAATGAGTGGCAACACCTAAATTGCTAGAACGTGAACGTTGATGTATTCCACTAAAAAACACAAAATAACAAGACCCTGTTAGGTCGAACTACGACTGCTCTGATTTCCTCCTTCGTGTTAGATTGAGGATACATAGGCACAAGACGGTGATGTCTTGGCGAGCAAACCTTCCCCCCACAATCTCGTAGTCCCCCGAACTACGTTGACTCTGACTTTCCCACTCCTGAGGGAATACGTAGGCCTAGGACGGTGATGTCCTATCGAGCCACTTATTTTCTTTCCCCCCGTTTATCTATTTCCTTTTCTTTTCCTTTTTGTTAGCAGTTGAGCTTCAGATAACCTACACCCTTTGATCAATAACAACAAGCGTGGATCCCATCGAGTACGATGGACGCGAGGGGGTGCTAATACCTTCCTCTCATGCAACCGACTCCCGAACCCAGGCTATGGTTACGACGACCATTCCTTTCCCTTTTGAGGTTTTCTTCGATCGTTTCCTTTCCCTGCATCGGGATAAATAATGTTTGGTGGCAACTCTTCTGTTCTTTTCCGCTGGTTGATATTCACAGATGCGACAGCTGGCGACTGTGCTGGGGATCGAACCCATAATCTCTGGTTCCCTAAGCGAGTCAATCCTAGCTCCTGCTTGTTTTCGATTTTAGGGTGTTTGTCTGTATGCTTTACTTGCTTTATTTATGGCATTGTTACATGTTTATCGCTTTCATTGCATTTACTTGCTTTACATTTACTGTTGCCACATATTATATACTGTGCTAGACTGTTGTTTACTGTTTGGCGGGCAGGGTGATCTGAGGGATAAGCCCATTACCCAGGCTTGAGTACACACATAGGACTAGAGTGGAAAGTAGTTTGGCCTACGTAGCATCTTGGTACGTTTGGTTTACACGAAAACCACACCCAGACGAGGTTTTCTTGGGAGATATTCTGATTTACGTGTCTTGTGCATTTCAGGGTGTTAACCTAGAGAGTTGTCGACTCTAGTGACCATTCCCGAGGACTTAGTTGAGGCGCCCCTCCCAAGGGGCGATAATGGCAGACAAAAAATGGCAAACCCATTACGCTTCTTGATCCGAGGACCCAAAGCTGAGAATATGCCATAGGATGACCTTTTTAGGAGAATCAGTTGAGACCTCCTCGATTGATGATGATGCCAAACCAGAAATGGTGACCGTATCATCATTTCTCGACCTGAGAGTCCGTGACACTAAGGATCCTTGGTTTTAGAACCTACATGTGTGAATGGGCAGGTGTTTACAGGTTTGCAGGTAACCTTGACCTCTAACCTACCTAGTATTCTGGTTTTCCTATCAGTGTGGACTTATCAGCATGGTATTATGGTATTATGATTATTCGGATATTCTGGCATTCCGATTATTCCGGCACTCTGACTATCTTGGTATTCTGATTAGGCCGTTATTCTGATAATGTCGATATTCTGATTATCCCGGTATTCTGATTATGCCGATATGCTGGCCTTCTGGTATTCTGATTATCCGGTATTCTAGTGTTTCGGTATTTTCTTCAGAGCAGACCTGTGAACTTATTCAGTCGTCAGCAGTGTAGCACAGTTATTCAGAATTTATGGAAGCTTTGATCCCATGTCTTATTGCATTCATAGCATTGCTTTGCATTTTCATACTCATTTGCATAACAGGTGTTCGAGGCTTGGTTATTCTCATCTTGATCTGTTTTTCTTCAGAATTTCAGACTTAGATGCTCAAGCCATTCAGAAGTTGACCATGGATCAAGTTCAAGCAGAGTTGAGGGAAATGCGAAGCCAAATGGGGCAGTTTATAGGGGACATGCAAGCTTTGATTCAAGACCAGAAAATGCTGAAAGAGGAAGTTAATCAACTGAAGACTCAGAGGATCCTGGTTATGGAGGTCGTGAGAAATGTGCCCAGAAAGGATGGCAATCCTGTGCCTGAGGCTGCAACAAAAATTGTCATTCCGCCCTTGCTTGTAGGATCTCTTTCAAAGTGTGATTTACCTCACGGATTTGCTGCACAACCTGGGGTTCTGGAGCTTCCTCGTCAGCAGCTACCTCCTGGCTCCCAAGGCAATCCCAAGGCTAAGAAGTACGCACAGAAGCTGAAGAAGCCTGACCGGCATTTTGATGCACTGCATATGTCTTATGCCATGTTGTTTCAACAATTGCTCAAACTGAATCTGGTAGAACCCAGTGCAATAGGTCCCCCTCCAGTAAAGCTCCCAGACGGATATGATGTTAATTCCCGGTGTGACTTTCATTCAGGTGGCCCTGGACATACTATTGATAGGTGTCGAGCCTTTCATCATAATGTGCAAGATTTGATCGAGGCTGGGGTCATTACATTCACTGTAGATGGTTTGCACATCAACTGAAGCCTCCCGAGTGAGCACTCAGACTGCGAGTATGTTGTTAGAAGTAATAAGTCCAGACGGAGTCAAGTCTCCTCAACAGTGGCAATCATCAGTTTGTTTACTGCATTTTCATATGTAGCCTTTATTTGTTTGTTTAAACAATGTTTGCATGTAAAAATTTGTTTGTTCTTGAATTATAATCATAATACACTGAGCATGTTTTTCTTGAAATATTCCATTCGTATTCACTCATTTAAATTTTTATATGCATTGCAATACTGACGTTCTTGTTTAAACTCTTTGAGGGAGGATGACGATTTGAAAACACAAACTTTCTGGTCGTATGCTTTTAGAAACAAAACCTTGCTGATGATGTACAGACATTGTTTCAACTCCCCAACACCAGAGATATAAGGGAGATAGACCCTCGTTAACCCCGTTGAGCCTAGAAGTAGGAGTTTCTTTTGGAAAAAAACCCTAACACTTCACCCAGGGGGAGGGTAGGTGTCAGTTGATTTGGCCAAGAGTTCAAATTTCGAAAGGAGTGCACATCTAAGGATCCAATACCTTTTTTTTTCTCATCAGGAGGCCAAGGAGCATGAAACCACAATGGTTATCCCTCATCGCAAAGAGTGAAGTAGTCACAATTCTTTCAAAAAAGTCAAGACAGCCAGTGTCACACGATTTGTTAAAAAAAAAAGAGAAAAAAGAGAAAGGAGAAAGAAAGCCCGCTAAGTCAAAAGTTTGAAAACAAATGACTTAGGCAAAAGTTAGGGCATCCCGCTGGACATCAAAATCGAAAAGGATTCAAAAGAATCAATCCAGGCAAAATCAGGGAAACAAATGAAAAAAGAAGCAAATAGAAAAAGCGAAAAGGATTACAAATGAAAAATCCTCGAGCAAGAACGAGTCGTGTGACTAACAGGCACCAAAGACGAAAGGAGCGACTGCCACTCCGAAAGCATTGCGGGCTCCTTAACCATCGCCGATGATATGCAATAACCTTTTGAAAAGTGAGCGTTTGTGTCAAATAAACTGAACGTATGACTGAAGGACATCAAGGAGAATGGATGGGTACAAACAAAATTTTGAGCCATAAATCCTTCTTTCTCAAACTGTGAACCAGGCCACGTTACAACCCTAAAAAGTCCTAATTGAGGCAAGGTTATTCCGAAATCATACTTCTGATAAGACAGCGTTCCTGACTCCCATGAGTGAGGCTAAAATGTTTTTATTGGTATTGCATGTGCATAATGTCTTTATTTCACAAATTAGTGTCGCTTTTTTTCTAGTGATTCGTTCACAAGGTTTGGCGACATCTTTTCAGTAAAAAAAAACTTCAGGATTAACATTTATGTTGCATTAGAATAATCATTCTCAGAATAAACATTTGCAGCTTGCATACATTGTACTCGACGCCAATGAAGATTGCATAATGAGCATCAGTCGAGAAGTCTAACTTTGCCAACCATATTGAGGAGCGTGTAGCCAAAAGACTCTGTCAGGTAACGGTTTTCTCAGCAAGTTGTGCACAGATGTAGCCAATCTGAGACAGTCACGTCGAGAAATCTCTCCAGGTTCAGCCAGTCTGGGGCAATCATGTCAAGACTCAGTGAATCTCTCAAAGACAAGGGAAAAAGTACTTCAAGGCTCGTATCGAGGCAGACCACCTCAAGAGCACGAGAAGTTTTCCCACCCCAGATGACAGTTAATCAAAAGCACCTCTTCAAAGTTCAACATACTGGGGCAGAGTATTTCAAGTCGTTACGAATCCTCTCGAGGCAAATTCCTTCATAGTTTAGCCAATCTGAGGCAGTTACGCCAAGATCCGATGAATCTCTCCAAGAGTTTGAAAACCTTGGGCTTTTTGAACACCAGGGTTTCTGTAAAATCTTCTTGAGAAGATTTCTCCCAGTAGACCATGTGGTTTGAGAATGAATGGAGAGTTCGCTTATGATATTTGGCACGCGATTGATCAGCAGAAGCGTGAAACGCCAAAATAGTTCCTAGTATGGGGTTTCTCTTCCTCGGAAAGGTTCCAGAGGATATCCCCCAGCGAGAGTCCTGAGGTTTGGTTTCCCCCATCCAAAGTTGGATTTGTTTTTGCTCCAGCAAGAGTTCAAGCCCATGGCAAGGTAAGGATGGTCTGTTCTTGCTCCCTAAGCAGGTTGGTATCCCCAGTAGAGTCTTTCTCTCTAGCATCAAAGATCTAGCATCCTCAACAGAGCATTGGGAATTTCTTTCTCCCCAGCAAGAGTACAGAGATTTACTTTCCCTGGTGTCGCTCCCGAGGATTTGCATCCATGGTACAAACGCGAAAGTGGCGCGGAAAACAGAGTCGCCAACAATGTGTATTTATCCCAAGAGAGGGAAAGGAAACACTGCGTAAACCTGAGGGAAGGAAAAGAACATGGTCTTGAGACCAAGGGAGACGGGTAAGGGAGTCGGTTACGCGAAGGGAAGGTGTTAGCACCCCACACGTTCATCGTACCCGATGGGATCCACGCTTGTTGTCCCGATCAAAGGGTGTCGTCATCTGGAACTCCACTGCTACTGGAACGGGAATGGAACAGGAATGGAGGAGAATGAAGAAACGAAGAAGAAAAGAAAAAGAAGTGACTCGATAGGACATCGCTCGTCCTATGCATACGTATTCCCTCGTGCAATGGGAAAGTCAGAGTCAACGTAGTTCGGACACGAACTAAGTGGGGAGGTTGCTCGCCAAGACATCGTCGTCTTGTGCCTATGTATCCTCAATCGGACGAGAGAGAGGAAATCAGAGCAGTCGTAGCTCGACCTAACGAGGTCGGTTAGTGTTTTTTATGAGCGACGTTAGATTCGCGTCCGGCAGTTAGGGTCGATGCCTGTTTGCGACGAGACGGAAGTAACGTGCCCTTTTCCGAAAATGGCTTGAGATTAACAATCCCGAAGGATGAAGAAGGTTTGAGTTTGTTTTGTATTTTTTAAGACAGAAGTGGTTTGAAGTTAGTTCGTAACTGGCATTGCACCCAAGTTTGTAACATAGGAACAAATACTTCGCGCATCGTCCCAAATAGGACGTACACTAAGTACCCTAGAAGAATGAAGGGAGACCCCCCATACTTCACTACATGTTAATCTTTTATTAAGTGTTTTAGGATTGTTATGAGATGAGAAGAGAAGACTCAAGGAAAAATAAAACACTAAGGGGAATTCTATCCTAATTTTGTCATGCAAAAGGTGGCCCTAAGGTTGAGTTTGAAAGGGGAACTTCTACCTAAGTTAGCATGCAAAAGGGAGCCTAATGCTAATCCTACTCCAAGCTTAATCGAAAATTAAGTTGGACTAGGTAGCTCTAAGGGAGTGAATCCAAAACTTAAACAAGTCTTGAGATTCAAGGGAAGGAAAGAGTGAAAGAGATGAAGAAGGAAAGAAGAAATGAGCAAAAACAGCAGCTACAACAGCGCATCTGCACCAATACAGCAGTAGAAACAGGGCAGCATGTGATTCACTTGAATACAACTCAATCATGGCATAGCAAACGTGCATCAAGCATTACATATTCTTCAATCAAACATGATTACAATCACACCACCAACCAAGGTAAATAACTCTTGAAATCATCGTGAAAGCATGCATATCATGAGGAAGCATATCATTAAGCATATGAACAAATCAAGTGAAGCATGCATCTCACAAAATTAGGTGAACAAACAAACACAAAGCAATTCCAGCAACATAAGCATCAATCAACAATTATCATGCTTAAGGAGTATGTGCTATGTGTTCATGGCATCAAGCATGCAACAATGTAAACAATGTTTATAAACGATGAAAATACAAGAGCCGCGTGTCGGAAAATTGTGCACATACAACGGTGTGAGGTGCAACAGCATCAAAACAGTCATTAGATGAGTATCATATCAATCCATGAAGATTAAAAGTGAAACGGGATCGAAACATGCTCAAAAATGCACAAAAAACACACTCTGCAACAGTGTTAATCAATTAACCAATTGCAGTGCAATTGTGTTAATCGATTAATAGCTCTTATTACGTACATTTTGCACTGGTTAATCGATTAATCTAATTGCACTGCAATTGGTTAATCGATTAACACTGTAAAATCAACACAAAATCAGTTTGAAAAATCACTTCCAGCAGCAAAAGCACTTATGCAATCATCTCCAATGATCCTGTAATCAATAATGCACGAAAATTAAGTTCAGAGACACCATTCAAACATCACTTAAATTCAATAATCATCAACATCCACAATCAAGATCAACCAAATGAATCAAAACACATCAAAATTCATGGATCTACATTGTATAAGTTTCAATTAAGCTAAAATGAGTACGGATCTGAAATTAACCAACCTACAAAGCTGAGATTTGCTTTGGTAAGTGTTGTAAACAGAAATGGATGAATTTAAGTAGAGAAATCCAAGACCCACAAGCTTCTTGCACTGAAAACTTGAAGATCCAAGCAATAAGCAACCAAAGCTCCAAAAGCACTTCCAAAAATCACTTCTGAAAATTCAGAACCAGATCCGAACGAAAATCCAAATTGAAAAGCTGAAATGTAGTGATGATGAGAGGTTTTAGCTCAAGAATTAACAAGTTCCAATGAAGAACTTGTTAATCTTTGAAGAAGAGCTTTGAGTGTGGTTGAAAATGGAGTTGGAGAATGAGAAAGTGAGAGAGAATTGAGAGAATTCTGAAAATTGGGAGTGAAAATATGATCTAGGTTTTAGAGGTTTGGAATGAATTGGTTTAAATAACCCCTAGGTTAGGAGTTAAGTTTGGGTTAAGAGTGAGGTTAAGTGAGTGGAAATTGGGATGAAATGTGAATTAGGAAAGGAAATGTGGAATTGGAGTGGAAAGAATTTGAATTTTTGAATGGAAAATCAACTCTCTAGATCCTTCTACTGATGTGTAGAATTAAAATGGGTGATTAAAAATTGGATTAAAAGAAACAGCTCTGAAAATGTAGCATTTGGGCAAAATTCACCATGGTTAATCGATTAACCTAATTGCACTGCAATTGGTTAATCGATTAACACATTCAAATTTTGAATTTTTGCGCCAAAAGGAGGGAAACTTGGATATTCGTCTGGTTCTACCCGTTCTGAACCACGATAGACCTCTGAAACTTGCCATTCGATATTACCACTGGAATACACTTGAAATATGTCGTGAAATGTTTTTTCGCACTCGGATTAAACTGCTGATAACAACTGTCTGGTGTTGAATAAATGATCAAAAATTGACCGCTGGAGTTTCTGATCATCCAGTCATTTAATGAGCAAAATAAATGCTCAAAAAGACTTAGAAAGCTATCTGCTTAGCTCTGAACACTATTAAAAATCATACTGGAACTGATGACGCCGTGAGCTGCTGAAAGAATACCTTGATCCCATGCCCAAAAGAAATATGAAAATGCAAAAATGACAATGCAAATGAAATGAAGCATAAGCCAAAAGGGTTAGAAACACTAAGGCAAATTTTGAGGTGTTACAGTTGCCCCTATTCAATCAACTTGGATCCGAGGGTATGGAAGCAAAGGCTTCCAGAGGGTCGAGATACATGGAGATTGAATACCAAAATAATTGTACAAATTTGCGTCCTACAAAAGGAGAGACGACTCCGCTGGGGAACAAGTAACAAAAAGTGTAAGATCAAAACACAGACGAGTGTCAGAGGCCAATACGGACGAAGTATCGAAACAGATTGAAACAAATACGGACGAGTGTTGAATGTGCTGGGGATAAGCACAGACGAGTGCCGAACGAATGAAGATGAATCATTAAAGAAGTCAAAACCAACACAGACGAGTGTCTAAAGGTTCACACACGGACGGGTGCTGAAAGAACACGGACGAGTGTCTAAGGTCAATACGAACGGGTATTGAAATAAAGGTTCAAACATGGACGGGTGCTGAAGGGACATGGACGGGTGTCTCAAAGGTTCAAACACGGATGGGTGCTGAAGGGACACGGATGGGTGTTAAAGGTCAATACAGACGGGTATTGAAAAAAGGTTCAAACACGGACGGGTGCTGAAGGGACACAGACGGGTGTCTCAAAGGTTCAAACACGGACGGGTGCTGAAGGGACACAGACGGGTGTCAAAGGTCAATACGGACGGGTATTGAATAAAAGTTCAAAAAGCAACCTTACCGTGGATTGAAATGCTAAACCGAACACGGATGGGTGTCGAGAGAACACGGGCGAGTGTTTGAAATCAATACTGACGAAGTATTGAGGCAATGAAAAAGAACACGGACGGGTGCTGAAAGAACATGGACGAGTGTTTCACGCTAGCTGCTTTGAGGGGATGAACCAGAAGAGTGAAGATGAAGACGGCCGAAGGCGGATTCGCAAAAGAAAGACCGGCCGAAGGCAAAATTTCAAGCCTAAGATTAGTAGAATCAACATATCTACCAAGATGACTCTGCTGGGGAAGAGAGAAATCTAAACAGACAACCCTGCAGGGGAGTGTAGGAAGGACCAACAAGAAGGACGAATCCACTGGTTGCGGTGTAATGTCAAACAACATCTCCTGAATGACATCTCTTTCTGCTGGGGGAAAAAAACCGGTAACAGATATCAAACCTGGCTTATGCTTCGAATGCATATGTTTGAATTTTCTATGGTGTAATGCTTCATCCGAAATGGAAATGCTACGCATTTAGGAGGATGCCATGCAAAAATGCTTATGCAATGCAAAAGAAACGTCTCAGCAAAATAAATGCTGAAGACAAAGGCAACTCCACCGGGGATGACAAAATAAATTATCCTCTGAAATAAGAAACCCTGCTGAGAAAAAACTTCACTCTGCTGAGGAAGCTCCTGATCACTAACTCTGCTAGAGATGGAGACTCCGAGAGAATATCCACTCTGTTGGGGATAGATAGAAACTAAAAACTGAGGATGGAACCCGAAGAGAAATTTCCTCCGCTGGGGATTACCAATGACTTCTGTCGAAGATAGAATTCCAAACCTGGATTTGAAAAATACCAATAACAATTAGACTTAAGACCTGCCGGGGGTATCAACCGTTGTTGAACAATCCACTGAGAAGATCACCACCAAACTCTGCTTGGGGAAATAAATCGATAATTCCGATCCTGCTTGGGGATACTACTGGGCTTAACCTGCCGGTAGGAGTCATCTATGTCTTTACCTGTTGGGGCGTATCTGCCATTACTAGCAATCTGCTTGGAAGACGATAATTGACGGCATCGACTGTGCTAGAGGACAACATCCAACTTACTCATCTGTGTGGATTAAATCATACCGTTGCTGATGAGAAAAATATCTCCTGACTGGCTGAGGAGAATGAGTGCTCAGGCCCTGTGGGGAAAATAACATCTTTGTCCCAAGAAGATATTCCATAAGTCTCATGTTGGGGATGCAACAGCGTCAACCTCCGATTATTTACTAAGAAAGTGATAAATCAATCACGACAACAGCTGGGGAATTAATCTTTTGTACTCTACTAAGGAAGATAATCCTCGACACTCTGACTGGGGAAAATAACAACCTGCTGAGGAGGATGAACTTTTCAATGTCGAGGAGAGTAGCTCTACTGGAGAAGGACAAACCTGTTACCCTGCAAACAGAATCAACAGAAAGTTCTATATGCAAAAAGGCTACTTCGATTACCATCACAACGACCATTGCCTAAGCAATTTCCACTGTTTTCTGATATACTTCGCAAAGCTTAACATTTTCGAATGCAATGTTTTATCAAAATATCGGACGTTTTCACAAACAAAACAGCAAAAGTAAAAGCACAAATGGAAAGCTTTTGAGTGAAATGAAAACTTTATTGAATGAATTGGCCTGTAAATAGGCGTTTACATTTGGAAGCAATTCCTGAAAAGAGGTAATTGCACAAAAATAAAAGAAAATACACATGTCGGTGTCATACCCCAAATTTTGACCACTAAGATTTCCCATTACTGTGCAAATCATCATCACAATATGGGTGTGTCATTATACCTCATCAGTCTCCCCAAAGATGGGTGAGTATTCACTACTATCAAAATTAGGGTTTCAAGCCCTCTCAGAGCTTTTAGACAAAGGATCAATCAAGGAATGACATGATCTTCAACTTGTCTACACCCTCAAACATACACAGAGGATAAAAAAGGACTCCCACTTCAAGGATTAAGCACAACGATGCTCCCTTCTAGGTGGATCAAGCCTTAAGATCGCCAGTGTCACCAAATTAGGGTTTTGATCGACTAGGGCCTCCAGATGGAAATTTTCCTCTGGGCATGAGCCAAAGATCCAAAACATAACCTAATATGCTCCATGGAACCTCATACACTCAATCATCCAGTCAATTTTGCCTCAGGGGATGCATTCATCAAAAATCAGGAATTAGGGTTTCTTGACCTAATTCACCCCTAAGTTGACTTTTGGGACCAATTATGAACCAAGACCTCAAGAGAGGATTTAACGATCTCCAATATGCCATATTGATCCATTTGGAACAATGGATTGATCCAAGAAGCTTGAGCAACAAGTTTCAATTTCATCTGAACCACAGTTAGGGTATCGCGGGAAAAGTCAACTGTAACTTTGACTTTTGACCAGGACATGCTCCCAAGCCCTAAGACATGATTCAATATCCTCTATACCACCCATAGAACATGTCCATCAAGTTTGATTTAGGTCAAGGACATGATTTCCTGAAGAATTGCACAGTTTGGAATTCATCGGATAAAAAGTCAACTGTGCACAAAAGTCAACTTTGAGTTTTTGAGATTTTTCACAAAAATGGATGTTTAACCCTAAAATGATGTTTATGTATGATTTGAATCATCATTCATCAAGAAAAATTAAAGAGAATGGGATAACTTGTAAAAGGGGTAACCATAAAAACTTAGAAAATTTTCTAAGTTATGGAAAAAAGTGACAAAGGTTCCAACTTTGGAGGATCATAACTCCTAAACCACAAAGCCATTTTTTTCATCCAAAGCTTGATTTGTAGATCTCATTGCCTTCTACAAAAGCTTCATACTGACCTATGTCCAAATTCCTCATGGATTTTGAGTTATGGAGTGATCAAAATCAAGAAAAGTCACTTTGTTCCAACACTTAGTGAAAATTTCACTAAGTCAGATTTTGCCTTACTTTTTTCCAAATGTAGGGACATTTTTCACTTGGATCCAAAAAGTGTCAAAACCAAATATGATCAAACAGTTGTTGTATCATGTAAGGGCTTTCCAAAATGGCCAAGAACATCACCAAATTCAACTTGAGCCATGAGATATGACATTGGCAAGTAGCCTTGCTGAAATCTGCCAAGGCAAGGCAGATTTTTGCACTTTTGGTCGATTTGCCAAAATCAGCCAATTCCAAGCCTTGTCATCACCTTGGACACATCTGAGGATTGAATCTAAAGGGTACAATCACTTAGCCAAGCCTCCAAAGTCCTTGGAACAAGAAATAGCATGCTAAACCTAGAATTGCCCAAAATAGGGACAAGACTCCAATTTTGGATTGAAGCATTCAATGGAAGCATCAAGGTGGCATGGACTGAGCCATTCTCAACTGAATTCAGTCAAGACTTATGCAAGACCAAGGGGACCAGCAGCCTGTGCCCTAACCTCTAGTCAATGGATAGAGGAGACTTGGATTTTCATTTGCCAACATTGGCCAAACCTACTCAGCAGTTGCCATTCATTATTGATCCCAAAACAAACTTGCTCTACTATAAATAGAGCACAATTGTGATCCGTTTAAGTACACCATAGGCCTACAACACTTGCCTTTCTCAAAATCCATTTCTCACTCTGAAAAATGCCTTTCTTGGCGCCATTTTCACAAATTTAAATATTTGAATTTTGTGATTTTATTTAATTGATTCAAAAATTAATTTCTCTCTGAGTTTTAATGATTTTGAGTTGATTCCTTTTTTAATAATTCACAAAAATGTTAAAATATTTGATTTTCCCAAAAAATCCCAAAAATATTATTTATTTTATATAATTGATATTTTTGCAAAGAAATAATATTTTAATTATTTTTGACATTTTGAATATTTTTTCCATCTTGATTTTGCAACTTTTAATAACTTCTAATTATTTTGCATCTTAATTATGAAGCATTAATCCAAGATCACAATTTGTTTTCCATACGTTAAACAATTTTGATCATTTTAATTGAATTTTTATTCAATTAAAATACATTTTGAAAACAAATTAGGGTTTTTGGATTAATTCAACCCTCATAAATCATTTTCAAAACTTTGGGCCTCTATTAGAGTGTAAGACCCAACCCCCTTTGAAAACCAAACTATTTTGGGCCTCTCCTCGAGCTATAAGACCCATTCAAGACTTTTTGGGCCTCAGATATTGTATAAGCCCCTTCGTGTTAAAAGAAAATCTCGGCGCGATCGCCATTTTAAACGAAAAATCATCTGGGCCTACCCTCGAGTAGTAAGACCCATTTCTTTTCTTTAAGACTTTTTGGGCCTCTTGAGAGAGTGTAAGACCCATCCCTTTGTACAGAAAATAATTTTTGGGCCTTAGTCACTTGTATAAGTCCCTCTGTACAAATTCAAACAGTGCGATAACTGATAAAACCTGAGCCTCTCCTTGAGCTGTAAGCCCCAAATCTTTCTTTTTCAAAGCACTTTCTCCTTTGATTTTGAAATATACTGTTGTTTTCAATCTTTCTTTGTTGAACAACTAACCAAACAGCATGGAAGCTCTACAACCGAGTAAGTGTTTATATGCTTTCATTTACTGCTTTCATATACATATAACTGTATTATGGGGCTGTTTCGCTATAAGTCTTCTTTCATAAACTCATATCAACTGTGTAATAATAGTATAGATATTTAGAGTTTCCCCGGCAACTACGTCTAGCATTAAGCCCGTTGATCACTCTTAAATAGTCAAAACTAGATCCCCATAGGATTACCAGACACAGTCTTCCCTCCTCTTGGGGTTAAACAATATGGAGATATGAAAGGCAGCATTCTCGGTGAACCTTTTCATAGACTGTCACTCGTAGAAGTTGTCAAGAAACTCTATTCCCCAGAGATGATCTCTTCTCCGTGAATTGCATCTCTTGAGTTTCTTTCAAATTCTCGAACTTTCCTGGCTTGATCTATTCCTCGTGAATAGCCTGTCTTGAATTTCTCGGGGTTTGGGGACCCGCAGGCTTCTTAACAACACTTGTCAAGAAACTCTACTCCCCAGAGATGATATTTTCTTCGTGAATGGCATCTCTTGAGTTTCTTCCATATTCTCGAACTTTCCTGGCTTGATCTATTCCTCGTGAATAGCATGTCTTGAATTTCTCGGGGTTTGGGGACCTATCGGCTTCTTAAAAGCATCGGCCTCCTCTTGGGCATTGTTCAAGGACCCACAGGCTTCCTAAAAGCATCCCCGCCTCCTCTTGGGCATTGTACAAGGACCCATCGGCTTCTTAGAAGTATTCACAGCCTCCTCGTAGGCTTCATATACTGATTCTTCCTCCGGGAATGATAGCCTCCTCTTGGGCTTCATACAAGGATCACTCGGCTTCTTAAAAGTTTCCAGCCTCCTCTTGGACTTCGTACAAATTGTCCTGACGACCTCCTAGAGGTGTAGGAACAGAAATCAGTCATCTTAATAGAACAGTCTTTCCAAGAGTCTACTACTGTTTCTCAAAGCATAGTACAAAAGATGAAACTTTAGACTTGGACAGTCTAATTTCCTTGAGTCTCAAAGACATTCTCAAGTCCCTTCCCAAAATAGGAAGAAAACCCGTAGGCTCGGACAGTCTCAATACCCTTCGGATTTCCCACGTCCTTAAAGAACAGGAAATATCCTTGATCCTTGAATCAAAATCCCTGAGTGCCAACATTACTCATATAAGAACTGATTTTCTCTTTAAATCAGCATACTGGACCTGTCACTCAACTGAAACAGCGCCATAGCCTCCTCTTGGGATTTGTACAATGATTCTCCCCAGCGGAGCTAACAATTTTAGCCTCCATCTCGGGCTTCGTACGAGATATAAAAAACTCGCTTGTTGAGTCAAATAGCCTCCATCTCGGGCTTTATACGAGATACCAAAAGATTCCCTCGTTGAGTCAAAACCTTTTAGCCTCTCTCTCGGGCTTTGTACGAGACACATATTAGCCTCCTCTTAGGCTTTGTATAAGAAATCCACTGGTTGATCCAATCAACCTTTTAGCATCAAAGTTGTGCCTCGTTCACAGTACGCAAACATCAACAACTCCTCCCCCCTTCATCTAATCACTGTAAGCGGCAAGCCTCTAGATCATCTACATCCATGCCACTGTCCCTCTTTTGGCATGAGAAATTCCTAAGGAAAGATGGCATTGCTTTACACTGAGTTAAAGTCTTCTCCTTCAGGTTGGAAAACCCCTATAAAGGAGATTATAGCATTACCGGATTCACATATCCCGATTAAAGTAATCCTCCTTTGTAACCAGTCACCCAACAGTTGTGATAAACAAACCCCTTTAGAGATGACAAATTCTCTCTAAAGGCAAGACCTTCAGCTTCACATCTTGGGCTTTGAACAAGATACATACCACCTTTCGCTTCACGTCTTGGGCTTTGAACAAGACACCAAAACACCACTTCCTCCCATAGAATAGGAGGAACTACGATCGCTCTGATTTCCCTGTTTCGGAAAAAACAGGAATACGTAGGCATAAGATTGAAAGAAAAATCTTGGCGAGCACACTAAACAAAAAACCAATAGAGACCCCGAATCTTTGTAGCATCTGTAAACCAACAGTTTTGGCTATTTAACCTCAGTTTGCAAGCAGGGTTAATTTGAGACATCTATTTCCCTTCCTTCATCAGCTTCAATAGGATAAAAAATGAATCGAGCTGTAGATACCAAAGAGCGGTAGTGCTTCGCAACCACATCCAAAATCGCTCGCTACAGAAAAATGGCGACTTCACTGGGGAAGTGTCATTAGGATCTGTCTCACCTTTGTAGCGAGATCTTGTTCTCCTCCCATCTATTAGGTGGAAACTTTAAAAGTGGCGCCCCACGGGGCCGGTCTTTCTTTCTTTTGGGGATATGACTCTTTGTTGACTTCACTAGGACCTTAGGTCAAAAAAACCCTTTAAGTGGGGAAGGAACCACAGAATGACGTCTCCGCCGGGGAACCATTTTCTGTCAGGAACTTAAGATTCTTAGCTTTTAAAAGGTCTAGGACATTAGGAAAAATATATATATATTCCTTTTCCTAATTGATATCTATGTTTATTTTTCTGCTAATGGGAATGCGTGTGATGCTGCATGTGGAAAGATTGAGTATACACTTAAGATAAGTGATGGCGATGAGGTTGATCATCAACCTCAGTGGAGGCTTCCCAATGTAACCCATTCCCTCTCATAGGCAATGGGCCGATTGTGACGTCTGAGAAGCTGAGGAGCCAACCCTTTTGTAGTGCAGAAGCTATCAAAAATAGTTGTCACGCGATACTACCCTCATTTGAGGCTGATGATCTATTCTCGGTGAATAGCATTTACTCTAAGATTTCATACAGCTCGATGGCGATCTGCTTGCTGTTTGTTATCCTGGGAGGAGTTGATGATTTTGAGTACAGGTACAAAAAATCACCCTAGTATAAACCTTTGGGGATGGGTAGAGCCTTGACTTCATGACAACGACCCTTTGACCCCATGTTTTTTCTATGTTTTTGTGTGTTGCATTCATGCATTCATTTAAAAAACATTAAAACATTAAAAAAAACAATTTCTCTTCTAGTCTCTCTGTTTTTTCAAAATAAACTAAGACTGTGATTGCAAATATCAGAGAAAAGGATTGCGCTAATGGATTTCGGTAGAAGCAGAACTCATAAGTACACCTTCAGGATTCCAAAACTAGAGGATTTAAGAGGTTTGGCGAGGATGATCACAAACCAAGAGGCTTTCAGGGCCAAGTACGGAGGTTTGCTATCTCTGCTAAGAGACCATGTGATTGAGGGAATCATGGATGCGCTCATTCAGTTCTACGATCCGGTCCATCATTGTTTTACATTCCCAGATTACCAGCTAGGACCAACGCTGGAGGAGTATTCTCATTTGATTGATCTACACATTACAGATCGAGCTCCATTTTCTGGACTGGAAGAAATTCCAAAGAATCAGACCATTCAAGAACAATTCATTTGGACGAGTCTGAGGTCAGGACTCACATGACCACTAAGGGTGGCATACAAGGTTTTCCAGCCCAGTTCTTGACAAAGAAAGCCCTGTACTTTGCCAGTATTGGGAACGTGACTGCTTTTGAAAGTATCTTTGTTTTACTCACCTATGGGTTATTTCTGTTGTCCAACATTAATAACTTCGTCGATATCAACTCCATTAAGGTTTTTCTCATCGAAAACCCTGTGCCGACTTTGCTCGCAGATGCGTATCATTCTGTACACTTGGAAAATTTGTATAGTGGAGGGGAGATCACATGCTGCGTACCTCTGCTTTATAAATGGTTTATCTCGCACTTGCCTAAGTCTGCTGCTTTTTGGGATCACACGAGTGCCTTACGTTGGTCGCAGAAAATCATGTCCCTCACCAAATCTGACATTGATTGGTGTAATATGATTTATGAAGGAATAAAGATCATTGATCGTTGTGGAAACTTCCCCAACGTATCCCTTATAGGAACTAAGGGAGGAATCAATTACCATCCAGTTCTTGTTCGTCGTCAATTTGGATACCCAATGAGGCATGTCCCATGGAGTGTTCATTTGGAAGGTCTTTTCTTCAAGGAAGGAGAAAGTGACAGAGCACTAAAGACAGAAATAATGCACGCCTGGAAACATGTTCATAAGAAAGGACGAGAGTCTCTAGGAAAGCCAGACTGTGTCTCGGTGGAGCCTTATCTCCACTGGGTACAAACTAGAGCTCTCAAGCCAAAGATGCATTATCCTCGTCACGGAGTTCTTCCACCGAGGGAGTCTGTCATGTACTTTATGACTGAGACTGAAAAACTCCAGGTTACTCTCAACAAAGTTCAACGGGAGAGGAGGTCTTGGAAGAACACGTACCGCACCCTCAACATGGAGTGCATCAAAATACAGCAACTACTGAAAGATAAGGATGCTCTGATTGAAATTTTGGAGCAACATGCTGTAGAGAATCAAGATGACCAAAGGAATTTGCTCACTCCTTTCACCTGGCAAAGGAATGACAACCCGACAACGACCTAAGAGCCCCGGTCAAAGAAAAGGAAAGTACCAAAGTCAGCACCCGATTTCTCTTCAGAGAGGACTCGGGACCCATTAGCTTAGGTGTCTGTTTCTGCACCTTGTAATCTACTATATTTCCATTTCTGTAATCCTTTGAATTCAATAAAAAGGGGTTTCCCCACTGTTTGATATTTGCAATCTAATTGTCGAATTTTATTTTGATTAAACCAAAAAACAATTAATATAATCGTTGCACTCATCATTCTCGCATCGCGTATTCTTCTTACCTACGAATCTCACGTTTGTGTCTCGGTTCTAGAGTCAAACTGTCTCATTCATATAATACTCGGGCCAATCGTCAAAAAAAGATGGATGATCTTGAGGAAGAAAACAGAGAGTTGAAAGAAGAGATCGACGCTCTAAGAGAGGATATGAGAAAGCTTCGTAACGACATGCAAGCCATGGAAGAAGCTCAGCTACAAAGAACTGTGATCTCAGAGATCACCTCAACGCCCATAGTGGAGAAGTATGATCCTAGGTATCAAATGCCGAAAGATCGTCCTTGGGACATACCTGTTAACTATATCCCAGAAGGATATGTTCTGCCGATCACTGAAGATAAAGGAATCATAATAGAAGCCGCTGGGCCTGAAGGATACAAACTTCGAGAAAGCGAAGATGCCAGGGGCATACTAAAGATTCCTGAAGGTTACAAACTTCGGGAAATGCCAAGATTCACTGCCGTAGTCATGGTACCACCCCCTGTGGTGCATACTATCCCGGAAGGACGGATTCCACCGATACCTTCTAGTAAGGAGGAAACTATGTTCGATAGAATGGATGAATTCTAGGAATAGTTCTTGGAAATGCAGAAGGAACTGCAGGCCATCCGCGGTCAGGATCTATTTGGAAAGGACGCCGCAGACCTTTGTCTGGTCCCCAATGTGAAAGTTCCGCACAAATTTCAAGTGCCCGACTTTGAAAAATACAAGGGTAACTCTTGCCCTCAGAGCTATCTGGTGATGTACGCTCGGCGAATGTCAGCTCATACAGAGAATCAGGACCTACTGATTCACTACTTTCAGGATAGTTTAACCTGTGCCGCACTCAAATGGTACATGGGTTTAAACCGTACTACAATTAGTACATTCAGAGATCTTGGTACTGCCTTCGTCCAACAATACAAATATAATTTAGACATGGCACCGGACAGAGATCAACTCAGATCAATGTCACAAAAGGACAAGGAAACCTTTAAGGAGTACGCTCAGAGATGGCGCGAAATTTCCGCTCAGATTTGTCCACCTCTTGAGGAAAAAGAGATGACAAAGATCTTCTAAAAGACCTTAAGCTCATTTTACTACGATAGAATGGTTGTCAGTGCACCCAGTAATTTCACCGAGATGGTAGGCATGGGAGTTCGTCTTGAGGAAGCCGTCCGAGAAGGACATTTGGTAAAAGACACTGGATTATCGAGTAGTACGAAACGATACGGTAGTGCTCTCCCTAAGAAAAAAGAGCAAGATATTAGGAATATCTCTCTCGGAAAGCAAAGCCGACGTTATCAACCTGTAGCAGCTGTAACTTCTGCTATCAGTCCTGCGCCTATTCCTACGTATCAACCTCAGGTAGCGCAAAGCCAACCTAATCAGCAAAGGACGCAACAGCCTCTTCAGCAGGCTCGTCCTCCATACAATAACAACCGTACAACGCGGCCACCAGGGTTTGATCCTATACCCATGTTATACGCAAAACTATTTCCGTTACTACTGGCTAAGGGGCACATCCAAACTAAGTCTCCTCTTACAGTACCAGAAAATCTACCTTTTTGGTTCAAAGCGGATAAGACGTGACCTTATCATCAAGGAGGATCAGGGCATAACATAGAGAATTGTCTCAATTTCAAAACTGACGTGCAAAAGCTTGTTAGGAGCGGGCTCTTATCTTTCAAAGATACGAATCCCAATGTTCTCACGAACCCGCTGCCTCAACATGAGAAAGCTGCAGTCAACTTGATTGAGAAAGAATTTAACAACGTCTATCAAATTCATGATGTACTCTTGTTAAGGACCAATCTGGTCAAGATGCATTGTAGACAGAGTGGATATGGCAATGTGCCACCTCATAATTATCATCAATGTAATATCTTCTCTAAAAGTAATCGAGGATGTTCTGTGGTGCAAGCAGCTCTACAATAATAGATGGATCTCGGATGGATCCGAGAGCACCGAGTTCGTGGAGTTAAAGTGGTCTATACGAATTCCAATGTCATTGAGAACCACGACATCCGTGCGATGAATGCCAACTTGGTAGCAATGCATTCAAGGCAAAGCCAGTATCATAATCTGCCGCGGCACGATTACAGTTCTTGTCTGACTTGCTCGGTAAACAAACAGGGATGCTCTTTCATACAGGAGGCCCTCCAGCGTCAAATGGATCTCAGATGGATCCAAGACTACCATGATAGGAATCTCTATCAGATCAATATGGTTCAAATCTTCGGCATTCGCTTGATGAATACCAACTTGGTAGAGTTGCATGCTGAGCAGGTCCGACTCGGATTCCTGATATCACATAACTATCACAGCTGTAAAGCAGGTTACGAAAATGATCAGGGATGTGCCCTTGTCCATGAGGCACTTCAGCACTTGTTAAATTATTGGTGGATGCCAATCTACATGGATGAGGATACTCAGCAAATTAGTATCAATAACAGAACCCCAGTCGGCGTCAAAGTCAGGATGTCCGACTCGTGGAAACTAACCTAGTAAGGTTACATTGTATTCAAAGTGGGCGTGGCCAGGTGCCACCACACAATTATGAACATTGTGGATTCTGTTCGAAAAGTAACCAAGAGTGCTACCTTGTGCGAGCAGCTCTCCAGGGGCAGGTGGATCGTGGAGAGATCCGCCCATATCCAGGTTCTTGACCCATCAATTGGTCGCCGAACTACCTTGCCAATCAAATTAAGGACGTTGTCGTCATCTCTGATCATCAGAGGACCAGGAATGTTTTTGCCATTATCCCTCTGCTTGACGAATCAAGAATTCCCAACCGGGAACGGATCGAGATCACGTACGATGGTCAAAAAAACCAGAAGGTTCCCATAGTCATCTATCTACCGGGACCACTACCGTATGAATCGACTAAGGCTATCCCTTACAAATACGGTGCAACTATAATTGAAAATGGAAAGGAAATTCCATTACCCTCCTTCGTGAATATTGCAGACATCAGTTGTGTAACACGGAGTGGTAGAATCTTCAACAGAGGAGTTGGAGAGTCCAACAAAGAAAAGGAACTTCATACAGAAGTTCCTAATCCACCGGTTGGTCAGTCCAGTAATCCCGACCTTTCGAAAAACAATGAGGAGATGATGAAGCTCATCCAAAGGAGTGAATATATAATTGTTGATCAACTGTTACAAACTCCTTCAAAGATCTCGGTATTATCACTGTTACTCAGTTCAGAAGCGCACAGGGAGGCTCTACAGAAAGTCTTGGAGCAAGCCTCTGTGGAACAGGATGTAACAATCAGACAGTTCGATAATATTGTCTCTAACATCACTTCCTGCAACAACTTGGGATTTAGTGATGAGGAATTACCTGAAGAGGGTCGCCGTCATAACATGGCACTCAATATCACAGTCAACTGCCAGGACGATGCTTTAGCCAGCGTACTAGTAGACACAGGGTCATCCCTGAATGTTATGCCGAAGTCTACTTTAACTCAATTATCATTTAAAGGCCCTCCGATGAGAACCAGCGAAGTCGTCGTCAAAGCGTTCGACGGATCCAGAAAAATGGTTATCGGCGAAGTTGATCTTCCCATAACTATTGGTCCTCACACTTTTCAAGTTACTTTCCAGGTCATGGACATCCGGGCAACTTACAGTTGTTTATTAGGAAGACCTTGGATACATCAGGCTGGAGCGGTCACCTCGACCCTCCACCAAAAGCTAAAGTTCATCCAGAACTGCCAACTCATCACAGTCTGTGGGGAATAGGCCTTGCTCGTCAGCAATTTATCGTCATCCACTTATGTGGAACCAGAAGGGATAATCGAAACCCAGTTCCAAGCGCTTTCGTTACACAAGGACGATCAATCCGGAGGAGGAACTTTGATTTCCTCATACAAAGATGCTATTAAAGAAGTCCAGAGTACCGATACAACAGGATGGGGACAGCTTGTCATTCCTACTAGCAATACAACAAAGAAGGGTCTTAGTTTTCTTGCAACCTGTACCCGGACAGCTGCTAACGATGAAAGTCTTCATCCCATTCAGAACTTCTTCCACAGTGGAGGTTTCCTTCACCCAGTGTCTCAAATAGTCCATGCTATCAATGAGGAGGATCCCTCCGACACAGATGAAGAATGGAAGTCCTATCTTAACAAGGACGGTTATATGTCTCAGGAAGAGGTACCTACACCATTTTCCTATCCCGCACAGAGTCCGAGATTTATACCATGGTCAGATGTCAAAATGATATACGGAGATTGTGATCCAGAAGGATGTCGTGCTCCGCCAAATTCATTAGAGGAAGACACTCTAATGAAAGACAACTTTGACCACACCTACTATGGCCTGATGGATGGCCTGCCAATATGGCAGCCTTACCCAGGAGACTTGGGGCCAGAAAGTCAGCCGAGTAATGAAACTCAGCTGAGCATCATTGAACAGAATACCTGTGTCCCCACCATGTCATGGGATCAACACTCAGGTCATTCAGAAAATACCCAGCACGATGATGAATTCGCAACATTTGCAGGACTAGAATTCATTAACTATGCTTTTCCCGAGGTCAACGTCATCGAGAGGGATGACTCCTCCAGTTCGAAAGAAGTGTGGGACACCTTGGGACAACCGAGTGGAAAATACGACTGTATGTTCAAGTACACCGCTCCTGAAAACTCTCGTATCAGGCTCGAAGATATCTAACCAACTGGACGGGGAGATACATATGAGAGCACCAATGCTATGCAAAATGTAACAGAGGAATTCTCCTACGACAACTCTGCCTGGGAGACAGATTCCAATGATCCTGCTCCACCAAAAATCAGCGTCATTTCTAAAGACAAATCAAGGAAGGTGCCAGACTTTGTGATTCACCGAGGAGTTCGCCACCAATGGGTCGCAGTTGATGCTCCGAAGGTCGTTCGCCAATCAAAGTAATTTCCATCTTTAACCTTTCACCCTGCCCAGGTGAAACGGATGTTTTGATAGGGCTCGCTTTCTGTAAAATTTCCCTCTTCGCTTTGCCCAAAGCGACAAAGTTTTGTTTTATAGGGTTGTAGTTTCAAGGATCGACTTGTTCATTAATAAAATAACGTCGTTCTGTAATTTCCGCATTAATTGTTGTTTTCTCTTTTCGCTTTTCTCAGAAAATGGTAATCCTAAAAAACAATTCAATAATAAAAACAAGCAGCAATAAAAAAATACACTGCACACACTCTTGCATTTCCTCTATCTCTTCTAAACACAAATCATACCGTCATGCAGATTGCTTGTTTTAAACCCAGTTGAAACATATGATCTGATGCCTTCACCCAACTTTGAATTCCCGGTATTTGAGGCTGAAGAAGAAGATGACAACGAAATTCCAGAAGAAATCTCCCGACTACTCAGACAAGAGGAAAGGTCCATTGAACCTCACAAAGAGCCGTTGGAAACGGTAAACTTGGGTTCGGAAGAAGAGAGTAAAGAAATCAGGATTGGGGCACTGCTCAGTCCAATTGCCAGAGAGAGTTTGATAAAGATTCTCAAAGAATTCCCCGATGTATTCGCTTGGTCCTATCAGAATATGCTAGGGTTAGATACCAGCATCGTGGAACATCATTTACCGTTAAGATCAGAATGTCCGCCAGTAAAATAAAGGTTGAGACACACTCATCCAGACATGGCCATCAAAATCAAAGAGGAGGTACAGAAACAGATTGATGCAGGTTTCCTCGCTACGTCATAATATCCTAAATGGTTAGCCAATATCGTACCCGTTCCGAAAAAGGACAGAAAAGTCAGAATGTGTGTTGATTACAGAGATCTGAATAAGGCTAGTCCAAAGGACGATTTTCCTTTACCACACATTCACATGCTAGTAGACAGTACATCAAAGTTTAAAGTTTTCTCCTTCATGGATGGATTCTCGGGCTATAACCAGATCAAAATGGCTCCAAAAGACATGGATAAAACTTCGTTCATTACCCCATGGGGTACCTTTTGTTACAAGGTAATGCCGTTCGGTTTGATGAACGCCGGAGAAACCTATCAAAGGGCCATGACTACTCTGTTTCATGACATGATACACAAAGAAATCGAAGTGTATGTCGATGACATGATTGCAAAATCTAAGACAGAAGAGGAGCATGTGACCCACCTGTCGAAACTATTCGAGCGGCTGAGAAAATACAAACTCCGCTTGAATCCCAACAAATGCACCTTCGGTGTCCGTTCAGGGAAACTCTTAGGGTTCATCGTCAGCCAGAAAGGAATTGAGGTTGATCCTGACAAGGTCAAGGCCATTCAAGAAATGGCTTCTCCGAAAACTGAAAAACAAGTCAGAGGATTCCTGGGACGTTTAAACTACATCTCCAAATTTATATTCCTCATGACTGCCACATGTGCACTGATTTTCAAATTACTTAAAAAGAGCCAGGACTGCGTTTGGACAGAAGATTGCCAAACCACCTTCGACAGTATTAAGGAATACCTATTGAACCCTCCGATTCTATCACCTCCAGTGGAAGGAAGACCACTGATCATCTACCTCACAGTCTTGGAAGACTCAATGGGGTGTGTACTTGGCCAACAAGACGAAACCAAACAGAAAGAGTCTGTCATTTACTATCTAAGCAAGAAGTTCACCAACTGCGAAACTCGGTACACGATGCTTGAGAAAACTTGTTATGCTTTGGCTTGGGCAGCCAAACGTCTACTCCAGTACATGATTCGTCACACTACTTGGTTGGTCTTCGAAATGGATCCAATCAAGTACGTCTTCGAAAAACCTGCTCTCACGGGAAGGATTGCCCGTTGGCAGATGTTGCTATCAGAATATGACATAGAGTACCACGCTCAAAAAGTCGTTAAAGGAAGTATTTTAGCCGATCATTTGGCTCATCAACCGATTGACGATCAAGAATCAATCGAGTTTGACTTCCCAGACGAAGATGTCATGTATCTCAAAATGAAAGACTGCGATGAACCGCTACTCGGTGAGGGGCCAGAACCAGGTTCCCAGTGGGGACTAATCTTTGACGGAGCAGTTAATCATTATGGAAACGGAATTGGGGCAATAATTGTTACCCCTCAGGGTACCCACATTCCTTTCACTGCTCGACTTACGTTCAAGTGTACAAACAACGAGGCCGAATACGAAGCTTGTATTATGGGTCTCGAAGAAGCGATTGATTTAAGGATCAAAAAATTGGACGTATACGGCGACTCAGCCGTGGTTATCAATCAGATAAAAGGAGATTGGAACACATACCAATCAGGATTGATTCTTTATAAAGACTATGCAAGAAGGTTGTTACCTTTCTTCAACATAGTCGAGTTTCATCACATCCCTCGTGATGAGAATCACATGGCTGATGCATTAGCCACTATCTCTTCCATGATTAGTGTAGGTCAATGGACTGACCTACCTAAGATCGACATAATGCGCCTTGAAAGGCCCGCTTACATCTTCATGATTGAAGCAGTCATGGACGACAAACCTTGGTATCACGATATCAAATGCTTCCTTCAAAAACAAGAGTACCCACCTAGGGCACTAAGGAAGGACAGAAAAACCCTCAGAAGACTAGCAAGCAGCTTCTTCCTGAGTGGTGATACTCTCTATAAGATAAATTTTTACATGGTCTTGCTCCGATGCGTAGACAGACCAGAGGCAGACGTGCTGATAAAAGAAATTCACGAAGGGTCCTTTGGCACTCATGCCAACGGACACACAATGGCGAGAAAAATTCTGAGAGCAGGGTACTATTGGTTGACAATGGAATCTGACTGCTACAAGTACATGAGGAGGTGTCACAAGTGTCAGATATACTCCGACAAAATTCATGTACCGCCAATGCATCTCAAAGTTCTTTCTTCCCCATGGCCTTTTTCCATATGGGGAATCGACATGATTGGCGTGATTGAGCCCAAAGCTACAAACGGACATCGGTTCATCCTTGTAGCCATTAATTACTTCACCAAGTGGGTCAAAGCAGCATCATACGCCAATGTAACCCGACAAGTGGTGGTCCGATTTATCAAAAACAGTATCATCTGCCATTATGGTGTTCCGAGCCAGATCATTACTGATAATGGATCTAACTTGAACAATAAGATGATGAAAGAGTTGTGTGCAGAGTTCAAGATCGAACATCATAACTCATTTCCCTACCGACCCAAGATGAACGGAGCGGTAGAAGCTAACAAGAACATCAAGAAGATTGTTCAGAAGATGGTTGTAACCTACAAAGACTGGCACGAGATGCTACCCTTTGCTCTTCACGGTTATCGAACATCTGTCTGCACTTCAACAGGGGCAACCCCTTTCTCTCTAGTATATGGCATGGAAGCAGTGCTCCCCATCGAAGTAGAGATCCCAACAATCCGGGTATTGATGGAAGTAAAGCTTACAGAAGCTGAATGGTGTCAAAGTCGACACGACAAACTGAATCTGATTGAAGAGAAGCGAATCACGGCACTATGTCACGGTCAGTTGTATCAACAGAGAATGAAGAAGGCGTTTGACAAAAAGGTCCGACCTCGCATCTTCAGGAAAGGAGACCTTGTGCTAAAAAAGATACAATCATTTCTCACTGATTCTCGGGGTAAATGGACTCCGAACTATGACGACCCCTATGTGGTCAAGAAAGCTTTCTCAGGAGGCGCCTTGAGACTTGCAACCATGGACGGAGAAGAATTTGCCTACCCCACGAATGTTTATGTAGTCAAGAAATACTTCGCCTAAACTAAAAAAAACGTCTCGGTGGATTGAAAACCCGAAAGGGCGGTCCAGGCAAAAGTTAGAGACAAAATAAACAAATCATCCCGGTGGATTGGAAACATCACAGTACAATCCAGGAAAAAGTTAGGGATAATGGCAAGTAACTATGTTCAATAGAGGCAAGTCCCTCAGCAGCAGCAGTTACACCGTCCATCAGAGGAAAACTCCAGTCAAGGTCATCTTGGACAGAAGCTCAGGATGTCCCGAATTCGAAGTTGGTAGAAGGATAGTGGTCGTTATGTTTCAACGTAGCCCTTTTTCCCTGTAAATTACCATTTCCTAACTTTGTAAATACTCTTTGGAATCACGCGTTTGGCTAATCTCCATCTTATCAATAAAATTTGAGCCCTTGTGCTTTTGTTTGTAATTCTCATTTGTTTTAGCTTTACAGAACGACATTTTGATATGATTAATGATTCTTGAAATAAAACAAAAAAATGAATTTTACTTGTAAAACTTTTTCTGCTTTAAAATAAAGATGGCAATTTCTTTTGACTGTTGAACATCAAAAGAGCATCAACCGCTTCTCCAGAAGTAAGCGAACTTCAAAGTGCAGAATCAAAGTACTCCTTCTACGCCAGTGCGCCTGAATGAAGGATCAATAGTGTCGGATGCGACTATTCCATCTGACCACTTCGGCAGAGTTCTTATCTCCTAAGCCCGATTAACGGTATTCCCTGCGAGGACTACTTCTCCTAAGCAAGTTAGAATTGCTATCTTGAACCAAGTGATACCTTTCATCTCCCGCGACGGCCGAGTATCCAGTCGTGTTCATCCGTTAGTTTGTATGTCGCGTCAGTTTTGTCGGCATATACATACATATATCATGCATTATTTATTTGCATTCACATTTCATATTGCATCACTCTGGTCGGTCTTATCCCCTAGTGATAAAAGTCCTCTCAGTCGAGTTGTCGATTCTTTCCTCGTCGGGAAGTGAATCATCTGAACAATCTCGTCACCAGTTATTTCTGAATTGAAGATAGGTCCTGGACCAATTTGATAACTTGAACCTCTGAAAAACCAGAGAACCTTCATTCGGCATCATTCTTTGCCATTGAAGATGATATCCTTGCTTTCCCGGATTAAGGAAAATCCTGAGAGAAAACCCCTTAATCGGAGCTTCGGCAGTACGACCGTTTTTTCTCCGAAAGAACTACTGATGAAAAGGTCATCGGCACCTCAAAATTGGATTCCATCATATGGAATTTCTCCGGGGAGATCCCGAGAAAAGTATGATGTAAGACCCCAAACGAAGGCAGTCTTTCAGGAGACTCGTCTTCCCCAGTAGAGACAAATGGTGTCTCCAACAGAGAAGTTTGTACACCTCTACAACTCAGACGACTGGGTTCTCCAGCAAGTCTGACGCCAACTTTTTCCGTCAAATGGCATCTCCCCAGGAAGATTCGGCGAGAAGTTTGAGGAAAGCCGCTACAAATAGCGTCCCTTATCAAAAAAGTTTATTAACAAAAGAAACTAAGACCAGTTCCTTAGTAGGAAACCAAGATCAAGGGGAAGTTTATTTAAGAAAACTGAGACCATTTCCTTGGCTGAAGACCAGGATCGAGGGGAAGTTTACCTTTTCTAAGCATCATTGCTTAGCAAAAGAAGATGAATGCGATCTGCCATTCATAACCACCATCAAAATTTTGGGTATTCCGATATTTAATCCTCTTGCACCCCGAATGCCCGAATACCTTCGTCATTCACACCTTCATGTCCAAGAAGATTAAATAGGGGCATATATCATACCCCAAATTTTGACCACTAAGATTTCCCATTACTGTGCAAATCATCATCACAATGTGGGTGTGTCATTATGCCTCATCAGTCTCCCCAAAGATGGGTGAGTATTCACTACTATCAAAATTAGGGTTTCAAGCCCTCTCAGAGCTTTTAGACAAAGGATCAATCAAGGAATGACATGATCTTCAACTTGTCTACACCCTCAAACATACACAAAGGATCAAAAAGGACTCCCACTTCAAGGATTAAGCACAAGGATGCTCCCTTCTAGGTGGATCAAGCCTCAAGATCGCCAGTGTCACCAAATTAGGGTTTTGATATACCAGGGCCTCCAGATGGAAATTTTCCTCTGGGCATGAGCCAAAGATCCAAAACATAACCTAATATGCTCCATGAAACCTCATACACTCAATCATCTAGTCAATTTTGCCTCAGGGGATGCATTCATAAAAAAATAAGGAATTAGGGTTTCTTGACCTAATTCACCCCTAAGTTGACTTTTGGGACCAATTATGAACCAAGACCTCAAGCGAGGATTTGAGGATCTCCAATATGCCATATTTATCCATTTGGAACAATGGATTAATCCAAGAAGCTTGAGCAACAAGTTTCAATTTCATCTGAACGACAATTAGGGTTTCGCGGGAAAAGTCAACTGTAACTTTGACTTTTGACCAGGACATGCTCCCAAGACCTAATATATGATTCAATATCCTCTATACCACCCATAGAACATGTCCATCAAGTTTGATTTAGGTCAAGGACATGATTTCCTGAAGAATTGCACAATTTGGAATTCATCGGATAAAAAGTCAACTGTGCACAAAAGTCAACTTTGACTTTTTGAGATTTTTCACAAAAATGGATTTTTAACCCTAAAATGATGTTTATGTATGATTTGAATCATCATTCATCAAGAGAAATCAAAGAGAATGGGATAACTTGTAAAAGGGGTAACCATAAAAACTTAGAAAACTTTTTAAGTTATGGAAAAAAGTGACAAAGGTACCAACTTTGGAGGATCATAACTCCTAAACCACAAAACCATTTTTTTCCATCCAAAGCTTGATTTGAAGATCTCATTGCCCTCTACAAAAGCTTCATACTGACCTATGTCCAAATTCCTCATGGATTTTGAGTTATGGAGTGATCAAAATCAAGAAAAGTCACTTTGTTCCAACACTTAGTGAAAATTTCACTAAGTCAGATTTTGCCTTACTTTTTTCCAAATGTAGGGACATTTTTCACTTGGATCCAAAAAGTGTCAAAACCAAATATGATCAAACAGTTGTTGTATCATGTAAGGGCTTTCCAAAATGGCCAAGAACATCACCAAATTCAACTTGAGCCATGAGATATGACATTGGCAAGTAGCCTTGCTGAAATCTGCCAAGGCAAGGCAGATTTTTGCACTTTTGGTCGATTTGCCAAAATCAGCCAATTCCAAGCCTTGTCATCACCTTGGACACATCTGAGGATTGAATCTAAAGGGGACAGTCACTGAGCCAAGCCTCCAAAGTCCTTGGAACAAGAAATAGCATGCTAAACCTAGAATTGCCCAAAATAGGGACAATACTCCAATTTTGGATTGGAGCATTCAATGGAAGCATCAAGGTGGCATGGACTGAGCCATTCTCAACTGAATTCAGTCAAGACTTATCCAAGACCAAGGGGACCAGCAGCCTGTGCCCTAACCTCTAGTCAATGGCTAGAGGAGGTTTGGATTTTCATTTGCCAACATTGGCCAAACCTACTCAGCAGTTTCCATTCACTATTGATCCCAAAAAAACTTGCTCTACTATAAATAGAGCTCAATTGTGATCCGTTTAAGTACACCAAAGGCCTACAACACTTGCCTTTCTCAAAATCCATTTCTCACTCTCAAAAATGCCTTTCTTAGGGTGTCACTATCGGGGTTTTCATTAGAGAGAAATTCCACTCAAACCAATCACACACACACCTCATATACATCATATGTGAGCTGATCAAACACTTAAACAACATCTGGAACACTGATTTCTCAGAATCACCAGTCAATTGCTCAAGGTTTTAACTAAAGTGCAGTTGAGATGCCATGAAGTGATCCAGCCAATTTCAGTGAAGTCCAAGCATTCAAACGCACTCCATAGGGTGTAGGGAAGTTGTTCAGATCATCACAACTCATCTGTAACACCTCCTACTCAGAAATCAATTTGCTCTTGCTGTCACGACCTAGAGGTAAGCATAAACTTGGTCATCTCTCAATCTATGCATATTTCCTCGCACAATACTTTTGCCAAATGTTCATAATCATGCATGGAATGTTTCCCCTCTATTAATTGCTTTGTTTGAATCGTGTATAAAAAATCCCAGCCTTCATACAGAATTTAGGGTTCTTGAGGATTTGTCGTGATTTCTTGTTTTATGCTTAATTTAAATGAAATTAATTGCCATAGACATGATCGTGAGGTTGAAACGAGTTGATTGATATGTGGATTGCATGATATAATCAAGTATTCGGTGAGATTGGATAGGAAATGCAAATCTGGGCAAGGCAGAAAACGCGCGTGTTCTTGGTCCATGTTCTTGGCGCCATTTTCACAAATTCAAATATTTGAATTTTGTGATTTTATTTAATTGATTAAAAAATTAATTTCTCTCTGAGTTTTAATGATTTTGAGTTGATTCCTTTTTTAATAATTCACAAATATGTTAAAATATTTGAATTTCCCAAAAAATCCCAAAAATATTATTTATTTTATATAATTGATATTTTTGCAAAGAATTAATATTTTAATTATTTTTGACATTTTGAATATTTTTTCCATCTTGATTTTGCAACTTTTAATAACTTCTAATTATTTTGTAGGTCATACTTAATTTTTGAAGCATTAATCCAAGATCACAATTTGTTTTCCATATGTTAAACAATTTTGATCATTTTAATTGAATTTTTATTCAATTAAAATACATTTTGAAAATAAATTAGGTTTTTTGGATTAATTCAACCCTCATAAATCATTTTCAAAACTTTGGGCCTCTATTAGAGTGTAAGACCCAACCCCCTTTGAAAACCAAACTATTTTGGGCCTTAATGCATTGCATAGGACCCACTGCGTTTTCAAAAATCTCGGCGCGATCGCCATTTTCAAACAAATGACCCTGGGCCTCTCCTCGAGCTATAAGACCCGTTCAAGACTTTTTGGGCCTCTATTAGAGTGTAAGACCCAATCCCATTTTAACCAAAACATTTTTGGGCCTCAGATATTGTATAAGCCCCTTCGCGTTAAAAGAAAATCTCGGCACGATCGCCATTTTAAACGAAAAATCATCTGGGCCTACCCTCGAGTAGTAAGACCCATTTCTTTTCTTTAAGACTTTTTGGGCCTCTTGAGAGAGTGTAAGACCCATCCCTTTGTACAGAAAATAATTTTTGGGCCTCGGTCACTTATATAAGTCCCTCTGTACAAATTCAAACAGTGCGATCACTGATAAAACCCTGGGCCTCTCCTTGAGTTGTAAGCCCCAAATGTTTCTTTTTCAAAGCACTTTCTCCTTTGTTTTTGAAATATACTTTTTTTTTCAATCTTTCTTTGTTGAACAACTAACCAAACAGCATGGAAGCTCTACAACCGAGTAAGTATTTATATGCTTTCATTCACCGCTTTCATATACATATAACTGTATTATGGGGCTGTTTCATTGTAAGTCTTCTTTCATAAACTCATATCAACTGTGTAATAATAGTACAGATATTTAGAGTTTCCCCGACAACTACGTCTAGCATTAAGCCCGTTGGTCACTCTTAAATAGTCAAAACTAGATCCCCATAGGATTACCAGACACAGTCTTCCCTCCTCTTGGGGTTAAACAATATGGAGATATGAAAGGCAACATTCTCGGTGAACCCTTTCATAGACTGTCACTCGTAGAAGTTGTCAAGAAACTCTATTCCCTAGAGATGATCTCTTCTCCGTGAATTGCATCTCTTGAGTTTCTTCCAAATTCTCGAACTTTCCTGGCTTAATTTATTCCTCGTGAATAGTGTGTCTTGAATTTATCGGGGTTTGGGGACCCGCAGGCTTCTTAAAAGCACATGTCAAGAAACTCTACTCCCCGGAGATGATCTTTTCTCCGTGAATGGCATCTCTTGAGTTTTTTCCAAATTCTCGAACTTTCCTGGCTTGATCTATTCCTCGTGAATAGCCTGTCTTGAATTTCTCTTGGGCATTGTTCAAGGACCCACAGGCTTCCTAAAAGCATCCCCGCCTCCTCTTGGCCGATGTACAAGGACCCGTCGGCTTCTTAGAAGTATTCACAGCCTCCTCTTAGGCTTCATATAATGATTATTCCTCCGGGAATGATAGCCGCCTCTTGGGCTTCATACAAGGACCACTCGGCTTCTTAAAAGTTTCAAGCCTCCTCTTGGGCTTCATACAAATTGTCCCGACGACCTCCTAGAGGTGTAGGAACAGAAATCAGTCATCTTAATAGAACAGTCTTTCCAAGAGTCTACTACTGTTTCTCAAAGCATAGTACAAAAGATGAAACTTTAGACTTGGACAGTCTAATTTCCTTGAGTCTCAAAGACATTCTCAAGTCCCTTCCCAAAATAGGAAGAAAACCCGTAGACTCGGACAGTCTCAATACCCTTCGGAGTTCCCACTTCCTTAAAGAACAGGAAATATCCCTGATCCTCGAATCAAAATCCCTGAGTGCCAACATTACTCATATAAGAACTGATTTTCTCTTTAAATCAGCATACTGGACCTGTCACTCAACTGAAACAGTGCCATAGCCTCCTCTTGGGCTTTGTACAATGAATCTCCCCAGCGGAGCTAACAATTTTGGCCTCCATCTCGGGCTTCGTACGAGATATAAAAAACTCTCTTGTTGAGTCAAATAGCCTCCATCTCGGGCTTTATACGAGATACCAAAAGATTCCCTCGTTGAGTCAAAACCTTTTAGCCTCTCTCTCGGGCTTTGTACGAGACACATATTAGCCTCCTCTTAGGCTTTGTATAAGAAAACCACTGGTTAACCTAATAAACCTTTTAGCATCAAAGTTGTGCCTCGTTCACAGTACGCAAACATCAACAACTCCTTCCCCTTCATCTAATCGCTGTAAGCGGCAAGCCTATGGATCATCTACATCCATGCCACTATCCCTCTTTTAGCATGAGAAATTCCTAAGGAAAGATGACATTGCTCTACACTGAGTTAAAGTCTTCTCCTTCAGGTTGGAAAACCCCTATAAAGGAGATTATGGCATTACCGAATTCACATATCCCGGTTAAAGTAATCCTCATTTATAACCAGTCACCCAAAAATTATGACAAACAAACCCCTTTAGAGATGACAAATTCTCTCTAAAGACAAGACCTTCAACTTCACATCTTGGGCTTTGAACAAGATACAAACCACCTTTCGCTTCACGTCTTGGGCTTTGAACAAGACACCAAAACACCACTTCCTCCCATAGAATAGGAGGAACTGCGATCGCTCTGATTTCCCTATTTCGGAAAAAACGGGAATACGTATGCATAAGATTGAAAGAAAAATCTTAGCGAGCACACTAAACAAAAAACCAAAATCCCATACTTTTATACATCCATCCTAACATCTTAACCTCCCACCCATCGACCGAACACTACTTTTAACAAAATAAACCCAATAGAGACCCCGGATCTTTGTATCATATGTAAACCAACAGTTTTGGCTGTTTAACCTCAGTTTGCAAGCAAGGTTAATTTGAGACATCTATTTCCTTTCCTTCATCAGCTTCAATAGGATAAAAAATGAATCGAGCTGTAGATACTAAAAAGCGGTAGTTCTTCGCAACCACATCCAAAATCGCTCGCTACAGTCGGCAATGTGGGGAACAGACATCCACCATAATTCAATTCAGCTATGACCCAATATGCCTTGCTTATCTGCAGATGCTTTGGCCTTCGAAAAGACTGACTGGACTGATTCCTTTCCTTTAAAATTTCCATGCCTCCAAAATGCTCACAGATCGAGCGCAGATCATAGCCATTTGCTTTTAAATCCCTAACTTTTGCCTGGATCGCCCATTTCGGGTTTTCAATCCACCGGGATGCCCCTTTTCGCCAAAGTTGCCTTTTCAGGTTTTCAACCTTGCGGGTTTATTCTTTTTTTTTTATCCCTAATTTTTGCCCGAACCTTTTCTTTTTATGGTTCGTCGGGATGCCCATTTTTGCCTGGACTTTCTTTTTGTGTCCAGCGGGTCTTTTTTATGCAAAGTATTTTTTGACTACGTCTGCGTTCACATGGGACGTAAAATCCTCGCCATCCATAGTTGAGAGTAATAAGGCTCCACCAGAGAAAACCTATCTTACTACATATGGCCCTTCGTAGTTTGGAGTCCATTTTCCCCTGTGATCTGTCTGAGGAGGAAGGATCCTTTTCAAAACCAAATCACCAGCCTGAAAACATCAAGGACACACTTTCTGATTAAAGGCTTTCTTCATCCTGCTCTGATACAACGGACCATGTGCAACGACTGCCAATCTTTTCTCTTCAATAAGGTTCAGCTGATTCAGTCTGGAACGCACCCACTCAGCTTCATCAAGCTTCACGTTTGCCAGAATTCTTAAAGAAGGAATCTCAACCTCTAATGGTAGAACTGCTTCCATACCATATACCAATGAGAAAGAAGTTGCCCCAGTTGATGTGCGTACCGAAGTACGATAACCATGTAAAGCATAAGGAAACATCTCATGCCAGTTTTTATAGGTCACTACCATTTTCTGCACAATCTTCTTGATGTTCTTATTTTCCGCTTCAACAGCCCCAGTCATCTTCGGGCGATAGGGAGAAGAATTGTGATGTTCAATCTTAAAGCTCTGACATAGCTCCTTCATCATCTTGTTATTCAAATTTGAACCATTATCAGTAATGATTCTCTCCGGGACTCCATACCGGTAGATGATGTCCTTCTTGATAAATCTGGCTACCACTTGTCTGGTGACATTGGCAAACGAGGCTGCTTCCACCCACTTTGTGAAGTAATCGATGGCAACCAAAATGAAATGATGCCCATTGGAAGCAGTAGGTTCAATCTTTCCGATCATATCAATGCCCCGCATAGCAAAGGGCCAAGGCGATGACAACACGTTCAGAGGAATAGGAGGTACATGCACCTTATCTGCATAAATCTGACATTTGTGACATTTCTGGGCGTATTTAAAACAATCAGACTCCATAATCATCCAGTAATACCCCGCTCTCAACAGCTTTCTAGCCATAGCATACCCATTGGCATGGGTACCGAAAGAACCCTCATGAACTTCTTCCATTAACAGGCTTGCCTCGTGTCCATCAACACAACGTAGCAAGACCATGTCAAAGTTTCTCTTGTATAACACGTCATCTTTATTCAGAAAGAAATTTCTTGCCAACCTCCTCAGAGTCTTCTTATCTTTGGTGGATGCACCCCTTGGATACTCTTGACTCTTCAGAAAAACCTTAATATCATGATACCAAGGTTTGCAATCTGATACATCTTCAATTGAAAACACAAAGGTTGGTCTATCCAGACGCATGATTCTGATCGAAGGAGTTTCATTCCAACGATTCACCTGATACGTTAAAGATAGCGTTGCCAACGCATCTGCCATCTGATTCTCCACCCGAGGTATATGACGGAAATCGACTCTGTCAAAGAACGGTAACAACCTTCTGGCATAGTTGTTATAAGGCACCAAGTTTGCTTGGTGAGTTTCCCATTCACCTGTAATCTGATTAACTACCAACGCGGAATCACCATAAACATCGAGGTTCTTGATTCTCAAATCAATTGCTTCTTCTAACCCCATGATGCATGCTTCATACTCCGCCTCATTGTTGGTGCATATGAACTCTAATTAGGCAGTGAAGGGTATATGAGAACCCTGTGGAGTCGTAATGATTGCCCCGATTTCGTTACCATATGAATTAACAGCTCAATCAAAGACCAATTTCCACTGGGATCCAATTTTTGGTCCTTCATCATGCAAAGGCTCTTCACAATCTTTCATCTTCAGATACATAATGTGTTCGTCAGGGAATTCAAACTTCATCGATTGATAATCCTCAATTGGTTGTTCAGCGAGATATTCTGACAGAACACTTCCCTTAATGGCCTTTTGGGAAACATATTGAATATCGTATTCTATCAGAACCATCTGCCAATGGGATATTCTTCCAGAAAGCGTCTGCTTTTCAAACACATACTTGATCAGATCCATCTTCGAAATCAAGAGGGTTGTGTGGTTTAACATATACTGCCTCAAACGCTTAGCTGCCCAAGCGAGTGCACAACATGTTTTCTCCAGCATCGAGTACCTTGACTCACAATCAGTAAATTTCTTACTCAGGTAGTAGATGGCATGCTCTTTTCTACCTGACTCGTCATGTTGACCGAGCACACACCCCATTGAGTTCTCAAGAACCGTAAGATACATAATCAATGTCCTTCCTGGCACTGGCGGCATAAGGACTGGAGGTTCCTGCAAATACTCTTTTATTTTTTCAAACGCTTTTTGACAATTCTCATTCCACCTGACCTCTTGATCTTTTCTTAGCAACTTGAATATTGGTTCACACGTGGCTGTAAGATGAGAGATGAATCTAGCAATGTAGTTCAACCTCCCTAAGAAACCACAAACCTCTTTTTCTGTTCTTGGTTCAGGCATTTCTTGTATAGCTTTTACTTTAGCAGGGTCAACCTCGATACCTTTTTCGCTGACAATAAAACCCAGTAACCTTCCAGATCTCACCCCAAAGGTGCACTTGTTCGAATTCAACCTCAGTCTGAACTTTCTCAACCTCTCAAACAGTTTCTGAAGATTCACCAGATGCTCTTCCTTAGTTTGTGACTTCGCAATCATGTCATCAACATAGACCTCGATCTTTTTGTGAATCATATCATGAAAGAGAGTCAACATCGCCCGCTGATATGTTGCCCCAGCATTTTTCAATCCAAAGGGCATCACTTTGTAACAGAAAGTCCCCTAGGGTGTTATAAACGTCGTCTTCTCCATGTCCTCTGGGGCCATCTTGATTTGGTTATACCCAGAGAAGCCATCCATGAAGGAAAACACAGAATACTGAGCGGTGTTGTCCACTAACACGTCAATGTAAGGAAGCGGGAAGTCATCTTTTGGGCTTGCTCTATTCAGATCTCTATAATCAACGCACATCCTGACCTTTCCATCCTTCTTAGGTACAGGTACAATATTAGCAACCCATGGAGGATAATTTGTTACAGCAAGAATCCCAGCATCTAACTATTTCTGGACCTCTTCTTTAATCTTGACAGACATTTTCGGTTTTGTCCTTCTCAGCTTCTGCTTAACCGGAGCACAACCTTCTTTGAGCGGCAGCCGGTGTACCACGATGTCAATGTCGAGCCCAGGTATGTCTTGGTAAGACCAGACGAAGATATCCACATACTCTCAGAGCATTTCAATCAATCTTCTTTTTACAGTGTCTTCCAAAGAAGCCCTAATTCGTACCTCTTTCTTTGCGTCCTCGGTTCCCAAGTTAACAACCTCGATTTCCTCCTGATGAGGCAGAATGACCTTTTCCTCCTGTTTTAACAGCCTGGCTAATTCCTCTGGTAAGGCACAATCTTCATCAGTCCCCTCTTCAGCTTGATATATGGGATTATCGAAGTCATATCGAGCCATAGCTGAATCATGATGGGTGGAATCTGAACAAGAAAACCTGCATGATTGATGATTTATGTTTAATATGGATGCATCAAACAAAAACACATTGCCATTTTGCTGTGGTTTTAATGCAAAAATAAAATAAAAAATAGAAAAACAGGGATCAAAACATTTGAATGCGGAAACGTCCTTTATTAATGATAAAGAAAAAGCAAACGAAAACAATCAAGCCCTACAAACAAGAATCACTATGTCTTGGGTAGAACGTAGGATTAACATAGATGACAAACAGGAGCAATTACTCTGGCCCGGTCACTTGAATGGCTTTCTCTGACGACCAGTTGCGAAGACTTTGACCCGAAACACAAGGGCAGATCCAACTATCCATATCACAATCACTATCCCCATCTTCATCAATAGCATTGATTCTGTCAAAGAACACACCGACATTGGTGAAACGAACTGGACCATAGAACTTGGGAGGCTCTTCAAGACGCCTGGGTGGCTTATAACCCTGTCCATGAGTATTCTGCTTTTCCTGGACATCAATAATTTGACCCCACATTTGTGAACCGCCGACTTCAACCACGGCCCGAGCATCCTTGAAGGAAGACATAGAAATCTCTGGCTGATGTACCACTGTAGGTTGTTCCACCACTTCAGATCGGCTGACTTCCTTGAGAGATTCCTCAGGGATCTTCACTGCTTCAAAAGTCTGACATAAAGTTTCATGTATTTCGCCATCTACCTCCACATACTTGAAAGTAGATAGTTGGCTTACCATGATATCCTCTTCTCCACAAACTGTCACCACATGTCCGTCTACCATATACTTTAACTTCTGATGCAATGTAGACGTCACAGCCCCAGCATTGTGAATCCATGGACGACCCAGCAGATAGCTGTAAGCAAGCTGGATGTCCATGATATAGAAGGTAGCATCGAAAACCTCTGGCCCAACCTTAATTGGTAGCACAATCTCCCTGAAAACAGACCTCTTCGAGCCGTCGAAAGCGCACACCACCAAATCACTAGGTGTGCATATCAACCCTCGGGTGTCCAGCTTCATTAAGCCTTTCTTAGGCAGAACATTCAAAGAGGATCCAGTATCCACAAGCACATGAGACATCAATGATCCACGGCACTCAACAAAAATATGTAGGGCATTATTATGGTTTCTCCCAACTGGGGTCAAGTCAACATCAGTAAAACCCAAACCATTGCCCGCATTAACATGGGCCACTACCCCCTCCAACTGATTAACTAAAATTGGGGTACGTAAGCAGCATTCAGTACTTTCAGCAGTGCGTTTCAGTGTGCCTCGGAACACAATAACAGGGACAAGATAGAAATCTTGGACGGAGTCTGATGCAATTGATCAACAATTTTATAATCACTTTTTCGAATCAGTCTCATAAACTCTTCTACATTCTCAGAGAAAGAATTATCAATTGGTTTTGCCGCGGAATCATTCACTACTGGAACTTGCACAGAATCATCTACAACCTGCTTTCCTTTGTCTTATCTAGAACCACAAGCTTGATCATCAGAAGGGATAAAGACCCTACCACTTCTCGTGATAGCCCCTGCCTCGTCACTGTTTTCAACACAAGAGTTCACTACAGAAGTTCCCACCAGTTCTTGTTTATGCCAGTTGACAAACACTTCAGTACCATAATTCCAAGGAATAGCATTGGTGCTCTCATACGGAACAGGTCCAGGAGTGGTGATAATGACCGGGACTGGTCTTGCCGGCGCTGAAATAGTTATCGTCTTAAAAGGGATAGTAACAGTGGCAACCTCATTCTTTTTGCCGGTAACTTCCTTCTGTTGGTCACACCGGTCAAACTGCAATCGACCTTCATCTATCAACTTTTGAATTTCTGATTTCAACAAACCACACCCATTCATTTGCGACATACATTCTGAACAATTCTCATCATATCCGAGGGACACCCCACCCCTCAATAACCTCTCCTTTACCACCCTTAAAGGAGTCTTTAATTCATTAACATCCATAACCAAATTCAAAGATTCATTCTCCTCTAACACAGCATTAACCCTTGGCCCACCGTGGTTTGGCATTGGGTTTTGAATGACATTGGGCACGCCGTTTGAGAAGTTGATGGCCTTCGAATCCACCAAATCTTGGACTTTATGCTGAAACGCCCTACACATTTCGATTGTATGCCCCGGGGTACCGGAGTGAAAATCACAATGTGTGTTAGCATCATAGCCCGAAGGAAGCCTCACTGTGGGTGGAGCCAGGGTGCGGAGCTCAACTAAACGCAACCGTAACAAGTGTTACAAAAATTAAGCATAAGACATAGGCGGCTGATCAAAATGCCTTTCAGCGCTCCTTTGACGGTTCTGATACTGGTCGGGCTGCCTATTTTGGCACTGATTAGGGGTACTCCTTTCCTGCTGAGGTGCAGCTGGAATAGTTACAGAGGCAACTTGCTGATTATAATTTTGGTGTTGCTTCCCCTTACCTCGGTAAGATGACACCGAAATTGCTTCCTCCTTCTTCTTATAATTCCCATAAGGTTTCTTCCCCTGACCAGAAGACGACCCATCATTACCTGGTACTTTCCCAGCTTTGATTCCACCCTCTAACATCTCCCCAACCATGATCAAATCAGCAAACTTGACTAACATGCAAGGTAACAGTTTTTCATAATAACGTCCCGGCAAATTATCCATAAACAGATTCAGCATCTCCTTCTCCAACATGGGCGGCTGCACCCTTGTCGCTAGCTCACGCCATCTCTGCGCATATTCCTTAAAGCTTTCACTGCCCTTTTGAGACATATTCTGTAGCTGGGTCCGATTGGGAGCCATATCAGTGTTATATTGGTAGTGCTTGATAAAGGCCTCGACCAATTCTCTCCAATTATGGACATGGCATCTCTCTAATTGCATATACCATTCTAAGGATACCCCAGACAGGCTGTCCTGAAAGAAATGCATCAGGAGTTTCTCATCTTTAGAGTACGCGGCCATCTTCCTTGCGTATGCCCTGACATGCGTCCTGGGACAGGTGGTACCATTATATTTCTCAAAAGTGGGCACTTGAAATTTGTGTGGAATTACAACTCCGGGAACCAGCCCCAAATCCTCCAAATCCATTCCTACAGAATTCTGATTCACCATTCCCCTTAGTTGTTCTTCAATCAATCTGAACCTTTGATCATTGTCGGCCTGAGGACCAGCATACCCGCCTGGCATAGAGAAACGTCATCTTGTTGGTCTTCGAAACGACGACCATGAACAGCACAAACACTTTCTCCTCCCACAACAGAATGAATCACAAGCTGCTCTCCTCCGCCCGGAGGGATCACAACACCAGGAATAGGGGTCTCTACGCCCATAGGACCTCCCTGAGCACCGTTACCAACAACGCCATTATGGACTCCGCCGTGAAGAACCCCGTCTTCATCCACTCTTGCCACTAAGGGTTGGACCAGAGTCCTCAGTTGCTCTTGCCCTTGGGCAACACCTTGCATCAGCTCCATGAATTGGTCTATACGGGCCTGCATGATAGCCATATCAGCCTGCATTAGCTCCATAATTCTCCTCTAGTTTGATCTAGTAAAATACCGGTGAATTGGTTGGCCTGCAATCCTGAACTGTAACCAAATAAAGGTTAGAAAAACCCGGGACGAGCACCTGCTATGCAAAAATGATTATGATTATGAAAATGCAAATGCAAAATGCAAACAATCATATTTGAACAATTCTGGGACATATCCGCTTTTATTACACACTATCGGAAAATAAATCCGAACCCAGAAATACGACCGAATCAAGCCATGGGGACAAACCCTCTCTGAAAACCAGAACTGCTAGAGCACAGATAATTGAACCAAATATTCCATTATCGAAAATAAAGTAGTTCCTACAGACAAGTTCAAGCATAATCAAAGGTGACTCCATCAATAAACCTGATGGTAATCCCAACAAAAAAGATAAACAACAATATCAACTACAACTCAATTCTGAACAAACTAGCTTCAACTTCTTCAAGAAGGTCTAAAGTGTCAGGATGTGTAGGTTGCTTTATCAGCCCTTTGATCAGCTTGTTTCTTTTGGCAATTTATTGGTTCAATTTAGCAATCTGCTCTTCAGCGTTGTTGTCTTCGTGCCTCGACTTCTTAACCCCGGCTTGCAACTTGAGCTCTTCAATTTCCTTCTGGGCTTCTTTCCACTTGCAGGAGTAATGATCTTTCCTTGCTTTCACTTTCTGAAGTTCTTCTTTCAGTTCTCTATTCTCGATCTTGGCCTCTTCCCACATCTCCTGATACGTGGTAAGCTTGTCCTCTGCTTCAGTCAAAAGCTTCTTGTTTTTCCTGCTAGCTTTGCCTGATGATTCAGCAACCATACTGACCTTTTTGAAGTGCTGAGCTCTGTCGGCAAAATCCTTCTCTCTTTTTTCTAGACGCTCTGTCATGTCTTGAACTTTCCATTTCAGCTCCAAGTTGTCATATAGAGCGTTCTGTAGCTGACTACTCATATCAGAGTTTTCCACCCTTAGGTCAAATACCAACTTTCGCTGCTTGTCAAATTCTTCGAGTGATACAGTGAGTCTCTCTTCCACAATCTCTGGATACAAGGTAGGAGCCCGATCAAAAGGAAAATAGAACTCTTCTACCCTCTTCTTTATCCATTCAACATATGGAGCAAAAGCTTGATTATTAGGTTTACCCAGAACGGTTTTACCTCTCTTCTGTCTACTGAGCCAAGCTTCAGAAGCTTTCTGTGCAATAGCCACACCATCAGTCATATGAAAATACAAAGATTCTTCCAAATCTTTTTCAACTGGAGGATCTTTCAGGGCGTACGCAAACTGCCTGATAGCCAAAGATGGGTTGTAGTTAATACCTCCTTTTCTTCCGATTAAGGGTACATTAGGATACCTTCCACAACTATGCAAAATGTCAGTCCCCAATAATCCCTTATCCACCCAAAGAATATCTTTAGTAGCTAGGCCCATCAGACGCTTACTTCAATCTAGAGAAGTCTTCGCATCCACAAAAGCACCTAACCGAGGTAAACGGTTGGCAAACCACTTGTAGAAAAGAGATGCACAACAGTAAACCACCCCACCTCGTCTCTTCTCATTCCTGTTGTACAGGACATAGTGAAGATCACCTAATAAAGTTGGTACCGGATTCTGAGCTGTAAATATCTGAATAGCATCTGTATCGACAAATTCAGACTCATTAGGGAATAACACAATGCCATATATACAAAGAGCCAATATTGCATTGAAAGATATCCACCTCTTCTCCTTAGCTTCCTCTCGAGCCCTCTTTACCAAGTACTCTAAGTGATAGCCTCAGAATTTTCCTTTGCGAGAAAAATCAGCCTCTAATGTTGATTTGCTAAAATAAAGAGCCTCAGCCAGCGCTTGGAAATCACAGTCTCCTTGGGAACTACAGAAAGGAACACCTCCTTGGATAGGAATTCTCAAGATGTTAGAGTACTCTTCTAGGGTAGGAACCAATACATAATTCGACATCACAAAGCACCTTAAGGAAGTATCATAGAACTACATCAAGGTGTGTAGTCCATTGTATCCATACTCACTGAGGCTCCAAACCAGGGATAATATCCAACCATACTTCTCTTTAGAGACCCCCAATATTTTTGGACTAGCCATACTCTATAAACTGTCCAACGGACCAAGAGTGAGCTTCGGGAACTTGTAGATGATGATGTGCTTCTTACCCCTCTTAGTGTCCATCCCTATGAACCCTATGACTGGAATCAAAAGACTGGATACTACCTGGAAATGCAAACACATGAATGTCAGAAAAATGGAATGTAATGCGAAGCATGGGATCAAAGTTCCACACGAGCTGGATGTACTGTACTGACTGAACAATCAAACCTCTGTACCAAAACCCAGAACAAAAGTAACCACAGTGATAACACTAGAAAACCAGGTAGGTTGAAGGTCAAAGTCACCTGCAAACCTGCAAACCTGCAAACACCCATCCCCTCTCACATGCGGGTTCTAGAAAACGGGATCCTCAGTCTCGGATTCTTGATTTGAGAAGCAATAGTACATTCATCCCTCAAGGTACAATACTATCGCCAAACAAAGAGGTCGTCCACTGATTCCCCCAAAAAAGGTCATCCTATAGCAAGTTCCCAGCATTGGGTCCTCGGGTCGAGAGTCGTAATGGATTTGCCATTTCTGCTCTGCCATTATCGTTCTCGGGAGGAGTACTGTTACTGAGTCCGCGGGAATGGTCACCAGAGTCGACAGTTCCTCAAGAGAATAACTACTGGCCTGTATCAACACACAGTACCAGATATCTCCCGATAGAACCTCGTCTGATTGTGGGTATCGTGATCACCCGTACGTGGTCAACACCACGGGAGCGTCACGCCTGCCCACACTAATACCTATGTGTATGCTCAAGCTTGGGTATTGGGCTTTTCTCTCATGAATCTAACCCACCCTACAAACAGAAAATCCAGCACAGCACAGCACAGTCCAGCATAATAATGAAATGCAATGCAATAAATACAGTAAAGAAGTAATACAGTAATATACAAAAAAATAAAGCACAACAGTAAACACCCAATGAAATAAAAACAAACAAGCGCTTGGATTGATTCACAAAAGGGGATGGACCAGCAAGAGGTCAACCTGTCCCCAGCAGAGTCGCCAGCTGTCGCTCCCGAGGATTTGTATCCATGGTACAAACGCGAAAGTGGCGCGGAAAACAGAGTCGCCAAAAATGTGTATTTATCCCAAGAGAGGGAAAGGAAACACTGCGTAAACCTGAGGGAAGGAAAATAACATGGTCTTGCGACCAAGAGAGACGGGTAAGGGAGTTGGTTACATGAAGGGAAGGTGTTAGCACCCCACACGTCCATCGTACCCGATGGGATCCATGCTTGTTGTCTCGATCAAAGGGTGTCGTCATCTGGAACTCCACTGCTACTGGAACGGGAACATAACGGGAACGGAGGAGAATGAAGAAACTAAGAAGAAAAGAAAAAGAAGTGACTCGATAGGACATCGCTCGTCCTATGCCTACGTATTCCCTCGTGCAATGGGAAAGTCAGAGTCAACGTAGTTCGGACACGAAATAAGGGGGGAGGTTGCTCGCCAAGACATCGCTGTCTTGTGCCTATGTATCCTCAATCGGACGAGAGAGAGGAAATCAGAGCAGTCGTAGCTCGACCTAACGAGGTCGGTTAGTGTTTTTTATGAGCGACGTTAGATTCACGTCCGGCAGTTAGGGTCGATGCCTGTTTTCGACGAGACGGAAGTAATGTCCCCTTTTCCGAAAATGGCTTGAGATTAACAATCCCGAAGGATGAAGAAGGTTTGAGTTTGTTTTGTATTTTTTAAGACAGAAGTGGTTTGAAGTTAGTTCGTAACTGGCATTGCACCCAAGTCTGTAACATAGGAACGAATACTTGGCGCATCGTCCCCAATAGGACGTGCACTAAGTACCCTAGATGAATGAAGGGAGACCCCCATACTTCACTTCCCATATGTAAGGCTCATGCGCAATAAATGTTAATCATTTATTAAGTGTTTTAGGATTGTTATGAGATGAGAAGAGAAGACTCAAGGAAAAAGAAAACACTAAGGGGAATTCTATCCTAATGTTGTCATGCAAAAGGTGGCCCTAAGGTTGAGTTTGAAAGGGGAACTTCTACCTAAATTAGCATGCAAAGGGGAGCCTAATGCTAATCCTACTCCAAGCTTAATCGAAAATTAAGTTGGACTAGGTAGCTCTAAGGGAGTGAATCCAAAACTTAAACAAGTCTTGAGATTCAAGGGAAGGAAAGAGTGAAAGAGATGAAGAAGGAAAGAAGAAATGAGCAAAAACAGCAGCTACAACAGCGCATCTGCACCAATACAATAGTAGAAACAGGAAAGCATGTGATTCACTTGAATACAACTCAACCATGGCATAGCAAACGTGCATCAAGCATTACATATTCTTCAATCAAACATGATTACAATCACCTCACCAACCAAGGTAAATAACTCTTGAAATCATCGTGAAAGCATGCATATCAAGAGGAAGCATATCATTAAGCATATGAACAAATCAAGTGAAGCATGCTTCTCACAAAATTAGGTGAACAAACAAACACAAAGCAATTCCAACAACATAAGCATCAATCAACAATTATCATGCTCAAGGAGTATGTGCTATGTGTTCATGGCATCAAGCATGCAACAATGTAAACAATGCTCATAAACGATGAAAATACAAGAGCCGCGTGTCGAAAAATTGTGCACATACAATAGTGTGAGGTGCAACAACATCAAAACAGTCATTAGATGAGTATCATATCAATCCATGAAGATTAAAAGTGAAACGGGATCGAAACATGCTCAAAAATGCACAAAGAACACACTCTGCGGCAGTGTTAATCGATTAACAGCTCTTATTACCCACATTTTGCACTGGTTAATCGATTAACCTAATTGCACTGCAATTGGTTAATCGATCAACACTGTAAAATCAGCACAAAATCAGTTTAAAAAATCACTTCCAGCAGCAAAAGCACTTATGCAATCATCTCCAATGATCATGTAATCAACAATTCACGAAAATTAAGTTCAGAGACACCACTCAAACATCACTTAAATTCAATAATCATCAACATCCATAATCAAGATCAACCAAATGAATCAAAGCACATCAAAATTCATGGATCTACATTGTATAAGTTGCAATTAAGCTAAAATGAGTACGGATCTGAAATTAACCAACCTACAAAGCTGAGATTTGCTTTGGTAAGTGTTGTAAACAGAAATGGATGAATTCAAGTAGAGAAATCTAAGATCCACAAACTTCTTGCACTGAAAACTTGAAGATCCAAGCAATAAGCAACCAAAGCTCCAAAAGCACTTCCAAAAATCACTTCTGAAAATTCAGAACCAGATCCAAACGAAAATCCAAATTGAAAAGCTGAAATGTAGTGATGATGAGAGGTTTCAGCGCAAGAATTAACAAGTTCCAATGAAGAACTTGTTAATCTTTGAAGAAGAGCTTTGAGTGTGGTTGAAAATGGAGTTGGAGAATGAAAAAGTGAGAGAGAATTGAGAGAATTCTGAAAATTGGGAGTGAAAATATGTTCTAGGTTTTAGAGGTTTGGAATGAATTGGTTTAAATAACCCCTAGGTTAGGAGTTGAGTTTGGGTTGGGAGTGAGGTTAAGTGAGTGGAAATTGGGATGAAATGTGAATTAGGAAAGGAAATGTGGAATTAGAGTGGAAAGAATTTTAATTTTTGAATGGAAAATCAACTCTCTAGATCCTTCTACTGATGTGTAGAATTAAAATGGGTGATTAAAAATTGGATTAAAATAAACAGCTCTGAAAATGAAGCATTTGGGAAAAATTCACCATGGTTAATCGATTAACCTAATTGCACTGCAATTGATTAATCGATTAACACATTCAAATTTTGAATTTTTGCGCCAAAAGGACGGAAACTTAGATATTCGTCTGGTTCTACCCGTTCTGAACCACGATAGACCTCTGAAACTTGCCATTTGATAATACCACTGGAATACACTTGAAATATGTCGTGAAATGTTTTTTCGCACTCGGATTAAACTGTTGATAACAACTGTCTAGTGCTGAATAACTGATCAAAAATTGACTACCGGAGTTTCTGATCATCCAGTCATTTAATGAACAAAATAAATGCTTAAAAAGACTTGGAAAGCTATCTGGTTGGCTCTGAACACTATTAAAAATCATACTGGAACTGATGACGCTGTGAGCTGCTGAAAGAATTCCTTGATCCCATGCCCAAAAGAAATATGCAAATGCAAAAATGACAATGCAAATGAAATGAAGCATAAGCCAAAAGGGTTAGAAACACTAGGGCAAATTTTGAGGTGTTACACCTGGTCAGAATGGTTTGTTGCTCCCCAGATAGTATTCAGAAGTTGACCGTCTCAGACAAGATAATGTTGCATCTCCAGTCGAAGATTAGTTTGATGTCTCTCCTTGATAGAGATCTGTATTCCCCAACGAGTCTCGATGCCTCGTTTCCTCATTAGGCCAAGAAGTATAATCTTGCAAACAAGGTGCTCTTATCCCCAGCAGGTTAAGGAAAGTTGTTTCCTCAGCAGCAGGTTAAGTTCAATGATATTCCCTGACCGGTTTGGTAGTATTGACTGCAATCCCTAAGCACAGTTTGGTGTTCATCCTCTCAACAGATTAACCAGTGGTGGCTGACGTCCTTGGCAGATTCCAATTCCAATGGTTATTAGCACCTTTTACGTATCGGATCTTTGGGTTCCATCTTCAATAGTTGTCATTCGAGATTCCCGGTGTAGGGGAAATCATTTTGGGTTTTATCTTCAACAAGGGTTACTTGTAATCCCCAGCAGAGGGTTCTCTTTGCATCTTGCATATAGTAATCATCATTACATTCCATCCTCAAAACGCGTAGCATTTCCATTTGATATGGAGCATTACGCCACTGAGAAATTCAAACATATACATTCAAAGCATAAGCCAGATTTGACATTATCTTTATCAGACGTCTCTCAGCAGAGAATGGCATATTTCAGGAAATTCAACATTCCTTTATCCCCAGTCGAGTTGCCGATAAATTTGCCCATCATGTTTATACTTCCCTGCAGATTTATTTGGTTAAACTTCTCTGAGCCCCAGCGGAGTCATCTTCCCTTCAAGTTGTAAGTCTGAGAATTCTACTTCCTGTGTATCCTTTATCCCAACTCTTGGTTGGTATCCTTTGTTGAGTTTGCCTTTGGTCGGCGTTCTCGTTTATCCTAACTTTTGGTTAGTATCTTCTATCCCAACTATTGGTTGGTATCCTTTGTTGAGTTCGTCTTTGGTCGGCGTTCTCGTTTATCCTAACTTTTAGTTAGTATCTTCTATCCCAACTCTTGGTTGGTATCCTTTGTTGAGTTCGCCTTTGGTGGGTGTTCTCATTCATTCTAACTTTTGGTTAGTATCTTTATCCCAACTATTGGTTGGTATCCTTTGCTGAGTTCGCTTTTGGTCGGCATTCTTATTCATCCTAACTTTTGGTTAGTATATTCTATCCCAACTCTTGGTTGGTATCCTTTGTTGAGTTCGCCTTTGGTCGGCATTCTCATTCATCCAAACTCTTGGTTAGTATCTTCTATCCCAACTCTTGGTGAGTATCCTTTGTTGAGTTCGCCTTTGGTCGGCGTTCTCGTTTATCCTAACTTTTGGTTAGTATCTTCTATCCCAACTCTTGGTTGGTATCCTTTATTGAGTTCGCCTTTGGTCGGCGTTCTCGTTTATCCTAACTCTTGGTTAGTATTTTCTATCCCAACTCTTGGTTGGTATCCTTTGTTGAGTTCGCCTTTGGTCGGCGTTCTCGTTCATCCTAGCTTTTGGTTAGTATCTTCTATCCCAACTCTTGGTTGGTATCCTTTGTCGAGTTCGCCTTTGGTCGGCGTTCTCATTCATCCTAACTTTTTGTTAGTATCTTCTATCCCAACTATTAGTTGGTATCCTTTGTTGAGTTCGCCTTTGGTCGGCGTTCTCGTTTATCCTAACTTTTGGTTAGTATCTTCTATCCTAACTCTTGGTTGATATCCTTTGTTGAGTTCGCCTTTGGTCGGTGTTCTCATTCATCCTAACTTTTAGTTAGTATCTTTTATCCCAACTCTTGGTTGGTATCCTTTGTTGAGTTCGCCTTCGGTCGGCGTTCTCAGTTATCCTAACTCTTGGTTAGTATTTTTTATCCCAACTCTTGGTTGGTATCTGCTATTGTAAGTACGACTGGTCAACATTCCTGTTTATCCTAACTATTGGTTGGTACCATACTCTTTATCCCAACTATTGATTGGTAATCTTCGGTTTCATCCTAACTTTTGGTTAGTATCCTCATCCCAACTCTTGGTTGGTAATCCTCGGTTTTATCCCAAATTTTAGTTGGTATCTTTTGTTGCGAGCTTGCCTTCGATTAGTCATTCTTTCCCTACTTTTGGTTGGTAATCTTTGTCTAGTATCTCTCATTCCAACTCTTGGTTGGTAATCCTTGGTTTTATCCCGACTATTGGTTTGTATCATCCATTTTGAGCACACGTTTGGTCGGCATCCTCGTCATCCTAACTCTTGGTTAGTATCCGCTATTTCATCCTAACTCTTGGTTATCATCCTCCATTTCATTCTATCTCTCGGCTAGTATCTCCTTTCCCAAGTCTTGGTTGGAACCTTTCGTTGTGGGTTCGCCTTCTGTCGACGTTCTCGTTATCCTAACTCTTGGTTAGTATCTTTCATCCCAAGTGTTGATTGACGTCCTCGCCATCCTAACTATTGGTTAGTTTTGAGTTTTCCCTCGGTCGATGTTCCGTATACCCGTTATCCTAACTCTTGGTTAGTACCCATTACCCTAATCTCTTGGTGAGTACCTTTTATCCTAACTTTCGGTTAGTATTCTTCGTTGTGAGTTCGCCTTCGGCTGGCGTCTTGGACATCCTAACTCTTGGTTAGTTTCTTCCATCCCGACTTTTGGTTAGTATCCTTCATTTCATCCTAAATTTTGGTTAGTAGCCTTCATCTTATCCTAACTATTGGTTAGTATCCTTTGTTTCATCCTAACTTTTGGTTAGTATACATCATTCCATCCTAACTCTTGGTTAGTATCTTCGATCCCAACTCTTGGTTGGTAATCTCTTGGTCAGTATCTTAATATCTTGGTTGGTTACCCCTATTCTGACTCTTGGTTTGTGTAGTCTCTCTTCCCCAATTATTGATGGACGATATTCGGTTTTATCTCAACTTTTGGTTGATACCCTTTGTGACCTTGCCTTCGGCCGACATGCCCCGTTATACTAATTGTTGATTGGTGTCCCATATCCCAACTATTGGTTGGTGCTTTGTTTTTTACCCTAGATCGTGGTAGATATCACATCCTTTATTCAAACTCTTGGTCGGTGTCCCTTGTCATTGTCCTTTTCATTCCAACTCTTGGTTGGCGTCTTCTATTGACTCATATGTCATCTTTCACTATTTCAACTTTTGGTTGGTATTCACTATCTTTGAGTTCCCTTCGGTGGGCAAACACTTTATCGTATATCTCCCCACAGAGTGCAAATTTTCGGGTTCTTTTGTATTCAATCACCTTCTACCTTGAACATCTGAAAGTCGTTGCTATCTTCCCTTTAGGTATAAGTTGATTGAATCGGGCCAGCTGTAACACCCTAAAATTTGCCCTCTGATTTTTTTAAGCTTTTTCTGGTTTTTGTTTTGTACTCGTATGCATCTCCATTAGGTCATGCATTTAGCATACAATTCATCGCATTTTGCATAGCACAATCATTAGGTCACGGTTCGGTAATAATGGACATAAACGGTTTAAACGGATTTTCAAGGAGGATTTTATTTGGTAATTATTCGGGTTTATTTTCCATATTGGTGCAGATCATCTCTTTATTTGAAGATTCATGGCTAGTTGAGAGATTTGAAGGATTGTCACTTAATTGAGAAGTGCTAATTTCCAACATAAACTCACTTCCCGAAGGCACCTAAAATCATGGGTTAAGTCACAAAAATTCAAGGAAAATGTGGTAGAAAAATCAAGGCAAAACCATTTAAATTCAATTTATTTCAAGTGACCGTTAATCTTACATTGAGACTTGGTACTTATGCTAAACTCCAACATGTCTTGTCTCTAACTTCCCTTAACTACCTATTTATCCCCAAACCCATGCATTTACCCATTTGCCCTTAAACTAATTAACTAACTCTAACTTTCTTAAATCTCACAAACTAACACAAAATCAAACTAATTTTTTTACCAAATTTCAACCATTGATAATAATAGATCTAATGGGTAAAATTGGTGATCCGCAACTAGCATTTAAATTAATTTTTAACCATTGATAAAGTGGTGACTTGGATCACGATCTAACAAACCTTAATTAACCAAAATAATATATAAAAACCTTATTTTTCCAATTTTTGGGGTTAGCCACTATGAACCATTTTTAAGCATTTTTTCTCCCATTTTGTTTCTAACCAATTTCAACACTTTTCATCACCTTCACAAAAGTTCATCTTCATCACCATTTAGGATTTCACATTTGAAATCCTAAACTTGGTGGAACTTAGCCACAATCAATTTATATAACCATCATTCAAGTGGATTCAAGGATATTCAACACTCAATTTGCAATTTTTTCAAGATTTGAAGAGGTTAAGCATTTATTTTGCTTAAGGGAGATTCCAAGATCTTGCATCGAAGTTTTCAGGGTTTCTTAATTGCGAAGCATCACAAGAAGCGGTGGACTTTCTTCACTAGGTAAAAATTTCTAAAAATTCCATGGCTCTCATTATTAGTTTTACGTGATTTAGGGTGTTAAAATATTGCTCATACATTGCATCTGGAAGTCCTGAAATGATGGCACACCATGAATCATGGAATTTAAGTTTATGTGTTGTTCTTGATTTTGTGATTTTCAATTTGAATCCGTGACTTTCGTGGTAATTTTCACTATGTTAGTGTTGTTATTTCGGGAAACTAATGGCGTATTGTTATTCTACGTTTCGTGGGCTTCAATTTAGTATATTATTTCACATAATTTGATGGAATATTGAGTGAGTTATAAGTTGTTCATGTGGAATAATAACAACATAAGAATAATAATCAAATAATGAAGCTACAGTGCAAAGCAATCTAGGCCGTTTGATCTTGATCGGACGCTCGAGAATAATAAGAATAATAATATCATGTTAGCTACAGCAAAATCTCATCTCAGCCACATGATCAACATGATCTCCATCATGCGCATGGTATTCAATTGATCATCTTAGTATGGAAAGCATCCTAGCCATCTGATTTAATCAACGAACGTGAATTTGACAGCACATTAATGAGGGAGTGTGCCCCTCACGTGACACTATTTCTCCTCACTCCCTTTGTTTTTGTTTCAGCTTGTGAGAGGTGTTTTTGGCACGTTTTGGGCCCACGAAAAGCTAATGGCACCCTCCCATGCTAAGCCCAAGTGAAAATGTACTAAGACCTTACTAACTCCTCACCCCTTTCCATTGCATTTTAATTTCTTTTTGTTACACGTTGGAAAACGAATTACTTAAAATGCCAAAAATTTCTTAAAAATTATGAAAACATTCTTGTAAGTTCCTGAACGTTTTAATTAATTTTTGATGAATTTTAATTTCATTTTTGGGATGTTTGTATTTTTTCTGGGATTTTTGAATGATATGTGTACTTATGGGTATACCTTGTGATCCAAGGCTTGAAAAGTGACCCTCTATTAATAGTTGTGACCCAAATTTTTGTGTGTACTTTGACCCTTCATTGTAGGATCTTTACATGTTAAATTCATGCTTTGATCATATTTTTTTAGGTAACTTGTTAAGTACTTTTTGTGACTTATGTTTGTATGATCATTAAATGGAAAATGCCGAATATTTGCAATTAATTGGGTGCTTTTGGTGCATGATTTTGATCCAATATTTTTCATGTGATCACCTAATGGACTTAACATGAATTTTTTGTTTGTTCATAATTTTCAAAAGTCATTTGCCATTTTTCACCAATTTTCCAATGTGAACATGTCATATGTAAGCATGCTAGAACTAGGTCAAGTTTAATGCTAATGTGTGAGCTCCTTAAAACCAATTTTGAGAGCATGATTGATCCTATATAAAATGAAATTTTAGGTTCCTTTTTTATCCTTAAATGTTTCTTTTTGTTCATGACTTAAATGATTCTTTTTGAACCCTAAGTTGTTTATTCGATTACGATTGATATTTGCTTAGGTGTTTTAGTTTGACGATGTATTTGTGCTATGCTCTTTAGGATATTTTTTGTACATCATTTAACACATGGATTAACATGAACCATAACCTTCCCTCATGAATTTATATGCCATTTCATGTGATTCTAATTGGTATTGTGCTTCATAAGTTTGAACATGAATGGAAAATTAACTTTGTTGTTTTCACTTGGACTTAGAATGTGCCATGTTTGTACAAAGTTTTTGACATTTAAATGTATCATTCCACCCATCATTTTCTACTGCCCCTTGTATGGTATGTACCCCTAGGGTTCCCCTTTCATTGCTTATGGTCTAATTTTTCTCCTAAGGTAGAATTAGAGCACTTCCTTGTGCATTAGGACATAGTTTTGTGATTTTGCTTTCGACTACTTGATAGTTGGGCTTGGCATGGAGATGGTAAGTTACTCGTAATACTTTGAATTCTATTTTATACTTACATGAGTCTCTTTCCTCTCACTTTTCTTTTACTTCTCTCTTTTGTGATTGTTTAGAATAATGTTTACTTGTGGTTATTCACATGATCCATTAGGATTCCTAACTCAACTTAATTTCCGATTAAGTTTGAGGTAGGAGAGACATTAGGATAGCAATCCATGTATGCTAACATTAGGTAGACTTCTCTTTCTTACCTCAACCATAGGGCCATCATTTTATGATAACATTAGGACATTAGTTTCCCTTAGTTTTTTTCTTTCAACTTTGAGTCCCTCTCCTCTCATCTCAAAACAAAATCAAAAACATGTAATAAAGGTAACAAGTATTGTACGCCATGAGCCTTAAGTACATGGGAAATGGATGGTGGAGGGCCTCTCTTCGCCTTTCTAGAGTGTTTAGCATACGTCTTGTTGGGGACGACCATGCGACGCATTCGTTCTCATGTCATAGAGTTTAGTGCAATATGAGTTACAAACAATAAATCAAAACACTTTCTTCTAAAAGAAAAAAAACAAACAATTACCTTCTCTTCTCATCTCCCTCACTCCATTCATAAAGGACTCGTCATTTTCGTTCTACCGCAAACAGGTAAATGCGTAAGACTCCCACAACGAGCGACAATATCTAAACTGCTAGAATGTGAACGTTGTCGTATTCCACTAAAAAACACAAAATAACAAGACCCTGTTAGGTCGAACTACGACTGCTCGGATTTCCTCCTTTGCGTTAGATTGAGGATACGTAGGCACAAGATGGCGATGTCTTGGCGAGCAAACCTTCCCCCCACAATCTCGTAGTCCCTCGAACTACGTTGACTCTGACTTTCCCACTCCCGAGGGAATACGTAGGCCTAGGATGGCGATGTCCTATCGAGTCACTTCTTTTCTTTCCCCCCGTTTATCCGTTTACTTTTCTTTTCCTTTCCGTTAGCAGTTGAGCTTCAGATAACCTACACCCTTTGATCAATAACAACAAATGTGGATCCCATCGAGTACGATGGGCGCAAGGGGGTGCTAATACCTTCCTCTCGCGTAACCGACTCCCAAACCCAGGGTATGGTTGCGACGACCATTCATTTCCCTTTTGATGTTTTCTTTGATCGTTTCCTTTCCTTGCGTCGGGATAAATAACGTTCGGTGGCGACTCTTCTGTTCTTTTCTGCCGGTTGATTTTTGCAGATGCGATAGTGGCGACTCTTGCTTTTCGAGTTAAGTTAATCAATAGCTTAATCTCAAATTTGTTCCCGCCGCAATAGGTAATAACTCATTACAAGTAGAAGGTGCTAGCAACATAGTTATTCATAGGAGAAATTGAGCAAAAGTTATTATATAAAATGTACTATATGTACCTCGAATGAAGTGTAATCTGATAAGTGTTGGACAATTAGTTGAAAAAGGTTTCTTAGTGGTTATGAAAGATAAAGCCTTATGGTTGTTCAACACCCAGAATAATTTGGTCTTAAAATCTCCTATGTCGAAGAATCAGATATTTAAGACCATGATCAGTTTGACTAAGGTACAATGCCTAAAAACAGTTGTCGATCACAAGCATAATATACTGTGTTATTTGAGGTTTGGCCATTTGAATTTTAGGTGACTCAATCAGCTGGTTACTCAAGATATGATAACTAGTATACCAATTCTTGTGATGCGTGATAAACTCTATGAAGGTTTCTTAGTTGGGGAGTAATCCAGAAATTCCTTCGCTTTGACTATGCCAATAAGATCCTCCTGCATACCAGAAGTAGTAAATCCAGATGTATGTATCCTAAAACATGTATTTTGTCTCATTTTGTTTATGAATATAGTTGAAAGCTTTCGATTTATGTGATCAGGCAGAAAGATAAAGTATTTTCAATATTTAAGAGATTCAAAAACACTCGTCGAAAACCATAGTTAAAAGAAGATCAAAGTTTTGAAAACAGATGGAGGTGGCGAATATATGGTCGGAAAAATAGCAAGTGTACTATTCTGCCAACGTAGTAATAAAAGGGAATTTCCCTGAATGTCGATCTCAAGGACTGCTTGACGATATAGAGTTCTGGTTTTATTTTAGTTAAACAAAAGCTTTGGGGTTTTGAAATTGTTTGGTTTGATTATAAAAATAATTGCGTATAACAGAAGGAAATTGACTAAGTGGTTTCAACAAATATGAGTAACATGCTAGGGATGGTGTGTGATCCGACTCAGTAACAACTCTGAATTAACACTGCAAAAACTTATTTTAACTAATTAATTACCGGTTCTTTAGAATGTTTACTCCTAAGTCCTTAGTGATAAAACCTTTAATCATCTACCCTAATTCCTATGTCCATAGAGAATTACAGATGAAATTAAGAATTCAATTATCAAGAATATTATGGTTTCCATAGGGTATCCTTAGTCCTAGGTGATATCTACTATAGAATAATCCAAATAAAAGCATTAACAACGCGGTCCAGCCTAATCGTTAATCAAAAATCAAACCTTGTTTGTCCGACAGGGCAAGCATTAAGAATATCTAAAGATCAAATCAATTATGAAAATAAATATTGTTATTGTAATACTAATATCAGAGTCATTACAGATCAAAATTAGGGACACCCCCTAGCATTTAGGGGTTTAGCTACTCATATTGTTCAAAGGAAATACAAAATAAAGATTAGACATTACAAGTATTGGGATAACTTTGATCTTCAATTGCTTCCGCTCATGAAAATCTTCTGCCCTCCAATAATCTTGGTCCCTCCAATCTTCGATCGTAGAATTCTTTCTCAACCAAAAAGTCCTTTTTTTTCCTTCTCAAAACTCACTTAAATAGTCAAAACACAATATCCTTGGTTGGAAATGTCTAGAATGCCCTTGCAGGTCAAGTTGACAGTGAAAACTTAAAAATCAGGGAACATCAGTGCCTTGGCTAACACGGCCCGTGTCAGCTAACACGGGTGGCCGTGTTGGCCCCATGGATCCACAAAAATGACTTCCCTACTCCAGACATGCTGACATGGACCGTGTCAGCTGACACGGGCGGCCGTGTCAGCCCCCTGGATGCGCACTTTCTTTTTCTTTTTCTTGACAAGGCTCATCCTCCTGACACGGCCCGTGACAAGTGACACGGGTGGCCGTGTCAAGCCTCATGTACTTCCAAAATTTAAATTTCAGAATCCCGGATTTTCATTTTCTATCGCCGAGTCTTTTGGGTCTTGTTACCTGAACCTAGACACACTCAAAACCAACAAACCAAAGCGTAAAATGCAGAATAATTGAAATAAACATAAAGTACTGAAATGCGAAAAATAACTTTACAAAAAGTAAAATTAACTTAAAAAGCAGTAAAAAGATGAAAGAAAGTATTGACGATTACATGGATTAATGCCGAACAAGTGATGGAAACATAGTAAAAATGGTGACCGATCATAACCCCAAACTTAGCTCATTGCTTGTCCTCAAGTAATGCTTGAGACAGCAGATAGGTCACCCCCAAAGTATTCACAAACAACTTACCACAATATCGCTGATATCTTTCGCAACTCACTTTCACATTTCATCAAAGTTTCCTGCTTCCCCAATTCGAACATTCCACTACACTTTCACTTCGAAGCACCTCTTTACCTGTCAGCTTTTTCACACTCTCACCAAAATCTCTCTGGGTTAAAGTGTTTGCACTTAAATGTCAAAGCATGCGATATCAACTCGTAAGCTTGAATACAATCTATTTTCATCTCACACACACACACACCACACACACTTTTTGAGATCTTTTCAGGTTGTAACGGGGCTTAGGGTCAAGGTGGGATAAACAAGAAAAATGGGAAAACAAGGGGTTATGGGCTCATAATCAGTGTTGTCATTCTTGTCAATATGTTATTTTGTACTGTTCATAATCAGGGGTATCAGATACCTTTCCAGCTGTAGTTTTAGTTCCTACTCAAGTATTTCTCTTGAGCTTATCTTTTTTATTTTCAAACTAAATCTCTCCTCTAGGTAAGTGCATTATTTTTCTTCTCATATTTTCTTTTTCTTTTTCTTTTTTTTTTCGGTCACAAATCTCTTTTTCTTTTTTTTCTTTTTTTCTCTTTTTTTTTTCATTTGCACTTACCTAGTTATCATAGGTATCCCAACCCCAAACTTAGAATTTTTCACAGATCAAATACTAACGACACCTATCTGAGCAGGGTAGGAAAGTGTGTAGGCTTATGGTTTAATGATGTGGTAATAAAACAAACAAAGGGTAAATGGCTCAAGTGGGGTTAACAATGGATAACATAAAAGGGATGGCTAGAAAGGCTCAAGGTTAAAAGAAAACAAGTACCTCAGTGTGTATAAGTGTGCAGTGAAATTCCAACAGAAAATACGCAAACTCGGAGTGATAGAGACATACCTGAATAAACTCTCATGATGACTATGTGTTTGGCTTTTTATGTCTCACCATGTTTGGTATAGCTTAACAGGTTCCGAAGTACCTCTAGTGTGATGCAGCTTCCTATCTGTCTCGGGTGCACATTACTCCAATATCAGTTCAGTGTCAGAAAGTCATGTCCGATCATCTTCTTTAGCAGTATCAACTTTTGGGGGCTTCCTAGAGAGCACGTAGGGGTCACATCTTTTCATCCACTGATAACAAGTCTCATCACTCATCCGACAAAAAAAACCACAAATCTGTAATACATGAAACACAAAATGCACCAACATCAAAGTAAAAGTAAACAGTAAAGAAGGGAAATAACAGAAACAAATAGCAATACTAAAAGCAATAAACCCCCTCCCCCCACTTGAACCAAACATTGACCTCAATGTTTTAGCACAAGTGAGAGAAAGGAGACTCACCGAGGAGGCGGCAGGTAATGCAACATCATCTATTGCATCATCGGTTGCACGTTATCCATTATTACTCCTTACCTATGTAAGAACCTGACTAAAAAAATGGCTTAGTAATAAAAAGCGTGGGTTGCCTCCCACATAGCGCTTCGTTTAACGTCGCATGGCTCGACGACTCATTCTATGTTAAGGTGGCATATATGAAACAAATAACACATCATCTTTTTTCTTTCTTTTGTTTGGTAGCAATCCCATGAACTTGAGGTATTGATGATGTTGCTTCCAAATCATTTTCAGTTGGATTTTTGTGAACAAAGCATAAATGAAATCCAATGCTTTGTCAATTTCTTGTCTTTCATCTACCTTGTTAAAATAGTTTTTAGGGATACTATTTTCTTGAATATTTTCTTGTTGGATGTCTACATCTACACAAATTGTTACATCTGTATTTTCATCCAGCACTAGATCATCTTCAAGTTGCCTCCTTTCTTCTTCCTTGTATTTCTTGTTTACCTCAAATTCTTCTATTTTTAATGCATCTTTTTTGTCTGACGTCATGCCTTGTTCTTCTTCTTTCACACATTCTTCTTCAAACCTAAACTCTCGCCAAATACAATTATCTAGATAAAAGTTAGCTTCCTCACATTCATTCATAAAGAATCTTACCTCCCTCCTATATGCTGTAACAATTTTACTCTCCTCTTACAAAGTGAGTCCCGAAACGGGCGACCAACATGCAGGAGATACAGGTGGAAATGTATAAAAAATATTCATAACTACACAACTCAGACACTTTATTAGTCGCATGGTATAAAAGAATTCATGAAGCAACGATAATCTAATTATTTTTAATAAAATAAAATAAAAATAAAAATAAAATTAAAACTAAATTTTAATTGCGGAGCAACAAAATTTTAACTAAAATAAAACTATAAAATCTATGATCTTTGGCAGTCCCCGGCAATGGCGCCAAAAACTTGATCGGAAAAATAGCAAGTGTACTATTCTGCCAACGTAGTAATAAAAGGGAATTTCCCGAAATGTCAATCTCAAGGACTGCTTGACGATATAGAGTTCTGGTTTTATTTTAGTTAATCAAAAGCTTTGGGGTTTTGAAATTGTTTGGTTTGATTATAAAAATAATTGCGAATAATAGAAGGAAATTGACTAAGTGGTTTCAACAAATATGAGTAACATGCTAGGGATGATGTGTGATCCGACTCAGTAATAACTCTGAATTAACACTGCAATAACTTATTTTAACTAATTAATTACTGGTTCTTTAGAATGTTTACTACTAAGTCCTTAGTGAGAAAACCTTTAATCATCCACCCAAATTCCTATGTCCATAGAGAATTACAGATGAAATTAAGCAATCAATTATCAATAATATTCCGGTTTCCATAGGGTATCCTTAGTCCTAGGTGATATCTACTATAGAATAATCCAAAGCAGAGCATTAACAGCGGTGGTCCAGCCTAATCGTTAATCGAAAATCAAACCCTGTTTGTCCGACAGGGCAAGCATTAAGAATAGATAGAAATCAAATCAATTATGAAAAAAAATTGTTATTGCAATACTAATATCAGAGTCATTACAGATCCAAATCAGGGACACCCTCCTAGCATTGGGGGATTTAGCTACTCATATTGTTCAAAGGAAATACAAAATAAAGATTCGACATTACAAGTATTAGGATAACTTTGATCTTCAATTGCTTCCGCTCATGAAAATCTTCTGCCCTCCAATAATCTTGGTCCCTCCAATCATAAATAGTAGAATTCTTTCTTAGCCAAAAAGTCCCTTTTTTCCTTCTCAAAACTCACTTAAATAGTCAAAAACACAATATCCTTGGTTGGAAATGTCCAGAATGCCCTCGCAGGTCAAGTTCACAGTGAAAACTAATAAATCAGGGAACATCAGTGCCTTGGCCAGCACGACTCGTGTCAGCTGACACGGGTGGCCGTGTTGGCCCCCTGGATCTCCAAAAACAACTTCCCTGCTCCAGACATGTTGACACGGGCGTCTGTGTCAGCCCTTTGGATGCACACTTTCTTTTTCTTTTTCTTGACAAGGCTCCTCCTCCTGACACGGCCCGTGTCAAGTGACACGGGTGGCCGTGTCAGGCCTCCTGTACTTCTAAAATTTAAATTTCAGAATCCCGGATTTTCATTTTCTCTCGCAGAGTCTTTTGGGTCTTGTTACCTGAACCTAGACACACTCAAAACCAACAAACCAAAGCATAAAATGCAGAATAATTGAAATAAACTTAAAATACTGAAATGCGAAAATAACTTTGCAAAAAGTAAAATTAACTTGAAAAGCAGTAAAAATACGAAAGAAAGTATTACCAGTTACATGGATTAATGTCTAACAAGTGATGGAAACATAGTAAAAATGGTGACCGATCAATACACATCCAAGATATTTTAGAAGTTATGCGTAGAACATGGTATTGATCATAAGCTAACTACTTCTTATACACCTCAACATAATGGAATAGCAAAAAGAAGAAACAAGACAATATTGGATAAGGCTAGATGCATGTTAAAGTAAAATAACTTTCTTAAATCCTTATGGGATGAAGCAATCACCAATGCTATTTATATTCTGAACATGTTCCCTACCAAGAAACTAAAGAACAAGGTTTATGAAGAAGTATGGAGTGGTAAACAACCATCAATGAATCATCTGAAGGTGTTTGGATTTATTTGCTACAAGTTGTTCCTGATGCAAGGAGAAGGAAACCTGATGATAAACCTGAACCTATGATTCTTGTAGGATATCACAAGATTAGAGCACAGGTTATTCAATCCAATCAATTGTAAGATCGTGAGGAGTATATACATTATGATTGATGTGAACTCTTCCTGGAATTGGAATTCAGGTAATGCAATTAACGAACCAGAGTTCTCCCAGCATGTCTTAAAGACTATGAAGTGGTTGGTGATTATGAAGTAACACCAAATGGAGAATCAGTTTATTTCGCTTTACATGCAAGTGATAAACCAATCAACTATAGTAAGGCCTTAAAGAATAAACAATGGAAGACAACTACGTTCGAAGAGTTACAAGCGATCGAAAGAAACAATACATGGGAGATAGTTGACTTGCCATCACACATAAAAGTTATTAAAGTGAAATGGGTGTTCAAGCTGAAGCACAATCGTGATAGGTCAATTGCAAGGCATAAGGAATGATTAGTAGCTTGAGGATTTCTTCTGAGAGCAAGACTCGACTACTTTGAAGTATATGTGCCAGTAGCAAGATTAGAGACTGTCACATTGGTAGTAGCCTTGGCGTGCAAGCAAGGTTGGTCTACATTTCACTTAGATGTGAAATCAACATTTTTGAATGGTCCCATATATGAAGTTGTGTATGTCACACAACCTCCTAGGTTTGTTATACAGGAGGAAACAAGGAAAGTGTACAAGTTACACAAAGCCGTATATGGTCTCAAGCAAGCACATATGGCATGGAACAAGAAAATAGAATCATACTTAGTTGACTTAGGATTCATCAAATGCAGATCTGAGTATGATGTATATTTACATGTCATGGCACAAGATATAACCATCATCCGCTTTTATGTCGATGACTTCCTAGTAATTGGAAATAGCAAGGAGAATTTGTTGAAGGTTAAAGAGCTGATGAAGAGGGAATTTGAAATGACAGATATAGGAAACTTGTCGTATTTCCTAGGAATGGAACTTCAAATTACCAAGCAAGGCATGCTATTGGATCAAAGGAAGTATGTCAAAGAAATACATAAGAGTTTCAGGATGGTTGATTCGAATTCTGCATTCTCACCTATCGAACCAAATCTAAAATTGGAGAAACATGGATAGGAGGACATGGTCGATGTCACTTTATTCAAACAAATTGTAGGATCTCATATGTAAGTGTGCAATAGCAGACCTGATATAGGCCTCTTAGTCTAATTGGTAAGTAGATACATGGATGAACCTCTGGTGCTATAGATTGACAACAAGTTAGCCATTAATCTTGCAAAGAATCCAATTCTGCATGGAATGAGTACCACATTGAGACTAGATTTCACTTCTTGAGGGAGAAGGTAACTCAAGGTGAACTTGAAGTAATAAGGCACTGCTCGAGTTAAGCACAATGGCCAACATTTTCACCAAATGATTGAAGATCGACAAATTCCTGACTTTGAGAAAGAAATTAGGATTAATTAAGATTGATTATGATTAGTTTTTGTATGCCAACTTAAATTATAAGAGGTATGTTGTGATATAATCCAAGTTAGCTAGTTAGTTAATTAGTTAGTTATAGTTACTTGGGGTATAAGTAACCGACTTGTGTGTATACATATGCATAATGTAATCATATGATTCAATAATCCAATACAATTATTTTTCATTCTCTCTCATTCGTTTTCTCACCCAAGTGCATCGACATTAAAAGTTGGGAGTACCGAAAGATGACAATTTAATTTCCATTAATGTTTTGTTTGGTTTACAAAAAGGACAAAAATTTATTTTAGGTTTAACCAAATTTACTAATATTATTTTTATGTTCATTTTTTAAGAATAGCGACACAACTTGTTGTTGGTTTGTCTTTTGTTTATATATATATATATATATATATATATATATATATATATATATCACTCAATTGGAGATTGAGAAAACAATTTTTTAATAATAATTATAATGGTATGGGATATTTTCTAGCAATTGAAGAAAAAAGGAAATTATGTCAACCAAGCCCGGTTTATGAGATTATTAATAACGTTCTTTAATCATATCAAGTATATTGAAACTGGTTTAAACAAAAATATATATTGAAACTAAAAGATTCAAAGTGAGCCAAATGAGATATGAGAATAGGGCCCATGTAATCAGGGGTTCTTCTATCAACACCTCTTCTTTGTTGTGCAAAACATATTTTGCAAAAGAAAAATGGGCCAGATAATTCTCATCTCTATCATCAATGTGAGGACAATTAACAAATTTGAACATTGGTGTTTTTCTTTGTTTTCTAGGTTACTACACTTTGTTTAGTTTTGTTGATTTCACTTCATTCTAAAAAAAAAAAAGAGTATACTGTTTATTTTTTTCAATTATGCTTTGTTGCAGCCAAAAATTGTAAACTTTTTACTCAAATACCCTACTTTTTCAAAATAAATCCCAAAATAACCAATTTTTTAATTTATTTTTCAAAGTACCCCACTTAGGGGTGTGACAGAGTACTAGCGACAACTCAATTGGCGACTGCATTGTAGGTTCAAGAGGTGTCGCCAATTGGATTGGAGACACCAAATGGTGTTGCCAATCCAATTGGCGACAGGGTGTTAAAAGTTTAATGGTATTGCCAATTCATTTGGAGAGAGGGTACAATATATAATTTTTTTTAACATAAATAAATAACATTAATAATTAATTAAAAATAAAATTACATAAATTAATGTTGGCGACCGGGTTGGTCATACCGGCCACCGATTCCACATCCACTAGGCACCCTCACTCGTTGCACTTGTCCCCCTCGTTGATTGACTCCAGGTGTTTGAGGAGTTGAAGCCTCAGGAACATTCTCAGCTGATTCTCTAAGAATTTCTTGCATTTTCAAGAGGTCTTATGTGTTGAAACTAAGCGTGTGACCCATGCCAGAGTAGTTCGGATGTGATGAATGGGTCATTGGTGTGCGACCTGGACGATTGAAGGGGGACATTGGTTTGAAGGCTTCGTTGGTGAAAGGTTAAAATGGTATTGGTGTTTGAAAGGCATAAGGTTGTTGTGAAGTTTGTGTGTGTAGGCTAGGGTGTGATGTCTGAGCGTTTTGGCTATGGAACTATGTTTGGGCGTTATGGCTATGGTATGATGTACCCTCATTTTGGCTATATCTTGATGTTGTGTTGAGGACATAGCCATATTGGGTGTCATGATAATAGTTATTTTGTTGGAGATGGTATGGGGACGCTCTTAATATTGTGGTTGGGTGTTTGGCATACTTGGATGGTGGATTTGTGTGTTTGTGGGTTGGTAATTCTGTTGGGTAGGGGTTGTGAGTAACATGTCCGATAATTTTCCGGTGGGTTAGACGTGGAAGCTTCTTGTGTGTAGGTGGTTTGTCGTGGGTCGTATAGATACCTCTCTTCGGAGACAAACCTAGTTGCAACCGATCTTTACCAAGCCATATAAGTATTAGTTGGTATAGACGGGGTTGCCATAACTGGGTCAGGTAAGACATGGGTGCGGCAGTTCGTACATTTAGGACGCTCAGATTTAGCAAAATCCTTCCACTCAGGATAGTCCCATTGATCATTAACTTTTTTTAGATGCCATTTATCGAGGTTAATCGGGGGATCTGGGATATTTTGATGCATTCCAAACTGTAGTTTGAAATAGTCACTGTGGTGCATCTCCACAGTGGTGAATCTGATGATCGGCGTGCATGCAGTCCAAACGGCTGCATCTTCCTCACCGACTTGATGTAGGTGTTCCATGTTTAGATATGGATGCCAAATGAACTGAAGAAGAGAAAAATATTAGATCATAAAATAGGTGATATAAAAAAATAATTTATTTAGAGGCCTTACATCTCCAGGTGTAAAGTGATCCAAGAGATTGTCATATTGAATGATACAATGTCTAGGACATCTATTGTAAGTCATACCCCGAGCCGACCATCTAAACAACAAAAAATTCAAATTCAATTAGTTAGACAAAATAATTAGTAAGGTGAATTAATTAATATTTAGTTATTAACTTACTTTTGTGCATACGAGAATGAGAAGCTGTTGTGGTTGACGGGCGCTAGGGATGGCAATCTAGACCAACCCCATGTGTTGTACCCCAAATTTTACCCTTAGATCTTTTTGTTTTTTTTTTGCATATCATTCCATGTCATTTTTTTTCTTTTCATTTTAATTTGTCTTAGGTTATTTAATTTTAATTCAGTTTAATTTCATTTTTTTTAATTAGTTCATTTCCATTTAATTTCTTCTAAATATAGTTTATTTTACCTTAGTCTGTTGTTAGATGCTCATCTTCTTTCATTCCAGTGTTATTCCGGGATATTTACATTCCTTCACTCCAGTTCCATTCCTGGATGTCTTATTCCTCTTGTTTCTCCCAGTGCTATTCCTGAAAGTTCTTTCTCAGTCATTCAACCCTTTCTTGGATAATGTGATTCCTTCTATCCAATGCCTTCTTGGGTATCTCTTTGTTCACAGTTATTCAATGCTGTCTTGGATACTGTGATTCCTCTTATCGAATGCTTTCTTGGGTATCACCATTGCTCACATTCATCCAGTGCTTTCTTGGATTTTGTGATTCTTTTTACCCAACGCTTTCTTGGGTACTTATTTGTTCAATGCTTTCTTGAACGTTGTTCTTTCCTTGTATCCAATGCTTTCTTGGGTATCTCCTTGTTCTCATTCATCTAATGCTTTCTTGGATTTTTTGGTTTCTTTATCCAATGTTGTCTTGGATCCTTACCTTTCTCACGTCTATCTGATGTCGTCTCAGATATCGTGATTTATTTCATTCATCCAATGCTTTCTTGGATTTTTTGGTTTCGTTATCCAATGTTGTCTTGGATCCTTACCTTTCTCACGTCTATCTGATGCCATCTCAGATATCGTGATTTATACCATTCATTCAATGCTGTCTTGAATACTGTGATTTCTTTTATCCAATGCTGTCTTGGATCCTTACCTTTCTCACGTCTATCTGATGTCGTCTCAGATATCGTGATTTATACCATTCATTCAATGCTATCTTGAATACTTTGTTTTCTTTATCCAATGCTGTCTTGGATCCTTAACTTTCTCACGTCTATCTGATGTCGTCTTAGATATCGTGATTTATACCATTCATTCAATGCTGTCTTGAATACTTTGTTTTCTTTATCCAATGCTGTCTTGGATCCTTACCTTTCTCACGTCTATCTGATGCCGTCTCAGATATCGTGATTTATTCCATTCATTCATTGTTGTCTTGAATACCGTGATTTCTTTTATCCAATGCTGTCTTGGATCCTTACCTTTCTCACGTCTATCTGATGCCGTCTCAGATATCGTGATTTATTCCATTCATTCAATGTTGTCTTGAATACTGTGATTTCTTTTATCCAATGCAGTCTTGGATCCTTACTTTGCTCACTTTATCTGATGCCGTCTCAGATATCGTGTTTGTTACCTTTCGTTCAAAGCCAGTATTGGATGTCTGGTTTCTCTACCATCTGATGCCTATCCGGATGTGTCTCCCTTTCTGATGTTTTTTAGATCGAGTCTTTGTTCACTTTATCTAAAGTCGTTATTAGATATTATGATCTATACCTTTCATTCAAAGCCATTATTGGATGATGGATTTCTTTTGCCATTTGACGTTTCTCCAGACGTGTCTTTCTCTTTTGGCTTTTCTCGAAGATCTCGTTTGAACGCTTCAGTACGAGAAAATCCCAGAAAATCTTTTGTTGATGTCTATCCTTTTATTTTAAATTGATCCCCAGGGGAGATTATGTCTTCTTTCAGGTTCCATGCCCAGTAAAGAGTGTACTTTCATTCCCCCAATATCGTTCGGTCACCTATAAACCTGTCGTCCATCTCCTTGGACTTTTTTCCTAGTGGAGAGCACCTCTCTGGTTCCCATCCCCAGTGAGGACCTGTAGGATTTCCTCTTTATTTTTCTATCCCCGATGTTCCCTCAGGGTCTCCCCAGTTTTTTTATTGGTCAGTCTGTATCCCTAGTGAGTCTTTCTCGTGGATGTTAACTTTCATCCTTCCCTAGTAAATCTTGTCTGTGGTGGTTTGCTCTTTATTTCTGGAGTCTGTTTTTATTCTTGCACTATCATATCATCATATCATCATACTAGAAGTTCATGACATGTCTGCATTTGCATGTCTGTTAGCTGTCTTTAGCATCTGCATTCCATCTAAGGGCAAAATTTTCGGTTTGCTATATTTAAATACCTTTCACCTTGATCTCTCGAGGATTTATATCCCTCGTGCCATCCGGTAAAGCTATTTAAATAGGGGCAACTGTTGTACCCCAAATTTTACCCTTAGATCTTTTTGATTTTTTTTTGCATATCATTCCATGTCATTTTTTTTTTTCATTTTAATTTGTCTTAGGATATTTAATTTTAATTCAGTTTAATTTCAATTTTTTTAATTAGTTCATTTCCATTTAATTTCTTCTAAATATAGTTTATTTTACCTTAGTTCAAAATTTAATTTAGTTTATTTGTAAGTTTTTAGTCAATTAAATTTTATTTCTAATTTAGCCTTTATTTTAGTCTAGTTTAATTTAGGTTAATTTTTAACTTAGCTTTTATTTCTAGTCTAGTCCTAATTAGATTAATTTTCATTTAATTTACTTTTAATTTTTAGTCAAATTTTATTAATTAGCTTAAGTTTAGTAATTATAATTTTCACTTTAATTCTAAGTTTTAACTTTAACTTTAAATTTTAGTCTAATTTTAATTAGTTTAATTTTTAATTAACTTAGTTAATTTTAATTCTTATTATAATTTTATTTTTATCTTGATTGTTAAATTAGTTAATTTAATTAATTTTCTGGTTTTATAAAAATAGAAATTACAAAAAAAAAGAGTCCTTAACTTGTACACAAACCAAGTTCATTGTGAACTAGTTCTTGAGCCAACTCCAATGTACCACCATGTTGACTTTGCACCAACCTTCCAACATAAAACCCACTAAACCGTGCAGTGAAAAGCTCTAAGTACAACTTGCTTTGTACTTGATGAAGTTGACACACCAAAAACAAAGCAAGAAACCATCGTGCATTCTTGTTAACACCATAACATGCTGGTTTGAGATCCTCTTTTTTCTGACTCAAGGCTTGAAACAAGCAACCGAAAATTCTCACTTGGCTCAAGGTGATAGCTCAGAACAGCCATGCGTATAGGATCTTCATTCTTGATATTTCCCTCCAATGCAAAGCCAATATCCACCATGTCCTCAGTGCTATGGACCAGCTTACACCACTATAAAAAGAGGAACATTCTCATTCATTAGGGACATCAATAATCAACGAACAATCAGAGCATAAACACACTTCCATTTTTCTGCATCACCAGAAGGCTCTCAACACTCACCATTCACAACCCGCTCCTCACTTTTACTCCCTCCATCAACACTACTCTTCCCTTTCCAAACCTTCAATTCTTCCTAACTTTCTCCGTTTCTTCTGCCAACAACTCGCAGCTCATCATACACAGTAACACCAACCACCAAATACTCCCCTGTTCAGTCCGTAAAACCGTCACCTTGCACCCTTACCACCATCACACACAACCATCTTCCCCAACTCTCCTTTAATTCAAAAGCAACGGCCAACACGCATACTGCCACAACCACATACCTTGTCTTCCATCGTTCAACACAATCCTCCATTAATGACACGGCCATAACCTTGAACCCTCTTTCTCAACATCCCAGAAACCATCAACAATAAACCAAACCGCCAGGATCAAATCAGTGGAAGAAGAAGAGAAGAAGGCTGAGCAAGAAGGGAAGGCAAGGAAGCTAAAGTAAGAAGTGTTACCTGCGAAATCGGTGTCGGTTCGGTGAGTATTTCAAGCTTTTATTTGCACTTGTATTTTGGATGTGGTATGAACTCTATATTCCCAATTTTGAGCCAATACCGACTGAAAAATAGACTTGATGATTAAACCGAAATCTGTGATATCAGTAAGCGAGAACTCTGCTTCATTATTCCATCACTTGCGTCGTTCACGGTCGAAGGTGGAGTGTAGCCTGAGTTTCGTCGAAACCGAACGATTGAAGGTTTCGGAGCAAGGATCGTTGTCGTGCTTTGTTTGTTCGTTCGCAGAGAGAGATTGCGGCTGACGCGAATTGATATTGATTCTGCGGCGCCATGATTTGTTTTAGTTGAAAATAGGGAGAAAGCTCAGAGGTACGGATCCGAGGGAGAGTGAGGTGGACGAGGAAATCGTGAGAAGTGTTGAGGAGAAATACTGTGAGTGTGAGTGATAAGAATGGTGGCAACCGCGTGTCTTTTTCTCTTTCAGCCGTTCGTTTGTATCCTCTTTTAGAATTAGTTTTTTTTTCAATTCATTTTAAGTCCTAAACAGGTCAAACCCGTGACCCGCTCCTCAGATCCAGCGCCCATCTTGGGCCTCTTTCTCCATCCAGCTTGTTTTTCTTCGTACCATCCATTTCTCTCTAACACCCCTGTGGCCTCTTACTAGTTATTAATTAGGTTGTATTCCATTTAGTTATTAGCTTATTTCTTAGGATTAGTTAATTAGAACTTAATTAATAATTTAGTTTTTCAGTTAAATTTTAATCAACAAATCAATATTATTTAGAATTTTAGGATCAGTTTTATTTTAGATTCAGTAAAATATTTTAAGGTTAATAATTTATTTTGAGAATAAACTAGAATATTGTTTTAATTAGAGTTTAACTATTATTTAATTAATTTTAGAATTTTATTCCATTAGCTTTCTTATTAGACTTTAATCTTTTTAAATTTTGGTTTATTTAGATTTTAATTAGAATTTGATTTATTCAGTTTTTTTTTTAATTTTAATTTCAGTAGTTTCAATTAGAATTTAATTTAATCAACTTTTTAATTTAGTTTGTTTAGAATTTAATTAGGTTTTAAATAGAACTTGATTAGTTTTTAATTAGATTTTTTTCATCTTAGTTCTTAATTTAATTCTGACCATCATAACTTTCATTTTACGTAATTCCTGGTTATCAATTTTTAATTCTTATTGCACTGGCTGTATATTCTTATTTTGATTCTTGATACTTACTGTACATATTGCTGTTTATTATACATTTGACCAGAGTTTTTCCTCTTTGTCCCTTTGTCTCTTACCTCATTCCAAAGGAAAGGACCCTATAGTTGACTGTCATATCATTTAGGTAGCCTTGTCCCTCATTCCCTTATCTCACTCCACGTAGGTGTCTTACTGTCAGACCCTATTTTCCCTTGGAACCTTGACCACAGTCAAGAGTTCTTCACCCTTTTTGAGGTGAACTACGAATGCTCTGATTCTATTCCCGTCAGGATACGTAGGCACGAGATGCGATGTCTTGGCGAGCATACTATATACCCTTAGGTCCTTAGCCTTAGCATAGATCCCTTAGCAAGCAAACATTAGCATAACACAAATACTAACAAGAGGTTCCTGTAGAGTATTACAGATACTTAGGGTGCTAACACCTTCCCTTAGTATAACCAACCCCCGAACCTAGATTCTCTGTTTTTTTTTTTGCACACTTACAAAAAGAGCTATACAAATAAGACAAACTAGCGGAACCCCAACTATATTCTCTGGTTTTATCTAGGTTTCTCAATAAGGGTAAATACATAATGTGCATAGATGAACTAGTACCATCGGGAAATAAAAATAAATCAAATAAAAGCATAAGATAACACCTGATTTTTATTATTTTCATTTCTTCCGTAGAATCTTCATCTAATATTACACTATTGTACCATGTTTTGAGACGCGAAAGTAAGATACTTTGGCCTCTTGGGTTATCATCCAGCAAGTCGGCACCCAAAAGTTCCTCGCAAATTGAACTGTTGCGGTGACTCGACATCCACAATTTTCAGGTATTTATTCTTATTCCTCTACTACTACTGACGCTCTTCGTTATGGGTTTCTGGTGCGTGCGTATGGGGATGTTGTTGAAATATTGCTTCAAATTTCTGCTTACTGATGCTTCGTATGTATTCCCTTACGAAATTCTGCTGTTGTGCTTTTCTTGTGAGTGTATGTGAATGTTGTAATCTGATCCAAAACCGCGCGAATGCTGTTCCTTTCCAATCTCCTCCTTATCTGCAAAATCGTGTGGACGTGTATTTTGAAATTTTGATGGTTGTGTGTAAACAATACCCTGTGTCGAATCCCCCCGTGTTGCGTGTTTGCTTTGAGTGAGTACTGTGTAAATCTTCCTTTACTGCTATGTGTGTGGTGCTGTTGTGAATGAACTTTTGTGTGAATCTCTCTGTATGAATTTTCTCTTCTTTTGCAACGTGTGTTTTTTTTTTTTTTGTATGTGAATCTGAATGTCCTCCTGAAACCGTGTATATGGTACCCTTTTATAGACTTGAGGTAATAAACTTCAAATCTCGAAATTGAATGTGAGATTGAGTTGCCGATTTTGTTCTGATTTAGCATGATATTATTATTTCCTTTCTCTTTCTAGTATGCTTTAACTTGTCCCGATTCTTTCCGTTTCCGTCGCAACATGTTTGTGAATTGTATTGATTATGTCCGAGCGCTGTTTTGGAATGAATCTGAGTTGGTCTTGAACATGCTGGATTGTGTTTTGAAGTCTAATAACTGCTCTTGATTCTGTAAAGTTTCTGATCATACGTGATTGTGATTGATTTATTTCCACTTTCCAATTCACTCTTTTGATGTCTCATGTTTGGAACTTAATATGTGTCATAAGTGCTTCCTAACGCATCAATTTGCTGCTGCTATTTTACACAAGCATAAGTTCTTTAATCACCCTGTTTTTCTCTTTTCATGTAATGCCTTTGGAGGGATTTTGCATACGGCAGAACTTGGCACAAGGTGTCGGCATGAACACAAGATACAACAAAGCGTGTAGAGGGTTGGCCACCATATGTTTGCCCCTTCTTGTTAAGTTTGACTCACCCATCAACAGAGAGTTGGGAAACAAAGTGGTCCATCCGCAGGCAAGGACTTTGTCACCAACGGCAAGATATACAATGTCGCCATGAGGTAATCCATATGTAGACATTTCTTCCTGTGTCTAATTCTAGTGACTTGAATGGAAACCTTTTTATTCTCCTTGCCCAAATATTTGAACAGTAAAGATTTATGACAATCGCTTATTGTTGTTCAAACACAACTAGTAAGCGACTAGCAAAAATTTTAAGGTCATCATGAGTTCTTTCGGGACGTCCTTCTGTGGTAATTCCAACACTCAAGAAGTAGCAAGAGCATCCATTCCAGGTATTATGAGGTTTATATCTTGAAGTTCTTCCCAACAAAAATCCAGTTGATACATTATCAAAAATTGCATGATATGTACCGCAGATTTACGATCAAGTTTGCCAGTGATAACATCTTTCAGTTAATTGCAATTCTCATTAAATTTCTCTTGCGACTTGCTGCTTATTGAAATACCTCTTGTGTGCAGGTCTTGTTTGGTAGCGGCATCTCTTTTAGCAATGCAACTATGTGATTGCAGGTTTTGGTACAAGTTGTGTTGGAGGTGAACCATCTTGCATAGAAATAGCTAGAATATTGGCTGAAATGTTTCTTCATGAAGCTCCAGGATTTGTTTTGCTATGAAAACCACCTAAGGCTTTAGTGAGGAGCGAGGTATGCTTCTACCACCATATGCTCGTGCAGTGAAAACCAAAATATTCTCATTCAACGAACCATAAGCCAAGCGAAGGTCTAACTCATGCGGCGCCCCGACAACGGAGTTTACAGACGACTTATGCTCATCAAAGACATGAGCTTGGATTGGATCCATTCATTTTGGTTACCTGCCAAACAAGTCTTTGATGACTAGTTTCAACCTTTTGACTGCATTTTTCTAGAAATCGAGAAAACAGTGTGTAGTGTATTTTTGCTTTGATCTTATCTCCAAAATATAACTTTCCATTTATGACAGTAGTTTAATTGTTATAACCAAGCATAAATTCCTTCAAACAATGCAACAACAAAATCAAGTGCCTTCTTGACATTTATGTTGGCATATGTGTCCCTCAATGATGGGTCCTAGCTACTGATTTTGTAGGTGATGATTTGTCAATTTAAATTTGACTTCAGAGGCTCGGGAGATTCCATGTGAGCACTTTTCATACATTGCAAGGATTCATGAGCTGTATTGTAATCTTCTCTTTAAATGATGATATCTTACGCTTTGACTTTGCCACCTTTAGGATGATGCCTTTCCTCCACACAATAATTGTTGCACCGAATTTGATTATTTGAACATGCTCCCATTATAACGCAATGTCCCTAATCTAACACATCACCTTCAACGGCCACCATTGATGAAGCACTTTTGTAACTTTTTTTCGAATTCAATGATAAGTCAAATGGCATATCTCTTCTTTTGACCTTGAAACGGTATTAATGTCATGATGATGCACTTACCTTGAAAACGATCTTTAAATAAAAGGATTAAGATGGTTGAGAATGATGTATACTCTTGAGTTTTGTAACTTGAACTTTGTTGAAAAGTATTTTGGGGGTTGTTTTATCGTCTCCACAGGGATTGTATGTGTATTGTCGCCGCTCTATAGTCAAAACGTTTTAAACTTTTAAATTAACAAAAAGTTTGGTTGTTTCGTATCGGATCTTTTGCATAAGAATTTAGTAATCAACGGTAAAGAAATTGGGTTTTAAAGATTTGATAAAACATGCCAAGGGTTCGGTAATCCGTTTCGTACATATTTACTCAATAAAGGATGTGAACTTGTTAACGATGAATATAACCACATATCCTCTCAACAAGTTTATCTCTAACACTTGTTGTGGGATTTACCATACTGATCCTTAGATGATCTCTCACTCCAAGTATCAATATGATAACATTCAAGATCAATATTTATGAACATCAACTTTCAAAACTATCTCTAGCCTCATGATTATTGATAGATTGAAACTTAGATCAAGTTTTAGAACACATTTCTCAATCATGAACTAAAACAAAATTGAAATTCTGGTATCAGACGTGTGATGTTAAGGTGTGATGTCACAACAACACACTCTGCACAATGGACAGAATAAACAGCAAAAATAACACAAAGAATTGTTCACCCAGTTCGGTCTAACTACCTACGTCTAGGGGCTACCAAGCCAGGGATGAAATTCACTACTTGTAGAATTAATTTACAGACTCAACAACCCAGTTGACAATCTCCTAAACTTAATCCCTACTAGTAACTTTCTACCTAAGAAACCACTTAGATATGAGAACACTACTCAATCCCTTAAACACTCAAAGAACAACCTCTTTGAGAACCCTTGATCTTGCTTCCTAGCTTCGATCAAGCAACACTCTCTATTGCTTCACAGCTTCTAGAGAGGACAGAAACACAACACCTATTCAAACCCTAGAATAGTGTGAATACAAGCACTCTAAACAAACTCTAGACACTAAGCCTCCAGCTCCTGATCTTCTGAATGTTTTCTGTCACTTTTTCCTTTGGTCTTGTGCGCTTTATATAGCTCCTTGAATTGGTCTTGGACTTGCTACAATATCTCCCAGATTTGTTATTTAAAACTGAATATTTAAAACAGATTTTCTCCTAAAATCTTTTTAAATCTTCAACCTTTTAAATCTCCTACAAATCTGCACCAGATCTCCTATGCAGCAGAAAATATCTATCCCAAGATATTCGCATCCAATGAGACAGCTTGCTCTCCACAATTCCAGCTAATACGCAACCCTAACAACATCACAGCCTGCTGTTGTTAATTCTGCAGATCTGATGTTACAACATCACCTATGTGACATCAGACATCCAACTTCAGCAATTACTTACTTAACACAGCCCAGTGTTAAGACTTCAATGTTGCAACATCAGCACATTGACATCAACATTGAACATACCTTGTTTTACCAAAATTCCAGCCAATCCAGAAACTAACAATCTCCCTATTTGGCTAATTTTGGCTAAAACAATCTCTGCACTCTGCATCTTCAGAGACTTCAGCAGCGGAAAAACTTCAATCAATAATTTTGAACTCTTCATCAGCAGCAGTTTGACAATTTTCATAGTCTTCATCACTTGATCTGCTGCAGCACCATCTTCATTATTGACAACAACCAATTGGTGCTCCCCCTCAAAAATATGAACCAGCATCACAGCTGTTCAGTAGCTCACAATGTGCAGCACTTCTCCCCTTTGATGTCTGCTTGGCTGCACTCTTCAAACAGCTGCACATATTATCACATATTCTCTTCAATTTACTTTAGCATCTAGCAGCAGCCTTCACAACAACAATTTTCAATGTTGCTCCCCCTTAATGCAACAACTAGCATGGCATCTGTTAATTACTCCCCCTTAATATCTGCATCACATTAGCAGCATTTGGCATTCTCTTGACTCTCTTGGCTATTTCTCCCCCTTTTTAGCCACAATTTGACAAACCTCAACATGTACATCTTCTGTCAGCTCCTCTACCATTAGTCATAGTCTTCATCCATCCAGTCAAGAAGGCTTCACACAATCATCCACAAGATCTGAAGCACACACACAATGCCTTCCACTGAAGTCTAAGAATAACACACACCAAGACAAGTGTACAATCTATTCAAGGCCATGTGTAATACCCCAAATTTTGACCACTTAGATTTCCCATCATTGTGAAAATCATCATCACAATATGGATGAACCATCATGCTTCATTAGTCTCCCCAAAGATGGGTGAGCATCCAATACAATCAAAATTAGGGTTTCAAGCCCTCTCTGAGTGCTTAGACAAAGGATCAATCAAGAAATGACATGATCTTTAACTTGTCTAAATCTCTCAAACATCCACAATGGATCAAAAAGGACTCCCACTTCGAGGATTAAGCACAAGGCTGCTCCCTTCTAGGTGGATCAAGTCTCAAGATCGACAGTGTCACCAAATTAGGGTTTTGGTCGACCAGAATCTCCAGATGGAAATTTTCATCTGGGCACAAGGCAATGATCCAAAACATGACCTAATATGCTTCATGGAACCTCATGAACCCATGCATCAAGTCAATTTTGCCTCAGGGGATGCATTCATAAAAAAATCAGGAATTAGGGTTTCTTGACCTAATTCACCCCTAAGTTGACTTTTGGGACAAACCATGAGCCGAGACCTCAAGAAATGATTTGAGGGTCTCTAATACACCATATTGATCCATTTGGAACAATGGATTGATCCAAGAAGCTTGAGCAACAAGTCTCATTTTCATCTGCACCACAATTAGGGCTTTAAGGGAAAAGTCAACTGTAACTTTGACTTTTGACCAAGACATGCTCCCAAACCCTAATACATGATTGAATATACCCTATGACACCCATGGAACATGTCCATCAAGTTTGATTTAGGTCAAGGACATGATTTCCTGAAGAATTGCACAGTTTGGAATTCATCTGATAAAAAGTCAACTGTGCACAAAAGTCAACTTTGACTTTTTGCGATTTTTCACCAAAATGGATTTTTAACCCTAAAATGATGTTAATATATTATTTGAATCATCATTCATCAAGAAAAATCAAGAAAAGTGAGATAACTTGTAAAAGGGGTAACCATAAAACTTAGAAATTTTTCTAAGTTAAAAATAAAGTGTCAAAGGTACCAACTTTGGAGGACCATAACTCCTAAACCACAAGGCCATTTTTTCTCATCCAAAGATGGATTTGTAGCCCTCATTATCACCTACAAAAACTTCAACTACAAGTCATTCCAATTCATTAAGGATTTTGAGTTATGGAGTGATCAAAGTGGCTGAAAAGTGAAAATGTCACTTTTTCCAACACTTAGTGAAATTTTCACTAAGTCAGAATTTGCCTTCACTTTTTGCCAAATGTAGGGGGATTTTTCACTTGGAATCAAAAGAGATCAAAACCAAACTTGTTCAAACAGTTGTTGTACCATGTAAGAGCTTTCCAAAATGGCCAAGAACATTGCCAAATTCAACCTACATCATGAGATACAACATTGGCAAGTTGCCTTGCTGAAATCTGTCAAGGCAAGGCAGAATTTGCACTTTGGCTCGATTTTCCAAAATCAGCCAATTTCAATAGTTCCTATCCACTTGGACACCTCAGAGGATTGAATCCAAAGGGGACAATCACTGAGCCAAGCCTCCAAAGTCCATGGAACAAGAAATAGCATGTTGAACCTAGAATGGCCAAAATAGGGACAAGACTTCAAATTTGGAATGAGGCATTCAATGGAACCATCAAGGTGGCATGGACTGAGCCATTCTCATATGAAATCAGTCAAGACTTATCCAAGACCAAGGGGACCAAAGCTCTGTGCCCTAACCTCTAGTCAATGGCTAGAGGAGACTTGGATTTTCATTTGCCAACATTGGCCAAACCTACTTACCAGCTGCCATGCACTATTCCTTGCAAAACAAACTTGCTCTACTATAAATAGAGCTCAATTGTGGTCAGTTTAAGTACACCAAAGCCATCTAACAGATGCTTTCCTCAAAATCTCTTTCTCTTGGCAAAAATGCCTTTCTTAGCAAGGTAGCTATCGGGTTTTGAGTTTGAGAGCAATTCTGCACAAACCAATCACTCACACACCTCACATACATCACATATGAGCTGATCAAACACTCACATAACTTCTGAAACATCAATTTCATGAAATCACCAGCTGGTTGCTCAAATTTTCAAACAAGGTGCAGCTGAGGTACCACAAAATGATCCAGCCAATTTCAATCAAGTCCAACCATCCAAACACAATCCATAGGGTGTAGGGAAGCTGTCCAGATCATCACAACTCATCTGTAACACCTCCAAATCAAAAATCACTTTGAACTTGCTGTCACGGCTTGGAGGTAAGCACATACTTGGTCATCTCTCAATCTATGCATATTTCCTCGCACAAAAATTTGGCCATATGTTCATAATCATGCATGGAATGTTTTCCCTCAATTAATTGCATTGTTTGAATGATGTATCAAAAATCCTAGCCTTCATGCAGAAATTAGGGTTCTTGAGGTTTCTTCGTGATTTCTTGTTGTATGTTTAATTTAAATGAAATTAAAGTACATAGGCATGATCGTGAGGTTGAGACGAGCATAATGATATGTGGATTGCATGATATGATTACGTATTCATGGAGATTGGATAGAAAACGCAAATCTGAGAAACCAAGAACACGCGCGTGTTCTTCAGCTGTTCTTGGCACCATTTTTTAGAAATTCAAATATTTGAATTTTGTGATTTTGTTTAATTGATTCAAAAATTATTTTCTCTCTGAGTTTTAATGATTTTGAGTTGATTCTTTTTTTAATAATTCACAAAAATGTTAAAATATTTTATTTTATCAAAAAATCCCAAAAATATTATTTATTTCATATAATTGATATTTTTGTAAAGAATTAATATTTTGATTGTTTTTGGCATTTTAAATATTTTTTCTACATTGATTTTGCAACTTTTAATGCTTTCTATTTATTTTGTAGGTCAATACTTAATTTTTGAAGCATTAATCCAAGATCACAATTTGTTTTCCATGTGTTAAACAATTTTTGATCATTTTAATTGAATTTTTATTCAATTAAATACATTTTTGAAAACAAATTAGGGTTTTGGATTAATTCAACCCTCATAAATCATTTTCAAAACACTTTGGGCCTCTATTAGAGTGTAAGACCCAATCCTTTTTTTGACCAAATCATCTTTGGGTCTCACTTATTGTATAAGTCCCGATACCGTCAAAAAACAAACGGCGCGATCGTCGCCTTTTCAAAAATCATCTGGGCCTACCCTCGAGTAGTAAGACCCATTTATTTTTCTTCAAAACTTTTTGGGCCTCTTGAGAGAGTGTAAGACCCATCCCCCCTTGTACAAAAATTTTTTGGGCCTCACTCATTATATAAGTCCCTCTGTACAAGTAAACGGCGCGATCGTCGCCCGTTTAAAAATAAAAACCATCTGGGCCTACCCTCGAGTAGTAAGACCTATTTCTTTTTCTTTAAAACACTTTGGGCCTCTAATAGAGTGTAAGACCCAATCCCCCTTTTAACCAAAACATTTTGGGCCTCACTTATTGTATAAGTCCCTCTGCGTTAAAAGAAAACCTCGGTGCGATCGCCATTTTTAAACGAAAAATCATTTGGGCCTACCCTCGTGTTATAAGCCCCTCTCTTTTCTTTAAACCTTTTTTTGGGCCTCTTGAGAGAGTGTAAGACCCATCCCTTTGTACAGAAAACCTTTTTGGGCCCCAGTCATTTGTGTAAGTCCCGCTGTACAAAGTCAAACAGTGCGCTCACTGATAAAACCCTAGGCCTCTCCTTGAGCTGTAAGCCCCAAATCTTTCTTTTTCAAAGCACTTTCTCCTTTGATTTTGAATATACTGTTGTTTTCAATCTTTCTTTGTTGAACAACTAACCAAACAGCATGGAAGCACTACAACCGAGTAAGTGGTTATCGCTTTCATTTACTGCTTTCATATTATAAACTGTATTGTGGGGCTGCTCACTGTAAGTCTCCTTTCATAAACTCATATCTACTGTGTAATAATAGTATAAATATTTTGAGTTTCCCCGGCAACTACGTCTAGAACTAGGTGACGCCGTTTCACTTATTCGTAGAAATAGACGCCTAGATCCCCAATAGGAGCACCAGATACAGTCTTCTCTTCGGCTGTCCTCCTTAGGAATCGTCAAGAAACTCTACTCCCCAAGATGAATGTATTCTCCGTGAATGGCATCTTTGAGTTTCTTCCCAATTCTCGAACTTTCCTGACTTGATCTATTCCTTGTGGATAGCTTGCCTTGAATGTCTCGGGGTTTGGGTACCCACTACGGTCATAATCTTGGACCTTAACTAAGGAACCCTCTTCAAAAGCTAGAAGTCGCTAGATAGTAAACCTTGCACGTTTACCAGTGGTTTTCATCTTTAAAAGAGTTATCTCTCCTAATGGAAAGGAGATGATAGACCCACGGGCTTCTTAAAAGCATCGGCCTCATCTTGGGCATTATTCAAGGACCCTACGGCTTCTTAGAAGTATTCACAACCTCCTCTTAGGCTTCGTATAATGATCTCTTCCTCCGGGAATGATAGCCTCCTCTTGGGCTTCGTACAAGGACCCGTCGGCTTCTTAAAAGTTCCCAGCCTCCTCTTGGGCTTCGTACAAATTGTCCCGACGACCTCCTAGAGGTATAGGAACAGAACCTAGTCATCCTCATAGAACAGTCCTTTCATAGAGTCTACTACTGTTTCTCGAAGCATAGTACAAAAGATAAAACTCTAGACACGGACAGTCTAACTTCCTTGAGTCTCAAAGACATTCTCAAGCACCCTTCGTTAAATAGGAAGGAAACCCGCAGACTCGGATAGTCTCAATACCCTTTGGATTTCCCGTTTCCTCAAAGAGAAGGAAATATCCCCGATCCTCAAATTAAATCCCTGAGTACAGTGTTGCTCATATAAGAACTGATTTTCTCTTTTAAATCAGTATATTGGATCTGTCACTCAACTGAAACAGTTACAATAGCCTCCATCTCGGGCTTCGTACGAGATACCAAAATTCTCCCCAGTGGAGTCAAAACAACCTTTTCGCCTCTCTCTCGGGCTTTGTACGAGATGCAAAAACACTCTCTTACTGAGTATAAAAGATTCTCCAACTGAGTCAGCTCTTTGCTAGCCTCCTCTTAAGCTTTGTATAATGATATGCCCCACTAGGTCAAAAACTTTTAGCCTCTCTCTCGGGCTTTGTACGAGACACAAAATAGCCTCCTCTTAGGCTTTGTATAATGATTTTCCTAGCGGAAATTAGCCTCCTCTTAGGCTTTGTATAAGAAAACCACTGGTTGATCCAATCGACCTTTTAGCATCAAAGTTGTGCCTCGTTCGCAGTACACAAACATCAACAACTCCTTTCCTTTCATCTAATCGCTGTAAGCGGCAAGCCTCTGGATCATCTACATCCATGCCACTGTCCCTCTTTTAGCATGAGAAATTCCTAAGGAAAGATGGCATTGCTCTACACTGAGTTAAAGTCTTCTCCTTCAGGTTAAAACCCTTTCTTCGGAAATTATGGCATTGCTCGGATCCGCGTATCCCAGTTAAAGTAATTCTCCTCCCCCTCTTTAGAGATGACAAATTCTCTCTAAAGTCGAGGTCTTTCAGCTTCACGTCTTGGGCTTTGAACAAGACACAAATATACCTTTTAGCTTCACATCTTGGGCTTTGAACAAGATACAAATCACCTTTCGCTTCATGTCTTGGGCTTTGAACAAGACACCAAAAAAAACCAATTTCCTCCCATAGAATAGGAGGAACTACGAATGCTCTGATTTCCCTATTTCGGTAAACAGGAATACGTAGGTATAAGATCGAAAGAAAAGATCTTAGCGAGCGCAATCAACAAAAAACCCAAATCCCATATCTTCGTCAATCAAAAGCAGTAGTTCAAAAGCACCAGTCCTAACATCCTAATCCTTATTCCCCGCCAGAAACCTTCTGCCCAGGTAAAAAGAAAGAAAACAGTATTGGCGAAAATACAAATAACCAGTACAAAAGCCCCCCCACATTGATAGCATCTGTAACCTAACAGACCGCTGTTTAAACTCAATATGCAAGCAGGGTTAATTGGAGACATCTATTTCCCTTCCTTATTCAGCTCACAATAGGATAAAAAATGAATCGACCTGTAGTTTAAAGCTCAAACCGCAGAGAGCGACCAGCGCTTAAGAACCGCGTCCAAAATCGCTCGCTACACCATGATTCAAACTTGTCTTCAGACATCTCCTCAGAAGCATGTGCGCACAAGATTCAAACAATTTGCTTCATATGACTAAAACCATTCAAGGCCACACCAAAACACCAATCAACAGCCTAATGTCATAACATGCTATCTGACATTATATCCTCATAAGAGGCAACCAATTTCCACAAGCTTGATCAACATGCAATCTTCACAACAAATGCACCTTTGCTGCAAAATCCATAGACAAGTACTCCCCCTGTCATGATTAACAAATGCTCTAGATGGAGATGAACATTTGAGCATATTTTCTGAGTACATGCATTTTGGTACCACTGACCCTTTCTTCAAAGGCTATCATACAATTCATCTTCACCATCCAAGGTAACCCTTATACTTCATCATTCTCCCGTATGACTATGTAGATGCTCCTTAGATATAATGTAAGCACTAAGCTTCAGATCCAGAACAAATACATCCTTCACCAAGGATACTCTTGACACTCTTGACACCAGGGTATTACATATGCTCCACTACTGTATTTACTATCAGCAAAATAATCCAAACTCAACACTGTGTCACAAACTCTACAAATTCTCAGCTTACTTATAAGCTTTACTGAGATCCAGTTTCTTCAAGAGATCACAATTCCTCTATCCTTACATCCACCAGTAGTTGTTGAAACTGGTGAAGTCTTCAAAGTCAGTAGTCATGCTTTGCCAGAATAAACTACTAATCACATGACCATAATCTCCACCTCTTCTGACCAAAATTGCTAGAGCATCCAACCCCACATGTCTCATCTTAATCATCTTCCAGATATAACCACCAGCAAACATGATATTATAACATCTTTTGGGACATCAGCTTCTCATCACCATTCAAATGACTCATTGCACAAAGAAGTCCTTCAAGAAGCTCCCAATAAAACACAGTCAGAGCAACTTATTCATACACACCTGAATACCATAAGTTCCCACACCCTCTCTGAACCATATCCTAGCAAACTCAACCATATCCAGAGTATCTATACCAAATTCTTTTTCCAGAACATACTTCCATCATTTTATGAAAAACACAGGAATGTTATCTAGTATGGCCTTTTGAATTTTCTCAGAAGTTCTAACAACAACGACTTCCTTCATTTGAGAGATATCCTGGATATTATCATCAGACTTATCTCTGATCTTCCTATTTCTGGAAGAGATGAACACTTTACTCCTGGGTTTTGTAGTACCATCCACATAGATCTTCTGCTTATCAGTTCTCATCTTTGGAGGTGACTCAATAGCTTTCCTCTTCCTTGATTTCAGTCGTTTAGCAACCCCAGGAACCACTTTTGCAATTAGTTCATCATCACTTTTCTTTATTTTAAGGTTAGAAGTACCTTTCTTGACTTGAGATGTTTTAACATCAGCTCTAGCATCTGCATCTTCCAACATAAGGATTGTCAACTTGTGAAATTTTTCTTCTAAACTATAGGAGTCATTAGTCAGGTTGTCATCTTTCTTGGCCTTGCAAGTATTCAGCTCCCAACACTTCTTAAGGTCACAGCTTTTGATCCTTCCATCAGCATTGTTGACTCCTTCATCTTGCTCACATAACTGACTACTCAAGTTGGCTTTTAACACATCAACAGCACCATAAGTCATTAACCCAGATTGACTTTTCACCATACTTTCACACTTGGTGTCACCATCTGATGTTACAGCATCAACCTTAACATCACTAGATAAGCTGCCACTTGAGGTATCCACTGATAGCAATTATCTTTGGATCTTACTCCCTTCATCACTACCTCATTCTACTCATCAGCTACCACACATTCATCTTTGGTGTAGCTTACCTTGTAACCTTCTTCACAAAGTTGACTTATGCTAATTAAATTAGCACTCAACCCTTAAATAAGGAGCACATTATCAAGAGTAAGACCATCATGATTCTTCACTCTTCCAACTCCTTCTACTACTCCTTTTTCACCATTGCCAAAAATAACATCATTTGCATGGCAAGGATTGACCTCTACCAAATGCTTCTTGGATCCAGTCATGTGCTTTGAACATCCACTGTCAAAGTACCATGCATCCATAGCAAAATGTCTATCTGATGTGTGAGCCAATAGACATGTGACCTGAGCTTTAGGAACCCATTGTTTTACTACTTTGGGCCTGACCTCCTTCTGTCTGGATTGAGGAGCAGAGTTTAGATAACCATGAAGCTTGAAGCAAGAGAACTGCATATGTCCAAATCTGCCACAGTAGAAGCATCTAATTCTGTCATCTCTAAAGTGGTTAAACCTTCTGCCACCATGATGATGATGTTGCCGGTGCTGCCATCCATAGTGTTGATTTCTTCTTCCACGATAAGGCTGTTGTCTTCTACTACCATAGTTTGACTGTCTTCTATGGTAAGGATACTGTCTTTTGAACTGTCTCCTATGGTGATGAGGCTTCCTTCTTCCATAGTAATGAGGCACAGCATTGTTGTATCCATATTCATACATGTTCCCCTGATGTTGATGAACCATGTTCTGATTGAACCTACCAGCCTTCATGCTCTTGTGATATTGAGGTGGCATATACTGACTAGCTCCCTGAGACTGTATCTTCCTCTGATGGGGACCATTCTTTTTCTCAACATTCTGATGCTGAACAATCTTCTTAGGGGTAGGATCCTGTCTTTTTGTTTGAGACATTGGTTGAGACAAAAGTTGTGACACTTCCTTCTTTGAACCTGAAGTGCTTTCTTCTGAAGTTCCCTTATCCTCAGCCACATAACCTATCCCAGCTTTGTCTCTAGCAGCTTTTTCTGACTGAAGGATCTTATCAAGTGTGTCTGTACCACAGCTCAGCATCCTAACAGACTTGGTCATTTGATCAAGGTGAGCTCTAACTAGTACAACTTCATTTTCCAGATTAGTCTTTTCATTCTCTAGCTGAGCAATCTGTTGCTTGTGGCACTTGTTTTCTTGACAAATCTCAGCACTTTTTAAACACAGCTCTTGATAGGTAGATGCTAACTCCTCATAGGTTATTTCTCCATCACTAGAATCATCATCAGAAACAACAGCTCCTGTTAAAGCTCTAACATGCTTTGCTGACTCACCTTCACTTTCACTATCTGAGTCAGACCAGGAAACTGTCATGCCCTTCTTCTGCTTTTTCAAGAAGGTGGGACATTCTTTCTTGACATGTCCATACCCTTCACACTCAAAGCACTGAACTCCTTTATCTTGGGCAGTTTTCTCTTCATCTTTCTCTTTTGACTTGCTGATGTCAGAAGATATGTTCTTGACATTAGGCCTGGAGTTATTATTCATTCTCTTGAATACTTTGTTGAACTGTCTTCCCAACATAACTATGGCCTGAGATAGATCCTCATGGGATTCAGAACTCTTTCCTTTTTCTTCTTCATCATTTGACACCAAGGCTATACTCTTTGGCTTCTTTTCTGGTTCTTCTTCATTCAAACCAAGCTCAAAAGTTTGAAGAGATCCAATGAGCTCATCAACTCTCATCTTGTTGATGTCTTGTGATTCTTCAATAGCAGTCACCTTCATCTTGTACCTCTTAGGAAGTGACCTAAGAATCTTCCTTACAAGCTTTTCCTTTGACATCTTTTCACCAAGAGCACTGAAAGCATTAGCCAGCTCCAGAACATTCATGTGGAAGTCATGAATAGTCTCATCGTCCTTCATCTTTAGGCTTTCAAATTTTGATGTTAAAATCTGAAGTCTTGACATCTTAACTCTAGATGTTCCTTCATGTGTAGCCTGTAAAATATCCCACGCTTCCTTAGCAACTTCACAGGTATTGATTAACCTGAAGATATTCTTATCCACTCCATTGAAGATTGCATTTAGAGCTTTGGAATTTCCAAGGGCGAGCTCATCTTCCTCCTTGGTCCACTCTTCTTCAGGCTTTGGCTTAGAGGTGTCTTCTTTATCTTTGCCATCATCATCTTTCTCACACATGACTGGTGCTTTCCATTCTTTAATAACAACCTTCCAAGCCCTGCTGTCCAAGGATTTTAAGAAGGTGGTCATCCTTGGCTTCCAATAGTCATAATTGGATCCATCCAAGATAGGGGGTCTGTTGATGAATCCTCCAACTTCTTTGTCCATCTTTACACCAGAAAGTAACTTCCCTAGATCTCACCCAGAGACAGACAGGATGCCTGCTCTGATACCAATTGAAATTTTGGTATCAGACGTGTGATGTTAAGGTGTGATGTCACAACAACACACTCTGCACAATGGACAGAATAAATAGTAAAAATAACACCAAGAATTGTTCACCCAGTTCGGTCTAACTACATACGTCTGGGGGTTACCAAGCCAGGGATGAAATTCACTACTTGTAGAATTAATTTACAGACTCAACAACCCAGTTGACAATCTCCTAAACTTAATCCCTACGAGTGACTTTCTACCTAAGAAACCACTTAGATATGAGAACACTACTCAATCCCTTAAACACTCAAAGAACAACCTCTTTGAAAACCCTTGATCTTGCTTCCTAGCTTCGATCAAGCAACCACTCTCTATTGCTTCACAGCTTCTAGAGAGGAAAGAAACACAACACCTATTCAAACCCTAGAATAGTGTGAATACAAGCACTCTAAACAAACTCTAGACACTAAGCCTCCAGCTCCTGATCTTCTGAATGTTTTCTGTCACTTTTTCCTTTGGTCTTGTGTGCTTTATATAGCTCCTTGAATTGGTCTTGGACTTGCTACAATATCTCCCAGATTTTTTATTTAAAACTGAATATTTAAAATAGATTTTCTCCTAAAATCTTTTTAAATATTCAACCTTTTAAATCTCCTACAAATCTGCACCAGATCTCCTATGCAGCAGAAAATATCTATCCCAAGATATTCGCATCCAATGAGACAGCATGCTCTCCACAATTCCAGCTAATACGCAACCCTAACAACATCACAGCCTGCTATTGTTAATTCTGCAGATCTGATGTTACAACATGACCTATGTGACATCAGACATCCAACTTCAGCAATTACTTACTTAACACAGCCCAATGTTAAGACTTCAATGTTGCAACATCAGCACCTTGACATCAACATTGAACATACCTTGTTTTACCAAAATTCCAGCCAATCCAGGAACTAACAAAAATATAAACCGTATAAACAAAGTTTTTCTTCTATATTTATCATCGACAAAGTTCACACACTTAAAATCAAGATCAATACATACAAAATGAAGGATACCTACCACTAATCTCGACACAAGATGTGTTTAGCTACACATATTCATGGTAGCTTGTTTCACAAGTTTCGTGAGGAGATGAAAGAGCATCTGCGTCGAATAATCGAGATCGGATGCAAATCCAGCTTCTCAATGTGGAAGATCTCTCTTAGATGAAGAAATATCAGAAACTTATGTTTTTGTGTGATAAAATTAGGTTATGCTCCCAAGAAAATACATAAAGTACTTAAATAGTCCACTTGAAATCCGCATAGTTCGCACTGCAAACTTTTTGTTCGCCTAGTGACCTACAAACTTGGCACCTGAGGTGCCTCTGATAAGCTAAACTGCCTCAAAAGTTCTGCATAAGTTCACAAAGCGAACTATTCGCCTACAAGTTCGCAAAGCGAACTTAGGCCCCTTTTGCTACTGCAATATCCAAGGTGTCCTTCGCCAGGTCTTCGCAAAGCGATGAATCAGCGAACGTTCGCTGGGAAGTTCGCAAAGCGAACTTTAGTCCCTTTTCCTACTGCCCAAAGTCTGGGACCATTCGCTGGGACTTCGCCAATTGTTCGCAAAGTGAACATTCGTTGGCAAGTTCACAAAGCGAACTTGCTTATGTTTTCTTCTTTTCTTTGGCAACTTGGATCCTTTCTTTGTTTCTTACATCTTTGATCAATTAGTGCCTTTTTCTGCACAATAACACACACATTACAAGCACCAAAGGTATTTTCACAATGTTTGAAGAATAATAACAATTCATGAGTAAAATCCACAATTAAACATAAAAGAGTTGAAAATGTCAAGTATCAAATAGAAATATTAGTCATGTTTGACATCTAACAAACTCTCCCCAACTAACTCTTTGTTTGTCGTCAAGTAAAGTATGCCTCTATTGAAAAACAAGAGGATTTGCTCAAGCATTTGATTCAACCAAGAAAAGATAAACGGCTCAAATAAACAACAATTGTAGACAAGCAACGATTACAAATTCCTAAAATCGAACGATGCAAAAGAACATGATTCTTAAACAAATATCAAACAATGTTTCAAGTAACAACTAAATTATCATGCTCATATCACTCTAATACTCCTCTTCGGAAAAAAATTAAAGGAAATTAACGCGTTTGCAACCGCAGGGAAATTTTGCTCATCTGACAAATAATGCAAATACAAAGCAATTCATACAATATCTAATCGATCAATAAAGAAATCATGGAAGCAAAAAAATCACTAAGGAAGCAGTCATGAAGCTTTGTTGCTCTCCCGGATCTATACTATAATGAGGAAGACTACTTCATTGTTAGATTCAGGAATAGAGAGGACAGGGAAAGTGTTATGGCCCAGGGTCCTTATTTCATATTTGGCAAACCGATCTTCATTAGACAATGGAGTGTGGACTTTGAAATGAAATAAGATATCCTGTGTGTGCTACCATTGTGGATCACCATGCCTAATCTTCCTTTACACCTTTGGGGAGAGAAAAGTATTTCAAAGATAGCAAGCGCAATTGGTAAGCCCTTAACTACTGATGAATGCACAACAAGGAAATTACATATTTCTTATGATAGAGTGCTGGTTGAAGTGGACATCACGCAGAAACTTAGAGATTTAGTGAGTATACGAAACTACAATGGCAAGATCATAGAGCAGAAGATTGAGTACGAATGGATGCCTAGCTATTGCCAAACTTGTCTAAGAATAGGACATGATTGTGCTAAAAAGAAGAAGAATGAAAATAAATAACAAATATGGAAGCCTATTGATGTTGTTAAAGAGAAAAAGAAGGATAACATAGGTCAAGAGACTATCTGAGAACTTAGCACAAGTGAAGTTCAGGTGGGAATTAGACCAGAGATAGATCAGAATGAAGAAGATTAGAAAGTGGTTACATCTGGAAAAGTGGATAACGGAAAACGTATTGTCAGCCAATCCCCAAAGTCTTCCTTTATGTCGTTTCAAAATTCATTCACTCCCTTAAGGATTGGAGATAGTCCTATAGGGGAGAACCAACTTGTAAAATGATGGTCACTTGAAATGTCAGGGGCATCAATAAATAAGCTAGACATAGAGAGGTCAGTGCTTATATTGCATCGTTTAAAGTCCCCTTAGTTGCTTTACTTGAAACAAGAGTGAAGAAAAAGAAAATGCATTGAAAATTAGGAAAGCTTTTGGTAATAATTGGCAATTTGTTGATAATTATGATCAGCATGCTAATGATAGAATCTGGATTTTATGGAATAATCAATTGATTAATGTTAAAGTTTTTAGGAGTCATGAGCAGTTTATCCATATTAGAATATTTGGTGTGGATAGGATTTTACAATATAGTGCAACTGTGGTGTATGCTTTGAATCAACTGGAGCACAAGAAAACTTTGTGGAATGACATTAGAAATATAGGCATAAGTATTAGTAGCCCTTGGATTGTTATGGGAGATTTCAATAATGTTCTATCTAGCCAGGACAGAATTGGAGGCAACCCTGTGAGTGTGTCAGAATACAAGGATCTTGATGACATGATGCAATTGGTAGGGTTGTTTGAAGCTTTCTCTAAAGGTAGTCATTATACCTGGACCAACAAACTTACCAGTGGGGTAATCTATTCTAGGATAGACAGACTGATTGGTAATGCTGACTGGTTTCAGATGTTTCATGAAGCTGTTGTGGTGAATCTGGCACCTAATATTTCTGATCATACACCTGTAAAAAATTTTATTGCTAACCAAAGGCCTAAATACAGTTCCATGTTTAAGTTTTTGAATTATCTTGTTTCAGATCCTTCTTTTATACAAGTTGTGACTCTGAGTTGGCACCAGGATATGGATGGAAGACCAATGCATAGACTTTGGACTAAGTTGAAGAGACTTCAACCTATTCTGAAACAAATGTCAAGGAAATTCTCAAACATTCAATGTCAGATTGTGCAGGCCAGGCAGGATCTTAGTAATGCTCAAGATAAGCTCCAGTAAAACCTATTTGATTCTCATCTCATTGAGCAAGTGAAGGATTATAATGATAAACTACTGTATCTGAACCAGGTGGAAGAAAGTATTTTGATTCAAAAAGATAAAGTCACCTGGCTTAAGTTTGGGGACAATAACACTGCTTATTTCCATGCTTCTGTCTAAGATAAAAACAAGCAAAATAGTCTAAATTCTCTTGAAGCCTTGTCTGGAGAACTTTTGACTAGCCAAGATAGTATTGAACAAGAGATATTGAACTTTTACACTCAGCTTGTTGGCACCAAAGCTACCATTCTGATTGGTTTTGATGTTCCTTATGTGAGAAATGGTAGGACCCTATCTAGAGATGATGCCCAGTTGCTTATCAAACCCATTTCTGAGCAGGAAATTTGGGATGCTCTTAATAGTATAGGTAACAACAAAGCTCCTGGTATAGATGGCTTTAATGCTTATTTTTTCAAGTCTACTTGGTCCATTGTGAAAAAGGATGTTCAAGAAGCCTTACGGGAGTTCTTTAACTCTAGCAATATGTACAAAGCTTTGAACTGTTCTCTGGTAACTCTTATTCTTAAATCTAATGCAGCCAATACCATAAAGGACACGAGACCTATAGTTTGTTGCAGACCCTTCTACAAATCCTTTCTAAAATCCCCACTTCTAGGCTTAGGAAGGTAATTGGTTCTGTTATTGATCAATCTCAAAATGCCTTTGGGCCGGTAGAATTATTCAAGATAACATTCTTCTTGCTCATGAGTTGATTAGAGGATATAGTAGAAAACATGTCTCTCCTAGTTGTATGGTCCAAATGGACATACAAAAAGCCTACGGCACCGTTGATTGGGATGCTTTGGCTCAGATTATAAAGGAATTGGGCTTTCCTCGAGTTTTCATAAACTCGATCATGGCGTGTGTCACATCTGTTTCTTATAGGTTCTCCATCAATGGCTCCCCTTCTAAAGTGTTGATAGCTAAACGTGGCCTTAGGCAGGGTGATCCCATATCACCTCTCCTATTTGTGACGATTATGGAGTATTTGCATAGGCTTCTCATAGGTCTCAAGGATAATCCCAATTTCAATTTTCACCCTAAGTGTGACAAGCTGAATATTATTAACTTGTGCTTTGCAGATGATATTCTGCTATTTGCCAGGGGTGGTGTGGGTTCAGTTCAGCTTTTAATGGCTAGGGTGAAGGACTTCTCAAGAGCAACTGGCCTCATTATGAGTATTCCAAAGAGTAAGCTCTATTTTGGTGGCTTGGATGATCGTACCAGAAGTCAAATTCAGGGGGGAACTTGCTTTGAAATGGGTTATTTACCTTTCAAATATCTAGGTGTCCCTTTGGATTGCAAAAAGCTCTCTGTCAATAACTGTCAACCTCTCTGTGATAAAATGTTGCATAGACTCAAGCACTAGAGTACTCGTTTATTGTCGTATGCTGGAATACTCCAACTGATCAAAAGTGTATTATTTTCAATGGCTAACTATTGGATCCAAATTTTTCCCTTGTCTAAAAAAGTGATTCACCATGTTGATAGCCTTTGCAGAGATTTCCTTTGGTCTGGTTCAGATATCAATAGCATGAAGGCCCCCATTGCTTGGGGCCATGTTTGTGACTCTCTTGAAGCAGGTGGGCGAAATGTTATATCATTGGTGGAGTGGAACAAAGCTTCCATTGGGAAGTTATTGTGGAATATTTGGAAGAAACAGGACAGCTTATGGAACCGTTGGATTCATACTTATTATATGAAAGGGTCTGAGCATATGAATTATAATCCTGGTGTAAATTGTTCTTGGCTGGTTAAAGCTATATTTAAGCATCAAACCATGTTGGTAAACTCGACTGTGTGGCTGGATTTTCAGGTTAATGGCAGGTACAAGATTAGACGTATGTATGATCTGCTGCGTGGTGACAAACCAAAGGTTGAATGGCAGAAATTTTTTTATGGCAACCTTGCTAGACCCCGGGCCATTTTCACTTTGTGGGTGGCTTGCCAACAAAGACTTCTCACTAAAGATTGGATGCAGAAATTTGGAATGTCATCTGATGGTGCGTGTGTCTTTTGTGGTGTAGCTGAGAACTATCGGCATTTATTTTTCGAGTGTGCTAGAACTAACCAAATTTGGAAGCAAGTACTTGCGATGTTTGGGATTATACGAGACCCCTGTGATTGGAATGATGAGCTTAGGTGGATTAGTCATCATTGCAAAGGCAAAGGTAGAAAATGTAAGATTTTGAAGATTGTCATTGCCGAGACGGTTTATTATTTGTGGAGTATGCGTAACAAGGTTGTCTTCCAAAATTGTAGCAAGTCTCCATAGTAGTTGCATAAAGGATATGATCTATAGATGTATTGAAAAAGATAGGAAGCTTGTAGCCTTTTGTAGTAGGATTTGATTTTTTTTTGTTGGTCTTTTGTCTTTTTGTAGCCTGGATCTTTGGATCAGCGTGTACTTCATTCCCCTTTTTGGAGTTAATAAATTCTTTATTCCCAAAAAAAACCTTAAGTGAAAGCGCCTTGCTTTTTAAGGCAAGGAAATCAATAAAAACAAAGTTCCAAGGTTCAAGAAGAAAAATTTTTAGACACTCTCAAAAATTCAATGATGAACTTGATTTTTAAATTATGTACAACACAAAGTTCATCACTAAATGATATCTAATTTGTTTTAGGCTCAAAGGGCTAACGAATACTCACTACTCACCGGTAAATCACTGTTTGAAAATGGTTGTGCTCAATATCAACAAATGCCTTGATCATTTCTAATGCTTCCACAAAATCACACAAATCACAAGATAAAGCATGAAACAAAAAACAAAATTTTGGACCTAAGTGACATAAGCAATCAATAAAGTTGTAACAAGAAACAAAATTTTATTTGTACAAAGACAAGAAGTTCTAACACATTCTAAATCCTAGAAATAGGTAACTATGTACCTTGCCAACAATTACAGGCTTAAATTCTATCATTGCCATCCAACTTGGAAGAATCTACTTTGATGAACAACAATCACCAACCTAGAAGTTTATTTCATAACCACATCCAAAAATGGAAACATTAAAGCATACCAACATAATACAATAAAAAGCATATCAACATTTTAACAGTTGAACATTCGTTAACTGAAGAATTCAACTCTTAAAAACAATAATAATAATACTAAAAAACTAAAATAGAAACAAAAAATAAAAACTGAACAAATTCAACTGATAAACAAAATACTAATAATAATAGCATAATAGTGTTATGGTGTAAAACACCGACAAAAGTCATTAGTACTTCATAAGGGTACAAAGTACATCAAAATCCCAAAATAATCCACATAGTGGATAAAGTACAATAATAAAAACTGAAACATAAAACATAACAACAAGAAAACTTCACTTTGACAAACAAAGAAAGTACAAAATGACAACACCAAAATCAGTCCTCTTCGGACTCGGAACCAGAACCCTCAATCTCCTCCTCCTCAGAACCAGACTCAGATCCAGATACCTCCACAAGCTCATCATCACCATGATCCTCCGCATCAGTATCCTCCTCAGGCTCACCAGCTGCCTCTGCTCCTCCTCTGAAAACTGGCCTGGCCTCAGGCCAACCAGCATAAGCTAGGAATTGCTCCATAGTCATCAAAGAGTGGTCCACAGAGGGCTCACGGATCTGCAGCTACAATACCTGCATCGAATCATGTAAATCCATCATGGCACGCTTGTCGCTCTCGGGATTTTCATCCAAGTACAAACGCGAAAGTGACACCGAAACAGAGTTGACAGCAATGTGTATTTATCCCAAGAGAGGGAAAGGAAACACCGCATAAACCTGAGGGAAGGAAAAAGCATGGTCTTGCGACCAAGAGAACTGGGTTCGGGAGTCGGTTACGCGAGAGGAAGGTATTAGCACCCCCGCGCGTCCATCGTACCCGATGGGATCCACGCTTGTTGTTCGATCAAAGGGTGTAGGAAAATATGCTGGAAAAGAAAGGAACAAGAATGGAAAAGAAAGGAGAGACAAATGTAGGGAAAATAAAAGAAGTGCTCGAATGGGCCCTACCCCACTGCCTACGTATCTCATCGGGAACATGAGAATCAGAGCGAAGTAGTTCCCCTAACTAAGGGAAAAGTTGTTTGTGTTTTTTAGTGGAAACGTCAGAGTGCGCGTTCCAGCAGTTAGGTGTTGCAGCTCGCTGTAGGGAGACTTAGGCGTTACCTGTTTGCGGTGGAAAGGACGTGATGAATCCTTAAGGAATAGAAGGAAGGAGATGAGAAGAGAATTTGTTTGTTTTTGTCTTTTAAGGAGAAGTGTTTTGTTTATTGGTGTTTAGCAACACATATTGTATTTAAGTCCTTCATGTAGGATCGAATGCGTCGCATGGTCGTCCTAACAGGACGTATGCTAAACATTCTAAGAAAATGAGAGAAGACCCCTCACCTCCTCATTCCCACATGAAAGGCTCAAATACAATGCATGCTATGCCTTTATTAAGTGTTTTTTATTTTATTTTGAGATGAGAAGAAGAGAGACTCAAATGGTTGAGAAAGGTAAAATCTAACGAGGGAGACTAAGACGCAAACCCTAAAGTTATCATACATGGATGTTCCTATGGTTAATGTGGTTTAAGAAATCTAATCCTAAGAGGAAAGAAAAGAAGAATGAATTAAACAACTCACTTCTAAAGTAGAAGATGAGTTGTAACTCAAAAGGGGGAAGAAAGAAATTATTCAAGGAAAGCATATAAATGCTTATCATGATCACAAATTGAATGATTATAGGAGATAAGAAAAAATGAAAGAAAGAAATGTATGTGGAAGCATATCCACACCCTTACTTACCATTAACACCTACATGAAAAGGTTAGTTCAAAAACTATTTACAAGTAGTGAAATAAGGAAAGGCTACCAAACAAACTACGCACAAGCAAAGTCTTAATCATCAAATAAAAACAACTATGAAAGGAATAGGTGAAAGATGAGTGGACATGCAAAGTGATCATGAAATAATGCTACACAAAATATCAAGGTCAGAATCAAATACCATTTATAAATGCCTCATAATGCATATGAATCATCATACAAATCATGAATAAAAGAATACAAGTAGAAGAAATAAGATGAAGAAAAAGTAAGTATAAGAGAGATATGTTCAATTAGATGCACAAAGTGACATATTAGAGATGCATAACATGTGAAATGATTAATGAATGCATATGGGCAGTGGCATACCATTGATGAGATGCTAATGGAATGAGGGAAATGTCATACAAAATACACACATGAGACATGTAGAGCATAAGAGGAGATAAGAGATGGAAACATGTCAAAGTTCAAATTAGAATGCATAAACTCATATCAAATGCAAATGCAAATCAAAGTGACTTATAATGAAACAAAGGTGACCTATTATATCATACAAATGACCTATAAGAGATGCACAAACAATCATAAAATGGTGGCATAAATGCCTCATCAAAACATGTTAGTATGAAGTAGAATAAAGTGCACACAAGTAACTTCAAATGCAAGGCATCAACAAATATCAAAGCACATGATAAAATTGTAAAAAACAAGTCTTAAACAACCTAAGTCAGAAGCACAAACATGTATTAAAACTCATAGCAAAATTCAAGAGAAAACATGGCCAAAGGATTTCACAAGATCACATTGAACAAACCAAAAGGAAGTGCAAAGATGAACATGCAAACATGTGATAAAATGACTTCAAAAATTAAAATAAAATTTATTTAAAGGATTTAATGTGTTATCTAATCAATGCAAAAAGAATGAGTCAAAAACAGTTTGTGAAATAAGATAAATAAAATGTGCAAGTTAGAGTATCAATGAAGAACCTCACTCAAAAAGAAATTGAAAAGAAATTATTGAATTATGCTAAAAAATTGATAAAACCATAATTAAAAATTATAGAAAATTACTTAAATGAGTAAGGATGTCACCTGAATTTATTTAGAATTTTCCAATGTGTTTTAGTATTTTTAAAATAAGAAAATGGAAATAACATGAAAAAGAAAATAATATATGAAAATAAATGGGGAGGGGGTGCAGCGTGAGTAAATTGCCAGTTAAAAATGAAATGGGCTTGGGATAGGGGTGTGCCAATAGAAAAGTATGTTCAGTCCACAAAGCGTGTGCTTATGTGTGATAGAGTGTATGTGCAGTCAATACGTGGATACAATCATGGCCATTAGATCAAACAGTCAACACTCATTAAGAAAATTATGACAATCACATGGATGAGAGCGCGTGCACATGTTAATCACCAAACACATGCACACATGCAAGCATCAGAAACAAGAAAAAGAGATCACGTGAGAGACCACACATTCATTAATGTGTTGGCAAAATAAAGAGCGTTGGATCAATGTCAATGCAAGATCATCATGCAAGTACACACATCAAGCGAATCAGAATTAAGGTCCACAATAGATAGCATACATGCACACACATAGAAGTCACTCAGGTTAAAAAAGATGCACGTGAGAGGGAGGGTGGATCATTTATGCGTTTTCAACATCACAACCACACGATGCAAACAATCCAATGGCCGTGATTTAAAGTTGAAAACCCTAGCTGATAAATGTCACCGGCCGGAGAAGGACCTCCGGTCGTCTTCTCCGGCGATACGCCACCACCTGCAACTCTTACATTGTTCCAGAAATGAGTAAAATGCCTACCATTCGAAAGCTAAGGTTAAGCACATCACAACCACCATTGAAGTCAACAAACCATGCACACACAGCAAGAAACATCCACAAACATCTTTGCCCTAACTTCTGAAACTAAGCATCTAGCATGCCTATCAACTAGCCGGATTCAACATAGCTTCTAATAAGCTAAAATTAGTGTAAAACAACTTAAAATTAATGCAAATCAAGTGAGATAAGTTTGAACAAAAACCTAAAATATGGAGCAACTTGAACACAAGAAAGCCAGAGAGGAGAATCCTTTGCTCTTGATCTTCTTAAAGAGCAAAATAAATGCTCTAAATCTTGAGAATGAGAAGAAATGATAATTGAAATTAAGGAAATGGTGATTGTTCTTGCTTATTCTTGTTCAAAAAACCACACTGAAGATGATGATTGATGAAGATGAGTGATGAAAGTGATTGAATCGTGTGAGATCAGAGAGAGAATTCTCAGAGAGTTTGAGAGAATTTTTGGAGTGAGAGTGAAGAAAATGAAGTTGTTCTGAAAATGTGAGTGTGTTTGAATTATATAGGTGAGGTTAGAAACTAACTACAATGGTTAATTGAGTTGGTTAAGTAAGTTGGAGCTTGGTTAAATGAGTTCACCCTAACTAACTGAGTTAAGTTAGTTAGGGAGGTTGGCTATGGTGTGGGTGAGTTCATGATACTATGGTGAAGATAAGAATGAATGGTGTTGATGTTGTGTTTATTTTATGCTGCAGCAAGGAAGCTTGTGGTGTAAGTTTTCTGTTTCCTTTTTGATGTATGAAGCAGCATGTATGGCATGTGTAAGTATGAGAATGTTGGTTCAAATGTAGTAAAGAGTGATGATGTGAAGCATGCGTGCAAGCTGATGAAACAACAACTACAATGTCAACACTTCAATTTGGACAACATGATTTCAATGCGAGCAAGGGACTTTGAGGATGAATATCTCTCACTTTGATGGATGACAATGCATGATTTTGGTGGCAAATGAAAGAGGACACATGGGAGAATAAATTTGATGTTGAAATGAAGATGGATTGAGGCCTTTAAGATGGTGGAAAATGACTTGGAACATAAGCAATCCAAAATGGTTCATGGGCGAGGCAAACTTGCCAGGCATGGCAACAATGGCACATGAATTTTCAAAGTAGAGCACCCATGTTTGAACCCTAATATCTCCCTCATAACTTGCTCAAATGAAAAAATGTCCAACATCAAAGTTGAAGTGGACATTGAGAGGAACAACTTTGATGTTCAACATTTTTTCATTTGAAGCTTCCTTCAATGAGAAAAATGGCTTGAAATTTGGCACACCAGGTGTTTGACAAAATTATGGCGCGCAAACCTGGTCTTGCTTGGTCATGACTTGGTTTTTGACCTAGTTTTGTCAAACTTTGATTGACCATAACTCCCTCAATTTTGATCCAATGGAAGAGTTATTTATATGGATTTGAAGCTTAGAATGTGAAATTTAATTGGTTCAACTTGGGCCTGAGGTTTGAAGCATTTATCATGGAGAAAGGAAGCCTCAAAGTGTGGTTCAAAATGGTCCAAACTTGCCATTTTTGGAAACCCTAAATTTCCAAAAAAGGAAACTTTGTACATTTCTTGATTTTTCATGATTCCTCCATCATTTCTTGATCAAATCTTGTCCAATGAACATATGTAACTTGAATTTCATGAATTTGACCTTGAAAAGTCAGGAGTTGACTTTTTTCAATAACAGTTGACTTTTTCCCCAATTTCTTGATTCTCAAGCAACTGGTCAATTGAACCTCCTCTGAAATGAACCAATGGCCAATCTTCCCTTCTTAGACACTTAATATCATGTAGAAAACATTGCGATCAAGTTTGAATCAAAATTTCATCAGGAGCCTGCTTGAACCCAAAACCCTAATTTGGACTGTTTTGTTAGGAGGTGGTGCACTGCCCAATCTTCTTGATGAATTCCCATCTTCCAATGACTTGTGAGATCAATTGGGATGATGTATGATGTAAGAGACCCTTGAGGCTTGCTTGAAGACCCTTGGCTCTTGTTCTCTTGCTTTGGATGATCAACACCTGCAATCCACTGATCACATGCCCTTATGCAAGATGCAATGCAATGCTTTATGTTTTATTTTCCTATGCTTGAATGCAATGCAATGAAATGAAAGCATATGCTAAATGATATGAAAAATGAGAGGGAAAATTTTGGGGTATTACAGCTGCCCCTATTCAATCACTGTTGACCTGAATGGATGATAGCGATGGCTTTTAGACTTTCAAGGTATGGAGGGATTGAATACCGAAAATAACCAGAAAATTTGCACTCTGTGGAGAAGAAGAAAAGGGATATAAACCCAACCAAATGAACTCTGTTTAGATAAAAAAAACTCTGATGGGAATAATAGCACTGGAGAGATGTCTTTTAAACGATGCCAGACGACTACTGGCTTGCCACACTGCGGGTGGACTTTAAGAACGTCTTTTAGCATGACGCCAGACGACTACTGGCTTGCCACACTACGGGTGGACTTTAAGAACGTCTTTTAGCACGACGCCAGACGACTACTGGCTTGCCACACTACGGGTGGACTTTAAGAACGTCTTTTAGCACGACGCCAGACGACTACTGGCTTGCCACACCGCGGGTGGACTTTGAGGATGTCTTTTGGCACGACGCCAGACGACTACTGGCTTGCCACACTGCGGGTGGACTTTGAGGATGTCTTTTGGCACGACGCCAGACGACTACTGGCTTGCCACACTGCGGGTGGACTTTAAGAACGTCTTTTAGCATGACACCAGACGACTACTGGCTTGCCACACTGCGGGTGGACTTTCGCGAATCTACGGTTGGTCTTTGCTGACTTGCCACCCTTGGATGGACTTTTTCCAATCTGCGGTTGGACTTTGTTGACTTGCCACCCTTGGATGGACTTTTGCCAATCTGCGGTTGGACTTTGTTGATTTGCCACCCTTGGATGGACTTTTGCCAATCTGCGGTTGGACTTTTGAAAGAGTTCAACACTGGATTACGCTCTGCATACACATCAGACATCCCTGCTGACTCTGCTGAGGAACAATGATCAATGATTTGACCTCAGATACTCCCGAAAGGATGATATCTCTGCTGGAGAATGAATGAATAATCTGTCTGCTTCGAATTGTCACGCTTGCCAAAAAATAAATTGGACTTTGAGATACAAAGGAGTGATGCTTCTACCAGGAATTATTTCATCTGCCTGGGGATGAGTTCTGGTCATGGCAACTCCGCTGGAAGAATGACAACTTTCTAACTTGGCTGGGGAAAGAATGTACTAACACTCTGCTGAGGAAGAGATTTTGTTGATCTGATAAACCTCGGCGGGGAGAAAAAACAACTCAGCTGGGGAGTATTACTGACTGGATTCAATGCTGAATTTTGTAGGGGATACAACCGCCGGAAATACGATCTTGCTGAGGATTGGAACTACTCCGTCGGGGATACGCAAATCCTGGTTAGAAGACATTCTGTTGCGATATGCTGGGAAAGAGTCCCTAGAGATCTGCTGGAAAAACACACAGAAAACTGTCGATAAGGCTCCACTGGGGATAATGGGTTTACAACAAGCTCTACTGGGGAGAACCATTTCAACGCGTCTCGTGCTGGAGATGCCCCTTGAGAGGATTTTACAGAAGACCAAGCATCTTCCAACTCTTAGACAAATACCGAGACTTGAGCTAGACGAATTAACCGGGAGGCCACCCTACTGGGAATAATAGATCTGGAACATCTCTTGCCAGGGAATTTCATGATGGCCCCATGCTTGGGAGGGATCACAAACTCGCTTTTGGCCCCAGATTACGCGGCTGATCTGAAGAAATCGTCCCAAGAGGATTTTACAGAATATTTGGCATCTTCAAACTCCTGGACACTCACTGAGTCCCGAACATTAACTTCGGGGTCGGCGAAGCAACTCTACTGGGGAGTTTGTAACCGTTGTTGACTCAGAAATGCTTGTAGCTGTTGGAAGTACTGAATAGGAGACTCGACTTAATAAGATACAACGGTACCTAGTGGAAATTAAATTGTCGATATCGAATCATTGTGAGCGACCGTCAGCTGATTAATGGACTCAATCAGTAAAAGTCGTGACAAAGGGGTGACACACAAGCCCCTTCCTGAATATAATCGCCCCTGTATTCTGACTAGGGATAAGTGATCACTTGTCTGGAAGAGAATGGCTCTCACCTTTGAAATCACTTGTACCTATTACCTGCAAGCAAAGGGATATGCATGTATGCCCCGTGCCGGATATGACTTCTGCAAATGAGAAAATCCAACTCTGAACCATCACTTGTTGGGGAGAAAGGTTTTGATGCATCTCTACTGGGGAATTTCCAACCGTTATCGACACAGAAAAGCTTGTAGTTGTTGGAAGTACTGAATGAGAGAATCGACTTAATAAGATACAATGATACCCCATTGAAATTAATTCACCGATATCGAATCGTCGTGAGTGACCGTCGACCGAATGATGGACTCAATCAGTAAACGTTGTGACAAAAGGGTGACATGTGAACCCTTTCCTGAACATGATTGCCCCGGCATTCTGCATGGGGATAAGTGATTACTTGTTTGGAAGGAATGACTCTTGTGCTTGAAAACACCCGGATTTATTACCTGCAACAAAAGAATACACACACATACCCCAGAATATTGCGTGGTTTGAATCCACCATCCAGGATTACTTAACATTCAAAGTAATTTTAAATGTTTTTCTGCACATGTTATTGTAAAGCCACAATGTTTTCAAATGCAATGTTTTATCAAAAATTCAGACTTTTTGCAAACAAAGCAATAAAACAAAATAAGAAGCCTTTGACTGAAATTCAATTTATTGATTGAAACGCCCAGAATAGGTAAGTACATCAGGAAGCAATCCCTGGAAAGAGGTGATTGCTGAAAATTGAGAAATGAAACTATCCTAATGGCAATGTGAAAACGGCATTCCACTGAGTTTCAATTCTGCTATGGCCAGTATGTCTTCAAAACTCTCCGACCTTTGCCTTCTGAGGAGTGATTAGACTGATTCCTACCCTTCGGAGTGTCAGTTGCTGAAATGGTAATGGAGTACAGATAACTCAGACCGCAATCATTCGCTTAAATCCCTCTTTTGCGTGGACCGCCCTTTCGGGTTTTCAATCCACCGGGATACCCTTTTTTGCCTGAGTTGTCCTTGCGGATTTTCAACTCACCGGGTGTACAAATTTTTATTTTATCCCTAATTTTTGCCCAAACCTTTTTGTTCTGTTTTTATGGTTCGTCGGGATGCCCTTTTTTGCCTGGACTTTTCTTTTTTTGTCCAGCGGGTCTCTTTATGCGAAGTATTTTTTGACTAAGTCTGAGTTGACAGGAATGAAAAATCTTCGCCATCCATGGTTGTAAGCACTAAGGCTCCGCCCGAGAAGACCTTTTTAACCACGAATGGACCCTCATAGTTGGGAGTCCATTTGCCCCTGTGATCTGTACTAGGAGGGAGGATCCTTTTGAGTACCACATCTCCAACTTTGTAAACCCGAGGACGCACCTTTTGGTCGAATGCCTGCTTCATCCTCCGCTGGTATAACAGCCCATGACACACAGCTGCCAGTCGTTTCTCTTCAATAAGGCTCAACTGATTAAATCTGGCACGAACCCATTCAGCTTCGTCTAACTTGACATCCATAATGACTCTGAGGGATGGAATCTCCACTTCAACCGGTAACACTGCCTCCATATCGTATACAAGTGAGAATGGTGTTGCCCCAGTGGACGTGCGTACTGACGTTCGGTACCCATGCAAGGCGAACGGTTGCATCTCATGCCAATATTTATATGTGACAACCATTTTCTGCACAATCTTCTTAATGTTCTTGTTGGCCGCCTCCACAGCGTCATTCATCTTCGGGCAATACGAAGAAGAATTGTGATGTTCAATTTTGAAGTCCAGGCACAACTCAGCCATCATTTTGTTATTCAGATTAGAACCATTATCAGTAATGATTCTCTCGGGCACTCCGTAGCGACAAATAATATCCCGTTTCAGGAAATGAGCTACCACTTGCTTAGTGACGTTGGCATAAGATGCTGCTTCAACCCATTTAGTGAAATAATCAATGGCGACCAGGATGAAACGATGGCCGTTTGAAGTAGTAGGCTCAATTTTTCCAATCATATCAATGCCCCACATTGCAAAGGGCCAAGGAGAGGACATGACACTTAACGGATTTGGAGGTACATGCACTTTGTCTGCATAAATCTGGCACTTGTGGCATTTGCGGGCGTACTTGCAACAATCTGTCTCCATTGTCAACCAATAATACCCCGGCCTCAATAATTTCTTTGCCATTGCATGTCCTCCGGCATGGGTACCGAAAGAGCCTTCATGCACTTCCTGCATTAACAGGTCTGCTTCGTGTCTATCCACGCATCTGAGCAGAACCATGTCAAAATTTTGTTTGTACAGTGCGTCATCTTGGTTCAGGAAGAAGCTACCAGACAACCTTCTCAACGTCTTCTTATCTTTGGTAGATGCCCCAGGCGGGTACTCTTAACTTTTCAAAAAACACTTGATATCATGAAACCATGGCTTGTCATCAGGCGCTGCATCAACAGCAAACACAAATGCAGGTCTGTCAAGACGAGACACTTCAATCTTGGGTACATGGTTCCACCTTTGCACTTTGATCATAGAAGACAATGTGGCCAAGGCATCAGCAAACTTATTCTCATCTCAGGGAATATGGTACAGCTTCACTGTTGTGAAAAATGTCAACAATCTTCTCGTATAATCTCTATACGGAACCAGATGCGCCTGGTGCGTGTACCAACTCCCTTTCACTTGATTAATTACCAAAGCTGAATCACCGAAAATATCGAGGGTCTTAATTCGCAAATTAATCGCCTCCTCAATCCCCATTATACAAGCTTCATATTCTGCTTCATTGTTGGTGCATCCGAAAGTTACTCGGGCAGTGAAAGGCATATGAACACCTTCCGGCGTGATGAGAACTGCTCCAACTCCGCACCCGTTCATGTTGACAGCCCCATCAAACATCAAACTCCATTTGGATTCAGGGTCTGGCCCCTTCTTCGGGAGTGGTTCCTTGTAATCTTTAGCTTTGAGAAACTGATGTCCTCATCAGGGAAATCAAATTTCATGGGTTAGTAATCGTCAATCGGCTGTTGCGCAAGATAGTTTGACAGGATACTTCCTTTGATGGCTTTCTGAGAAGTATACTGAATATCATATTCTGTCAAAACCATTTGCCACCGTACAACTCTGCCTGTTAGTGCTGGTTTCTCGAAGATGTATTTGATAGGATCCATTTTGGAAATCAATAAAGTCGTGTGCCTGAGCATATACTGCCTCAATCGCTTAGCAGCCCATGCAAGTGCACAGCATGTCTTCTCAAGCATTGAGTACCGGGACTCGCAGTCATTGAACTTTTTGTTCAGGTAGTAGATAGCATGCTCCTTCCTACCTGTCTTGTCGTGTTGACCAAGAACACAACCCATAGAACCTTCAAGCACTGTCAAATACATTATCAAAGGTCTCCCTGAAACTGGAGGCATGAGAATTGGAGGTTCCTGCAAGTATTCTTTTATTTTATCGAACGCCACTTGGCAATCGTCATTCCACCTGACCGTTTGATCTTTTCTTAGCAGTTTGAATATTGGTTCCCATGTGGCTGTTAGGTGAGATATGAACCTTGAAATGTAATTCAATCTTCCTAAGAAACCACGAACCTCTTTTTCTGTTCTCGGTTCAGGCATCTCTTGTATTGCTTTAACCTTGGTAGGATAAACCTCAATTCCTTTTTCACTTACGATGAAACCCAGCAGCTTTCCAGAACGCACCCCGAAAGTGCACTTGTTTGGATTCAACCTCAAGCGGAACTTTCTCAACCTTTCAAACAACTTTTTCAAGTTAATCAGATGTTCTTCCTCCGTTCGCGACTTGGCAATCATGCCATCCACATAACATTCAATCTCTTTGTGAATCAAGTCGTGAAATAATGTTACCATTGTCCGCTGATACGTTGTCCCTGCGTTTTTCAACCCAAAAGGCATCACTTTATAACAATATGTACCCCATGGGGTAATGAACATGGTCTTCTCCATATCCTCAGGTGCCATCTTAATCTGGTTGTACCCGGAGAAACCGTCCATAAACTAGAACACTGAAAACTGAGCTGTGTTATCAACCAGCACGTCGATGTGAGGTAGTGGGAAATCATCTTTCGGACTCGCTTTGTTAAGATCTCGATAATCCACACACATTCTAACCTTTCCGTCCTTCTTTGGTACCGGCACGATGTTGGCAACCCAGGGAGGATAATTGGTCACAGCAAGAAACCCTGCATCCCACTGCTTCTAAACTTCTTCTTTGATTTTTATGGCCATATCGGGATGAGTCCGACGAAGTTTCTGCTTAACTGGCGGGCATTCTTCTCTCAATGACAGCCTGTGCACAATAATATCAGTATCCAATCCCAGCATGTCCTGATACGACCAGGCGAAGATATCAACATATTCACACAACATTTCAGTCAAAGCTTCTTTACATCTGCTTGCAGGCTGGCACCAATCTTGATCTCTTTCTTAACGTCCTGGGTGCCAATATTGATGATCTCTATGGTCTCTTGATGAGGCTGGATGGCCCTTTCCTCTTGTTTTAACAATCTGGCCAGTTCCTCAGGGAGTTCACAGCCCTTCTCATCCCCTTCTTCGGCTTGATAAATCGGTTTGTCAAAGTCATACATAGCCATAGCAGAACAGTTATCAATGAAATCCGGAGGATCAAGTCTGCACGAATGGTTTCATGCTTTATTTTAGAATTTATTTTAGAACAAAAAGAAATGAAACATTGCCATTTTTAATTTTTTGTGCAAAAATAAAAAAAATGAAAGACAGGGAACAAAGTTTGAGTGCAAAACGTCCTTTATTAATGATTAAAATTGCAAATGAAAATGGGTGGCCCTACAAATGAATCTGAACGCCTTGGGTAGAGCGCCAGATTTTAACATGCATTATGATTAAAGAAAAACAAAGAAAATTACTCTGTTTGAAGAGTAACTTGGACGATTTCTTCAACATACCAGTTTTGCAATTGTTGTCCCGAGGCACGTGGGCGTACCCAATTGTCTAAGCCACAGTCACTGTCAATGCCATCTTCTGTAGCTGCACAAGACTGGTCTGGGTAAATGATTCCCCCATTGCTGAAAGTGATGGGTCCACTGTACTTTGCAACAGAATCCATAGAGGGTTGATAGCCAATACCAAACTTGTCCTCCTTCATTGATGTCTCTATCAACTTGCCCCAGCCTTGGGCATTACCCGCTCTAACAACCTCGGCAGCTTGCTTATAAGACAAAATGGACGTGTCGGCTCTATCTGGTGTAGGGGAAGATTCAGGCACTTTATCAATGTTCACTGCCTCGAACGACTGGCAAAGCATTTCGTGGATTTCCCCATCCATCTCAACATACTTGAATGTGGACAAATGACTGACAAAAATGTCCTCTTCACCACACACAGTCACTATTTGTCCCTCAAACTCATACTTCAGCTTTTGATGTAATGTGGATGTAACAGCCCCGGCCGCATGAATCCATGGGCGACCTAATAAACAGCTATAAGCAGGCTGTATATCCATCACGTGGAATGTAGCTTTGAACACTTGAGGTCCAATTTGCACAGGTAATTCCACTTCACCAAACACGGATCTTTTCGTCCCATCGAACGCTCTAACAACCAAATCACTTGGCCTTAAAATCAATCCATCGACTTCCAGCTTCATCAGTGCCTTCTTAGGCAAGACATTGAGCGAGGAACCAATGTCTACCAACACGTGGGACAACACCGCACCCTTACACTCCATTGTAATATGTAGAGCTTTGTTGTGGTTTCTACCTTCAGACGTCAAATCTAGGCTTGTGAAACCCAATCCATGACTGACATTGACATTAGAAATCACACCCTCGAGCTGATTGACGGTAATTTCTTGTGGAACATAGGCTCTCTTCAACACTTTCAACAAAGCCTCTCGGTGTGCATCAGAGCACATCAACAATGACAAAATTGAGATCTTCGAGGGCGTCTGATTCAATTGATCGACAATTTTGTAATCACTTTTCTTTATTATTCTCATAAACTCTTCTACCTCGTTGTCAAAGGTAATCTTGGGCTCTGTCTCAGGCACGGGCACACTCTCAGCCACCTATTTTCCTTTAGCTTTCGCCGCCGCCTCGACTTCTTTATCACTTCGAAGGGTTTGGGGAGCAAACAACCTTCCACTCCTGGTAAAGCTACCTACACCACCCACGTTATCAATATTTGAACTGGCTAATGTTCTGACTTCCTGCTTTTTCCCCTCATAGTACACATCTGCCCCATAGTGTCATGGGATTGCTTTATTAGAGGTGAACAGAACTGGTCCTGGCACCGTGATGGTAACAGAACTAGGTCTTTCCGGAACAACGCTTGCTACAGGAGCTGCCCTTACAGGTACTTGAATTTTAGCAGGAGTATAATAAATGGTCACAGTTGACACCTCATAAATATCTTTCACAACCCGGTCAAACTGTAGATGGCCTTCATTGATCAGATTCTGCAAACCAACTCTCAATTTATCACAGCCATTCTCTTGACCCATACACTCAGAACAATCTTGGTCACAACCCGGGAACACCTGCCCCTTCAACAGACGATCTTTTACAACCAGCAATGAAGTCTTCACCGGATTGATATCTGCCACCAAGTTCAATCTCTTTCCATCTTCAATGGCGTGCACATCTGCCACACCGTGATTAGGTATGGGGTTCTGAAGAACATTAGGAGGTAGAGAGAAATTGATTGCCTTAGCATCTATCAGATCTTGCACCTTATTTTGAAATGCCCAACACTTTTCTGTGGTGTGCCCTGGAGCACCTGAATAGAAATCTCAGCGAGCATTAGCATCATAATTAGGTGGCAAGTTACCAGCAGCAGGAGGTCTCATTGTACGAAGCTCAACCAACTTCATTTGGAGTAACTGGGGTAATAATGCTGAGTAGTTCATAGGGAGAGGGTCAATCTTGCGGTCCCTCTGCCTAGACCTTTGTTGGAAAGGAGGTTGCTGCTGAGCCTGCTGTTGTGGCTGTTGTTGCTGAACGGATGGTGTTGGGATCGTCACTGCACCTACTTGGTGATAAGCCTGAGAACTTCCTCTTCCCCGTCCTCTATACACAGCGTTTGTCTCGCCTTCTCTCCTTTTCTGACCATTAGCAAAGGGTTTCTTCGTTCCAGAAGAACCAGCGCCACTTACATATTGAATCTTCCTGAGTTTCAACAGACTCTCAATCCTTTCCCCAGCAATCACTATATCAGAAAATCTCGTCGATGGACAAGCAGCCAATCTGTCAAGAAATGCCCCTTGCAGGGTACCCATGAACATATCTGCCATTTCTCGTTCCAGCAAAGGGGGTTGAACCTGGGCGGCCATTTCTCTCCACCTCTAAGCATATTCCTTGAAACTTTCCTTAGCATTTTGTGACAACCCTTGCAGCTGAGTATGGTTGGGAGCCATGTCAATATTATACTGATATTGCTTCAGAAACGCTTCTGCCAGTTCTTTCCAGCTTCTCACAGCAGCTCTGTTCAATTTCATGTACCAGGTCAATGAAGCTCCAGCCAAACTATCTTGAAAGTAATGCATCCACAACTTCTCATCATCAGTGTGGGCTGAGATCCTCCCAAAATAAGCTTGAATATGTATCTGGGGACACATATTGCCATGATATTTGTCAAAAGTGGGTGGCTTGAACTTTGGAGGAATTCTGACCCCTGGTACCAGACCCAAATTAGTAACATCAATGCCTAGAGAATTCTTGCACTAAATAGCCCGGATTTTCTCAGCCAGCTCATCATACCTTTTGTCATTGGGATTACCCATATCAGCATCCAGCAGGGTGAATTGATCTTCCTGAACATCTTCCTGAACAACGCAAACATTTCTGACATTTCCATTACCCAGATTACCAACAGGAGGTCGGTTTCCAACAGGAGGAGGAGTGACCCTTGTCTGTGAATTGTCAACTTGATTACCTTCAGGCATGGTCTCTGGACGCTCGACTAGAAGTCTCAATCTCTCTTGAGTCTGTGCCATACCAATCATGAGAGTCATGAACTGATCCATGTGTGCCCTCATCTCAGCTAAATCATTCTGCATTTGATCCATGATCCTTGCTTGATTTCTACGAGTTGAGTATCGGTGGACGTGATTCTCAGCTATAATGCCTGAAACCAAATAAAGGTTAGAGGCCCTGCAACGAGTACCTGAAAAGCAAGCAACAAAATGCAAAATGATATGCAATGCAAATGCCATGCTTATCATCCCCAGGGCGTTTTACACCCTGATTCCAGTCTTAATCACAAGAATTTCAATAATAGTGTGATAATGTGCTGGTGAATAGCGTGATGCCAAAGAAACCCCTTTGAATAAACCATTCATTGAATTCAACAGAAAACTAATAAGTGCCGAAGCATTTTACAATGAGTTCGTAAATGGGAAGTACATCGAGGAAATGACTCCATCAACAAGCCTGATGGTAGCCAACAGTACATCAAGACTACATTAAAAAGAGGAGAAAGTAAGATCAAACATCTAACTCCAAATCTTTCAATTTCTCACTAGAATGCTTGATTTCTTCAAAAATGATTCTAGTGCGCTGATGACCCGGCCTTTCAATCAACTCTTTGATCAAAATGTCTTTCCTCTTCAGAGCTTCGGCTAATGACTCTGCATGCATCAAGAGAGCTTCATCAGTACTCACTTCCTTAAACCTTTTCACCCCAGCTTGTATCTTGAGTCTTCTCATCTCCCCCATGGCATCCTCAAGATTTTTCTTGGACATTTTCAGTTCATCCTTAACATTCTCCAGTTGCTCTTGGGCTCTCTTGATGCATGCAGAGTCATTAGCCGAAGCTCTGAAGAAGCTCCAAAGTCTTCCCGATGTTTTCTCCGTTGTTCATGCGCTCTAAGAAGCTCATTGTCTTTGGCCTTTAATTGCTCTCGCAGCTCCGCATTCTCTATTCTGACCTCATCCCAGGCTTGCTGAAGCTTGGCTAGCGTGCCCTTAGTCTGGGCTAAAGCCTGTTTGGTCTTCTTATGAGCTTGAGTGGCAACATCGGCATCCTTAATAACTTTCTGAAAATGTTGAGCTCTTTCTGCAAAATCCCTTTCTCTTGCTGCCAAGATTTGTTCCGCATCTTGGGTTTTCAGTTCCAATCTTTTTTTGGTATGTAGCGCTTCTTGAAGATGGCTGCTCAGCTCAGAATTCTCTCCTTGAAGCTTTTTCACCGAGGCTTGCAACTTATCAAATTCTTCCACAGTGGAAGTACTTCTTTCTTGCTCATCCTCAGCATACAGAAGGGGCGCCTTACCAAAAGGCAAGTGAAAATCTTCAACTCTTTTCTTCACCTACTCTTCATATGCTGGATAAGCCCGATTGTTGGGTTTGCCTAGAGCAACTTTCCCTTTCTTCAGTATGCTACCCCAGCTTTCAGAGACTTTTTGTGTTGTTTCCAAACCATCTGATGTGTGGAAATACAGGGACTCCTCTACATCTCTCTTAATGGGCGGACCTGTCAGAGCGTACCCAAATTGCCGGACAGCCAAAGAAAGATTGTAGTTAATTCCCCCCTTTCTTCCTATTAGTGGAACATTAGGAAAATCACTATAGCTGTGGATAATATTCTTGCTAATTAGCCCATGATCTACCCATATGATGTCCTTGGCAACTAGTCCCATTAAGCGCTGACTCCATTCTAGAAAATCTTTAGAATCCATAAAAGCTCCTGATTGTGGTAAGCGACTTGCAAACCACTTATAGAACAAAGGTGCACAACAACGAACTATCCCTCCTCTTTTCTTTTCATTTCTGTTGTATAAGGCATAGTGAAGGTCTCCCAACAGCGTTGGTACCGGATTTTTCATCATGTATATCCGAATGGCGTCCGCATCAACAAAATCAGGCTCGTTGGGAAATAAAACGATGTTGTATACACAAAGGGCTAGCAAAGCATTAAAAATAACCCAATTCCCGTCTTTCGCAGCTTCCTGAGCCTTCTTTATCAAATACCCCAGCTTGTAACCACGAAGCTTTCCTTTGTTGGAGATATTGGCTTCTAGTTCTGACTTGCTCAAATAAAGAGCACCAGCCACTTTTCCAAAGTCAAGATCACCCACAGACCCAAAGAAAGGAGGCTCCTCTTTGATTGCAATCCCTAGCAGGTTGGAATACTCCTCCAAAGTAGGTACCAACAAATAATCTGGAAATACAAAACACCTCAGCGGAGGGTCGTAGAACTGCATCAAAGTATGGAGACCCCTGTATTCGTAATCACTGACATTGTAGACAAAAGATAAAATCCACCCATATTTCTCTTCGAAAGCTTCCCGCACCTCAGGGCTCGCCATTCCTTTCAGGGCAATAATAGGGCCTAGAGTAGACGTGAGGAACTTGTAACTGATGATATTCTTCCTCTCTTTAGTATTCATCCTTGTGAGAACCTGATGACTGGAATCGGGGGTAAAATATGCACCTGGAAATGAATAAACATGTATGTTAGGATATGTAAATGCAATGCAAAGGGCATGGTATCAAGGTGCCAAGTGTCTGTGCTGGACTGTGAACGGTGTCAGTGTAGCTCTGAGAACAATATAGAAACATAGATAGGGACCATCTGAATACAATAGTATGAATTCTCCTTTTGTGTAATGACAACAGAAAACCGGGTATGTAGGAGGTTATGGTTACCTGCAAACCTATAAACAGCCCGCCCTTCTCACGTGTGGGTACTAAGATCCTCAGTATCCCGGGCTTTCAGGTCGAGAAATGATGATACGTTCACCATTTTTGGTTTGGCATCATCATCAATCGAGGAGGCCTCAACTGATTCTCCAAAACGAAAGGTCCTCAGCTTCAGGCACTGAGGTCGAGAAGCAATAGTACATTCATCCCTCGGGGTACAGTACTATCGCCAATCGAGGAGTGCCTCCACTGATTCTCTTTCAAAAAGGACATCCTATAGCAAGTTCCCAACATTGGGTCCTCGGATCGAGAGTGTGCAATGGGTTTGCCACAGAACGTGGTCTGCCACTGTCACATCTCGGGAGGAGTGCCACAACTGAGTCCTCGGGAATGGTCACCAGAGTCGACAATTCCTCAGGAGAATAACTACTGGCCTGCATAACATGCAGTAGCCGAAAGCTCCCGATAGAACCTCGTCTGGTTGTGGGTCTCATGAACAACAATACGTGGTCACCACCACGCAAGCGTCATGACTATCCACTCTAATACCTATGTGTATACTCAAGCCTGGGTAGTGGGCTTATCTCTCAGAACACCCTACCCACCAAATAGAAAACCAGCACAACACAGCATAATAATGATATGTAATGCAGTGAATGCGATAAATACAGTAAAGTACAGTAAAGCGGTAATACGATAAATAGCAATGCAGTAAAACAGTAAATACAGCAAAATACAGCACCACGGTAAACACCCAATGAAAGAAAAAATAGACAAGCGCTAGGATTGACTCGCTTAGGGACCCAGAGATTCTGGGTTCGATCCCCAGTAGAGTCGCCAGCTGTCGCGCCCGGGATTTTCATCCAAGTACAAACGCGAAAGTGGCACCAAAACAGAGTCACCAGCAATGTGTATTTATCCTAAGAGAGTGAAAGGAAACACCGCATAAACCTGAGGGAAGGAAAGAGCATGGTCTTGCGACAAAGAGAACTGGGTTCGGGAGTCGGTTACGCGAGAGGAAGGTATTAGCACCCCCACGCATCCATCGTACCCGATGGGATCCACGCTTGTTGTTCGATCAAAGGGTGTAGGAAAAGATGCTGGAAAAGAAAGGAACAGGAATGGAAAAGAAAGGAGAGACAAATGTAGGGAAAATAAAAGAAGTGCTCGAATGGGCCCTACCCCACTGCCTACGTATCTCATCGGGAACATGAGAATCAGAGCGACGTAGTTCCCCTAACTATGGGAAAAGTTGTTTGTGTTTTTTAGTGGAAACGTCAGAGTGCGCGTTCCAGCAGTTAGGTGTTGCAGCTCGCTGTAGGGAGACTTAGGCGTTACCTGTTTGCGGTGGAAAGGACGTGACGAATCCTTAAGGAATAGAAGGAAGGAGATGAAAAGAGAATTTGTTTGTTTTTGTCTTTTAAGGAGAAGTGTTTTGTTTATTGGTGTTTAGTAACACATATTGTATTTAAGTCCTTCATGTAGGATCGAATGTGTCGCATGGTCGTCCTAACAGGACGTATGCTAAACATTCTAAGAAAATGAGAGAAGACCCCTCACCTCCTTATTCCCACATGAAAGGCTCAAATACAATGCATGTTATGCCTTTATTAAGTGTTTTTTATTTTATTTTGAGATGAGAAGAAGAGAGACTCAAATGGTTGAGAAAGGTAAAATCTAACGAGGGAGACTAAGACTCAAACCCTAAAGTTATCATACATGGATGTTCCTATGGTTAATGTGGTTTAAGAAATATAATCCTAATAGGAAAGAAAAGAAGAATGAATTAAATAACTCACTTCTAAAGTAGAAGATGAGTTGTAACTCAAAAGGGGGAAGAAAGAAATTATTCAAGGAAAGCATATAAATGCTTATCATGATCACAAATTGAATGATTATAGGAGATAAGAAAAAATGAAAGAAAGAAATGTATGTGGAAGCATATCCACACCCTTACTTACCATTAACACCTACATGAAAGGTTAGTTCAAAAACTATTTACAAGTAGTGAAATAAGGAAAGGATACCAAACAAACTACGTACAAGCAAAGTCTTAATCATCAAATAAAAACAACTATGAAAGGAATAGGTGAAAGATGAGTGGACATGCAAAGTGATCATGCAATAATGCTACATAAAAGATCAAGGTCAGAATCAAATACCATTTATAAATGCCTCACAATGCATATGAATCATCATATAAATCATGAATAAAAGAATACAAGTAGAAGAAATAAGATGAAGAAGAAGTAAGTATAAGAGAGATATGTTCAATTAGATGCACAAAGTGACATATTAGAGATGCATAACATGTGAAATGATTAATGAATGCATATGGGCAGTGGCATACCATTGATGATATGCTAATGGAATGAGGGAAATGTCATACAAAATACACACATGAGACATGTAGAGCATAAGAGGAGATAAGAGATGGAAACATGTCAAAGTTCAAATTAGAATGCATAAACTCATATCAAATGCAAATGCAAATCAAAGTGACTTATAATGAAACAAAGGTGACCTATAATATCATACAAATGACCTATAAGAGATACACAAACAATCATAAAATGGTGGCATAAATGCCTCATCAAAACATGTTAGTATGAAGTAGAATAAAGTGCACACAAGTAACTTCAAATGCAAGGCATCAACAAATATCAAAGCACGTGATAAAATTGTAAAAAACAATTCTTAAACAACCTAAGTCAGAAGCACAAACATGTATTAAAACTCATAGCAAAATTCAAGAGAAAACATGGCCAAAGGATTTCACAAGATCACATTGAACAAACCAAAAGGAAGTGCAAAGATGAACATGCAAACATGTGATAAAATGACTTCAAAAATTAAAAGAAAATTTATTTAAAGGCTTTAATGTGTTATCTAACCAATGCAAAAAGAATGAGTCAAAAACAGTGTGTGAAATAAGAGAAATAAAATTTGCAAGTTAGAGTATCAATGAAGAACCTCACTCAAAAAGAAATTGAAAAGAAATTATTGAATTATGCTAAAAAATTAATAAAAGCAGAATTAAAAATTATAGAAAATTACTTAAATGAGTAAAGATGTCACCTGAATTTATTTAGAATTTTCTAATGTGTTTTAGTATTTTTAAAATAAGAAAATGGAAATAACATGAAAAAGAAAATAATATATGAAAATAAATGGGGAGGGGGTGCAGCGTGAGTAAATTGCCAGTTAAAAATGAAATGGGCTTGGAATAGGGGTGTGCCAATAGCAAAGTATGTTCAGTCCACAAAGCGTGTGCTTATGTGTGATAGAGTGTATGTGCAGTCAATACGTGGATGCAATCATGGCCATTAGATCAAACAGTCAACACTCATCAAGAAAATTATGACAATCACATGGATGAGAGCGCGTGTACATGTTAATCACCAAACACACGCACACATGCAAGCATCAAAAACAAGAAAAATAGATCACGTGAGAGACCACACATTCATTAATGTGTTGGCAAAATAAAGAGCGTTGGATCAATGTCAATGCAAGATCATCATGCAAGTACACACATCAAGCGAATCCGAATTAAGGTCCACAATAGATAGCATACATGCACACACATAGAAGTCACTCAGGTTAAAAAAGATGCACGTGAGAGGGAGGGTGGATCATTTATGCGTTGTCAACATCACAACCACATGATGCAAACAATCCAATGGCCATGATTTAAAGCTAGAAACCCTAGCTGATAAATGTCACCGGCCGGAGAAGGACCTCCGGTCGTCTTCTCCGGCGATACGCCACCACCTACAACTCTTACATTGTTCCAGAAATGAGCAAAACGCCTACCATTCGAAAGCTGAGGTTACGCACGTCACGAATCCACCATTGAAATCAACAAACCATGCACACACAACAAGAAACATCCATAAACATCTTTGCCCTAACTTCTGAAACTAAGCATCTAGCATGCCTATCAACTAGCCGAATTCAACATAGCTTCTAATAAGCTGAAATCAGTGTAAAACAACTTAAAATTAATGCTAATCAAGTGAGATAAGTTTGAATAAAAACCTGAAATATGGAGCAACTTGAACACAAGAAAGCCAGAGAGATGAATCCTTTGCTCTTGATCTTCTCAAAGAGCAAAATAAATGCTCTAAATCTTGAGAATGAGAAGAAATGATAACTGCAATTGAGGAAATGGTGATTGCTCTTGCTTATTCTTGTTCAAAAAACCACACTGAAGATGATGATTGATGAACATGAGTGATGAAAGTGATTGAATCGTGTGAGATCAGAGAGAGAATTCTCAGAGAGTTTGAGAGAATTTTTGGAGTGAGAGTGAAGAAAATGAAGTTGTTCTGAAAATGTGAGTGTGTTTGAATTATATAGGTGAGGTTAGAAACTAACTACAATGGTTAATTGAGTTGGTTAAGTGAGTTGGAGATTGGTTAAATGAGTTCACCCTAACTAACTGAGTTAAGTTAGTTAGGGGCGAGTGAGGGAGGTTGGCTATGGTGTAGGTGAGTTCATGATATTATGGTGATGGTAAGAATGAATGGTGTTGATGTTCTGTTTATTTTATGCTGCAGCAAGGAAGCTTGTGGTGTAAGTTTTCTGTTTCCTTTTTGATGTATGAAGCAGGATGTATGGCATGTGTAAGTATGAGAATGTTGGTTCAAATGTAGTAAAGAGTGATGATGTGAAGCATGCGTGCAAGCTGATGAAACAACAACTACAATGTCAACACTTCAATTTGGACAGCATGATTTCAATGCGAGCAAGGGACTTTGAGGGTGAATATCTCTCACTTTGATGGATGACAATGCACGATTTTGATGGCAAATGAAAGAGGACACAATGGAGAATAAATTTGATGTTGAAATGAAGATGGATTGAGGCCTTTAAGATGGTGGAAAATGACTTAGAACATAGGCAATCTAAACTGGTTCATGGGGGAGGAAAACATGGCAGGCATGGCAACAATGGCACATGAATTTTTAGAGTAGAGCACCCATGTTTGAACCCTAATATCTCCCTCATAACTTGCTCAAATGAAAAAATGTCCAACATAAAAGTTGAAGAGGACATTGAGAGGAACAACTTTGATGTTCAACATTTTTTTATTTGAAGCTTCCTTTAATGAGAAAAATGGGTTGACATTTGGAACACCAGGTGTTTGACAAAATTATGGCGCACATACCTGGTCTTGCTTGGTTATGACTTGGTTTTTGACCTAGTTTTGTCAAACTTTGATTGACCATAACTCCCTCAATTTTGATCCAATGGAAGAGTTCTTTATATGGATTTGAAGCTTAGAATGTGAACTTTAATTGGCTCAACTTGGGCCTGGGGTTCAAAGCTTTTATCATGGAGAAAGGAAGCCTCAAAGTGTGGTTCAAAATGGTCCAAACTTGCCATTTTTGGAAACCCTATATTTCCAAAAAAGGAAACTTTGTACATTTCTTGATTTTTCATGATTCCTCCATCATTTCTTGATCAAATCTTGTCCAATGAACATATGTAACTTGAATTTCATGAATTTGGCCTTGAAAAGTCAGGAGTTGACTTTTTTCAATGCACAATTGACTTTTTCCCCAATTTCTTGATTCTCAAGCAACTGGTCAATTGAACCTCCTCTAAAATGAACCAATGGCCAATCTTCCCTCCTTAGACACTTAATATCATGTAGAAAACATTGTGATAAAGTTTGTATCAAAATTTCATCAGGAGCCTACTTGAACCCAAAACCCTAATTTGGACTGTTTTGTTAGGAGGTGGTGCACTGCCCAATCTTCTTGATGAATTCCCATCTTCTAATGACTTGTGAGATCAATTGGGATGATGTATGATGTAAGAGACCCTTGAGGCTTGCTTTAAGACCCTTGGCTCTTGTTCTCTTGCTTTGGATGATCAACACCTGCAATTCACTGATCACATGCCCTTATGCAAGATGCAATGCAATGCTTTATGTTTTATTTTCCTATGCTTGAATGCAATGCAATGAAATGAAAGCATATGCTAAATGATATGAAAAATGAGAGGGCAAATTTTGGGGTATTACAGCGCTGAGAAGCCACCATCCAGTCCCAATTATATTGGCATATCTCTTGCTGATACGGATAATAACCTTGAGAACCAGAACCACTCGACCCATCACCAGCACCTGTACCGGCGTCAGTACCCGCACCTGAAGACTCACCTCGGATCCCTTTTGGTTTACAAAACTTGTCTACAACTGGGATGGTAACCTGATAGCGTGAGGGGACATTCACCCCCGCATGAACACAAAGGGTCATAATCAGACAAGGAAAGGCAAGAGGACAGTTCTTCCTCGAAGCTGAACCAAGGCCACTTTCCACAATAGCCTTCATCTCATCTGCAATAATTATGGCTACATCAATTTGGATGTTCAACATGATACTGTAGACCAAATAGGCAAGGGGTATGGTAATGGTCGAGGAATGTGACTTTGGCTTAATGTTTGTAAGAACCAAAAGTAAGAGCAACTGGGCCAAAGGACGCATGTCCTCCCGACGGTATCTGCGCGGAACCCCAGATGGGTTCAACTCAACTGTTTTTCCTTCACGCAAAAGGTATTTGGTTATTTTGTCGGTGTCTCTAACTAGTCTCAAGGTTCTGTGATAGGTATCTATCTCATTTTCTCTCAACTGCAGCGGGTTCCCAAGAATCTCATTAATAGTATTCCGATCAAAAATCACCTCTGTTCCCCCAACCATGGTCCTCCATCTAAATGCCTCCCATCATCCGGGAGGGCATTAGCATAAAATTCCCTTATCATCTCCATGTTATAGCTATCCACGGGTGTAACCAACTTTCCCCTTTTTTTTTTCTTTCAAGGAGTCCAGCTACCACCCGGTAGCTTCCTTGATAATTCAAATTAAATCTTTTCTCAGACAAGATGGTATGTTTCTCTAGTGTCAAGTACCTTGCAACCTGTTTAGCCCCTCAGAAACGATCATTATCGAACTAAATTGGAACCGGTCTTGAAGTGCATGTGGCCTTTCTCTTTTTTGATGGAATGATTTTTGGAGCCATCTGCAAAAACCAACAGACAAACAACAACCAGCCAGCAAAACAGTTCATAAGAATAAGGAACAAAGCAGTAAATCAAAATCCCAGACAGAATAGTAAAAAAATAAATTTCAGAATCTGGTCTGTTCGCCCAAAGTTCGCAAAGCGAAGTCCTGGCGAACATTCGCCCCAGATTCGCAAAGCGAAGTTCTGGCGAACGTTCGCCCCAGGTTCGCAAAGCGAACTAGTCAGCGAACCTGCAAATCTTTTCAAAATAAACAACTTCCAATCATTTCCAACATCAAATTTTTCTCACAATACAACTCTACTCATAATGCTTGATAAAATTTCAACATGCAGTAACAACAAAGCATTATAAGCAGAGGTGCATTGTACACACTTTTTTTAACCTAGAATCAAATTGTCTCTAATGTTCACCCTAAATAACCTAACCACATTGTTCTAGCACAAATTATTAGAGAAAAAGATAATCAAACCTAGACTTTTTGAGAACTTGAAAAAAAAATGCGAGAGAAGTAGGAACAGAGAGCACATGAGAGAGTTCAAACTTGTTAGTGTGTTTGTGAGAGAGGCAAAGTGAGAGTGACAAAGGGAGTAGGGTTACCTCTCAAAAATCAGAGTAAATGAGTCATGGGCCCAAGTGTCTGGCCACACACTTAAAAAACACTCCCTTTTTTAATGAGGTGGCAGCGGCAAATATTTTGGTTGTCTCACTAAGTTCACAATGCGAACTAGCCAGCAAACGCTCGCCCCAGGTTTGCAAAGCGATCTAGCCAACGAACGTGACAGAATTTTGAGTTTTTTTTCTTCGCAGCTGCTACCTCACTACATTCTAATTCTTAAACAACTTAACACTTAAAACAGTAGAAAAACAGAAATACTTACAATGTTGGGGTGCCTCCCAACTAGCGCTTTGTTTAACGTCGTTTGAGCTCGACGGTCCAAGATGATCTTAATGATCATCTAGAAACACTACAAAATTTTCTCAATCAATATCTCCTTCGAGATAGATTTTCAGTCGTTGGCCATTTACAGTCCAACTTTCCTTCTTTTGCAAGTCCTCTATTACTATGGCACCATAGTGCTTGACATCCTTGATAAAAAACGGTCCAGACCATTTGGACTTTAATTTTCCTTGAAAGAGCTTCAAACGGGAATTGCATAAAAGAACCATCTGGCCGACCCGAAATTCTTTCTGAGAAACCTTCTTGTCATGATATCCTTCTACTTTCTCTTTATAGAGCTTGCTTGAGTGGTACACATTATTTCTCATTTCTTCCAATTCAAGTAATTGAACCTTCCTTTTTTCACCGGCCAAACTCGGATCAAAATTTAACAGTTTCAATGTCCAAAGAGCCTTGTGCTCCAATTCAACGGGTAAATGACATGTCTTTCCATAAACCATTTGAAAAGGAGTTAAGCCTATTGGAGCTTTGTAAGAGGTGCGATACGCCCACAAAGCCTCATCCAACTTTTGCGACCAATATTTTCGCGAGCTTGACACGGTCTTTTCTAAAATCCTTTTTACCTCTCTATTTGACACTTCGGCCTGACCATTGGTTTGCGGGTGGTAAGGAGTTGCAACCTTATGCTTTACACCGTAATGCTCTAAGACCTTTTCGAGCGGTGCATTGCAAAAATGTGAACCTTTGTCACTTATTAACACACGAGGGGTGCCAAAATGGGAGAATATGTTTTTCTTTAAAAATTTTATCACCGTCTTACCATCGGCCCTCGGTGACGCAATTGCTTCCACCCACTTGGAAACATAGTCAACCACAACCAATATATACTCGTTTGAAAAAGATGGGGGGAATGGTCTGACAAAATCAATACCCCGACAATCGAACACCTCGACTTCCAAAATTGTTTCCAAGGGCATTTCATTTATTTTTCCAATCCCGCCACTTCTTTGGTATGTGTCACAACTTTTTGCATGGAGGTTTGCATCTTTAAACAATGTTGGCCAATAAAAGCCCAATTGGAGGACTTTTGTTGCCGTTCTTAAACCATTATAATGCCCTCCATAAGGCGAGTTATGACAATTCCAAAGGATGCTTTTGGCTTCGTCAAGAGTGACACACCTCCTCAAAAAATTATCACCTCCTAACTTAAACAAGTATGGCTCATCCCAAACATAAAATTTAGCATCCGATAAGAATTTCCGCCTTTGATTCCAAGTTAGGTCCTCCGGTATAAATCCGGTTGCTTTGTGGTTAGCAAAAACTGCGAACCAAGGCCTAACTTGTACTCAAAAAATTTTTTCATCCAAAAACACTTCTAGGACCTCATTTTATCGGTGTGTTACATCTACATTGACCAACCGGGATAAATGATCTGCTACCAAGTTTTCAGACCCCTTCTTGTCACAGATTTCCAAATCAAACTCTTGCAACAAAAGGATCCACCGGATTAGCCTTTGCTTAGAATCCGGCTTGGTAAGCAGATATTTAATGGCCGAGTGGTCAGTGTAGATTACAACCTTTGAACCAATCAGATATGACCGAAATTTCTCGAGATCATTCACAATAGCGAGTAATTCTTTTTCAGTGGTTGCATAATTTACTTGTGCCTCATTTAGAACTTTACTCGCGTAATGTATAGCATGAAAAATTTTGGTCTTGCTTTGCCCAAGCACCGCACCAACGGCATAATCGCTAACATCACACATCAATTTAAAATTTAAAGTCCAATTTGGAGCAACGATTATGGGTGCGGTGATGAGTTTCTCTTTTAAAATTTGAAAGGCATTTAAACATTCATCATCAAAGGAGAAAGACTTATCTTTGTTGAGTAGATTACTCAAAGGTCTTGCAACTTTGGAGAAGTCTTTGATAAACCGCCTAGAAAACTCCGAATTCCTTTGACATTGGTTGGGGGTGGAAACTTCTCGATCACTTAAATTTTTGCTTGATCCACTTTAAGGCCTTTAGAGGAGACTTTGTGGCCAAGCACAATCCCCTTCGTTACCATGAAGTTACACTTCTCCCAATTCAACACCAAGTTTGTTTCAACACACCGTTCAAGAACGGTCTCCAAATTTTTCAAACAAAGATCAAAAGACGCTCCGAACACGGAGAAGTCGTCCATGAAAACTTCCATCGTTTTCTCAATAAGGTCGGAAAAAATGGCTTGTACACACCGTTGAAATGTTGTTGGTGCGTTGCACAAACCAAAAGGCATCTTCCGGTAAGCAAAAATTCCAAAGGGACAAGTGAACGCCATCTTGTCATGGTCTTCTGGATCAAATGAGATTTGGTTATAACCAGAATAGCCATCTAAGAAGCAATAAAATTCTAGACCCGGCAATCTCTCAAGCATTTGATCCATAAACGGAAGTGGAAAATGATCTTTTCTAGTAGCGGTGTTAAGCCTCTGATAGTCGATACACATTCTCCAACCCGTTACAATTCTTGTCGGAATCAATTCATTTTTCTCATTTCTAATAACGGTCATTCCTCCCTTCTTGGGCACAACTTGCACAGGACTCGCCCACAGACTATCGGATATAGGGTAAATCATTCTGGCATCCAATAGCTTAACAACTTCCTTTCTCACCACTTCCTTCATAGTCGGGTTCAAACAACATTGTGGTTGATCTACCGCCTTGAAGTCCTCTTCCATTAAGATTTTGTGCATGGAATAGGCCGGACTAATTCCCTTTAGATCGGAAAGAACCCAACCTATAGCTTGTTGATTCTTCTTCAAAACTTGAATCAAACGATTTTCCTCTTTGTCGGTTAAAATGTTGCTAATGATAACCGGTTTGTTACAACCATCATCAAGGAACACATACTTCAAATTAGAAGGCAACACCTTCAATTCAAGTTGAGGCTTATCATCACTCACCTCTTTCTTCAACACTTCCATTTCACTTTCCCATGGTTGTAACTCTTTAAAGATTCAAGTTCCTTCAAACACTCTTCAAGTGCCCTTTCTTCTTCAATGGAAAATATTTCAAATGAGTCATCAAGAGCTCTTTCCAAGGGAGATACTATATGAAATTGCTTTGAGACTTCCATTATGGCTTCTTCTGTTGCATCAATACGGAAACTATCATGTTTATCATGGGAATGCTTCATTGCTTCAAAAATATTAAAGCTCACTTCTTCATTTTGAACTCTTACTTTCATAAGGTTGTCATCAACATCAATCATCATTCGAGCGGTCTTCATAAAAGGGAATCCAAGAATCAATGGAGAATCCTCGTCTTCCTCCATATCAATCACAACAAAGTCAACCAGAAAGAAAAATTTATTAACCTTAACCAATACATCTTGAGCCAATCCATGAGGATGAGCTGTAGATTTGTCCGCCAATTGTAATGTCATTCGAATTGTTTCATTTCAATGTTCCCAATCCTCTTCACAATAGACAATGGAATTAATTTAATGCTTGAGCCCAAATCAATTAAGCCTTTGCCAACATAGACATCACCAATTGTTACCGGCAATGTAACACGCCCCAGATCGACTTCTTTCTTTGGTAGAGTTCTTTGGATTATAGCACTACAACTTGCATCAAGGATACTTGTTTCCGGCTCCGAATATCTTCGCTTCTTTGTAAGAATATCTTTCATGAACTTAACATATTTTGGCAATTGTTCAAGCGCTTCGGAAAACGGAATGTTGATTTGCAATTGTTTGAATATGTCCATGAAACGAGTGTAATGCCTTTCATTGTCTTTCTTTGTGGGCACATGAGGGTAAGGTAAGTTTTGAATAGGAATTGGATTCACTATCTCCTTCCCCTTTTTGACTCTTCTTTTCTTTTCTTCTATCTTTTCCTTCTCAAGGTTATCTTTTTCAACAAACTTCTCATCTTTAATTTTCAACTTCTTCCTTATCATTCTTTTCAACTACAACATCATTATCTTTTTCTTCCTCCACAACCTCCTCAATTCTTACATCAACATTTTTCTCATTTTTTTCTCCTTCTCCCAACTCTCTCCCACTTCTAGTAACAATAGCTTTACAATTCTCCTTTGGGTTATTTTGAGTATTGGCGGAAAAAGGTGGCCCCGATTGTTGATCGGCCATTTGTTTTGCAAGCTGTCCTACTTGATTTTCGAGATTTTTGATCGATGCTTCATTTGTCTTTTGATTAGACATGGACATTTGGATGAATTGGTTTAGAGTTTCTTCAAGCTTGGAACTCCCACCTTGAGGTTGTACGGGTTGATATGGATTTTGTCGGTATCCATGTTGATTTTGATAATTTCCTCTTGGTTGGTTTTGATAACCTTGTTGTTGATTTTGATAAGGTTGTTGTTGCCTTTGATAACCTTGTTGTTGATTTTGATTATTCATGTAATTTGCGTCTTCATCAACCGGAGGACAAGGAGGACAATATTTGGTTGGGTGATCGCCTTTACATAGCTCACAAATAGCTATTTGTACGTTCTTGTTCGGTAACTTATGCATCTCTTTAATCTGTTGATGGAGCTTTGACATTTGTTGCGTTAACAACTCAACCTGTTGAGATAGAAATTTGTTCTGAGCGAGAATTGCATCATTTGTCCCCAATTCTAGTACTCCCGGTTTCTTTTGAGATTGGCCACGGTTATGATTCCCTTGATGGTCATTTAGCGCCATCTTGTCTATGATAGAAATGGCTTCATTGACGCTTTTAGTCATTAAAGATCCCCCCGCGGTAGCATCCAACTATGTTTTGTGAACCATTTGAAGACCATTTCTGAAAATATGAACTTGCGTAAGCTCATCAAACCCGTGCCCTTTGCATTTTCTAAGCATGGACTTGAATCTCTCCCAAGCTACGTTGAGAGACTCATTCCCACCTTGTGAGAAAACTGTAATCGCCGTTTTAGCCTCCATGAAACGATTGTGAGGAAAAAATCATTCCAAGAACTTCTCTTCTAACATGTTCTAGTCCGTCATGATAGCAGTTGATTGGTCAAGGTACCATTCCTTTGCCTTCCCAAGTAGGGAATGCGGAAACAGTCTCTTAAACAAAGACTCTTCTTCTGCTTCAGGTGCTCCAGTTGCTCCCGCAATTTAATAGAATTTGGTCAAGTGAGTAAAGGGATCCTCGTGATCCATACCTGTGAATGGATTCTGGTATAGAAGAGCGAGGATACCCGATTTCATTTTAGAGTGCCGACCATTATGGGCATTGCGTGAGAACTGAGCTGTGTGCCTTAGACTATTTGCACAAGGTGTTGAAGCAGGTGGTGGTGGTGGTGGTGCAGCCATGGTTGGCGGTAACTATGATATTGGTGTCAAAGTTGAACTTTCTCCTCGTTCTCGTCGTTCCTTAGCAAGTTGCCTCGTCCGCCTGGTTTTGCTATTCAACTTACGCGCGGTTCTTTAAATCTCAAGATCGAAAAGAAGTTGGTCTGCAGGTGACTTCCCTCACATAAACAGAGTCTGCACACTTAGGCAAATAAATTAACAAGCACAAGAAAAAGTTAAACAAGCTTAAAACTTAACAACTATTGTGATGCTTGCGATATTAAACAACAATCCCCGGCAACGGCGCCATTTTGTTGAAAAGTATTTCGGGGGTTGTTTTATCGTCTCCATAGGGATTGTATGTGTATTGCCGCCGTTCTATATTCGAAAACATTTTAAACTTTTAAAGTAACAAAGAGTTTGGTTGTTTCGTATCGGATCTTTTGCATAAGAATTTAGTAATCAACGGTAAAGAAATTGGGTTTTAAAGATTTGGTAAAACACGCCAAGATTAGGGTTCGGTAATCCGTTTCGTACGTATTTACTCGATAAAGGATGTGAACTTGTTAACAATGAATATAACCACATATCCTCTCAGCAAGTTTATCTCTAACACTTGTTGTGGGATTTACCATATAATGATCCTTAGATGATCTCTCACTCCAAGTATCAATATGATAACATTCAAGATCAATATTTATGAACATCAACTTTCAAAAATATCTCTAGCCTCATGATTATTGATGGATTGAAACTTAGATCAAGTTTTAGAACATATTTCTCAATCATGAACTAAAACAAAATATAAACCGTATAAACAAAGTTTTTCTTCTATATTTATCATCGACAAAGTTCACACACTTACAATCAAGATCAATACATACAAAATGAAGGATTACCTACCACTAATCTCGACACAAGATGTGTTTAGCTGCACATATTCATGGTAGCTTGTTTCACAAGTTTTGTGAGGAGATGAAAGAGCATCCGCGTCGAATAATCGAGATCGGATGCAAATCCAGCTTCTCAATGTGGAAGATCTTTCTTAGATGAAGAAATATCAGAAACTTATGTTTTTGTGTAATAAAATTAGGTTATGCTCCCAAGAAAATACATAAATTACTTAAATAGTCCACTTGAAATCAGCATAGTTCGCACTGTGAACTTTTTGTTCGCCTAGCAAACTACAAACATGGCACCTGAGGTGCCTCTGATAAGTTAAACAGCCTCAGAAGTTCTGCATAAGTTCGTAATGCGAATTTTTGTTTGCAAAGCGAACTATTCACCTACAAGTTCGCAAAGCGAACTTAGGCCCCATTTACTACTGCCATATCCAAGGTGTCCTTCGCCAGGTCTTCACAAAGCGGTGAATTAGCGAACGTTCACTGGGAAGTTTGCAAAGCGAACTTTAGTCCCTTTTCCTACTGTCCAAAGTCTGGGACCATTCGCTGGGACTTCACCAGTTGTTCGCAAAGCGAACATTCGCTGGCAAGTTCGCAAAGCGAGTTTGCTGATGTTTTTCTTTTCTTTGGCAACTTGGATCCTTTCTTTGTGTCTTACATCTTTGATCAATTAGTGCCTTTTTCTGCACAATAACACACACATTACAAGCACCTAAGGTATTTTTACAATGTTTGAAGAATAACAACAATTCATGAGTAAAATCCACAATTAAACATAAAAGAGTTGAAAAATGTCAAGTATCAAATAGAAATATTAGTCATGTTTGACATCTAACAAACTTCAAGCAGTTCTCAAAAGCTTCTTTCAACTTTCGATGAATTAAATGCATGCCTAGAGAAAAATTATTGAGTAACAAGACCATGCTTTGCAATCTTGAAGGATTGAACTTGATTTTCTTGGATTATGTCCGAACTCTCAAAGTTGCACACAAATTTCTCTCATGATAGCTCTATGGCATAATCTCAATCGGGTCCCTCTGAAATTATAGCTTTGATGTAGATCTTGAATTTAGACTTGAAGTTTGCAAAAAGTAATGAATCGACTTAAACCTTTGTGAAGAACATGGATTTTGAACTTCACTTTGAAAACTTATTGCCTAAGCTTAATTCAAATCTTTATCCAAACTTTATCGCTTCCAAGCGCATGGATCACAAACTACCAATAAGAAGAAACAAAATCCTTCGTTTAAGATCAAAAGGAAACAATTGATGCTCCATCTTCATGAATAAGGAGGAACCAAATCTTGCTTGACCTTTGTTACCACGAAATTCCAACCAGTTCTCAAGTGATCAAAACCAAATGGACAGAAACCCTAATCCTTCTTGGGGAAACCTTTGAGAAATCTTGAGGAAAATGACAAGTGGAGAACTCTAGGACTCTTTGAGTTAGAACCAGCTAGGCACATCTTGAGGTACTTGTGAGAATGAGTATTCACTTGAATCCAGTGTACTTGGTCAATGGTATACTCAGAATTTGACTGGCTAGCCCTTGAGGTCCTTTGAAATAAACCCTAATTCATCAGTGAACAAACACATAAAACAAAGCGTGAAGAATCGGTTAGCTATGAATGCATGATTGACCTAGAAATGATATGTAAAAGATCAATGAATCTAAGGGTAAAATTTGGGGTACAACATGAACCATCAAGGTTTGTTGGTCCATTTGCCGCCTTACCATCAATACACAAACCTAGTAATATGTACACATTCTCTAAGGTCACGGTACATTCACCGGTTGGAAAAAAGAAGGTGTGTGTCTCTGGGCGCCATCTCTCTTGTAAAGCTAGTATAAAATTTGCATCAACTGAGTAAGACATGATTTTGCATACATGTCCGAAACCGATGAGCTCAATATAAGGTACAATTAATTCGTCGGGGGAAACATATTCATGGGCACGAGAACAAAACCTAGAGATTGTCAATTCAGAAAAAATAAACAGGTACAATAACACATTGTCAATAAAGAAAAAACACTTAGTGGAGTAAACACATACATAAGTCTCAATATTAGCGACAATGCCTCTATGCGTTTCACCCATTGTCAATAGAGACATTATAGCTGATTAAATGTTTTTGATACTAGTGGCACTCTAGACTTGATTATATCTGATACAATGTTTCTGATGATTCATATTGCAATGCCCCTAGTTCATGCAGCAAGGTGGCACCACATGAATTAGCGACAATGTTATATGCTTAGGAAGTGTCGCCAGTCCATTTGGAGACTCCTAGGCACATGAATAGCTTGAGCATCTAGGTTGAGACATGTCCCATGCATGCATAGCAGGCCGGCAATCACATGGCAACACTGTGTACTTAAACTGCACTATGTCTCCATTTGAATTGGCGCATCCTTTCAAGAAATGACCATGTTGCTAATTCATTTGGAGACTTCATCAAATTCTCTCATGCATATTTAACCAGCCCATGCCTTGTCATGTAAAGCAACCAAATATAGTAAATCTCTAACAAGAATTCTCTAATGTCATCTGCACCGAGATACATTGTTAACACCCACTACAATGGAGAGACATATGTCTCCGATGTATCTGGGTTTGGTTTTCAAACACCGATGAAGTCTGATTCACAATCAATAGAAACACAAGTTTCTTGCATTTCAAAGATAGATTGGAATCAAAATTAGGGTTTGGTCCTATATCACAAATTATATATCAAAAATAGTTTTTGTTAAACCAAACACGCTAAATTGTATCCACTTAAAGTGCAAGATGATGGAGATGTTGAAAATATGTCCGTTAGTCACGAACATTATGGTTTCAACTATATTGAGTTGTATACGTTACTCCAACAAAATATTCCATCTCAACAGTATGAAATCATAGATCAATCAGAATGTGCAGACTCATATGAAACCGAAATAAAATACTCAGACAAAACCTAACCAAAGGTCAGCGTCGTTGATGATGAAGAAGAAGGAAGCAAGACGCTGGTTGATCAACTGTTGAACAACACCATTGAACATGACGAACAAGGGCCAATACCTCTAGGTCATGTATACTGTCCGCCTCAACATATGACAGACTTTGACTTGCAAGACGATCAGAGATCCTAGGATATGTTTTACAACCTGTATATGCGGTCAGAGAATGAATTAAAAGTGGGAGACAAGTATCGCACCAAGGAAGAATGTGTACGAGCCATTAAAAATATCACATGAATAACTCTGTTGATTTTAATGTACATCGAACTGATTCAAGAAGGTATGTCATTATTTGTCGTAATTCACTTTGCAAGTTTTAGCTTGCTGCGTCTTACAGGAAGATAAGTGATTCTTGGAAGGTAGCTTCCATAGAGCCACCTCACAGTTGCACTGCCACAAATATTGTTCTAGATCACCGAAAACTAAGCGCACAATTGATATGTCAAGACATTTTGCTTCTTGTTAACAAGGATCTAACAGTGAAGGTGAGTATAATAATCTCTCATATCGTTATGCGGTATAATTATCCTCTCTCGTACAAGAAAGCTTAGATTGCAAGGACAAAGGTTGTTGAATAGGTATTTGGCAATTGGGAGGATTCTTACAAAGAATTACCGCGATTTTTGGTAGCACTTAAGACATACACACCGAGGACTCTTGAAATCATGTAGATAGTGCCGGCATGTAGGCCAGATGGAACTTTTGTTGATGGAAATACCATATTTCACTGACTCTTTTGGGCGTTTCAACCATGCATAAAAGGTTTTGCATTTTGCAAACCTATAATTCAAATTGATGGAACATGGATGTACGGAAAATACAAGGGCACCTTACTTATGGCTGTTGCACAAGACGGCAACAATAATTTCTTTCCCATAGCCTTTGCTATGGTTGAAGGTGAGACCGGTGCTGCTTGGAGTTTCTTCCTTAAGAATCTCAGAACACATGTGGCTCCACAAGCCAATCTTTGTTTGATATTAGATAGGCATGCTACTATTGAGAGTGCTCATAATAACCATGATAACGGGTGGCATAATCCTCCTTCTACCCATGTATATTGCATTAGACATATCACACAAAACTTCATACGTGCAATCAAAGACAAGAACCTTCGCAAAAAAGTTGTGAATGCAGGGTATGCTCTAACTCAACCATCATTTCAATACTACCTTAACGAAATTAGTATGTCAAATGAAGATGCAGGAAGGTGGTTGGATAACATTCCATTGGACAAGTGGACAAGGGCTTTTAATGGTGATTGTCGTTGGGGCCACATGGCAACAAACCTTTTAGAACCCATGAACGGCGTCTTCAAAGGAATTAGAAAACTTCCAATCGCCTCATTGGTGAGATCAACTTATTATAGGTTGGCATCACTATTCGCAACAAGAGGTGAAAGATGGAGTGTAGTGTTAATGGCGGGTCAATTATTCAGTGAAAGCATAATGAAAGTGATGAAAGAGGATACTATCAAAGCCAGCACACATGCAGCTATAGTCTTTGACCGTCATAGGCAAACTTTTAATGTACAGGAAACAATGGACTATAATGAGGGGAGGCCAAATTTATCTTATGTTGTCAAACTAAACAGATGTTGGTGTGAATGTGGCAAGTACAAGGACTTCCGTGTACCTTGCTCACATGTCATTGCGGCATGCGCACATGCTCGTCAGGATGCTTATAGCCATCTATCTGATGTTTACAAGGCCATTAATGTTATGAATCTCTACAATGAAGGCTTCGCACTATTACCAATAGAGGAATATTGGCCTCCATACCAAGGGGGACATAGTTTGGCACAACGATGAGATGCGAAGAAAGAAAAAAGGACGCCTAAATAGCACGCATATAAGAACAGAAATGGATACGGCTGATAAAATGATAAGATTATGCAGTATATGTCGCCAGCCTGAACACAATCGAAAAAATTGTCCCAATGTTGGAGCAACCTCTGCATCATAATTTAGTTTCTCTTTTCAATTGTTGTAACCTTATATTTTCATATATTAATGAGTTATTGTTACAACAATGTTAACAACAAACAACACATACAACAGATAATGGAATAAGAAAAACAAAACATTTCTAACTGATTACAACAATCAAACTGATGTCATTCGGTTCAAACATCACTTCCCTCGTATCCTTGTCAGTCTTAACGCGAACCCACCCACACAGGCGATCATGTCTCTTGATACTTCGAACTTTTTCCCCTTCAGGAATGTCTCCTTCTAACCACCGATTCAACTCCTTCTTTAGTTGGTTGAAACTTTGAATGTTCCAAAATAGCATCTCCATCGGAGGCTTCTCTCTAGAATAGATTACTTTCCCGTAGCGGCGACGATACATGTTATCAGTAATACAAATATATGAGATGAGATGTGGAAATAAATGATCAGAACACCTCTATTTATAGAAAAAAATTTAATATTCAAGCATGTCTCCAGTTGAATTGGCGAAACCCTTATAGCTGTTACACGGTGTCGCCAATTGGATTGGAAACACCATGTGTTGTCTCCAATCCAATTGGCGACAGCACATAGCCTTTGTGAAGGGTCGCCAATTCATTTGGCGCTTGCATTCAATCACTACACCAAAGTGGGGTACTTTGGGAAATAGTTTTAAAACTAGGTTATTTTGGGAATTTTTTTTGAAAAAGTGGGGTATTTGTGTAAAAATTTCAAAAATTGTTGCATAATAATAATAATAATAATAAAAATAATAATAATAATAATAATAATAATAATAATAAAATAATAATAATAATAACAATAATAATAATAATAATTATTATTATTAAATCAATCTCTTTCCTCTTTCCTCTTTCCTCTGGCGATTTCCGATCACCCTTGTCATTTTCCGGCGAGTACGTGTCCAAGCGTTTAAGAGCTGGTTGCCGGTAAAGAACCATACCTGAATGTTTTAAATTCCTTGTTTTCGAACTAGGGACCTACTGGTAGGGTTTGATACCTGGTTTTCTGGTGAATATGGGTCGAGGGAGAGGGAGATCGAAGAGAAACAAGGTGTCATCTCCAACGATTTTGACCACACTCTTACAAAATAGTACTAGAAAGGACGAATCAGAAAGAGCATCTACGGTGGCGACTGAATCCAACTCATTGAAGAGTTGTGATGTGAGGAAGGAAACCCCTGAATTGAAATCCCCTGAAACCCTAGATGAAAATACGAGTGAACTTGCTGGAAAAACAAACAATGAAGAACCACCTCTGAAACTATGGATGGACGTCATTAGTGGGAACATAAGTCCTTCAAATGGAGCCCCCATTGAATTCATTGCTCCAAACTTAGTGGAAGGAGAAATTCAAGTGGACATTGATGAAGCAGATATTGAATCAGAGGTAAGATTTTGGGACTCTTCTCTTATCATGTATGTAATAGGGAAAGACTTAAGCATGAATGCTATTAAACAATACATGACTAGGTTCTGAAATTTTATGAAACTACCTGACTTATATTATCATGAAGAGAGTTACTTTATCATGAAGTTTAAGTCGTTCCAGGATAAAGACTTAGTTGTGATGAGGGGTCCCTATACCATTCATAACATGCCTATGGTATTGAAGGATTGGTCACCAAATTTTGATTTTAAAAAGGGTATGCTGCGCACCCTCACAGTATGGGTTAAACTCCGAAATCTTCCTCTTCATCTATGGGGTGTGAAAAGTTTAGGTAAAATAGGAAGTGCACTTGGTGTTCCCCTTTTTACTGATGAGTGTATTGTGAACAAACTGAGAGTTTCTTATGCAAGAATCCTTGTTGAAATTGACATAACACAAAAGCAGAAAGATTATATTATGATAAAGGATAGTGAAGGTACTATGAGGAAGCAAATAGTAGAATATGAATAGAAGCAGAGTTTTTGTGAGGTTTACCATAAAGTAAATCATCAATGCAAGCCTAAGAGTAAGAAGCAATGGCAGCCAAAGCAAACAAGTGAGCACCAGGAAAAGCCAAAGATAAACCTGAAAGAAAAAAAGGAAGAGATAAGGCCAAACTCTCATGAGGAACTAGCTAAGGAAAATATGGAGGAAATGGATACAAGCTGAGAAAATGTATGTAGCACGAGTAAATTCAAAGGAAAAGCTGTGGTATGCCCTACAAATCATGATTTCATAAGCTACCAAAATGGTTTTGAAGCCTTGAGAATTGGAGATTCTTCAAGGTCAAATGGTGAGGTAACATGATGATCTCATGGAATGTAAGGGGAATAAATAATGCAGGTAAGTGCCATGAGGTTATTTCCCGCCTCAAACATATGGACCCTGACATTGCTATTTTGATTGAAACTAGAATTAAGCCTTAACATGCTGATAGAATAAGGAAAAAATTTGGCAGAAACTGGAAATTTGCAGATAACTACTTGAATCACACAAATGGTAGGATATGAATCCTTCAGAAATAGGATAGAATAAAAGTCACAATCCACAATTCTAATGACCAATTCATCCATTGTAATCTTTCTTTGCCCATTGGCACTTTGGAGACATGGATGATTGCAATCTATGCTTCCAATTTGCTCGAGCAAAGGAAAAAGCTATAGCAGGACATAAGGAATCTTCAAGGTAGTGTGGCTGGACCATGGTGCATTATAGGGGATTTCAACAATGTTTTGAGAGCTAATGATAAAATTGGAGGAAAATTGGTTATGAAGCGTGAATATAAAGACCTAATGGATAGGATGGACCAAGTTGGTCTCTTTGAGAAGGAGAGTTGTGGTGATGTGTATACTTGGAGCAGCAATTAAAGAGATATCATGATATATTTGAGAATTGATAGAATTGTTGGGAATATGGATTGGCAGCAAAAAGTATTTGAATCACAAGCTGACAATCATGAATCATGGTGTTTCTGACCATGCTTTACTTTGTTGGCAGACAAGTAAGATCAATAGACCTGCTAGAACTCCCTTCAAGTTCCAAAATGCCATCATTCAAAATGTTGGTTTCAAGGATGTTGTGAAGCAAAACTAGGACCAACCCCTTAATCGCAAACCTATGTATAGAGTGTGGACCAAACGCATGAGATTGCAGCCAGTCATCAGGAACTTGAGCAAGCCTTTCTATGGGATCACAAATCAGCTTAGGCAAGCCATACAAAAGCTCTCTGATGCCTAAGATCACCTTATAAAACACATAATGAATGTTCAGGCTATTGACCAAGTTAAAGAGTGTGCAAATGAAGTTCTAAGGCTTAAGAACATAGAGGAAAGAATTATCAAACAAAAATCTAAAGTGGAGTGGTTGAAATTAGGAGATGGGAACAATTCCTATTTCGATGCTTCTCTCAAGGCTAGACAGAAGAATAACTAGATGGAAATTTTGGAAGATGAAAATGGCAATATTCTCACTCATCAAAGTGATATGGAGAAGGAAATTGTGAATTACTGTAAGAAGCTTGTTGGTACTTTAAATAATAATTTGGCTAGTATTGATATTGAAGCTATGAGAAAAGGTGCTCAGTTGAATGCTATGTAGAGGGATTTCTTGATAGCTCCTATTTTTGATGAAGAAATTCTAATGAGTTTGAAAGGCTTAAAAGATAACTTTGCTTCTGGGATGGATGGGTACAATGCCAAATTTTACAAGGTGACTTGGGACATTATCAAACATGATATTATTACGGCCATAAAGGATTTCTTTGAGAGGGATAGGATATACAAAGCTGTCAATTGCACTATTGTCACTCTGATTCCTAAGCACAATCCTGCCACCAAAATAAAGGACTTCAGACCTATCTCTTGTTGCACTATTGTTTACAAGCTCATATCTAGGATCCTAACTAAAAGGCTTGGAACTATCATTAGCAGCATAGTCCATAGCAGCCAAGCTGCTTTTATCCCAGAGAAAAGAATTCATGAACATATCCTCATGGCCTATGAGTTAATCAGAGGATATTCTGCTAAGAATGGTGCTCCTAAATGTATGTTACAAATGTATCTCAGAAAGCCTATGATACTGTTGAATGGAGTGCTTTAGAAACCATCATGAAGGAGTTCAGTATGCCTCATTAATTCATTCAATGGATCAAGCTCACTATCCAAATAGTTTTTTATAGATTTCACATAAATGGCTCTCTTTCTCAGTTGCTGGAATCTAAGAGAAGGCTAAGGCAAGATGACCCCTTGTCTCCCTTGCTTTTTGTGCTTATCATGGAGTATCTTCATAGAGTGTTACAAAAGTTAAAGGAGCAACCTAATTTTAATTTTCACTCAAAGTGTGAGAAAATGGCTATTATTAATTCGAGCTTTGCAGAAGATTTACTGCTCTTCTCTAGGGAAGATCCTAAATCAGTGAAAATGCTTATGGATAGATTTAACCTGTTTTCTAAGTCTGCGGGTTTGAAGATAAATCCAGCTAAGTATAGGGTGTTTTTTGGGAATGTAGAAGATGGGGATAAATCCAAAATCAAAGAGACTACTACCTTTGATGAAGGACTGCTTCCTTTTCGTTACCTTGGTATTCCCTTGACTAGTAAAAAGCTCAACATCAACTACTACATGCCTTTGATTGATAAGATTCTAGATAGAATTCATCATTGGAACTCGAGGCTTTTATGCTTTGCAGGAAGGAATCAATTGATTAATAGTTTCATTTTTTCCATGACCAATTTCTGGCTCCAATGTATTCCATTACCCAAAAAAGTTATTGCTAAGATTGATGTTGCTTGTAGATCTTTCTATTGCGTAGAAAAAAGTCTGCTCTTCTAAGAAGAAAGGTGGCCTTAACATCATCAACTAGAACACTGCGTGTTTAGCTAAGCTTTTATGGAATCTCTGCACCAAAGCAGACAACATGTGGATCAAATGAATCCACTGCTATTATGTCAAAAAGCAGGACATTCTAACAATGGACATTAAAGAAAATACATCCTGGATCCTAAAAGCCATTTTGAAAACGAGGTCCATGATTCTAAATACAGTTGTTTGGAATTCCTGTTTGAAGGTTGGAAGATATTGCACCAGAAAAATATATGACAATATGGATACTTTTCCTAAGATTCAGTGGTGGAAAATGTTTTTCAATAACCCTGCGAGGCCTCGAGCTCTCAACACCTTGTGGTTAGTTTGTCATGCTCGAATGGCCACGAAGGACAAACTAAAGAAATTTGGCATGATACTTGAAGAGACCTGTTGTTTCTGCAAAGAGAAAGAGAGCTTAAGTCACATCTTCTTCAAATGCAAATTTACATAATCAATTTGGAAATCTATTCTGGATTGGCTGCAAATTGTTCACACACCAGGAGATTGGAACGAAGAATTAGATTGGATGTTGAGGAAAAGTAACATGAAGAACCCAAGGAGCAACATTCTCAAATGTGCTTTTGCTGAAACTGTTTATGAATTGTGAAACTTGAGAAATGACATATGTTATGGCAATGATCCCACCATGAGTAGGATATGTCCTCGTATCATAGAAACTGTTGTTAACCGTTGTTGGATGCGACATAACCTTAGAAGTTCCATAAGAAGGTTTGTTATGCCTTAAGTTCTAGTTGTTTTGTTGTTGTTGTTCTGTGAGTCCTTAGGCCTAGCTGGATCTCCTCTTTGAGATCGCTTGTGTAATTGGTGTTTTTTGAAGTAATAAAGTCTCTTTTCTTAAAAAAAAATAAAAAAAAATAATAATAATAATAATAATAATAAATATAATAATAATAATAATAATAATAATAAATATAATAATAATAATAATAATAATAATAAAAATAAAAATAATAATAATAATAATAATAATAATAATAATAATAATAATAATAATGTTGGCTCCATCATTTAGACCATTTTCTACGTAACATGTTAAAGTATTTTTTAAAAAAAAGTGAAAATAAATACTTATAAATTTAAATTTGAATATCATGTTAAAAATGCAGAGCAACATAATTCCAGTAAAAAATGATGTAAACGGTTCATCATTCATACGTCTAAACAATCCATGTCGTGTTTAATTAATTTTTCAATTATTGCTTGCGTCTACGTGACATTGAAGTTCCATGTGGTTGTGAGAAAACAAACAAACAATCCCAACAATTCAAATTCGATCTCTGCACACGATAATCATTACTGAGCTCTTGCATGTTACTGTAACATGTTTGTCGCACCCAGACAACTTTACTTTTCCACAGTAATGTGTTTCTATATACACTGTTCATCTCTGTCTGTATCCTAAATCTATTTTTTCTTTTTGAATTTTTCATTTATCATATCCTGAATCTATTTTTTCTTTTTGAATTTTTCATTTATCATAGTTTTTTTTTATAAACCTATGATTTATAAAGACCAGCCTCATTCAGATTTACCTATGAGATGAAAACACAAATTTTAAAAAAAGTGTAGGTTTTAAGTAAATAATAGATGTAGAAAGTGCTCTCTTATCATTTGTTGGGTCTATTTTAGAACATGTGCTGGACCAGCCCAAGCCCAATTTATTTCAAATAAATAGAGAATTATTCAAACTCGGAGTTGGTTCAAGGATAAAGTCAGCTAGCTAAACCATACTTTGAACTTTTTATAAAATATAATTTTATAAAAAAAATTATTTAAATAAAATTATTGCTATAGTACCGATGTTTATGTTAGAGAATAATATCCGAAAATGTTTCACAGTTTAGTGTTTGTTCTTTTATTTTTGATTCTTTAATGAATATCTATTCTATTTATTGATAAAAAAAATCATTTATTAATGGTAAGACCTTCTCCTTCGAGTAATGTTATTGTAGATGACAACTAAACTTATAACTTACTTCATCTTAGAATTTAGTGTGAATTTAACTCATTCATATAAAATTGGTTTGTAAACTACAGATTGTTTTAATTTATAAACACAACACATGTCATATCTTTAGCAATGTGAGATTAATTTCATCTTTTTATTTTATTTTACGGTAAAACTAAGCTTCATTAAGAAGAGAAAGGGGAAATAAAAAAGATGGTTAGCTTGAGAGCCACCAAATCAAGTCCTAGAACCACCAGAATAGGCAAACCAACAAGGTCACGAGCCTCCTAACTTAAGCTGTGTCTAACAAAACGAACAATAGCATAATTAAAATCATACATAATACATAAACAATCATCTACAATGGGAGCAATTGATACCACAATTGAATGATCCTGGATGCAATCCACAACTGTTAAAGCATCAAACCTAATGAGGATGTTGTCCCACTTTAGGTTTTTGGCCATCTCCAAGGACCATCTGACTCCCATGGCCTCAGCAGCGCAAACCTCCACAAAAAATAGCTTCCTTCTTGCAAGCACACATAATTGTGCTGCTACCTCTATCCTTGACAACACAACCCCAAGCAGTATTTCCATCAAGGAAACAACCTGTATCAATAGAAGCAAGGAAGTTCCACTCAAATTAACTCATATGGTGGTTCTTAGGTCCACAAAAAATAGAAGAACATATGGCCTTGGAAACAAGGTTGAACTCCTCAACTAACTGTTATACCCCAAATTTTGACCACCAAGATTTCCCATCATTGTGAGGATCATTACCACAATATGGATGTGCCATCATACCTCATCAATCTCGTCAAAGATTGTTGAGCATTCACTACAATCAAGAATCAGGGTTTTTGAGCCCTCCCAGAACATTTAGACAAAAGAACAATCAAGAAATGACATGATCTTCAACTTGTCTAACCTCTTAAAACATCCACAAAGGATCAAGAGGAACCTCACATCAAAAATCAAGCACACAGTTGTGATATTCCAAGTGTTTTGAGCCTCGAAACACCCGATGTCGCCAAATTAGGGTTTTGGACGACTGGGACCTCCAGAGTGAGATTTTCACAAGAGGATGTGCCATGACTTCAACATGTGACTCAATATTCTCAAAATAGCCCTAAGAATCCATTTGCAAAGCTAAATTACCCTCAGAGGATGCATTCCCCAAAAGTCGGGAATTAGGGTTTTTACGCGCCGAACCGCTCCGGAGCCAAAAGTCAAAACATGACTTTTTTGGAAAAAATGATCCTTATGACTCATATTTTCATAAAATATGACTTATAATGTCATTTGAACAAGAATTGATCAAGAAACCAAAATAATTTGTAAAAGGGGTAATCTTGAAAAATTGAAAATTTTTCTAAGTTACTAAATTTGAATGATTTTGGTACCAACTTCCAAGGATCATAACTTGTGATCCAAGCAGCCATTTTGAGTGATCCAAAGCCTGATTTGTAGGTCTTCCTACATTCTACAAAAGCTTCAACTACATAAAACTCCAATTCTTCATGGATTTTAAGTTATGGAGTGATCAAAATGACAAAAATGAAGAAAATGACACTTTTTCAACACTTAGTAAAAATCTGCCTAAGTTACCAGCCCTAAGCACCAATGTTCATGAGGATTTTTCATTGGGATCCAAATAGTTTCAAGACAAACTATGATCATACATGGATAGTACCATATGAGGGCTCTTTAAAAAGTACAAGAGCCTCCCATAACTCAACCTGAGCAAGGAGATATGATCCATTGAAAATGGCATTTTTCATTGATTTTTGCAAGGCAGATTTGTGCATTGTTGCTCGAATTGATCAATTTGTACAATAACAAGCATGGTTATCGATCTGCACACCTCAAGGGGGAACAACCAAGGGACAAACACTGATCCACCAGCCTCACAAGTCCATGGATCTATGTTTAGGCATTACACTCCTAAAATTCAAAATTCTTCCAAATGGTTAAATTTGTTTCCAAGCATTTAATTGATGCATAGAGGTGGCATTCATCAAGACAATATTATCCAAGTTCAGTTAAGCCTTATCCCTGAACCAGAGAACTCATAGTATGTGCTCTAACCTCAAGTCAATGGCTAGAGGAGACTTGAGATTCCAATGGATCAACATTTGCCACGGACCTGCTGCAGTTGCCATTCACTATTGCAGTCAAAACAAACTTGTTCTACAATAAATAGAGCTTATTTGTGATCAGTTTGAGTACACCAAAGCACCCAAACCGATGCTTTACTCAAGATCTCCATTTCACTCCAATTTTGCCTTCTAACTCAAGTCACTATCGGGTTTTGAGATTGAGAGTGATTCCAACCAAACCACACACACACACACACACACACACACCTCATAAACATCATATGTGAGTGATCTAAACACTAACACAACATCTGGAACATCAAATTCATCACATCACTGCCCAATTGCTCAAGTTCTTGACAGAGTTGCAGTTGAGGTACCACAACCAGTTCCAGCTCATTTCAATCCACTCCAAGCATTCAGACACACTCCTTGGCACCTAAGGAAGTTGCCCAGATCATTGGAACCTATATGCAACACCTCCATCATCAAACTCGATCACCAGCTGCAGGAGGTAAGCCTGAACCCTTCAAACTCTATGATCCATGCATCATGAATGAATTTTTGAGTTACCATCTTGTTTATGCATGTATGTAGAGTGATAACCCTTAATCAATTGTCATGAATCAATCGTGTATAGAATTTCATTGTGTTCATGCTGAAATTAGGGTTCTTGAGGTTTTCCATTGATTTCTTCCTCTATACTTAATATAAATGCAATTAATCTATATGGTTGTGATCCTTGTTCAAAAACGAACAAGATTGATACTTGAATCGTGCAAAACCATTGAGTAATCATGGAGAAAAGTGAGAAATGTAAATCTGCAGAAACATGGTGCGCGCGTGTTCTTCCTTGACCGTTGGCGCCCTTTTTCAAAATTTTGAATTTTTGTTAATTGATTCAAAAATTAATTTCTCTCTGAATATTTGTGTTTTTGAATTGATTCTTTTTCTCAAAATTCGCAAAAAGGTTTAAATATTTTATTTTACAAAAAAATCCAATTTATATTATTTATCTAATATAGTTAGAATTTTTGTAATTAATTTCATTTTTATTGTTTTTAAACATTTTTAAATGAAATTCCCACTTTGATTTTTCAAAACCAATTGAATTTCAAGCTTTAATGTGATTAAACATGATTTTTCAAAATATTTTTCAAAGTATACAACTTGTTTTTGAATATATTTTACATTTTATTTCATTTTTTATTTAATTTCCTTTGAAAATTATATCTTTTAAATTCAAAATTAGGGTTTTCTCTAAATTTTGATTTTTCAAACTTCACATATACACTTTGGGCCTCTAATAGAGTGTAATTCCCATCCCTTGTTGTACAAAAAACCTTTTGTGCCTCAGTCATTGTATAAGTCCCTCTACGATTCTTAAAACGACGGTGCGATCACTATCTTTCATTGGGTCTCTCCCTGAGTTATAAGTCCCATTCTTTTTTCTTAAAATACACTTTGGGCCTCTTGATAGAGTGTAAGTCCCATACCTTGTAAATAAAAAAACCTTTTTGGGGCTCAGCCATTGTGTAAGTCCCGACATGTTTTCAGAAATCTCGGCGCGATCGCCGTTTCCAAACAAAATCATCTGGGCCTACCCCTGTGTTGTAAGTCCCATTTCTTTTCTTTTTCAAACACTTTGGGCCTTTAATAGAGTGTAAGACCCAACCTCTTTGTAAATACAAATTTTTTTGGGTCTCAGCCATTGTATAAGTTCCAGTACAATTTTCAAAATAACGGTTCAATCGTTGTTTTTCATTTGGGTCTCTCTTTGAGTTGTAAGTCCCACCTTTTTTTTGTAAATAAACAATTCTTTGGGCCTCTCCTTATGTGTAAGCCCCAGTCTTTTTAAAACAACTTCCCTTTTGATTTAGGTTCAAATTCATAGTTGTTATCAAAACTTTCTTTAGTTTCTTGAACAACTAACCATACAGCTGTTACAATGGAAGCTTGCTCACCTGTAAGTTTTAAACAGCTTTCTTTTACATACTTGCACACACACACACATATATATATATATACTTGTTTTTGCTGGAAGCTTGCTCACCTGTAAGTCCTCCTACCCTCTTTTATATACAGTATATATTTCATCTGTATATATATGCCTGTATATTATCTGCTTAGAGTTTTCCCCGACAATTAGGTCTAGGATTAGATAAAGCCAATGGTCACTCTTTTAACACAGTCAAAACTAGTTCCCATAGGAATTCCAGATACAGTCTTGCCTCCTCTTGGGCTTATACAATATGGAACAAAGAGAAAGGCATTATTCCCGGTGAAACTTTTCTCAGACTGTCACTATTAGAAAATTGTCAAACAAATTCAGTTCCCCAGAGAGGATTAATTCCTGGTGAAACCTCTCTTGAATTTCTTCAAACCCTAGAACTGTTCACTAAAGAAAGGATTATTCCCAATGAAACTTTTCTTGAACTTTTCTTAAGTTTGGACCCACAGGCTTCCTAAAAGCATCCCGACTCCTCTTGGGCTTTGTACAAGGACCCTCAGGCTTCTTAGAAGTTCTCATGCCTTCTCTTGGGCTTAATACAAGGACCCTAAAGACCTCTTAAAGGTATAGGACATAACATAGTCATCCTTTGTCAGAGCAGTCTTTCTAAAGAGTCAAAACCTCAGACCAATTTTATGGTTGATTCTCATCCCTTAAAGCATCAGCCTCCTCTTGGGCATCATACAAATATAAACTCTTCCATACCAGTAGACTTGGACAGTCTAATCTCCTCTTGGATCTCAAAGACATTCTCAAGCTCCCTACAAACACAAGAGAAACCCTGATCATTTAATCAATCTCCAGTAGAGTTAAAACCCTCATAGGTTCTAAAACTCAGTATTTCATCCTAAATTTCCCCAGCTAGGGTCAGCTTATCATCGGTATAACACTACCCTAAATCAGAACCTCAAGGCATCTGATACCTCAACTATTCTATAATCCTCAACAAGAGTTGATTCCACACTTTGGACCTGCCTCTGGATCTCAATAATCCTCAGCAGAAGACAACCTTCTCTTAGGCATTGTATAATGATTTTCCTCAGCAGAGTTAGCCTCAAAAGCACTCTTTTGTTGAGTCAATCTTCTTTCTTAAAGCACTCTTTTGTTGAGTTAACCTTTTTTAGCCTCAATCTTGGGCTTTGTACAAGACAAACAAAAACACTCTCTTGTTGAGTCAATCTTCTTTCTTAAACACTCTCTTGTTGAGTCAATCTCTTTTTAGCCTCAATCTTGGGCTTTGTACAAGAAAAACAAAAGCACTCTCTTGTTGAGTCAACCTCTTTTAGCCTCAATCTTGGGCTTTGTATAAGACAGATAAAGACACTCTCTTGTTGAGTCAAATAAAAAACACTCTCTTGTTTATATTGATACTTGTATATGTTTACCATATTTGTGAATTTTACATATTTTGTATACTTGTAAATTTAGTGTATTTATTTGTTTCTCTTCACGTTTGCTAAGTGTTTGGTTAGGTTTCATCGTCGGTGAGCGCTAACCGTGTAAAGAGGCAACTTGGAGAAGTGTGTATAAATAATAGGCGTCGAACTTATGACGTAAAACAATCATGTTTTATTGTTTTTAGTTTCTAATGTTTTTTTTCTCCCATTCTTTTAGTATGTTTATGGTAGTTCGTGTTAAGGTGTTAAGTTTTGTTTTCCTCAAGCTTGTCGTGTTTAACTTGAGGAAGTTTGTATGTGTAAATATTGTATGCTTTGTAATTGAGTTGTGTAGGTGTTAAGTGGAGGACTACACCAGAACCTTGTTGTTGTACTGGTTTTTCTGGTTCTGGTGTAGCGCGCTTAGCGCGGGCCTGCGCGCTTAGTGCGCCCTGTTGTGCTGAGCCAGTGAATTATTTTAATTGTTCACTTGGCTCCCCCTTTTTCCCACTTCCACCAAGGCCTTATATATTAATAATTATTAGTAATTTTCTAATTCTTTTGTTGATTGTTTGGACTCAAATTTTAGCCCGATATCTTGAAGTCGCATTCGGTGATTTTTCCGATTTTGAGTGTTTCAACTTGCGAATGCGTGGTAATGATAGTGTTTAAAGTTTGGTACGCGTTCAAGGTATGTATTTCTCGCTTTCTATACTTTAGCATATTCATGATACTTAGGCTTTTTACAAACTTTCATGCCATTTATTCTTTTGTATACTTGTTCTTGTGTGAATCACTTTAGTTCCCAACCTTTTTGTGAGGAAGCCTTCCATTGTTCATACATGCTCGGAGTACCAATATTCTTGTTTTAACTGGATTTTATTATGTTTAATCTGTTGTTTATGTTGCGTATATGAATGCATGAAAAGGATCAAGGCAATTGTTTCATTTTGAGCACAACTACCTTAGCTAAATAATCATTCACCTTGTGAGCGTGTGATCTTTCATAACCCCTTTGAGCTTTTTGATCCATGTTTTATTTGAACTTAATGCTTGTCTATGAGTATTTAGTTCACTTATTTTTGATGGATTTTGTTTTTTCTTGGACCTCAACTTTGTGTTGTTGTATGGAATTTTTGCCTTGCCTTAGAAAGTAGGGAGTATTCACATGATGATGTGGTTGAATTCAAGTTGGGGAGAGAATGATTGTGTATTCATTAGTTGGATTCTATGAGGATTGAAAAAGAAAATAAAAAAGAAAAAAATTTGTGAAAGAGAAAAAGAAAAAAAAAAAGAAAAAAAAATCCTTGAAAAAGGAAACAAAAAGAGTTTCAATAATTGTGCTAAATAAGTATTGTGTTTTGTGTAACACTTGGGATTTTGGAAGAAGTTTGATTGAAATTTTGTGTTTGAACTTTTGTGAGTTGATCACTCCCTTAGGTTTAGGCAAGTTTTTGTTTCGATTAGCTTTAGGAATTGCCCCTTGTTTGTTTGCCCGACCACATTACAACCTTGAAAAGTCCTTGTGATTCTTGCCTTTGTATGTTCAATATGATTTTTGGATGGTTGCATAATTTAGTCTTTGGTTTGCAAGTTTGTTGTGTGAGTGAAAAATCCCTCATTTTGTGTTTTTCATCTACCGGTGATTGTTTTTGCTAGGTGTGATTCACATTTGAACTTGTGTTGTTTTAGAATGTTTGGCATGACTTTTGTATTTTGTATTTGTTTCGTGATTATGTTATCGTTGAAGTTTAGTGGTAAGTATTTACTTTGTGTCCACCATTTTCGACTAAACCATTGCATTTATTTTTGTTTGTAAAAACTTGTTGTTGCGTGATTTCTTGGATTTCGCTTTTGTTCCTTTAGTTGTTGGCTTTGTTTGAGGACAAATAATTATGTAAGTTGGGGAGAGTTTGATAAGTGCAAAATGTACCTATTTTTGTATATGATTTTTGTTGCACTTATCGTTGCTTTTTGTTAAATATCACACGAATAAACCCTATTTTGTTTACAAATGCGTTTAGTTTACATTTTAGTGTATATATTGCGTTTTGCATAAATATCATTGAGTTTAATTGATTTTATCTCATTTTTGTAGGTATTCAAGCAGTGGTATTTTGCCATTTTTGTATAGAGCATCGAATAAGCTTTCCAACGCTTCGTACCGGGCGAAAAACGGAATCACGGTTCAAAAGTTATGAAGAAAATAAGCTTTGGATTTTCAAGCATGCTACGAGCGTGCTTAGCGCGCTCCTAGCCCAGGAAGCATGCTAGGAGCGCGCTGAGCGCGCTCCTAGCCCACAGAAGGAGCAAATTCCAGCGAGTAGCGCGCTCCGAGCCCGCTTAGCACGCTTTTAAGGCGGTTTAACATTAATAAGAGCGCGCTTAGCGCCCAAAACCGCGCTTAGCGCGGTCTACGACTTTGACAGTCCATAAATAGTGGAAAAACATATTTTTTAGGGGATGATTTGGGTATTTTTTGCTCCCACTCCATCAAACTTCATTTCTTCATTGGATTTACTTAGAAAACATCATGGAAGCTTGCATTTGGATGATTCAGGGTGGATTTCTCATCGATCGGCTTTGACAATCCGTGAAGTGTTTGGTTCATTTATGATTTTCTTCATGTCTTTCTTCTTTGTTGGGTTTGTATATGTTTTTACTTTGATCTTATGTACATTTGTCGCCCATGGCGTTATATTTAATTTGCTTTACAAATCTCTGTTGGTGATTGTTCTTGATTTTTGCTTAAATGCTCGGGGTTTGGGTCGTGTTAGAGATAAACGTCACAAACTTCGATTAAGGATAATTATCTGTTAGTTTCTGGATGCTAGAGATAGATTTAGGGCTAAATATCCGTATGGGTGTCAGAACTTAAATGCCTTCCGTATTTCGAGGCTTCGTGCGCGAGAGTGACGAAGAGAGTGATACGGTTGTTTCTCAGCTCGGTGTGTCAGAGACGAACACTATTATGAGCGATACTGGGTGATATTGATGAGTATTGTAAGTTGAGTGCAACTGGTCGATAAGTTTAAGTCTGTGACGAGTGGAATATATACATGCTTGATAAGTCTTTTCTCTCTGATGAATGAATTTTCTTATGTTCTAATTTACTTTTTCGCATTTACGCTTTAAACCATTTAAACCCAAACTCATTAACAATTAAATTGTCGAATGGCAGTTCAGTAGCACCGATCTCTGTGGACACGATAATTCCTAGAAAAATACTTCCAAAACTTTTGTTGCTTGCCCTATACCGCTTCCAACAAAATGGCGCCATTGCTGGAGATTGGTGTTTTTATTGAATCGCATTGCGATAGTTTCTTTATTTTTAAGTTTTGTAGATATCGTATATATTGTCTATTTTCACTTGTTTATATTGATACTTGTATATGTTTACCATATTTGTGAATTTTACATGTTTTGTATACTTGTAAATTTAGTGTATTTGTTTGTTTCTCTTCACGTTTGTTAAGTGTTTGGTTAGGTTTCATCGTCGGTGAGCGCTAACCGTGTAAAGAGGCAACTTTGAGAAGTGTGTATAAATAATAGGCGTCGAACTTATGACGTAAAACAAGCATGTTTTATTGTTGTTAGTTTCTAATATTTTTGTTTGTTTCTCTCTGTAGGAAGACATTTCTCTGTATATCACACATTCAAAACAAACCCTGATTCCAGATAACTGCTATAAGTGGCACACTTGTTGATTCAAATATCCAAGTTGTAATCCATCTCTTATCCTTGTAAATCCTCTCTTTCATCTAACAGCTATAACCGGCAATCCTCTGGATTATTTACATCCACGCCACTGTCCCTCTCTTAGCATGAAAGATTCCTAAGGAAAAATGGCATTGCTCAACACTGAGTTAAAGTTTTCTCCTTCAGGACAAATCCCCTATAAAGGAAATAATGGCATTACTGGATTCTCACATCCCAGTTAAAGTAATTTTTCTTTATAATCAGTCACCCAACAGTTGTGATAAACAGACGAGATATCTCCCTTTAGAGATGACAAATTCTCTTTCAATCAAACCTTTTAGCTTCAATCTTAGGCTTTGAACAAGATACAAATACTCCATTTAACTTCAATCTTGGGTTTTGAACAAGACACCAAACATCATCTTTTTCCTCCCATAGAAATAGGAGGAACTACGATTGCTCTGATTTCCCTGTTTTCTTTAACGGGAATACGTAGGTATAAGATTGCGAAATTTTAGCGAGCATACCAATCAAAAACCTTACGTCCAGTACCTCACCAAAATCATCAAAAACTCACACTCTCTCTCAAACACTCCCAAAGGAGAAACTTTCCCAACCCACAACAGACAAACACCAGTAAGTAGAAAATAGTAAGTATAATTGCTAACGACTTGTGGATAACCACATATAGGATGGGTAATTGACAACTCCCCATTGTATAACCTGACCCCGAACTCCCCAATCTCTTAAAGAATTTGTTCAGTTAAACATTTGCGTGCAAGGTTAGTTTTAGATAGCTTCCCTTTCCTTTCCAGCTTCATAGGATAAATAAGAAATCAGAAAGTAGCACCCAATCCCTACCATTGCAGTGAGGAAAAACCAAATGGCAATAAGGTGGTCGCGTCACCGACACAAATCGTACGCTACACTAACGAACCAACATCCTTCGCAATCTCCCAGGGCTTGAAAGATTTATTTTGGAAAGAGAGAGAGATTTCTACCTTGCCAAGATTTACATAAAGCCGCACACACCAATTGAGCACCCCTCTGGTCTTTACATTAAAACCAATTAAGTAATCACTTCCTAACATCAGTGTTTTCTGAGACAAGAAAACCTAGGGGAGGCATAAACCACATTATTTTGGCCATGTGGCAGTCGAGGAACAAATGATCTTCCATCTCAATCTCAAAAGAACATAAGGGGATTGGGGTTAATCTTCATACCTGTCTTGTAGAGGTTCTCTTTTAAAGGAAGAATACCTTTCACCATACACCATAGAAAATTCCTTGTAGTGTTAGGGAGATGAACATACCATATACCTTTCCATAGAGAGACATCAGGGTCTTCAGACATCCAACCAAAGCTCTATCTTTCTACTAACCAATGAGGTGATGAGCCGTCTTCATGGAATAATAACCATCCTTAGCATAGGTCTAGATAACATTGTCTTCTAGAAATCTTCGAGACAGAGGGATACTGATGATATGATAGGCCTCATAGGGATTGAAACATGACCAGATTAAGTCTTCTTTCCAAGCCTTTAATAAGATCAGACATGAAGGCTTCACAACTAAGGGTACTAGTAGCTCCCGGGTCCCCTAGAACAGCGACTGTGGGAACCTAATGATCCTTCCAAATTTGAACTTTCTTGCCATCACCAATTTTCCACCTGCACTCAAACTTCCCTAGCACTAAGGAGCATTCATTAATTTGCATTTAGAAAAGTATCTAGCCTTAAAGATTTTCCCAAGTAATGTGTGTTTACCTGCAGCAGCTTCTAGCCTTGTTTCCCAAGCAGGGATTTATTAAAATCACCCACACTCTTAAATCCCATACTTCATTTGCTATTCGCCTTTGACAACCTATCCCATCTAAGCTAATGGATTTTCATGCACCCCTTCTTTTCCCCCTATAAGTTTGCTATCATTCTTTTAATTTGAACATATCAACCTTCTTTGATTTTGTAGTAGCTCATGATGTAGCTTAGAATTGATAAGGCCATAACTTTGATAAGAAATTTACGCCATGCCCCTGACAACGCCTTTTCTTTCTAGGCTTTGAGTTTTTTTCCAAATTCTATCAGCCACAAAGGAGAACACTTCTTTCTTCAAACGACCAAACACTACTGGGAGTCCCAAGTAATTTGAATGAGAGGTAACTTATTGAATTCCTATCTTCCTGCAAATCGAATTCCTAAAATCACTTCTGACATTACTACTAAAGTCACTTCAGACTTATTCAGATTCACCAGCTCCAAATCATTTTTGGTACGCCAGAAGAGTATTCATGATCAATTCAACTTCTCTTTGGTTGGCCCTAGAAAAGAGCAGAATATCATCTGCAAAGAAGATGTGAGAAATAACAAGAGCACCCCTAGCCACCTTAATCTCCTTGATGTTATGAAGCCTCACTTAGTTTGACAGTGATCTAGATAAGACGTTCGCACACATGATGAACATATAAGTGGATAGCGGGTCCCTTTGCCTAAGACCTTTGCCTGGAGAAGAGCTTGTGGATGGTTTGCCATTGATAAGGAGCTCATAGGAAACACTTGTAACACACCTCATGATAACAGAAGTTAAGATGGTTAGAAAGCCCATGGATGTTAGCATAATTCTCACAAATTACCAATCAATTTTATCGTACATTTTGGACATGTCAAGCTTTTGAGCCATGTTAACTTTCTTGCCTCTTGTTTTCTTCTTGAGCCAGTGGAAACAATCCATAGAAATAAAACCATTATCAGTAGGGGCGTTCAAATCCAAACCGATCCAAATAAAAATCGTAAACTGATCAAATTTCGGATCAGATTTCAGATTGATTTTTCAAAACCGATCCAAACCAAAATGAACCGCATGTATATATTTTTATACTTCTTTATTTTTATTAGTATAATATGTTGTGTAAATTTATTATTGGATGATATTTTTTTATAAAATACTATTTGTTAGTTTGATTTATTCTATTAATTTTTATTATTTCATTTGTTTCAATTATAACTGATCATTATCATTTTGTAATATTAAAATGTAATATATTATATGAAATTTATTATTTGTTAGTGTTTTTATAATATAAATAAAATTATAATTTGTAATTTGGATATCCAAAAAACCGATCCAAATCAAACTACAAAAAATTGGATCGGATCGGGTCAGATTTTTTAACCAATCATCCAAAATCGAACCGAACCGTAAGTAAACTTATCTTTGGATCGGATGATGTTTTGCTTCAAAACCGATCCAAACTGAACCCTAAACACCCCTAATTATCAGTAATAAGTTTTCCACGAACAAAGGAACTTTTCTCTTCTTCAACAATGTTAGGCAGCAAAGGCTTCAGTCTATTGGCTATGCACTTAGTTACCAGGTTCATCGTGACATTACATAAGATGATAGGACAAAAATCCTTTAGGGACTGGGGGTTCTTACCCTTATGAATTAGGTAAATAAAGGTTTTGTTCAGGGCTTCAGGGCTTTTACCATTTTTCAAGATGTCAAGAACAAGTTTCTCGACCTCACCACCTAAGATGTGCCAATACCACTAAGAAAATAAACTGGGATTCCGTCAGGGCTAGGTGCCTTGAGCGGATGCATCAGTTTAAGGGCCTCATTAATATCAACAGAATCAAAAAGGCGGTTGTACCATTCAGAATCCACATCTGAAAGCCTATTCCTCACCACCTTACAGATATCTTCGCCCCCTTCTATTCTAGTTGAAGTGAAAAGCTCACAGAAATAACTTCTGAAGGTTCTCTCAATGTATTCTTCATGCTTTCAACTGATCCCATTGGTATCCTTGATCCTGACAATCGTATTAGTTTTCCTTCTTTGAGAAGTTTTCTTGTTAAAAAAGGTTGTATTCTTATTCCTATTTTCCAGCACATAACCCTACTTCGTTGGCTCCATATTATCTCTTCTTTGGCCAGGAGGTCATCAAGGTGCTTATTAAGTTGTTTCATCTTAGCAAGGTCCTCATTAGAGGATGCCTAAACATTGAGGTCATTGATTTATCTTTCCACTTTTAGAATCTCCATCCTGATGTTATCCCTATTGTACTTACCAAACAAAGGGCCCAAAGAGCCGAGGTTCTTGAATTTCTCTACAACTCCAGCATGAGGCCTGAACCACTCCCCGTGAATATCATCTTCACAACTATCACCCTCTGTTCAAACCTCTTCAAACTTAAGGACGCATCTTTTCTTCCTCTTCTGATATTAATTCGTAGCCTCCAACTCAATTGCCAGTGCAACATGTGTTGGAACAAAATTGTTTATATCCCTTGGGTTTTGATGATAATAAATTACTTAAAGAACAATTAGTTATATTAACATATATTCAAGTATGCATGATCATAAGTTTAAAATTCAACTCATAGAAAAGCTAAAAGACTCAGATTCTAAAGGATTAGAATTTGATGACTCTGAACGTGGTATCTCACCTTCTGAAGGATCAAAATCTAATCATGGTATCTCTACTTCAGGTGACAACTCAGACTCTGAAGACCTCAGCTAAAGGTGCTCAGCTTCTGATCCGTACTCTGTCTTCAAAGCAGACCAGTATTGTCAAATGCTAGATTATGGAAAAGTCAACTAGGGTTTCATTGTGCAAGACTCAAGGAAAGTTGATGTGACCTTTTAAGTTTTCCCCAACTTCTAAGTAGATACCTTGTATGAGAAATACATTGTTGACAATGCTATTATATAATGGATTAAAATCTTAAATGTATTCATCTTCCAACGGATCTCTTGAAATGTTTCTCAACAAAGAACTCTTATGCAAGTCTCCTTCCAACTACTCATTTTTTGCCTCTATAAAAGGGAGTTAAAGATTTAAAGGAAGTAATCCCACAACTGAAAAACATCTAACGAGCATAACTTTGAGCTAAAGTTTAATAACTATTTATTGCGTAAGTTCTTAATATTTCTTATCTTTGTAAATCTTAAAGATCTTAAGTGTTAAGAACCTTTGTGATTGTTTTATTACTTCTATAACTCTGATTGAACATCAAGTATAGTTGTTATCTATTATCCAAAACTGTTTGTTTAGAATAGAGGAAGTAGCTTGCTAGTTTTCTTAAGCAGTGGAAGTCTTTTGCTAGTTTGCTTGAGCAGTGGAAGTCTCCTGCTGGTTTGCTTGAGCAGTGGAAGTCTCTTGTCTGTGTGCTTAAGCATCACTCTCTTGCTTGATTTCTTAATAGGAAGTACCTTTCTAGTGTGATTGAGTAGTTGAAGTATTTTGCTAGTTTTCTTGAGTAAAGTGTAATCGATTTAACTATAGTGAAAATCTCTTATTGAAACAAGGGGACTAGACTACTCTCAGTTTAGGAGAGGAACCAATATTACTCTGTGTGTTGCGTCACTTCTTGCTCCTGATTGTTATTCATTGCGCTGATAACATCTCTTATCAGTATCTGAACGTGTTCAGATTCTAAAGTTGATATTCATAAGGAAAATAATCATAATACACAATTCAACCCCCCTTTTGTGTATTTTTCTCATCTTTAGCATGATCAGAGCATCTTCTAGAAAGGTGGGGACTTTAATCGGAAAAAAACTTGTTGATGAAGGAAACATTACCCTAACCCCTGTCCAATCTACACTGAATAATCTCATATCTTTCTCTACCATTAGACCATGTGAAAGGGTGTCCTTGATAGCCCACGTCAATGAGATCCCAATCCTTTAATGCTTATCTTCCCCACTCCAACTGATAACTAGATCCAGTGTTCCCTACCAACTTATCCACATTAGTGATCACGTCGTTGGCATCACCAAAGTAGAATAACATACCTTCTGTGGGCCTTAAGCTTCTAATGATAACCCAAGTATCCTTCTTTCTTTACTCCTCTAGGTAACCATAGATTCTAGAAAGGGGACATTCTCTCCACCAATCTTATCATAATAGAAGGCCCCAATGTGGTGGAGGGAGTAAGAAATTACATAAATCTTCACTTGATCAGTCCATAACAAAGCAAAGCCACCTGCCATCTCTCTGCTTTCCCCAACACAACTAACTCCCAAATAGTGATTGAAGCTGCATTTCAATCTTTATGCCTTGTCCCAATTAATGATTCTCCAGTTCCACATCTTTAAGCCTTGTCTCCATAAGAAAGAGCGCCGAGAGATTTTCAACTTTTGTGAGCCTTGACAAGGCTCGAACTGTGTGGGGATTCCCTAACCCCCTACACTTCTAGCTAATAGTTTTCATAGAGGTAGGCAGTATTAGTCATCCAACACCACCTATGGTAGCTTTTGAATGTTGATTTCAATAACTCCATCTACTTTCCTTCGTTTCTTACCACTTCTTCTAACATCCTCCAGAATTACTATTATTATCATAACATCAACAAGTTATTGTTTGCCCAATTATCCATCAACTTTCCTTGCCTTTGGGTTCTCCTGCATCGAGCCTTCCTTCTGTCTTCTCCATTTCAGGGGGCCTTTACTTCCTTTGGCTTTAGTTTAAGCTGATGGTGCTTTATCCCCTTTTGATATCACTACCATCCCTAGAGACTCCGCAACACTTTCAAATTTTCTTAATCCTTTGCTTTCCTCTAAGTTTCATTGGTTTAGAAGCTTAAGGACACCTCCCTTACTACATTTTTTTTGTTGAGTTTCTTTCCCGCACTACCAGCTATTTCTGAGGCACTGCCTTTACTTTGAGTGGGTGAATAAAACAAATTTATGTTACAACTTCCAAAACTCTATTCCTCCCTAGGCTCCTCAGAGTTCCTTGGTAACGATGAAGCTCTGATCCATGAACCAAAGGAAATGTCGCTTTCTTCAATTTCCTCATATCCTTCCACTCAACTCTCCCTAGTTCCTCACAGTTCTTCAATTGGTGTCCAACTCTCCCGCATGAAAATAAAATGTTAGCAGCCGCTCGTACTTAAAGAAGACTTTTAGATGCTGATCTTGGTATTTTATGATTGTTCCTTTCTTAAGCGGCTTCCTGAGATCAGTCTTGACTTTGATTCGAAGGAATCTTCCCATAATATTGTTCTCCTTGGTATCTTTATCTTCATAATGTCCAACGATGCCACCCAACTGTCCAGCCCTTGTCTCCAATCTAAGTTTCAAAGGTAGATTGTAAACCCTAACCCAAAACACTCAATAATGCATCTCCAACTCAGACATTTATTTTTCATCAGATACTTTATCAAGGATTAGAAGATTCCTATTGAAGTTCCAAGGCCCACTCCTTAGAACCGTCTCTACATCCCGTTTTGAGGAGAACTGAAACAAGAATAAGTTATTTCCCAGGTCTAGGGTTTCAACACTGTTCTTGAGTCACCAAGCTAGAATCATTGTTGTTTTGAAAGCTCTGCTATTGAACAAATTATCTGTCCATAGCTTTCCAATAAGGTTTCTATGGAAGATTTTATCTTCTAACTCCGCCTTACCATTCACTGTTATTCCTTCTTCCTCTTCTGATAGTGGTACGCTCTTCCATCACTCCATGAATCACAACACAAAAGAACCCAACACCATAACTCAACAGTTTGAGGACGTCGTTGCAACTTCAGGAAGTAAGAAACCAAAGGGCGAAAACCCTAGAAAGAACCACCAAGAGAGGGGGAGAAATGGATAAAAGACCCTATAGAACCATACCAAAGGGGTGGAGGAAGCACATTAAGTTAGAGAGAAACTCTCCCTTCTCTCTATAACAAGTGGATTTTACTAATTTCATCTCTTTAAATCCAACACAATGAAGGTGTTAGAGGTTGCAATGAAGACAAAGTAAATGCCGCAATTTAGGCACCTAGGGGCAGATTGTAATGAAGTCGAAAATTCCAACACCCCTCACGCCCGGGCCTCAGCGAGGATGAAACATGGACAATGCAAAAAATTCAACAAACAATTTATAATAAACTTTGATACAATCTCAAATTTTAGATTGAATATAATTCATCCATATGAAACCACGTTCTTCATAATAAATTTTGTTGTACATCATATAGAAGTTGTATTTTGATTGGTTTGTATTAAAGTAGAAAATTCACATTTGAAGATACTAAAAACACAATAAGTATTTAGCAAAAGTTTCCCTTAAGGTTCAATTGTTCATTTTATTCTCCTATAAATTCTATAAACTTGTACTTTTTCTATTGTTAATTTTATAAATTTATTTTTAAATTGTTAATATATTTTATTGCTAATTTTATAAATTTATTTTTAGAATGTTAATTTTTTTCATTATTAATTTACTAATTTGTAATTTTATTAGGTAATGAACAATATCTCTAAGTTTTATTTATTGATCCAACTTTGACATTATTTATTTCGTTGAATTATTCAATATTGTTAATTTGATCAAAATCTGTAAGAAATTTTAGGTTCTATATTTTTTGCATACTTTTTCTATGTTATTTTTTAAATTGCCTTTGACATTATTTAGAATTTAATTGAGGATGAATTTAATATATATATATATATATATATATATATATATATATATATATATTAGGACTTATTTTAAATTTTATAATAAAATCTCTAATTTTTTTGAGACTGCTTTGTGCCTTAACTTGATTAAGACGGAACAACATTAAAAAAAACTACTATTAAAATTTTGTTTTACATTTATATATATATATATATATATATTGTTAGGAAAAAATAAAGCATAGAGAAAAAAGAGGAACACAATCGCATCACAAGAATATAACGTGAAAACTCTAAAACTGGAGCAAAAACCACGGCCGTTGTCAATAGACAACCAGAGAATAACACTATGTGAAAATTGTTACAACACATAATATACCCTCAACTAACCCAAGCCCCCAGTACACCCACACCCTCCAAAACTAATATTTAACTACATCTCACAACACTCTAAAACAAGAGTATAAGAGAACAAAGAAAGTCAAATACAAGCTTAAGGTGCTTTTGACCAGTGCATCTTGGAATGAAGAACTTGAATCCTATATATAACATTAGACTCCCACTTCCTTCACAAAACTAAGCGATGCGGGACTTCAAATAACTTGTAACATATATATAGCCTTGGACTCTCTCTTCATTCACAAAACTAAGCGATGTGTGAATTCTTTAACATGTATATTTTTAACCAACCCCAACAATCTCCACCTTGATTGAAAATAATACATAAGCTTTCTGTCTTCACCGACAATCATACTCCACCATAAAGAGTATCAACATGTATATTTTCAACCAACCCCAACAATCTCCACCTTGGTTGAAAATAATACATAAAATTTCATTGTCTTCATCGACAATCATACTCCACCATAAAGAGTATAGTCATTTGAAGCTACATCACTCCCAGAATTTTCACATTGTTTTTACCGACAATCATAGTATTAAAAAACTATCATACTCTCTCATTATAAATATATATTTCACTTGAAGATAAACCACTTCAAGAATTTCACATTGTCATCACCGACAATCATATACTTTATCATGACGAATAAATTTCACTTGAAGGTAAACCACTCCAAGAATTTTACATCGTCTTCACCGACAATCATAGTTTTAAAAACTATCATACTCCACCTAAAGAAGAGTATACTTCACTTGAAGCTAAACCACTTCAAGAATTTTCACATGTCGAAAACCCGGTTGAAACTTTATGGTGTGACTTCCTTGTTGGCAGAAAGCTCTTTAACCACCGACATAATCTTGCACCTTGTGTAATCTTGATTGTATCAACACATCTTTGACTTGAACTTTCCACAAGTAAAAAAAAAGTCTTTCATCAATTTTCTCTAGCCCAAACTGCATAGTGGAATTTGTGATTGTAGCTAACAACTCTTTCACAACACTACATTTCTTTCTGATGTGGAAGATAAGAGAAAACTGCAACCACGGAGCATACTAAGAACACTTATCCCTGGATCGAACCAGTCTCTGATACCAGTTGTTGGGGAAAAAATAAAGCATAGAGAAAAAAGAGGAACCCAATCGCAACACAAGAACATAACGTGGAAACTCCAAAACCGGATAAAAAACCACGACCGTTGATGTGAAAATTGTTACAACACATAATATACCATCAACTAACCCAGGCCCCCAATATACCCACACCCTCCAAAACTAATATTTAACTACATCTCACAACACTCTAAAACAAGAGTATAAGAGAATAAAGAAAGTTAAATACAAGCTTAAGGTGCTTTTGACCGGTTCATTTTGGAATGAAGAACTTGAATCCTATATATAGCATTGGACTCCCACTTCCTTCACAAAATTAAGCGATGTGGGACTTCAAATAACTTGTATCATATATATAGCCTTGGACTCTCTTCATTCACAAAACTAAACGATATGTGACTTTTTTAACATGTATATTTTCAACCAACCTCAACATATATATATATATATATATATATATATATATATATATATATATATATATATATATATATATATATATATATATATATATATATATATATATATCACTATGCCAAAATTACTCTTTGGCAGTACTACATAGGCAGCGCTTTATTACAAAAGTGCTTCTATAAGTTAAAAAATTTAGAAATCACGGAAACTGTTCACTTAGAAAAATAAAAGCGCATCTAAATATAAGACCTTAGACAGCGCTTTTGAGGAAAGCGCTTTCTAAGGTCTTATAAATTAAAAAAAAAAATTAAAGGAAAATATTAGACAGCGTTTTTCTTAAAAGCGCTGTCGAAGGTCTTATAAATTAAAAAAATATATAAGACCTGAGACAACGCTTTTGAGGAAAACGCTTTCTAAGGTCTTATAAATTAAAAAAAAAATTAAAGGAAAATATTAGACAGCGCTTTACTCAAAAGCGCTGTCTAAGGTCTTATAAATTAAAAAAAAAAAAAAATCAAAAGCGCTGTCTAAGGCCCATATGAGACAGCGCTTTCAAAAGCGCTTTCTAAGGGCCACCTTAGACAGCGCTTTCTTTCAAAGCGTTGTCTAAGGTCTTTTTAATTAAAATAAAGATTGAAACTGTATCAGAATTCTATACTTTTTCATTTCATTCTTTCCCTCTTTCCCTCTCTTTCTGCGAACAAGACGAACCAGAGCTGAAACCACCGCCGTCGTCCGTCCTTTCTCGCCGTCGTCCGTCCGGCCGTCGTCCTTCCTACATTGTCCTCCACCATCCTCCACCGTACTCCATCGTGCTCCACTGTTCCGGTAAGAGTTTTTCTTTTTAAGTGATTTTCATATTTTTCTGTTAGGTTTTGTTCTTGTTACCATATTTTTGGAGTTCTTTAGATATAATGATGTTCTGTTAAGTTTGCTGTTCAACATGTTAAAGACCCCAGTCGAATGGACTGTCCTTGCTTGGGTTGTTGTTATGTGGGTAAGGTTGACGCAGATGGATTGAAATCGCATTTACTGATGCATGGAATTGATCGAAGTTATAAGTGTTGGATACATCATGGTGAGAAAATTAACGAGAATGTTGAACCGAAGGGGAAAAGTAACACGACCTATGCTTTAGATGACAAAGACACGAAAACATACGATTGTGATCGAGTCGAAGAGATTGCAGAAGCAGTTGAAGAAGATCTTCATGATTGTCCCGAAATGTTTGAGAGGTTAGTAAGCGATGCAGAGAAACCACTCTATCAAGGTTGCACTAAATTCACAAGACTGTCTGCGGTATTGAAGTTGTACAACTTAAAGGCGGGCAATGGATGGTCGGATAAAAGTTTCACAGAGTTGTTGGCCCTTTTGAGAGAAATGCTACCGGAGGATAATGTTCTTCCCAATCGAACCTATGAGGCCAAAAAAATGTTGTGCTCTATTGGCATGAGCTATGATAAGATACATGCTTGTCCAAACGATTGCGTTTTGTTTCGAAACGAATATGCATCGTTAACTGAGTGCCCTAAATGCGGTTTGTCTCGATATAAGAAAAAATTGTCTCCAGCCAAGGTCTTATGGTATTTTCCTATAATTCTGAGATTTAGGCGCATGTTTCGTAGTGAAACCGATGCAAGACACCTGACTTGGCATGCAGATGAAATAATTATTGATGGAAAGTTACGACATCCGGCTGATTCACCACAGTGGTCGAAAATTGATAATGATTATCCTGACTTTGGAGAAGAAGCAAGAAACCTTCGCTTGGCATTATCTACTGATGGAATGAACCCGCATGGTCTTCAAAGTATCTCACATACCACATGGCCTGTGATTCTTATGATTTATAACCTACCTCCGTGGCTATGCATGAAGTGTAAGTACATGATGTTATCTATGTTAATCTCTGGGCCTAAACAACCAGGGAATGACATAGACGTATACTTGACACCTTTGATCGAAGATTTAAAGATATTGTGGGAGAACGTTGTGGAGGTTTATGATGGATATAGGAAAGAAAGTTTCAATTTGAGGGCGATGTTGTTTGGCACAATTAATGATTTTCCAGCTTACGGGAATCTATCAGGGTACAGCATAAAAGGTGAAAAAGCGTGTCCTATTTGTGAAGATAAAACAGATTCGAAGCGATTGGAGTTTGGTCATAAGAATGTCTTTCTCGGCCATCGTAGATTCTTAAATGCCAAACATCACTACCGTGGGTGGAGACAAGAATTCAATGGAGACACCGAACAAGGTAGAGCTCCACCTATGTTGTCAGGTGACCAAGTTTTTAAAAAGGTGAAAGATATGCGTACTCAGTTTGGCAAACCTTTTGCACATAAGGTTGTCAAAGGTGGGTGGAAAAAGAGGTCGAAATTTTTTGAATTGCCATATTGGAAGTCTTTGTACGTGAGACATTTTCTCGATGTTATGCATATTGAGAAAAATGTATTTGAAAGTGTTATTGGTACGTTACTCAATATAAAAGGAAAGACTAAGGATGACCTTAAAGCAAGAAAAGACTTGGTAGCGATGGGGATTAGAACTGAATTAGCACCCGTGAAGAAAGGAAGACAAACATATCTACCACCTGCTGCTTTTACTCTGTCTAGAAAGGAGAAGAAAATATTGTGTAAGTTTCCGAGTGAAGTTAAAGTTCCAGAAGGATACTCTTCAGATGTTAGAAGACTTGTGTCTATGAAAGACCTCACGTTGAAGAGTTTAAAGACACATGACTGCCATGTTATAATGGAACACTTTCTACCAATAGGTATACGTTCTATTTTGCCAGTGAAAGTAAGAAGCGCCATAACTAATTTATGTTTTTTCTTTAGGTCAATTTGTAGTAAGGTAATCGATCCCGATATCTTACCAACACTACAAAAAGAGATAGTTATTACCTTGTGTGAGCTTGAAATGTATTTTCCTCCCTCTTTTTTTGACATAATGGTACATCTAGTTGTTCATCTTGTGAAAGAGACACAGTTGTGTGGACCAGCTTATATGAGATGGATGTACCCTGCTGAACGTTATATGAAAATATTAAAAGGGTACGTGAAAAGCTGAAGTCGACCAGAGGGGTGTATTGTTGAACGATACATTGTTGAAGAAGCGGTTGAGTTTTGTACTGAATATTTGTCCAATGTTCAATCGATTGGACTCCCCAAAGCTCATATTTTCGAAAAAAAGGATGGTAAAAAATTAATTGGAATGAGAATTGTGACAGTATCAAGGGATGAACGGGATCAAGTGCATTTGTATGTTCTGCACAATGATAATGAGGTTGAGCCATATGTTGAGATGCACAAGGATGTACTCCGAAGGTTAAATCAGAACATAAATGAAAATTGGATAGTACGAGAGCACAATCAAAGTTTCATACAATGGTTAAAGGATCATATTTATTCGAAGCGCTCTTCAGATCCTGCTTCAGTAACAGAAAGGTTGAGATGTTTGGCATATGGTCCAAGTTTGCATGTGTATTCTCATAGCGCATACGCAATTAATGGATACACATTTTATACCAAAGAACAAGATGATAAAAGTACTATGCAAAATAGTGGTGTCACCGTCCTAACTGAAGCAATGCACATATCAAGTATGAAGGACTTAAACCCCAAATATGCAAATCTGTCATATTTTGGAGTTATTGAGCACATTTGGGTGTTTGATTACGAGAAGTTTCAGATTCCAATCTTTGGTTGCAAGTGGGTAAATAGTAGTGGCATACGAATGGATAAGTCTGGATTTTTGCAAGTGGATCTTAATAGGGTGGGGTACAAAGATGAGCCTTTTATTCTAGCATCTCAAGCTAAACAAGTGTTCTATGTCACTGACCCGACGAGTACGAAATGGTCTATAGTGCTTTTATCTAACAAAGTGGTTGATGATAGCGGTGTAGATCAATGTGATATTGATGTTGAGAATGAGTCATGCATTAGACGGAATGAGTTGAATAGAAATGATCAAGATGAGGATTTTATAGCAGATGAGTCATATATCAGAAATGACCATAACGAGGGAATTTGGATCCATTCATCCGTCCGCATTGCTAAGAAACAAGTAATTCATATTCCAACCAAGAAAAGAAAGAGGTAAAATAATAAAATGTTATATATTATGTCATATTATATTTGATATCCTTGATTTCCTTGATTTCTTCATCCTTGATTTCTTTATTATATTTGTTATATATTATGTCATATTATATTTGTTATATAATATATTTGATATCCTTGATTTCTTCATTACAGGTTAGATGGCTACTAACGATGATCACCCACATGATGATGATCACCCACATGATGATGATTAACCACATGATGATGATCCTATTCAGGATGAAAGTCAAAAATCTATGGAAGAAGAGATTAAAAGAGGAATAACCGTTATGAAGAAAGTGATTCGTGCTAGAGATTAAGGCATCATTTTAGATGTGCATTGGAGCCCTTCAGGCACTCTTGTCGAGCCTAACAGTCATACCTTGACAAGTTTCATTGGTGCACTTGTAAGGAATGCGATTCCTATTACTTGTGATGATTGGAGAAACAAACAGTTGAAGGAACACAAAGAAAAAATTTGGAATGAGATAAAGGTACCATAATTATGTCTTTAATTATGCCAACTAATCATGTATTTTAAATTATTTGTACTAACCAATGTGTATGGTTTTTTTAGAGGTGCTTCAACGTTAAAGAAGAAAGAAAAGCTTATTTGATCAGATTGGCAGGGAAGCTCCTAAGAAGGTTTAGGACATATTTAAACCGCACCTTTCTTAAGGATGCTGAAGGTAACTTTGTTGATGCAGAGTATCCATCTAAATATGCAAGTTTGATTTCACCACAAGAATGGGTAACGTTTAAAGCCAAACGAAAAACCCCAACATTTAAGAGTTTAAGTGCAATTAATTGGGAAAGAGCGTCAGCTCCCCAGTATCGATACAGGAAAGGACGTGTTGGATATGGACGTTTGGAGCAATCTTTGGTAAGTATCAATAAATTGCAATGATATAATAATTATTCATCATGAGTTATATTTGATCATATTATTTGGCTTTATATGTAGTTACAAAAGGCGAATAACTCTGAAACATCTCTTCCTGCACATGTCTTGTGGAAGGAAGCCCGTGTGGGCAAGTCTGGAGTTGTTGCAGAAGAGGTTCTACAAGTATTTGAGAAATGTGTAAGTATAACAATGTTTCTTTAATTAAATCAAAACTTTATTAACAAATATTTGACAAATATTCGATATTCATCTGATTTTCAGGAGGCGTTATCTCAGTCTGTATCTCCAGATGATTCCAGGAGCATACTTAGTCGGGCATTAGATGTCCCTGAGTATTCTAGTCGCGTGAGGGGTAAGGGATTTGGGATCACTCCGACCTCCTTGAATATTAAAAAAGGAAAGGCTCCTAGTAATACAGAACTTGAAGCTAGATTGAAAGCACTGCAAGCTGAAGTTCGGGAATTAAGAAAGGAGAAAGAAAGGGATAACGCTTCAGGTTTTAGAGATGGATCGGAGAAAGATAGTATCAACTGCAGCTTTCGACCGAATATTCCAGAGGTAACTATATATATTTTTATGAAATTAAATTAGTAGCTTAAATTATTTAAATGACATATATACACATTAACAATGTCATATTTATTTTTGGTTTTAGGGCGTTTCCCATTGTCAGCTCTTCTTATCTTCACCAACTTATCGGAAGGTTGGCAAGGGAAAAGTGTATAACACTTAGGTAGAATTACTTCATAATAACCCACTCCCTACTGGATGCATGAAAGTATCGGTTGATATTGTTACAGAGGCGGGTGCATTATTACCCTATCCTGACGATGTTTCGGATGCAACATTGGTGGGAGATGCTATAGGGTCGTATGTTGCATGGCCGTCAAACCTCATACTCGTAGGATATGAGGTATGCTTAAAACCGTTATGAACCTTTGTTAACCTTAATGTGTAGATTCAAAGATTTTACGAGCATTTTATTTTCATTTTTTACATGGTAATGTTATTTAGACTCCAACAAGATCCAAAACAAAGGATAAGGGGATTCCGGAGCATACCGAGTCCGTTGTCTCAAAAAAAGAGGTACATCACAATTATATGATATTTATGCATGGAAAATGTTAAATTGGATATCTTATACTTCATCTAACAAATTATATGATATATAGCTGCTTGGTAAAGAGATTAGCAACGTTTCAACACAGAAAATGTTGGTGCTAAGAAGAACAGGGCTAGAAAATAACCTATCTCCAAGTTTAGGTCGTGCCTTCAGACGTTTCTACAATTGACAGATATTCCGACCGGAGGTGTTCGTCTTATACATATGGAGAAAGGTATATATGGCTTTGAACATGAACAAAATATTGGTAATGAGGACTTCGAGCAAGTTTTCAATCATGAAGAATTGGGCGTCAGTGTTGTCAATACATACGTGAGGTATATATCCGATCTACTTTGGTATATTAATTGAACAACTTATTTACTTTATGTTTCAAATGAATAGTCTAATGTTAATGATGTTTTTATTTAAGGTTTCTGTATGACAAAGTTATACGCCCACGTGGATTGCAGCAAAGATTTGCATTCTTATGCCCGGCGTCTGTCAACTTATCCTTAATAATAAATAAACCAGATGAGGTCCTGGCGTATGTACGCGACGTCTTTATGGACAACCAAGAAACGGAAAAGTTGTTCCTTTTACCGTTTAATACTGGGTTAGATTTTCATTCTAAATTCATCTATTATAGTTTTTTTTGTATTTTGACGTCGTGTAGAAAGTTTCCATCTAACACTTGTTTAATCTTACAGTGGACATTGGTTGTTGGTCGCAATTAATCCTAGCAGAGAAGTGGTGTATTATCTGGATTCGTTAGGAAATGATTGGACAACATACCTGGATATGAAGAAATGTATTGACACGTAAGTGAGATTGTTCTAAATATGAATGTGTATATTTATTTGTTTATTTATTTATTTATGTGAATTATTCTAAATATTCATTTATATTTTATTAGCGTTATACAAGCTTTCCGAGCACTACGAGATGGCCAAGTACCAAAGAGGAGAGTCAACCCCATTACATGGAATACAGTGAAGGTATATTAATTATCACATGTTTTATTATATTAGTGATGCTACTTGATAAAACTTAGGATTTATCCATATTTTCTTTTCATTTGTAGTGTCCTCGGCAACGTAATGAAATAGATTACGGATATTTCATGTTGAGGTTTATGAGAGACACTCTTTTTTTGGATCGAATAGAGATTCCATCCGATGTATGTATTTCTAACTTATGAGTTATTTTAATATTTAACACATATCTCTCATATAATAAAATAGTTAAAACTAAATCAAACTATGTTATATTATTATGTAGTACTTTGAAGAATGCAAGTGTGCTCATTACTCAATTTCTCAATTGGATGAAATTAAAGAGGATTGGTGTCAATACATTATGGAGCTCGGAGTTTTATAAGGTATAATATTGTACTCTTACTTTAATTGATGAGAATTTAAATATGTGTAACTTTCTAACTATAGACATTGTTGATGTATTCTTTTAATTGAATTACAATCTTTGTGTTCTTTCAGGACCTATGTAGATTTGAAGCAATGCTTTGGTTGGATGCAAAAGGACTAGTATAAGTAATATGTACATTGGTGTGTATATATATATATATATATATATATATTGGTTTGAATTGCCAATTGTTTTGGATATATAATTTTGGTGTAAATTGGTACATTTAAATAGGCCAAATTGGATTGATTTGAATCTCCAAATTGTGGTATTTTTCTGGAAAAAAATTGGTTGAAAAACAGGTCAAATTTTGGTTGAAAAACCTGGTAAAAATTGTGGTTTAAAAAAATTTATATAAAAATTTTCGTATACCTTAGACAGCGCTTTACACTAAAAGCGCTGTCTAAGGTGGGGCTTAGAAAGCGCTTTCACAAAAAGCGCTGTCTAAGGTATGCCTAAAAAAGTTCAAAAAGGTGGGGCTTAGCGCTTTCACCAAAAGCGTTGTCTAAGGTATACCTAAAAAAGTTCAAAAAGGTGGGACTTAGACAGCGCTTTTGGTGAAAGCGCTGTCTAAGGTATACCTAAAAAATGTCAAAAAGGTGGGGCTTAGACAGCGCTTTTACCAAAAGCGCTGTCTAAGGTATACCTAAAAATTGTCAAAAAGCGCTGTCTAATGGTACCATAGACAGCGCTTTTCATTAATTATACCCCCTTTAGACAGCGCTTTTGGTATTACCCAAAGCGCTGTCTAAACCTTTAGCAGCGCAGGTTTAGACAGCGCTTAAAAGCGTTGTCTAAGGCCAAAAAAAGCGCTGTCTAAGGTCTTGTTTGGCGTAGTGTATATATATATATATATATATATATATATATATATATATATATATATATATATATATATATATATATATATGGACCGTATCATATGAGAGTGTCATTTTTTTGTGAGAACATAAAAATGAATCTGAACCATTAGATTTTAAAATAAATTATGAAAATTATGTGTTAGTTTCTTTTCTCTTTCCTACATCATTTATTTTAATAATGGAGGAGAGATAAAAACAAAAACCACACATAATTTTCACTATTTATTTTAAAATCTAATAATTCAGATTGATTTTCATATTTTCACATAAAAATGACATTCTTATAAGATATATATATATATATATATATATATATATATATATATATATATATATATATATAGGTTATTTTCTTCCCTTATTACTTTTTCACGGAATCAAAGAAAGGTTTATTAGACTTTAGAGCTGCAATGTGGTCCATGCATGGCATCAATTCAAGCATTAATGAATAAATAAATAACAAAAAAGGACCACCAACAAATTCTTTAAAAAGATGCAACTACTTTTCTTTAGGAAAAAGAAGATGATCCAATTGCAGAATTCATAAATATGTAAGTCAGCTAACAATCAATCAAGATATGTTTATTAGAATTATGCATCAATTTGTATAGTTTGGTATTAAAAGGTCCAATGTAACTTTAGCTTCTTCAATATAATGGTAATATTTTGTGATGTATAGAAAGTAGAAATAATGCAGCTAACTTTCAAACTTGTCTTGTCAAATTGGTTAGATCGGGTTGGTGGTGCACAATTGGTATCCTTTTTCTTTTTCACAATTTTTGGTTGATTGGAAAACAAATGGATTACAGTCAACATATTTTGTCGTAACGCAAAGGAGAGAAATTTATGTAAGGAATTTATGCCATTTTTTAAAACTTTTTATACATATAAATTATAATATAATTATTTTTTAACTTTTTGGTTATTTTTAAAAAAATTAAAAAAATCATAAACAATTTTCTTTAATAATTTTAATATATTTGTTAGTTATAATTTTATATATTTATTTATGCAATAAATAATTAAAATTATTATTGACAAGTTTATAATTAATATTGTATTAAATTTAAAAATGAAAAAAGTAAATAAAAATATTTCTTTTTATAAATGAAACAAGTAAAAATGAGTAGATAGAATAAAGTATTTATAAAGTCAATTTTTAAGATGAGGGTTGTATAGTAACAACATGCGATAAATCACATTAAACGATTAGATCAACATCGAAAATTTTAATATTTTAAATTAGAAAATAGAAATTGACAGAAAATTTAGACTTTGATCATAAATAATCAAAAAAATGTGTTAGAGTTTAAAATTGATTTTCTTTCAATATACAAAATGTTAAGTAAATCGGATTCAACAGACTCACGAGTGTAAAAAATCATAATAAAAAGATCATTTATAATTTATTCATTAAAGACACAAATTGGTGATGAAATCTTTATTTTTACTATTACATCTTATTTAAATATATATATATATATATATATATATATATATATATATATATATATATATATATATATACATATATATATATATATATTTTTTTAATTTTAATATAATATATTTTTTTAATTTGTTGATACTACAATTAGCTAACTACTATTGAGAGAAATAGTTGAAATTAGGCCGTGAAAGTTTAAAAATTATCACATTTATAGAAAGGATAACCACATGCATGTGTCAATAATTAGCTATTATGTTTGTTTAAACAAAGCAAAACTTATAGCAACTTATTAATTAATTAAACAATTTCCTAATTTTGATTCAATTATAAGTGAAATAGATATAGATAGGTACTATGAGAAAATATTAGGCCAAAAAAGGAGCTGTGAGTGGAAGTTGGCATTGTTGTTGTATCTGTGCAGGAAATGGTAGGAAGGTACGAGAAAAACATTAAGGGCAGAGGAAGCAACATAAATGGGATTGTGATTGAAAGCTCTTTGTGCTCCACTCAAATGGTTACAAAGGCTAAGAGGAACTAATGTTTTTGTCCTTCAAATCACAGACATATATTGTCCTATACCTCACAGGTGACAGGTCACACATGTACCATAAACCCTACTACTTTTAAATCACATCAGACATAGGATTGTCTTACAATTTACCTATGGCATTATGGATGTGAGATCTCAAGCATTTTCAAATAGAATTCTTAGAAATTACTATGACCATTTGAATAGATTATAAACTTACCTATAATCTTCAACTAAATAAAATATCTTTTGTAAATCATAAAATTGTGATGGTTCACATGAGATTGAAAACATATTACATCTATTAGACACAATGTTATAGATGGAAAGTTGAAACATTGGTGGCTTGTAAACAAACTCACATTTTCCAATTAAACAAGACATTTTTATAAGAATTTGAACTCTGCAGTTTCACACATGGTCTAAAGCAGAATGTATCTCGGAAACACAATGTAGTTGACTTAAAATCTAAATAAAAAATATTATATTTGATTTTTAATATAAGAAAAAAAATTATTTTTTTAATTTATTGAAAAATTAATGTATCTGAACAACATATAATTTAAATATATTAATTCTTCAATATATCTAAAAAGTAAATTTTTTTCTTATATTAAGGATCAAAGAGAATAATTGATATTCACTTAACTAATTTGTTAAATTAACTAAATAGTTGTACTTACTAAAAACATAATACGTGACAACCCTAATGATTAAGGGTTGTCAGATGTTTTAGATTGTATTATAGAATTACCTCTTAAAGAATGTGGAAGTGGACAACTAATTTTTTTATTGACTTCTTCCACGCCGTTGTGAATTAGGGGCACACCATTTTTCACATCTGACTACTTCGGGTAAGCTTACTACTAGAAAAACAGTAGTTAGTATCAGTCGTTCTTTAACACTATAAGCCAAACAATCGACGCTACGACAGGTTTAGCGTCAGTGCCGAGGGCAAGCTAAATGACTTGAAGTTAACACGTTAGCGTCACTCTAAAATAGTTGTGTCTACTGTAGCGTCAGCTAAGTTGAGTCTACGTCAAGGCTAAAATTAATCAACACTAAAAAAACAATTTTCAACAGTCAATAAAATCTGAATAGCGTACGTGGGTATTGCCGAGGCTAAAGTCAAACTCTAAAATCAACAAAATAACATAGCGTCAGCTTCGAAGAGGCTAAAGTCAACTTGAAAAGTTTGTATAATTTATTAGCTTTGGCTACACCGAGGCTAAATTCAAACTCCAGTAGTCAACAAAATATATTAGCCTCGGCTAAGTCGACGCTAAAGTCAACTTTGAAAAGTCAATAAAATTAGTTAGCTTCGGCTACACCGAGGTTAAAGTCAAACTCCAGTAGTTAACAAAATATATTAGCCTTGGCTAGGCCAATGCTAAAGTCAAATAAAAAAAGTCAACAAAGTTGAAAAGTCATATATTGCACCCTTGCATTAATTGTTACATGGATTATACATTATGTTACGTACAATTAACAGCACCAGAAGCTAATAGACGCTAAATATAAGAACAAGTTTTGGTTCTACATCTGACCTTATATTTTGATGATAACAATACATAGATTCATAAAGAATAATTTTGTACCCTAATGGTTTTGTTAAGTGTGCATATACTAGATACAAGTTTTGACTTTGAAGAAGTGATGTGTGACGTCATCATACTCTAAACCTACTGCACTCTGACTCTGAGATGTGTGTTCTACAAGATTGTTTAACTCTTATGAACATTACTCATCCAAATCATTATGATTATGACAAGAGAAACCTCTGATATTGTCAAACTCTGAAGTCTTGCGCTCAAAAACTCTGATGAACTATGTTACCATACTCTGAAGACCAGGTTCTGAAGAATTAAATTATGACTCTGAAGACCAAGGTTCTGAAGACTCTCTCATAAAGACTTTGATTCTTCTTCTATGCATGCTTCATCAATTCTCTATCCGAGCCCCTGAATAATTGAAGATAAAATCAACAAGTTTTGTGGGAAAATGATTGTACTACTGTACCATTGTGTCTCCCACTTTCACAAACCGTTATGCAAGGATACAACTACAGATTTGTTTTCATTCTGAAGAATTTGAGAATGGAATTATGTTAGAATGAAAAAGATGTATGTCTTAGAATGTTTAATTTCTCATAATGATAAAATAAGACTCTGAGATTTTCGACTCTGAATAGTGAGTCTTCTGAAGTGAGAAGGTTTCTTGTATCAGAAGTATCCAGTCAGAACCTCTTTATATAAAAGTTTTGTCTTCTGGATTTTGAAGAGTTTCCATATTAACCAGCTGTCAATAAAACGTAAGTTTATGGTTCATATTTAAGAAAATTGTCTTGAAAACTAAAACACTCTAATGCTTGAGTGACACATTGGGAGAAGTGATTTCTTGGAAATAGGAAAAATATCTCTACTCCTTTCCCTAGGTCAGATTGTTGCAGTATTCTAGATTTTGTCATGATTACTAAACCTATTTATAAACCCACTTCACTCATTATTCACACTTGCTACTCACAATTCCACACTTTCTCTCTTTCAAATCAAGTTCTCTGCAACCTTAAAACCCTTTCTTCACCATGATTGATGTGGAAAAAGGTGTTATGATATGCCAGCTAAAAGGGCTAAGCTGGAAGAAATCGCTGCTGTGATATTCCAAGATGGAAAGAATTCACCAAATGCTTAGAATCTACACAACCATCTTAGAGTGTGGTTCAAGATTCTTTTGTGTTGTGTGCACCGCAGACCTTCAACCAGCTATTCTGATTACATTAACACATATCAAAAGTATATGCTCTTCTATATATCTTCTGGAACTAAGATGAATCCACCCTCTATTATTTTCAAGTACCTAAGGGAGCAGGTAAAAGAGACCGAAAATGGAAGTCTAAAACCCAGAAAGTGGATTCCTCTGGGAAGACTTATTTCAGACGTGCTTTTTGAAAGCAATTTCGTTCAGACTCTGATAGAGCTAGGTTTGACCAAGGGAGTTGACATTGACATTGGGAAAGTCTTCAACGGGAAGAATATGAAGAATATGTCTTTGATATCTTCAGTTACTGATCCCTTAGAAGCTTTGGATAGGAATACTGTAGCCAACAGAAGGATACCTATTAATGATTATTCAATTTTCATCAATGAGGATCCCATAGAAGTTTTGGAATCATACATTGCTGATTGTTTTGCCACAAGTGTCACTCTGGTAGTGTACTCCTATGACGAGCTTCCAAAACATGCTCCCGATGTTCATTCTCTCAAGAGGAAGAGGAAATCTAAAAAAATGGGTGATGCCCTTTGGCACTGAGAAGTCTTCATACAAGGTGGTCAAGACTTATGGAGTTATGAAGAAGCTTATAGAAAGGATACTGGAAGTAAAGGTGTAAGTTCTTAGAATGCTAAGGAGTCTGAAGTATTTCATTCTAAGTAACCATATGGTAAGTCTCCTATATTTGAGACCTCCATGTCTTCCGATCCTGCTCTCAATTCTACTTCATCTTCATTTCCTCCTCTCCAACCTACCCCACCAAGACCTTTTGGAACCATCTCTAACCCAAAAAAAAAACAACCATCTATACCTGAACCAACTAAAACATCTGTATCTGAAACCATTGTCTCTGAACAACCACAAATACCTAGAACACTCCTTTCACAAATTCAATCCCAACCTGTTGATACACAATCTGAACATCTCACTACTACAACCATTAAGAAACCATTTGAGCCTACACAACCACAAGTTTCTAAAACAGTCCCATCAGAACCTCAACCAAATCAACTTGAAAATCCCCCTTCTGAAACTATCCAGTCAATACATACATCCCTCAACATTGTTATTCAAAAAGTTCACACATTTCCAAAATTAACACCAACACCACCACCTCAACCTAATGTAATTGACACCCCTATCATAGACAACATTATAAACCGTACCCTAAGCAATGAACCCTTAACCCCTAATTCCTATATTCAAACTATAAACATCTTATCTGATACTAAGGATAAAGAACCTGAACTTGGACCTGAAATTGACCCTGAGGAAGTTTATGAATTAATAAGACAATTTGAATATGAAGCAAATAAGCGTCTACACTCTTTAGCACAACATGACACTAATTATGTCAATCCTGCTAAAAGTGATGCTATCTGGTCTGAATTTAGACGATGGATGAATTCTCATTCCTGGGAGTTGAGAGAACTCTGCTACAAATATGCTCAAAAGATATTTCATTACAAGCTTTCTGGGATCTTGAAGCCATTTCTGGAGATGTTCATTCCAAAACCTCTACCTACACTAGAAGCTGAACAGGAAACAGAAGTTACTCATTCTCCTAAAACTGAGACTGGAACTATTTTTGGGACGAAGACTTCTGAAGTTGAATCTGAACCCATTCCTCTTGTGCTGAAGACTCTAGAAAACCTGAAGGAAGAGAATGAAGTTGTTAGATCTCACTTGGAAAAGTGACGACTTCTCGGTAACTGTGCAAATAATGTCGCAGCAATAAAAAAGATTGAATCCATAGGGACTGCTATTTAACAAGACAATATTATACAATGCGTAGAAAATACTAAATTGGAGGGGTGGTGGTTTCGAGTTTTGATTGAGAAAAGAAAAGAAAGTGTTGCAACAAAATTACAAAAACGGTCAAGTTGGGTACATAATCCTCTATTTCTCAATTATTGATGTTCGATGTATTACATGAATGATATCGTCACTATAATTCCACGGTTAATCAATAAAACCGCTATACCCAATCTCTTGGTGTATAGCTCACTAAGCTATACTCGGAGTTTTCTATCCCTAGCCACCAGCGTAAGCCAGATTAGGAAATGCAATAGAATGTTAATTCCTAAGCCACTACTCGGGGTCTTCTATCCCTATTCAACCAGCGTAAGCATAACAATTTCCCTTGGTCCAACACATAGCCTAATAGTCAGTCTTCCCCATGTGCCCAAAATCAGATTAAAAGAGTATCCCACATAAAAAACATTAAGAACAAGGTGCAATTAAATAGAATTATAGATCAAATTACTCATGCAATAACAAATCAAACATACGTCCCTACAATATCAAAATAGGTTCATAAAACACAACCTAACCTAAAGAGAACTAGCCACTCATAGTGCAAATTACAATACCGAAATCAAATAAGAAGGTTGCATAAGAAATCCCTTGAAAAATTGGCCTCCAATGGCTTCATATGCTCTCCAAATATGCCTTCAGATGCTGTAAACCCTTCCTTCACGTGTAAAAATTCACCTTTTAAAGCCTTTAGAATGGACTAGAACGTGTCAGAAAAAGCCTAGAAAAAGGGCCAACGGGCGCGTGATAACCTGTATTGCGCACGCGTTGCAGCTTTTACTTCCCTATCGCGGGCGCGATACTGCACATGATTATTCCAGTAGCTGCACACACTTGCTCCCTTTTTCACCTGATTTTCACCTAATTTTTACTAAGTGCTTATTTATTCATACTTAGTATTTTTTCCTCTTTCTTTGGACTTTATTCTTCATTTGTGCTCCTCTTTAACTTATTTTGATCCGTTTCTTCGACCAAAATCATGCAATGAAAGAGTGTCATCAACAAGCAAGATGACATGTTCAAGGAATAAGCCTAGATCAATACCAAGATAGAAGGACTGCTTCAAGTGATTTTGTAAAGATTGCCACCTCCATCCTAAAACCTTTAAATTTTAAGAAACCTTTTTAATTTTTATGTTTATGCCTTTTATCACTTTTCTGTATCTTTATATTTTTATTCAATGAAATTTCCATTTTCTATTTCTATTTATCTTTTTGCTTGATGACAAAGGGGGATAAGTAGAAATGATTTTGATATACCGTTTTTTCCTATCTAAATCCCAAACATCTAACTCTAACATTTTTGTTTGACATCTGACTCAGATGGGAAACTTGAAAAAGTTCACCTAGGTTTCTAAGAAGTTTTAGTTAACCAGGTTATCAAGAATTTAGTTTCATAAGTAACCAGGCTATCTGAAATGAAGAAACCCATATATGGTTTTTGAATCAAGCACTGATACAAGATAACTTCTAACCAAGTCAAGTTTAGATATAAGGAATCAATAGCTTATCCAATTCTAACCATGCTTCTGCACTTCATCTAGCTCTAATTAAAAACGATGCTCTTATCATCCGTCAAGATCTAATCAAACCAAGCTTAAAAGAGTAAATCAGACCCTGATACAAGTCAAACTCTTTACAACTAGACTCTAATATAAGAATTGATTCCCGTATAGGGAAGTTCTTACTTTCATGCTGATTGATTTGTTTTATATATTAAAAATATTTTGAGTTATAAACCCAGGGGGAGCTTCCAAACCTCACTCTGAAAATTTAAGTTGAGAAATATTTTTGATAGTATAAAACTCAGGGGGAGCTTTCAAAACTCACTATGAAATATTTATGTGATTAAACCAAGTAAAAATTGTTAATCAAAATACATGGCTTTGTCATCATCAAAAAGGAGGAGATTGTAAGAAAATTTTTTGGTTCTGCATCTGACCTTATGTTTTGATCATAACAATACATAGATTCACAAATAACAATTTTGTACCTTAATAATTTTTTTAAGTGTGCAGATACTGGATACAAGTTCTGACTCTAAAGAAGTGACTTGTGATGTCATCAGACTCTGAACCTACTAAACTATGACTCTGAGATGTATTTTTTACAAGATTTCTCAATGATTCTGCACATTTCCCATCCAAAGCTTTGTGATTAGGACAAGAAAAGTATCTGATATTGTCAAGCTCTAAAGTCTTGCGCTCAACAACTCCGATGAACTATGTCACTAGAATCTGAAGACCAGATTCTTAAGAACTAGATCAAGACTCTAAAGACCAAGGTTCTGAAGAATCTTTCGTAAAGACTCTGATTCTTCTTCTATGCATGCTTCATCAATTTTCTATCTGAATAATTGAAGATAAGAAAAAATTACGTGAGAAAATAGTACATAGTACAAGATCAAATATTTTTTCCACTACACTGATTTTGTGGGAAAATGATGTATTATTGTACCATTGTGTCTCCCACTTTCAAAAACCCTTATGCAAGGATACAACTATATTTGTGGATTCCATTTCTGCCCTCCAATGGATATTTTTATTGCCTATATAAAGGAGTCTTGGAAGAATAGAAAGAATGTAACACATACTACAACATTTTAACACAAAGAGCTATCACGTAAATATTGTAAACAATGAATATTTTTAGAGAAAGAAAAACAAACACACTTAGAAATTTGTGTTCATACACTTTCAAAGGAGCTATTTTGTGTGTAATTCTTTGTATTTAATTTGTGTAAATCTGCTTTCTTAAAAGCATCTTGTAACACACTTTGTATCTTAATCCTTAAGTTGTATTTCCTTGAGTGACTAGGGAATAGTCAAAATTACTTAAGAAGGCATTGACAATTAGTCTTTGTGGTTGTAATCAAGTTTTGTTATAGTGGATTATGTCCTTGTGATAAGGCGAAATCAACTTGGAGGGTGGACTGGAGGTAGTTTGTTAAAAGCGAACCAGGATAAAAATAATTGTGTTCATAATTTTTGTTCCTAGATTTCTCATTGTTCTCTTGGGTAGCAAAAGATTTGAAATTCTGGCATAGCAGGCAGCAGATGTCCTAACACATGTCAAGACATTGTTCTGCATAATTATTTAAACAAGAACAGAACAGCAGACTGATACCTTGAATATTAGAACTGCAAAAGCATATATGTTTCGACATCTGTTCCAACATGTTAATCAAAACTGAACTGTAAATTGCAGAATGATAAACAACACAGAATATGATGACCCAGTTCGGTGTAACTCACATACATCTGAGGGATACCAATCCAGGAAGAAGACTCCACTATCAGTAGTATAGTTTTATGTAATGTGTTACAATATGTTTGGTTATTCAGTCCTAGGTCTTGGTCTTGTTTTATACTCTTCTGCTTCCTTGGGCTTCGAATCTTTTGTTTATTGACTCCTTGATCCACTGCTGTAATCATTCCTTGATTCTTGCACCAGATTTAGAACCTGCTATATTTGTCAAGTCAGAATGTCAGGACATTGTCTTTGACATATTTTTCTGCAGCATTCTTCATTAAGTTTTAACCAAAATTTAGTCAAACCTCAGGAGCTTTCAATCTCCCCCTTTTGACAAATTGTGGCTAAAACTTTAGTTTGGACAATAAACCCAGGGTGCTCCTAACGTCTCTTCACCCTCAGTGGCGGTTATGATTGGAATACTGATGTGACTCCAATCATGTTGATGATACATTCCCCTTTTCTCATGAATCGATAATTCCTCACCTGGGGGGAAGAAATTTTCCACTGAAGCGACCAAACACCAACCTGGGTAACTTAGAACACGAGACACGGCTATGTTCATAACTCAGATCACAAGAAACGAAGAAATGAATCAGGACATATGGGAAGAAACTTGAGACTTAGTCATAAAGTCAGAACATTCTGTCCAACATCCTTGCAAACTAACTGCAAGGACAGACTCAACCCTTGTACTTTCTCCCGTTTTTTAGCCAAAACTTGACAAACATGTCCAAGATAGACCCATATCCAAACCGAGGAAACCCACAATCGAACAAGCCCCATGAGAACCCAGTACCCCAGAGAAGACAACCTGCGACAGAATGAGAACTAGAACACCCTTTATATACAAGAGCTTTAATCTTAGGATCTAACGAACCATTGGAAGTAACACATATCCATAACATGTGAGCATTAAATAAAATTGTGTATCTTCGTAGACAAAAGTGCACCGGCCAAACCGTATTTGACTGTTTCTTCCTTTGAACAAAGCCCATTCAAAGAATGCGCATTTTCCGAAACAGATTTTTAATACACGTTCCATAAGACACAATTTCTCCACCGTCCAAAGTAATTAAGAGTACAGCCATACATCCTAACCAATGTTCTGACATCTTGTCATACTTTATTTAGTCCACCTGAAGCGTAGTCACCTTACCTTTCAGCAAGCCCCAAGAATAATTAGAAGACCAAGAATAACTGATGAAGATGTTCAAACATTTCTTCAAATATCTCTCAGTTAGCAGCGAAAACTCCCAGATACTTGTACCATTAGAGCAATGTCACGACATCTTGTCTGACATATCAACCTCACCTGAGGCAATATATCACAGACTGCTTGAAACCACAAAAAATCTTGATAAACAATCTGCACCACTGCAGCCATGTATCCACAACCGAAGTCTAACTCCCCCTGTCGTAGATAACCAGTGCTCCTTTGCCAGAAGAACACCCTGAATGAATGGAAAACATAAGATGCATCTTCATGTCTTCAAGAGCGTACCCTCTGTTCAACACACCTGCTGAACGCATTCACCTACTACTTGACCTCAAGCAAACCATGTACCACACCAGTACATTAATTAGACATAAATTTTCCCCCTATCTTTCACAACAGATGCTTCTTCAGCAAGAACAACCCAAAATCACCATATGATATCCCATGACAACTTCATGATCATATAGTGAGAGTACCAGGAATGCATCCTTGTACCATAACTAACAAACTCTTGGATTGAGACCAAAGCTCCATTGATCCCTCTCATCCAGAAACTATCCATACATCACATGAATTCCTCCTGAATTCTCATGTATAGATCTCCTTGTTCCCGAATTTGGAATACTTCACATTCCTCAAAGAGACACACATGGCCCCTTAGTTTGCTAGCTCGCCCAAATGTTCTTCACACTTGAAGGACATCAAACACATGCTACAGAAATCTTCAGCCCATTTGCTCCACAAGCACCAAACTGATCCACTTCTAGCATGTCCCATTCACATCAAACTTCCAAGACAATTATTTACCCATTATTCTCCCGTATGAAAAGATAAATACCTCTTAGACAAGATCTGAGTGTCAAGTTCCACACTCAGAACTTAGCATCCTACTCCAAGGATAACTAACCCAGAAGATGTTCTAACATCAGTTAGGACATCCATCACATATCATAGACACCAATCAACATAGTTCTAGATATGCTCCACCACTAGACTTACTATCTGCATAGTAATCCAACTAAAGATCTTCAAACAACACTGTGCCACCAGCTTGATCAACAAGAACTCCAGATAACCCTAGAGAGAAATAAACTCTCATCCACCAAAAGAAGGTAGTCTTCCATAAACTGAGAACTTCTTCCACAAGCTTCAAGAATCATCACCTCCTGACGGTTTCAACCAATTACCCTTCTGCCCAAGAGTAATTAGTTCCAAGCACCCTACTTGAATGCACACACGAGGACCACTAAATGCCACTTTTGATTGCCTCATCTTTCTTGAATTCAAATATGAAACCAACCAAATGCCACCTTTTGACTGATCTCACCCTTCTTCAGAACTCTCACAAGATACACTGATCCACCAATGAAATCTGATCTTCAAGTCACATGAACTACTTGCTCCATAGCAAGACATCTTGGATCCCTAAGCCTTATACATGTAACATCTTCTCCTTCCATAGCTCCCGCAAACTGCATGAGATAGACCTTTTTGGAGCATCCATAACTTCCATTCTCCTGTAGATCAACTTATCTTAAACTGATGTGCCAAAACACCAGCTGGGATCTTGATGTTAAGCTTAATGTTCAAACATTCTGATATGACATCCAGCTGCTGAATTAAGCTCCTCCTTCTGTCATTTAGAAGAACCTCCTCCCTATTACAGAACAAGAGTTCCATGCTCTCATAGACTTGTTTTAACAACCAAGTTTGAGTAGACAACCTCCATCCTGCTTAATCTTATCACAATTATTCCATTCAAGCTCACGCCTTGATGAATAACTACTTTGAAGCTCCAAAGAATTCACACCTTCCACTTCTGATTCTTCAGAAGAAAAGTAGTCATAGACTACACCATAGTCATAGACTACACCATAGCCACGGATGATGGAGAGAGATTTAGTTGGACCTCATTGGTTAGAGGGGCTGTTGTGAGATTTGATCGGAGGACGATCGACACTGTTTTGGGAAACCTTTTGCCATTGATCGGTACTCAGTTAGATGATTACCATCGTGACTTGCAACTCCACCGAGACATTGAAAAGATGACCCGAGATTTACTTCTTGAGGGTAAGGAAGTTGAGCGGAATTCTTCCGGGGTTGCGATTAGATTCAGAAGGCTGGGCATGCAGCCGTTGGTTCAGCTCATCTTATTGTTTGTACTCACCAACATTTCTCCACGGTCGCCTCATAGTACAATTCCAATTGCTCTTTCTCATCTTATTCACAACATTCAGATTAATGTGAAGATTGACGTGGCTCGCATCATTGTGGATGAAGTCAAGGCTATTGTTTTGAGTGGTTTGGGAGGTACTGCGGCGCGCAAGAATGCCCCGCTTGCTTTTCCATGTCTTATTATGTCCTTGTGCGCTCATGCTGGTGTGGATATTCCAGCCCGCAGGCAGGTCACTATTCCATCTGCTATTGATGATCGGTATGTGGATAAGTTCTGTAAAGCTAGAGGGGTTGTTAGAGAGTCTTCCTGGGCTGGTACAGATGATGCAGCTGAGACTGGTGGAGGTTCTGAACCGGCGTCGCCGGCCTTTTATCTGTATCCGCAGGAGATCTGTCAATATAATTGGGATTGGATGGCTGCCCAGCAGCGTGCCATGACTGACTTACACGATTCTATGCAGGTTCTCCAATTGCAGATCCGGACCCTTCTACTGAGCACATGATGATGTCTAGGGAGCAGTTCCTAGCACATGCTGGTTGGCCTGAGGCCAGGCCAATTCTAGGAGGGGGTGAAGATGAGGCTGATGATGAGGAGGCTGGCGTGGAGACTGTTGGTGATGATGAAGATGAGGAGGAGGCTAATTCTGTGGGCGGTGATGAGGACATTGAGGTGTCACATGAGGAGTGATTTTTTGGATCATAGACTTTTGCACTTCCTTTGGTCACCAAAGTGAAGTTTTCTAGTATTTGTTTTTTTTTCCAGCTTTTACTAGTCTATTGTATCCACAAAGTGGAATATTTTGAATATTGTTGTACTTGTACCCGTGAGGTACCTTTTGGATGATGTAGGTGGTTTTACACCAAGCACTTTATTATTATTATTAGTAATGTTAAGTGTTTTTAGTAAAAAAATTTGTTTCGCTTTTACTAATAATTTGTTGGTTTTTAATTATTGTATTAAGTGTTGAGTTCTTCAGTTTACGAATGCTCAACACTTAAATTGTTAATATGTTTTTATTTTGATGTTCCTTCTTTGATGATGGAATTTTGGAAGTTAGGTTGGAGACTCTTGATTTTAAAGGAAGATTCCTCCAAGATGTGAGGGCTATGATAGTGCCTTAAGCATTGTGTTGCGACAAGGTACATCATTACCTAGTTTGAGAATTTTGTATGTTTTAGAACTTTGTGTCTTGGTGCGATTGAAAATGTTGTTTCATGTTACAACTTCCTTTGAATGCATGTGTCATTTTAGGATCAAAAACCATAAAGTGAGAAGCCTCCAAAGTGTTACTATATGTTTAGGATTGAGGATGAATGTTGTTTTTACTTTTAATTCATGCCTTATCTTGTGACCATGTGATTTTGTGGAAGTATGAGAAGTGATCAAGGCACTTGTTGAAAGTGAGTACAACCATGTCCATATAGTAATTCACCCGTGAGGTGTGAGCATTTGGTAGCCCCTTTGAGCCTAAACAGTATAGAACTCCGTTTAGTGATGAACTTGTTTTATGTATATAATTTGCAAGTTTGGTTCATCATTGAATTTGGTGAGTTTCTAGCATTTTCTTCTTGAACCTTTGAAAATTGTATACTTTGATTTCCTTGCCTTAAAAAGCAAGGAGCATTCAGTTTAGGTTGAGTCGAAAATGAGTTGGGGTGAATAAAAAGAAGATGGGTGCATTACTCCAAATTTTGAAAAAAATTCAAGCAAGCATGTAAAGAAGAGAGTGTGAATATGTTGTACCAATGAGAAAATGCTTGCTTGAATGAAAAAAAAAAATTCAATAATTGTGCATGATAGTTTGTGAAGGTGGAATGAAAAATTGGTGAAATGAAGTTGTGTTGTTTGAATATGTGTTTAGTGAATGTTCTTTTGCTTCGGCAATTTCGTTTCAATGGCCATTAGAAATGTCCCTTTTTGTTTACCCGACCAAGCTACAACCTTGAAGTCCTTAGTGATCTTTTACTTCCATGAATTCTTTTGTGTTCATTGAGATATGGTATGAATTGCCTAGTATTTGCATCATTGGTCATTTGAGTGTAATTGTCCCGTGCTTGTATGCACGTTTGCCTTCAATCCTTTTTCGAAGAGGAGTGTAGAATGACATGTGCATGATGAGTTAGTTGTCTCTTGAAACATTGTTTGAAATTGTTTAAGAGTCAAGTTCTTTTACATTTTTGGTTCTTGAATTGGGTAATTGTTGCATTGTTGTGATCGTTGTTTAGTTGAGCCGTTTTTCGCGTCTTGGTTGAATTGAGTGCTCGAGCAAATCCTCGTGAGAGGCGTACTTTGCTTGAGGACAAACAAAGAGTCAGTTGGGGAGAGTTTGTTAGATGTCAATCATGATATATATTTGTATGAATTATTGTCATTTTTCAATTCTTTTCATATGGAATGTGTTGATTTTAGTGAGGAGTGGTGTTGTTGTGCATACATTGAAATATACTTGTGGTGCTTGTAATTTGTGTGCTAATGTGCAGGAATAGGCATAAAAAGATCAAGATTGTGGGACACTATGAATGGAAGCAAGTTGCCATTGAAGGGAGAAATCAACAACAGCATTCGCTACGCGAGTGTTGGCGAAGCAGCCAGCGAAGGTTCGCCTAACGAACATTAGCGAGTCTGCCAGCGAGGGGTGGCAGAAAGTATGCAAAAAACTACAGTAGGAAAACTGGGTAAATTCGCTGGGCGAGGAAGCCAGCGAATGCTCGCTGATGTGCTCGCTAGGCGAAGGTGCCATCGAAGGGTGGCAGAAAGTTCCATTTTTGAAAACACCCAAACTTCGCTGGGGCGAATGTGGTAGCGAAGGTTCGCTTCGCGAGTGATTTGGTTCGCCTAGCGAACCCACGATAATTCTGGGGGGCGGTTTAAGTCTGAGGCACTTAAAGTGCCATGTTTTAGTTCATTCGCTAGGCGAATGAAGCCTTCGCTAGGCGAAGGGTGCTGAGATTTTAAGTGTATAAATAGATTTTCATTTGTTGTAAAGAAGATATCTTGTTCATTTTCACTAGTAATCATAGTTTCAGTATTTTGATCATCAAAGAGTGTAATTTCACTTTGAGAAGCTGAATTCGCATCCATTCTCGATTAATCGTTGTGGATGCTCATTCATCTCCTCTCTTTACTTGTCATCAAAACTACCATGAGAAGTGGTAGCTAAACACTCAATATTGAGGTTAGATGTAGTTGATCCTGATTTTATGTATTGCATTTGATCTTTTGTATATGAACAAAGTCTTTGATCAATATAGATGATGTTGTTTTCTCTTAATGATTCATGTGTGATTTGTTTTGCTCTAGACATAGATTCTACAAATCATGACCTAACAATTTTATCTCTTAAAAACCAAACTCTAGACATAGATTTGGGATTTGCTATTCGCATTGTGTTGATCTTAATGATTGTTGTTTAGATTGTTAGCGTGAGACATCATCTGATGGTCTAAACAACGATACTTACGACTTCGCTTTAGACATAGACGTAGTCGGGAGGATACGCGGTTGTATTGGTCGGAAACCGAGTTCACATGCTTGATTATTTGTTTATACATGAAATGCATTAGCGAAACCTAACCTTGACATGCTTTTATCAAAAATTTTACACAATCTTTGTTATCAAATTAATCTTTGCCACTAATTGATGTTAAACGAAATTGAGAACCTTTTGAAACCATTGAACTTATAATATCACAACTATTGAACGACACGCATCAAATATCGAACAATCCCTGTGGAGACGATTAAGAACACCCCCACTATTACTCTACTAACAAAATGGCGTCGTTGCTGGGGATTGTTTAGTGATATTGCAAGCATTGCGATAGTTGTGTTATTTTAAGCTTGTTACCATTTTTTCTTGAACTTGTTAATTTGTTTTGTTTAGTGTGCAGACTTAGTTTATGCGAGGGAAACTACCGGCGGACCAACTTCTTTTCGATCCTGAGATTGAGAGAACCGCTCGTAGAATCAACAGCAGAACTAGACGAAGGAGGCAGCTAGCAAGACAGAACCGAGAACAAGAGGAAAGTGCTTATACACCACCACCACTTCCACAGATACTTCCAGTTATGGAGGCAGATCCACCACCACCACCACCACCTGCTTCTAGGCCATGTACAAATAGGCCGAGACACAATGCTCAGTTCGCTCGCCATGCACATAATGGTCATCATGCTGAAATGAAGACCGGAATTCTCCAACTGTTATATCAAAGTCCATTTATGGGTATGGATCTGAAGATCCTTTTACCCATCTGACAAAATTTTATGAAATAACGGGAGCGACTGGTGCACCCGAAGCTGAAGAGGAATCTCTGTTTAAGAGACTATTCCCGCATTCTCTCATTGGGAAGGCAAAGGAATGGTATCTTGATCAGTCAACGGCCATAATGACGGATTGAAATGCATTAGAAGATAAATTTTTGGATATATTTTTCCCTCACACTCGGTTTATGGAGGCAAAGACCGCCATCGCGGTGTTCACACAAGGAGCCAATGAATCTCTCAATGAAGCTTGGGAGAGATTCAAATCAATGTTAAGAAGGTGAAAAGGCCATGGTTTTGATGAATTGTCACAAATTCATATATTTTGAAATGGACTTCAACTTGTGCACAAAACCTTGTTGGATGCCACCGGTGGTGGATCCTTGTTAAGCAAAACCGCAGCAGAAGCCACAACTATTATTGATAAGATGGCCTTGAACGATCATCAAGGTAGTCACAACCGTGGACCTTCTCAACGAACTCCTAGAGTTTTGGAATTGGGAACAAACGATGCTATACTTGCACAAAACAAGTTATTATCCCAGCAGGTTGAGTTGTTGACGAAACAAATGTCTAAACTTCCTCAACAATTTAAAGAGATGCATGACTCCACGAGTAAAAGTGTACAAGTAGCTTGTTGTGAATTGTGTAGGGGAGATCATCCTACTAGCTATTGTCCTCCGCTTGTGGAGGAGGTAAATTATGCTGGAAATCCGACTCAAGGTTATCAAGGACGACCTCCATACCAAAGCGCTCAACCACCGTACCAAAATCAACAAGGTTATCAAACTCGAAGCAACTACCAAAATCAACAAGGATGGAGACAAAATCCTTACCTACCACCCCAAGAACCTAGTGGAAGTTAAAGAATAGAGGAGACTTTCAACAAGTTCATGCAGTTATCTATGGCAACTCAGAAGAGTACGGAAGCTTCGATTAGAAATCTTGAATCGCAAGTAGGGAAACTTGCCAAGCAATTAGCCGAAAACCAACCGGGGCCATCCTTCTCTGCTACCACTCAACCAAATCCCAAAGGGGAGTGTAAAGCCATTTTCACAAGAAGTGGTAGAATAATTGGAAGTGATGTTGAACATGAGGTGGTAGTTGAAAAGGAAAACGATATTGTGTTGGAAGAAGTCGAAAAAAATGATGAAAATGGGGTAGTTGAAAAGAATGATGAAGAAGTGAGGAAGAAAAAAGAAAAAGAAAGGAAGGAGTTTGAGAAGGAAGTCTTACAAAGACGATTACCGTATCCCCCTACTCCAAAGAAAAAAGAGAATGATAAGCATTATGCAAGATTTTTGGAGTTATTTAGTCGGTTACAAGTAACCGTACCTTTCTTTGAAGCTCTTGAACAAATGCCTAGGTATGTCAAGTTCATGAAAGACATACTCATGAAAAAGAAGAGGTGCACTGACAAAAACAACATTGATCTTAATGCCGAGTATAGTGCCGTCATCCAATGTGTGCTTCTGCGGAAAGAACAAGATCCGGGAAGAGTAGCGTTACTTATAACAATAGGTACTGATTTTAAATGCAAAGCTTTGGTTGACATGGGTGCGAGCATCAATTTAATTCCTTTGTCGGTGGTAAAAAGACTTGATAATATGACCATAAAATCAACAACCATGACATTACAACTTGCGGATAAGTCTAGAACGCGTCCGTATGGTGTTATGGAGGATGTGCTAGTAAAAGTAGATAAATTCTTTTTTCCTGTTGATTTTGTGGTTGTTGAAATGGATGAGGATGAAGATACACCGATTATATTGGGCCGACCATTTATGAAAACTACCAAAATGTTGGTGGATGTTGATGAAGGCTTAATGAAAGTGAGGATCAAGGAAAGTGGTATGGAGGAAGAAGCTTGTTTTACATTGTTCAAAGGAATGATGTTTGTGAATCAAGTGGATGAAGTCGTGCAAAAAGGAAAAGAGTTGGAAAAAGAGAAGTTGGAACGGATAGCATTTGAAAAGAAAAAGAATGAAGATGCAAAGGTAGCCTTGATGAATTCATGTTGGGATTGGTCGTTTTTAAAGAAAAGGAGACCAAAAACTGGGCACGATAACGGATGAGTTTGTGGGCGCGTAGTGTGTGTTCGGTTCGGTAGCCTGTGGTTTGGCTTTTGTTTGCGAGGCGTCTAGTCTCCGGACCGTCGAGCTTAGTCGACGTTAAACAAGCGCTTGTTGGGAGGCACCCCAACATTGTAAGTATTATTGATTATTTTTGTTTTAATTGTGTTTAGTTTTCATTTTTAAGCCTTAAAAGATGTGGTAAATTTTGAAATTTTTTGAAAATTCTGGTCTTGTTCGCTGGCGTTCGCCTAGCGAGCTGGGACGAGCATTCGCTGGCCTTTGCTCCGCGAACCCAGCGAGACAGACCAACCCAAGTTTTTCCACATTAGAAAAATGAGTTGTGGGTGGGCCACCCAATTGGGCCCAAGACCCATTTTGAATCAGAATAGAGGGGGAAACCCTAATTCATTTGCCACCATTTCCTTGTTCCACCGTTTTGCACTCTCCTTTCCTCTCAAGAGCTTGGCAACACTTCTCTTTCCATTTCCCATTCACCCTAATCTCACCAGTACCGTGAGAAATTCAGGTTTGCACACTTTTTCATTGTTTATTTCATTGTGCATTGTTTATGTTCATGATAGATCAATTTGTGTTTTGGAAATTTTTGGAACCTCTGTCATTTTGTTTATGGATTGCATGTTAGAAACTACCTAGGCATTATGGATAGAGTGATATTTGGAAAAAAGAGATTGTTGTTGAACTGGTTTTGAAATTGTTTTTCTGCATTTTCGCGGGTTCGCTGCTTTGTTCGCTTCGCGAGCATTCGCCAGCTTTCGCTTAGCGAATCTGGGGAGAATGTTCGCCAGACTTCGCCTGGCGAACCTGACGCGAACAGAAGCAAATTTACAATTTTTTTATGAAATGCAAGTCTCTGGCTGGTTTGTTTTATTTCACTAATGCGTTTGTTTGGTGTTGTTTTGTTTTATTGTTTGTTATGTGCAGATGGCACCAAAAACGGCAATTCACGCGACTAAGAAGCGAAAGGCTTCAACCTCCAGACAGGTGCCCGTGCGCCTTGATGAAGATAGATTTAGGGGAGCTAAACAAGCAGCCAGATACGAAACCCTTGAGAGAAAGCACATCTTGGCAAAGAAAAGATTCCTACTTAGTGACCGTGGAAGCTACCGGACTATTGATGCTCTTTTTGTACAAAAGAAATGGGATCGTTTAATGATGCCTCTGGATGAGTACAATGCTGAAATAGTTCGGGAGTTTTATGCGAATGCCTTGCCGGATGATGGAGAGAGATTTAGTTGGACCTCATTGGTTAGAGGGGCTGTTGTGAGATTTGATCGGAGGACGATCAACACTGTTTTGGGAGACCCTTTGCCATTGACCGGTACTCAGTTAGATGATTACCATCGTGACTTGCACCTCCACCGAGACATTGAAAAGATGACCCGGGATTTACTTCTTGAGGGTAAGGAAGTTGAGCGGAATTCTTCCGGGGTTGCGATTAGATTCAGAAGGGTGGACATGTAGCCGTTGGTTCAGCTCATCTTGTTGTTTGTACTCACCAACATTTCTCCACGGTCACATCATAGTACAGTTCCAATTGCTCTTGCTCATCTTATTCACAGCATTCAGATGAATGTGTAGATTGACGTGGTCCACATCATTGCGGATGAAATCAAGGCTATTGTTTTGAGTGGTTTGGGAGGTACTGCGGCGCACAAGAATGCCCCACTTGCTTTTCCATGTCTTATTATGTCCTTGTGCGCTCATGCTGGTGTGGATATTCCAGCCCGCAGGCAAGTCACTATTCCACCTGCTGTTGATGATCGGTATGTGGATAAGTTCTGTAAAGCTAGAGGGGTTGTTGGAGAGTCTTCCTGGGCTGGGGTTGATGATGCAGCTGAGACTGGTGGAGGTTCTGAACCGGCGTCGCCGACCTTTTATCCGTATCAGCAGGAGATCTGTCAATATAATTGGGATTGGATGGCTGCCCAGCAGCGTGCCATGACTAACTTACACGATTCTATGCAGGTTCTCCAATTGCAGATCCGGGACCCTTCTACTGAGCACATGATGATGTCTAGGGAGCAGTTCCTAGCACATGCTGGTTGGCCTGAGGCCAGGCCAATTCTAGGAGGGGGTGAAGATGAGGCTGATGATGAGGAGGCTGGCGTGGAGACTGTTGGTGATGATGAAGATGAGGAGGAGGCTACTTCTGCGGGCGGTGATGAGGACATTGAGGTGTCACATGAGGAGTGATTTTTTGGATCATAGACTTTTGCACTTCCTTTGGTCACCAAAGTGAGGTTTTCTAGTATTTGTTTTTTTCCAGCTTTTACTAGTCTATTGTATCCACATAGTGGAATATTTTGAATATTGTTGTACTCGTACCCGTGAGGTACCTTTTGGATGATGTAGGTGTTTTTACACCAAGCACTTTATTATTATTATTAGTAATGTTAAGTGTTTTTAGTAAAAAAATTTGTTTCGCTTTTACTAATAATTTGTTGGTTTTTAATTATTGTATTAAGTGTTGAGTTCTTCAGTTTACGAATGCTCAACACTTAACTTGTTAATATGTTTTTATTTTGATGTTCCTTCTTTGATGATGGAATTTTGGAAGTTAGGTTGGAGACTCTTGATTTTAAAGGAAGATTCCTCCAAGATGTGAGGGCTATGATAGTGCCTTAAGCATTGTGTTGCGACAAGGTACATCGTTACCTAGTTCGAGAATTTTGTATGTTTTAGAACTTTGTGTCTTGGTGCGATTGAAAATGTTGTTTCATGTTACAACTTCCTTTGAATGCATGTGTCATTTTAGGATCAAAAACCATTAAAGTGAGAAGCCTCCAAAGTGTTACTATATGTTTAGGATTGAGGATGAATGTTGTTTTTACTTTTAATTCATGCCTTATCTTGTGACTATGTGATTTTGTGGAAGTATGAGAAGTGATCAAGGCACTTGTTGAAAGTGAGCACAACCATGTCCATATAGTAATTCACCCGTGAGGTGTGAGCATTTGGTAGCCCCTTTGAGCCTAAACAGTATAGAACTCCGTTTAGTGATGAACTTGTTTTATGTATATAATTTGCAAGTTTGGTTCATCATTGAATTTGGTGAGTTTCTAGCATTTTCTTCTTGAACCTTTGAAAATTGTATACTTTAATTTCCTTGCCTTAAAAAGCAAGGAGCATTCACTTTAGGTTGAGTCGAAAATGAGTTGGGGAGAATAAAAAGAAGATGGGTGCATTACTCCAAATTTTGAAAAAAATTCAAGCAAGCATGTAAAGAAGAGAGTGTGGATATGTTGTACCAATGAGAAAATGCTTGCTTGAATGAAAAAAAAAAAGAAATTCAATAATTGTGCACGGTAGTTTGTGAAGGTGGAATGAAAAATTGGTGAAATGAAGTTGTGTTGTGTGAATATGTGTTTAGTGAATGTTCTTTTGCTTCGGCAATTTCGTTTCAATGGCCATTAGAAATGTCCCTTTTTGTTTACCCGACCAAGCTACAACCTTGAAGTCCTTAGTGATCTTTTACTTCCATGAATTCTTTTGTGTTCATTGAGATATGGTATGAATTGCCTAGTATTTGCATCATTGGTCATTTGAGTGTAATTGTCCCGTGCTTGTATGCACGTTTGCCTTCAATCCTTTTTCGAAGAGGAGTGTAGAATGACATGTGCATGATGAGTTAGTTGTCTCTTGAAACATTGTTTGAAATTGTTTAAGAGTCAAGTTCTTTTACATTTTTGGTTCTTGAATTGGGTAATTGTTGCATTGTTGTGATCGTTGTTTAGTTGAGCTGTTTTTCGCGTCTTGGTTGAATTGAGTGCTCGAGCAAATCCTCGTGAGAGGCGTACTTTGCTTGAGGACAAACAAAGAGTCAGTTGGGGAGAGTTTGTTAGATGTCAATCATGATATATATTTGTATGAATTATTGTCATTTTTCAATTCTTTTCATATGGAATGTGTTGATTTTAGTGAGGAGTGGTGTTGTTGTGCATACATTGAAATATACTTGTGGTGCTTGTAATTTGTGTGCTAATGTGCAGGAATAGGCATAAAAAGATCAAGATTGTGGGACACTATGAATGGAAGCAAGTTGCCATTGAAGGGAGAAATCAACAACAGCATTCGCTACGCGAGTGTTGGCGAAGCAGCCAGCGAAGGTTCGCCTAACGAACATTAGCGAGTCTGCCAGCGAGGGGTGGCAGAAAGTATGCAAAAAACTACAGTAGGAAAACTGGGTAAATTCGCTGGGCGAGGAAGCCAGCGAATGCTCGCTGATGTGCTCGCTAGGCGAAGGTGCCAGCGAAGGGTGGCAGAAAGTTCCATTTTTGAAAACACCCAAACTTCGCTGGGGCGAATGTGGTAGCGAAGGTTCGCTTCGCGAGTGATTTGGTTCGCCTAGCGAACCCACGATAATTCTGGGGGGCGGTTTAAGTCTGAGGCACTTAAAGTGCCATGTTTTAGTTCATTCGCTAGGCGAATGAAGCCTTCGCTAGGCGAAGGGTGCTGAGATTTTAAGTGTATAAATAGATTTTCATTTGTTGTAAAGAAGATATCTTGTTCATTTTCACTAGTAATCATAGTTTCAGTATTTTGATCATCAAAGAGTGTAATTTCACTTTGAGAAGCTGAATTCGCATCCATTCTCGATTAATCGTTGTGGATGCTCATTCATCTCCTCTCTTTACTTGTCATCAAAACTACCATGAGAAGTGGTAGCTAAACACTCAATATTGAGGTTAGATGTAGTTGATCCTGATTTTATGTATTGCATTTGATCTTTTGTATATGAACAAAGTCTTTGATCAATATAGATGATGTTGTTTTCTCTTAATGATTCATGTGTGATTTGTTTTGCTCTAGACATAGATTCTACAAATCATGACCTAACAATTTTATCTCTTAAAAACCAAACTCTAGACATAGATTTGGGATTTGCTATTCGCATTGTGTTGATCTTAATGATTGTTGTTTAGATTGTTAGCGTGAGACATCATCTGATGGTCTAAACAACGATACTTACGACTTCGCTTTAGACATAGACGTAGTCGGGAGGATACGCGGTTGTATTGGTCGGAAACCGAGTTCACATGCTTGATTATTTGTTTATACATGAAATGCATTAGCGAAACCTAACCTTGACATGCTTTTATCAAAAATTTTACACAATCTTTGTTATTAAATTAATCTTTGCCACTAATTGATGTTAAACGAAATTGAGAACCTTTTGAAACCATTGAACTTATAATATCACAACTATTGAACGACACGCATCAAATATCGAACAATCCCTGTGGAGACGATTAAGAACACCCCCACTATTACTCTACTAACAAAATGGCGTCGTTGCTGGGGATTGTTTAGTGATATTGCAAGCATTGCGATAGTTGTGCTATTTTAAGCTTGTTACCATTTTTTCTTGAACTTGTTAATTTGTTTTGTTTAGTGTGCAGACTTAGTTTATGCGAGGGAAACTACCGGCGGACCAACTTCTTTTCGATCCTGAGATTGAGAGAACCGCTCGTAGAATCAACAGCAGAACTAGACGAAGGAGGCAGCTAGCAAGACAGAACCGAGAACAAGAGGAAAGTGCTTATACACCACCACCACTTCCACAGATACTTCCAGTTATGGAGGCAGATCCACCACCACCACCACCACCTGCTTCTAGGCCATGTACAAATAGGCCGAGACACAATGCTCAGTTCGCTCGCCATGCACATAATGGTCATCATGCTGAAATGAAGACCGGAATTCTCCAACTGTTATATCAAAGTCCATTTATGGGTATGGATCTGAAGATCCTTTTACCCATCTGACAAAATTTTATGAAATAACGGGAGCGACTGGTGCACCCGAAGCTGAAGAGGAATCTCTGTTTAAGAGACTATTCCCGCATTCTCTCATTGGGAAGGCAAAGGAATGGTATCTTGATCAGTCAACGGCCATAATGACGGATTGAAATGCATTAGAAGATAAATTTTTGGATATATTTTTCCCTCACACTCGGTTTATGGAGGCAAAGACCGCCATCGCGGTGTTCACACAAGGAGCCAATGAATCTCTCAATGAAGCTTGGGAGAGATTCAAATCAATGTTAAGAAGGTGCAAAGGCCATGGTTTTGATGAATTGTCACAAATTCATATATTTTGAAATGGACTTCAACTTGTGCACAAAACCTTGTTGGATGCCACCGGTGGTGGATCCTTGTTAAGCAAAACCGCAGCAGAAGCCACAACTATTATTGATAAGATGGCCTTGAACGATCATCAAGGTAGTCACAACCGTGGACCTTCTCAACGAACTCCTGGAGTTTTGGAATTGGGAACAAACGATGCTATACTTGCACAAAACAAGTTATTATCCCAGCAGGTTGAGTTGTTGACGAAACAAATGTCTAAACTTCCTCAACAATTTAAAGAGATGCATGACTCCACGAGTAAAAGTGTACAAGTAGCTTGTTGTGAATTGTGTAGGGGAGATCATCCTACTAGCTATTGTCCTCCGCTTGTGGAGGAGGTAAATTATGCTGGAAATCCGACTCAAGGTTATCAAGGACGACCTCCATACCAAAGCGCTCAACCACCGTACCAAAATCAACAAGGTTATCAAACTCGAAGCAACTACCAAAATCAACAAGGATGGAGACAAAATCCTTACCTACCACCCCAAGAACCTAGTGGAAGTTAAAGAATGGAGGAGACTTTCAACAAGTTCATGCAGTTATCTATGGCAACTCAGAAGAGTACGGAAGCTTCGATTAGAAATCTTGAATCGCAAGTAGGGAAACTTGATAAGCAATTAGCCGAAAACCAACCGGGGCCATCCTTCTCCGCTACCACTCAACCAAATCCCAAAGGGGAGTGTAAAGCCATTTTCACAAGAAGTGGTAGAATAATTGGAAGTGATGTTGAACATGAGGTGGTAGTTGAAAAGGAAAACGATATTGTGTTGGAAGAAGTCGAAAAAAATGATGAAAATGGGGTAGTTGAAAAGAATGATGAAGAAGTGAGGAAGAAAAAAGAAAAAGAAAGGAAGGAGTTTGAGAAGGAAGTCTTACAAAGACGATTACCGTATCCCCCTACTCCAAAGAAAAAAGAGAATGATAAGCATTATGCAAGATTTTTGGAGTTATTTAGTCGGTTACAAGTAACCGTACCTTTCTTTGAAGCTCTTGAACAAATGCCTAGGTATGTCAAGTTCATGAAAGACATACTCATGAAAAAGAAGAGGTGCACTGACAAAAACAACATTGATCTTAATGCCGAGTATAGTGCCGTCATCCAATGTGTGCTTCTGCAGAAAGAACAAGATCCGGGAAGAGTAGCATTACTTATAACAATAGGTACTGATTTTAAATGCAAAGCTTTGGTTGACATGGGTGCGAGCATCAATTTAATTCCTTTGTCGGTGGTAAAAAGACTTGATAATATGACCATAAAATCAACAACCATGACATTACAACTTGCGGATAAGTCTAGAACGCGTCCGTATGGTGTTATGGAGGATGTGCTAGTAAAAGTAGATAAATTCTTTTTTCCTGTTGATTTTGTGGTTGTTGAAATGGATGAGGATGAAGATACACCGATTATATTGGGCCGACCATTTATGAAAACTGCCAAAATGTTGGTGGATGTTGATGAAGGCTTAATGAAAGTGAGGATCAAGGAAAGTGGTATGGAGGAAGAAGCTTGTTTTACATTGTTCAAAGGAATGATGTTTGTGAATCAAGTGGATGAAGTCGTGCAAAAAGGAAAAGAGTTGGAAAAAGAGAAGTTGGAACGGATAGCATTTGAAAAGAAAAAGAATGAAGATGCAAAGGTAGCCTTGATGAATTCATGTTGGGATTGGTCGTTTTTAAAGAAAAGGAGACCAAAAACTGGGCACGATAACGGATGAGTTTGTGGGCGCGTAGTGTGTGTTCGGTTCGGTAGCCTGTGGTTTGGCTTTTGTTTGCGAGGCGTCTAGTCTCCGGACCGTCGAGCTTAGTCGACGTTAAACAAGCGCTTGTTGGGAGGCACCCCAACATTGTAAGTATTATTGATTATTTTTGTTTTAATTGTGTTTAGTTTTCATTTTTAAGCCTTAAAAGATGTGGTAAGTTTTGAAATTTTTTGAAAATTCTGGTCTTGTTCGCTAGCGTTCGCCTAGCGAGCTGGGACGAGCATTCGCTGGCCTTTGCTCCGCGAACCCAGCGAGACAGACCAACCCAAGTTTTTCCACATTAGAAAAATGAGTTGTGGGTGGGCCACCCAATTGGGCCCAAGACCCATTTTGAATCAGAATAGAGGGGGAAACCCTAATTCATTTGCCACCATTTCCTTGTTCCACCGTTTTGCACTCTCCTTTCCTCTCAAGAGCTTGGCAACACTTCTCTTTCCATTTCCCATTCACCCTAATCTCACCAGTACCGTGAGAAATTCAGGTTTGCACACTTTTTCATTGTTTATTTCATTGTGCATTGTTTATGTTCATGATAGATCAATTTGTGTTTTGGAAATTTTTGGAACCTCTGTCATTTTGTTTATGGATTGCATGTTAGAAACTACCTAGGCATTATGGATAGAGTGATATTTGGAAAAAAGAGATTGTTGTTGAACTGGTTTTGAAATTGTTTTTCTGCATTTTCGCGGGTTCGCTGCTTTGTTCGCTTCGCGAGCATTCGCCAGCTTTCGCTTAGCGAATCTGGGGAGAATGTTCGCCAGACTTCGCCTGGCGAACCTGACGCGAACAGAAGCAAATTTACAATTTTTTTATGAAATGCAAGTCTCTGGCTGGTTTGTTTTATTTCACTAATGCGTTTGTTTGGTGTTGTTTTGTTTTATTGTTTGTTATGTGCAGATGGCACCAAAAACGGCAATTCACGCGACTAAGAAGCGAAAGGCTTCAACCTCCAGACAGGTGCCCGTGCGCCTTGATGAAGATAGATTTAGGGGAGCTAAACAAGCAGCCAGATACGAAACCCTTGAGAGAAAGCACATCTTGGCAGAGAAGAGATTCCTACTTAGTGACCGTGGAAGCTACCGGACTATTGATGCTCTTTTTGTACAAAAGAAATGGGATCGTTTAATGATGCCTCTGGATGAGTACAATGCTGAAATAGTTCGGGAGTTTTATGCGAATGCCTTGCCGGATGATGGAGAGAGATTTAGTTGGACCTCATTGGTTAGAGGGGCTGTTGTGAGATTTGATCGGAGGACGATCAACACTGTTTTGGGAGACCCTTTGCCATTGACCGGTACTCAGTTAGATGATTACCATCGTGACTTGCACCTCCACCGAGACATTGAAAAGATGACCCGGGATTTACTTCTTGAGGGTAAGGAAGTTGAGCGGAATTCTTCCGGGGTTGCGATTAGATTCAGAAGGGTGGACATGTAGCTGTTGGTTCAGCTCATCTTGTTGTTTGTACTCACCAACATTTCTCCACGGTCACATCATAGTACAGTTCCAATTGCTCTTGCTCATCTTATTCACAGCATTCAGATGAATGTGTAGATTGACGTGGTCCACATCATTGCGGATGAAATCAAGGCTATTGTTTTGAGTGGTTTGGGAGGTACTGCGGCGCACAAGAATGCCCCACTTGCTTTTCCATGTCTTATTATGTCCTTGTGCGCTCATGCTGGTGTGGATATTCCAGCCCGCAGGCAAGTCACTATTCCACCTGCTGTTGATGATCGGTATGTGGATAAGTTCTGTAAAGCTAGAGGGGTTGTTGGAGAGTCTTCCTGGGCTGGGGTTGATGATGCAGCTGAGACTGGTGGAGGTTCTGAACCGGCGTCGCCGACCTTTTATCCGTATCAGCAGGAGATCTGTCAATATAATTGGGATTGGATGGCTGCCCAGCAGCGTGCCATGACTAACTTACACGATTCTATGCAGGTTCTCCAATTGCAGATCCGGGACCCTTCTACTGAGCACATGATGATGTCTAGGGAGCAGTTCCTAGCACATGCTGGTTGGCCTGAGGCCAGGCCAATTCTAGGAGGGGGTGAAGATGAGGCTGATGATGAGGAGGCTGGCGTGGAGACTGTTGGTGATGATGAAGATGAGGAGGAGGCTACTTCTGCGGGCGGTGATGAGGACATTGAGGTGTCACATGAGGAGTGATTTTTTGGATCATAGACTTTTGCACTTCCTTTGGTCACCAAAGTGAGGTTTTCTAGTATTTGTTTTTTTCCAGCTTTTACTAGTCTATTGTATCCACATAGTGGAATATTTTGAATATTGTTGTACTCGTACCCGTGAGGTACCTTTTGGATGATGTAGGTGTTTTTACACCAAGCACTTTATTATTATTATTAGTAATGTTAAGTGTTTTTAGTAAAAAAATTTGTTTCGCTTTTACTAATAATTTGTTGGTTTTTAATTATTGTATTAAGTGTTGAGTTCTTCAGTTTACGAATGCTCAACACTTAACTTGTTAATATGTTTTTATTTTGATGTTCCTTCTTTGATGATGGAATTTTGGAAGTTAGGTTGGAGACTCTTGATTTTAAAGGAAGATTCCTCCAAGATGTGAGGGCTATGATAGTGCCTTAAGCATTGTGTTGCGACAAGGTACATCGTTACCTAGTTCGAGAATTTTGTATGTTTTAGAACTTTGTGTCTTGGTGCGATTGAAAATGTTGTTTCATGTTACAACTTCCTTTGAATGCATGTGTCATTTTAGGATCAAAAACCATTAAAGTGAGAAGCCTCCAAAGTGTTACTATATGTTTAGGATTGAGGATGAATGTTGTTTTTACTTTTAATTCATGCCTTATCTTGTGACTATGTGATTTTGTGGAAGTATGAGAAGTGATCAAGGCACTTGTTGAAAGTGAGCACAACCATGTCCATATAGTAATTCACCCGTGAGGTGTGAGCATTTGGTAGCCCCTTTGAGCCTAAACAGTATAGAACTCCGTTTAGTGATGAACTTGTTTTATGTATATAATTTGCAAGTTTGGTTCATCATTGAATTTGGTGAGTTTCTAGCATTTTCTTCTTGAACCTTTGAAAATTGTATACTTTAATTTCCTTGCCTTAAAAAGCAACGAGCATTCACTTTAGGTTGAGTCGAAAATGAGTTGGGGAGAATAAAAAGAAGATGGGTGCATTACTCCAAATTTTGAAAAAAATTCAAGCAAGCATGTAAAGAAGAGAGTGTGGATATGTTGTACCAATGAGAAAATGCTTGCTTGAATGAAAAAAAAAAAGAAATTCAATAATTGTGCACGGTAGTTTGTGAAGGTGGAATGAAAAATTGGTGAAATGAAGTTGTGTTGTGTGAATATGTGTTTAGTGAATGTTCTTTTGCTTCGGCAATTTCGTTTCAATGGCCATTAGAAATGTCCCTTTTTGTTTACCCGACCAAGCTACAACCTTGAAGTCCTTAGTGATCTTTTACTTCCATGAATTCTTTTGTGTTCATTGAGATATGGTATGAATTGCCTAGTATTTGCATCATTGGTCATTTGAGTGTAATTGTCCCGTGCTTGTATGCACGTTTGCCTTCAATCCTTTTTCGAAGAGGAGTGTAGAATGACATGTGCATGATGAGTTAGTTGTCTCTTGAAACATTGTTTGAAATTGTTTAAGAGTCAAGTTCTTTTACATTTTTGGTTCTTGAATTGGGTAATTGTTGCATTTTTGTGATCGTTGTTTAATTGATCCGTTTTTCGCGTCTTGGTTGAATTGAGTGCTCGAGCAAATCCTCGTGAGAGGCGTACTTTGCTTGAGGACAAACAAAGAGTCAGTTGGGGAGAGTTTGTTAGATGTCAATCATGATATATATTTGTATGAATTACTTGGCATTTTTCAATTCTTTTCATATGGAATGTGTTGATTTTAGTGAGGAATGGCGTTGTTGTGCATACATTGAAATATACTTGTGCTGCTTGTAATTTGTGTGCTAATGTGCAGGAATAGGCATAAAAAGATCAAGATTGTGGGACACTATGAATGGAATCAAGTTACCATTGAAGGGAGAAATCAACAACAACATCGCTACGTGAGTGTTGGTGAAGCAGCCAGTGAAGGTTCGCCTAGCGAACATTAGCGAGTCTGCCAGCGAGGGGTGGCCGAAAGTATGCAAAAACCTACAGTAGGAAAACTGGGTAAATTCGCTGGGCAAGGAAGCCTATGAATGCTCGCTGATGTGCTCGCTAAGCGAAGGTTCCAGCGAAGGGTGGCAGAAAGTTCCATTTTTGAAAACACCCAAACTTCGCTGGGGCGAATGTGGTAGCGAAGGTTCGCTTCGTGTGTGATTTGGTTCGCCTAGCGAACCCAAGATAATTCTGGGGGGCGGTTTAAGTCTGAGGCACTTAAAGTGCCATGTTTTAGTTCATTCGCTAGGCGAATGAAGCCTTCGCTAGGCGAAGGGTGCTGAGATTTTAAGTGTATAAATAGATTTTCATTTGTTGTAAAGAATATATCTTGTTCATTTTCACTAGTAATCATAGTTTCAGTATTTTGATCATCAAAGAGTGTAATTTCACTTGGAGAAGCTGAAGTCGCATCCATTCTCGATTAATCGTTGTGGATGCTCATTCATCTTCTCTCTTTACTTGTCATCAAAGCTACCATGAGAAGTGGTAGCTAAACACTCAATGTTAAGGTTAGATGTAGTTGATCCTGATTTTATGTATTGCATTTGATTTTTTGTATATGAACAAAGTCTTTGATCAATATAGATGATTTTGTTTTCTCTTAATGATCCATGTGTGATTTGTTTTGCTCTAGACATAGATTCTACAAATCATGACCTAACAATTTTATCTCTTAAAAACCAAACTCTAGACATATATTTGGGATTTGCTATTCGCATTGTGTTGATCTTAATGATTGTTGTTTAGATTGTTAGCGTGAGACATCATCTGACGGTCTAAACAATGATACTCACGACTTCGCTTTAGACATAGATGTAGTCGGGAGGATACGCGGTTGTATTGGTCGGAAACCGAGTTCATATGCTTGATTATTTGTTTATACATGAAATAGATTAGCGATACCTAGCCTTGACATGCTTTTATCAAAACTTTTACACAATCTTTGTTATCAAATTAATCTTTGCCACTAATTGATGTTAAACGAAATTGGGAACCTTTTGAAACCATTGAACTTAGAATATCACAACTATTGAACGACACACATCAAATATCGAACAATCCCTGTGGAGACGATTAAGAACACCCCCACTATTACTCTACTAACAAAATGGCGCCGTTGCCGGGGATTGTTTAGTGATATTGCAAGCATTGCGATAGTTGTGCTATTTTAAGCTTGTTACCATTTTTTCTTGAACTTGTTAATTTGTTTTGTTTAGTGTGCAGACTTAGTTTATGCGAGGGAACCTACCGGCGGACCAACTTCTTTTCGATCCTGAGATTAAGAGAACCGCTCGTAGAATCAACAGCAGAACTAGACGAAGGAGGCAGCTAGCAAGACAGAAGCGAGAACAAGAGGAAAGTGCTTATACACCACCACCACCACTTCCACAGATACTTCCAGTTATGGAGGCAGATCCACCACCACCACCACCACCTGCTTCTAGGCCATGTACAAATAGTCCGAGACACAATGCTCAGTTCGCTCGCCATGCACATAATAGTCGTCATGCTGAAATGAAGACCAGAATTCTCCAACTGTTATATCAAAGTCCATTTACGGGTATGGATCATGAAGATCCTTTTACCCATCTGACAAAATTTTATGAAATAGCGGGAGCGACTGGTGCCCCTGAAGCTGAAGAGGAATCTCTATTTAAGAGACTATTCCCGCATTCTCTCATTGGGAAGGCAAAGGAATGGTATCTTGATCAGTCAACGACCATAATAACGGATTAGAATGCATTGGAAGAGAAATTTTTGGAGAGATTTTTCCCTCACACTCGGTTTATGGAGGCAAAAACCGCCATCGCGATGTTCACACAAAGAGCCAATGAATCTCTCAATGAAGCTTGGGAGAGATTCAAATCAATGTTAAGAAGGTGCAAAGGCCATGGTTTTGATGAATTGTCACAAATTCATATATTTCGAAATGGACTTCAACTTGTGCACAAAACCTTGTTGGATGCCACCGCTGGTGGATCCTTGTTAAGCAAAACTGCAGCAGAAGCCACAACTATTATTGATAAGATGGCCTTGAACTATCATCAAGGTAGTCACAACCGTGGACCTTCTCAACGAACTCCTGGAGTTTTGGAATTGGGAACAAACGATGCTATACTTGCACAGAACAAGTTATTATCCCAGCAGGTTGAGTTGTTAATGAAACAAATGTCTAAACTTCCTCAACAATTTAAAGAGATGCATGACTCCACGAGTAAAAGTGTACAAGTAGCTTGTTGTGAATTGTGTAGGGGAGATCATCCTACCGGCTATTGTCCTCCGCTTGTGGAGGAGGTAAATTATGCTGGAAATCCGACTCAAGGTTATCAAGGACGACCTCCGTACCAAAGTGCTCAACCACCGTACCAAAATCAACAAGGCTATCAAACTCGAAGCAATTACCAAAATCAACAAGGATGGAGACAAAATCCTTACCAACCACCCCAAGAACCTAGTGGAAGTTCAATAATGGAGGAGACTTTCACCAAGTTCATGCAGTTATCTATGGCAACTCAGAAGAGTACAGAAGCTTCGATTAGAAATCTTGAATCGCAAGTAGGGCAACTTGCTAAGCAATTAGCCGAAAACCAACCGGGGCCATCCTTCTCCGCTACCACTCAATCAAATCCCAAAGGGGAGTGTAAAGCCATTTTCACAAGAAGTGGTATAACAATTGGAAGTGATGTTGAACATGAGGTGGTAGTTGAAAAGGAAAACGATATTGTGTTGGAAGAAGTCGAAAAAAATGATGAAAATGGGGTAGTTGAAAAGAATGATGAAGAAGTGAGGAAGAAAAAAGAAAAAGAAAGGAAGGAGTTTGAGAAGGAAGTCTTACAAAGACGATTACCGTATCCCCCTACTCCAAAGAAAAAAGAGAATGATAGGCATTATGCAAGGTTTTTGGAGTTATTTAGTCGGTTGCAAGTAACCGTACCTTTCTCTGAAGCTCTTGAACAAATGCCTAGGTATGTCAAGTTCATGAAAGACATACTCATGAAAAAGAATAGGTGCACTGACAAAAACAACATTGATCTTAATGTCGAGTGTAGTGCCGTCATCCAATGTGTGCTTCCTCGGAAAGAACAAGATCCGGGAAGAGTAGCATTACCTATTACAATAGGTACTGATTTTCAATGCAAAGCTTTGGTTGACATGGGTGCGAGCATCAATTTAATTCCTTTGTCGGTGGTAAAAAGACTTGATAATGTGACCATAAAATCAACAACCATGACATTACAACTTGCGGATAAGTCTAGAACGCGTCCGTATGGTGTTATGGAGGATGTGCTAGTAAAAGTAGATAAATTCATTTTTCCTGTTGATTTTGTGGTTGTTGAAATGGATGAGGATGAAGATACACCGATTATATTGGGCCGACCATTTATGAAAACCGCCAAAATGTTGGTGGATGTTGATGAAGGCTTAATGAAAGTGAGGATCAAGGAAAGTGGTATGGAGGAAGAAGCTTGTTTTACATTGTTCAAAGGAATGATGTTTGTGAATCAAGTGGATGAAGTCGTGCAAAAAGGAAAAGAGTTGGAAAAAGAGAAGTTGGAACGGATAGCATTTGAAAAGAAAAAGAATGAAGATGGAAAGGTAGCCTTGATGAATTCATGTTGGGATTGGTCGTTTTTAAAGAAAAGGAGACCAAAAACTGGGCACGATAACGGATGAGTTTGTGGGCGCGTAGTGTGTGTTCGGTTAGGTAGCCGGTGGTTTGGCTTTTGTTTGCGAGGCGTGTAGTCTCCGGACCGTCGAGCTTAGTCGACGTTAAACAAGTGCTTGTTAGGAGGCACCCCAACATTGTAAGTATTACTGATTATTTTTGTTTTAATTGTGTTTAGTTTTCATTTTGAAGCCTTAAAAGATGAGGTAAATTTTGAAATTTTTTGAAAATTCTGGTCTTGTTCGCTGGCGTTCGCCTAGCGAGCTGGGGCGAGCATTCGCTGGCCTTCGCTCCGCGAACCCAGTGAGACAGACCAACCCAAGTTTTGCCACATCAGAAAAATGAATTGTGAGTGGGCCACCCAATTGGGCCAAAGACCCATTTTGAATCAGAATAGAGGGGGAAACCCTAATTCATTTGCCACCATTTCCTTGTTCCACCGTTTTGCACTCTCCTTTCCTCTCAAGAGCTTGGCAACACTTCTCTTTCCATTTCCCATTCACCCTAATCTCACCAGTACCGTGCGAAATTCAGGTTTGCACACTCTTTCATTATTTATTTCATTTTTCATTGTTTATGTTCATGATAGATCAATTAGGGTTTTGGAAATTTTTGGAACCTCTGTCATTTTGTTTATGAATTACATGTTAGAAACTACCTAGGCATTATAGATAGAGTGATATTTGGAAAAAAGAGATTGTTGTTGAACTGGTTTTGAAATTGTTTTTCTGCATTTTCGCGGGTTCGCTGCTTTGTTGGCTTCGTGAGCCTGCGCGAGCATTCGCCAGCTTTCGCTTAGCGAATCTGGGGAGAATGTTCGCCAGACTTCGCCTAGCGAACCTGACGCGAACATAAGCAAATTTACAATTTTTTTTATGAAATGCAAGTCTCTGGCTGGTTTGTTTTGTTTCACTAATGCGTTTGTTTGGTGTTGTTTTGTTTTATTGTTTGTTATGTGCAGATGGCACCAAAAATGGCAATTCACGCGGCTAAGAAGCGAAAGGCTTCAACCTTCAGACAGGTGCCCGTGCGCTTTGATGAAGACAGATTTAGGGGAGCTAAACAAGCAGCCAGATACGAAACCCTTGAGAGAAAGCACATCTTGGCAGAGAAAAGATTCCTACTTAGTGACCGTGGAAGCTACCGGACTATTGATGCTCTTTTTGTACAAAGGAAATGGGATCGTTTAATGATGCCTCTGGATGGGTACAATGCTGAAATAGTTCGGGAGTTTTATGCGAATGCCTTGCCGGATGATGGAGAGAGATTTAATTGGACCTCATTGGTTAGAGGGGCTGTTGTGAGATTTGATCGGAGGACGATCAACACTGTTTTGGGAGACCCTTTGCCATTGACCGGTACTCAGTTAGATGATTACCATCGTGACTTGCACCTCCACCGGGACATTGAAAAGATGACCCGAGATTTACTTCTTGAGGGTAAGGAAGTTGAGCGGAATTCTTCCGGGGTTGCGATTAGATTCAGAAGGGTGGACATGCAGCCGTTGGTTCAACTCATCTTGTTGTTTGTACTCACCAACATTTCTCCACGGTCGCATCATTGTACAGTTCTAATTGCTCTTGCTCATCTTATTCACAACATTCAGTTGAATGTGCAGATTGACGTGGCCCGCATCATTGCGGATGAAATCAAGGCTATTCTTTTGAGTGGTTTGGGAGGTACTGTGGCGCGCAAGAATGCCCCGCTTGCTTTTCCATGTCTTATTATGTCCTTGTGCGCTCACGCTGGTGTGGATATTCCAGCCCGTAGGCAGGTCACTATTCCATCTGCTATTGATGATCGGTATGTGGATAAGTTCTGTAAAGCTAGAGGGGTTGTTGGAGAGTCTTCCTGGGCTGGTGCTGATGATGCAGCTGAGACTGGTGGAGGTTCTGAACCGGCGTCGCCGGCCTTTTATCCGTATCAGCAGGAAATATGTCAATATAATTGGGATTGGATGGCTGCCCAACAGCGTGCCATGACTGACTTACACGATTCTATGCAGGTTCTCCAATTGCAGATCCGGGAACCTTCTACTGAGCACATGATGATGTCTAGGTAGCAGTTCCTAGCACATGCTGGTTGGCCTGAGGCCAGGCCAATTCTAGGAGGGGGTGAAGATGAGGCTGATGATGAGGAGGCTGGCATGGAGACTGTTGGTGATGATGAAGATGAGGAGGAGGCTACTTCTGCGGGCGGTGATGAGGACATTGAGGTGTCAGATGAGGAGTGATTTTTTGGATCATAGACTTTTGCACTTCCTTTGGTCACCAAAGTGAAGTTTTCTAGTATTTGTTTTTTTTTTTCCAGCTTTTACTAGTCTATTGTATCCACAAAGTGGAATATTTTGAATATTGTTGTACTTGTACCCGTGAGGTACCTTTTGGATGATGTAGGTGGTTTTACACCAAGCACTTTATTATTATTATTAGTAATGTTAAGTGTTTTTAGTAAAAAAATTTGTTTCGCTTTTACTAATAATTTGTTGGTTTTTAATTATTGTATTAAGTGTTGAGTTCTTCAGTTTACGAATGCTCAACACTTAAATTGTTAATATGTTTTTATTTTGATGTTCCTTCTTTGATGATGGAATTTTGGAAGTTAGGTTGGAGACTCTTAATTTTAAAGGAAGATTCCTCCAAGAAGTGAGGGTTATGATAGTGCATTAAGCATTGTGTCGCGACAAGGAACATCGTTACCTAGTTCGAGAATTTTGTATGTTTTAGAACTTTGTGTCTTGGTGCGATTGAAAATGTTGTTTCATGTTACAACTTCCTTTGAATGCATGTGTCATTTTAGGATCAAAAACCATTAAAGTGAGAAGTATGAGCACAACCATGTCCATATAGTAATTCACCCGTGAGGTGTGAGCATTTGGTAGCCCCTTTGAGCCTAAACAGTATAGAACTCCGTTTAGTGATGAACTTGTTTTATGTATATAATTTGCAAGTTTGGTTCATCATTGAATTTGGTGAGTTTCTAGCATTTTCTTCTTGAACCTTTGAAAATTGTATACTTTGATTTCCTTGCCTTAAAAAGCAAGGAGCATTCACTTTAGGTTGAGTCGAAAATGAGTTGGGGAGAATAAAAAGAAGATGGGTGCATTACTCCAAATTTTGAAAAAAAATCAAGCAAGCATGTAAAGAAGAGAGTGTGAATATGTTCTACCAATGAGAAAATGCTTGCTTGAATGAAAAAAAAAGAAATTCAATAATTGTGCACGGTAGTTTGTGAAGGTGGAATGAAAAATTGGTGAAATGAAGTTGTGTTGTGTGAATATGTGTTTAGTGAATGTTCTTTTGCTTCGGCAATTTCGTTTCAATGGCCATTAGAAATGTCCCTTTTTGTTTACCCGACCAAGCTACAACCTTGAAGTCCTTAGTGATCTTTTACTATCATGAATTCTTTTGTGTTCATTGAGATATGGTATGAATTGCTTAGTATTTGCATCATTGGTCACTTGAGTGTAATTGTCCCGTGCTTGTATGCACGTTTGCCTTCAATTCTTTTTCGAAGAGGAGTGTAGAATGACATGTGCATGATGAGTTAGTTGTCTCTTGAAACATTGTTTGAAATTGTTTAAGAGTTAAGTTCTTTTACATTTTTGGTTCTTGAATTGGGTAATTGTTGCATTGTTGTGATCGTTGTTTAGTTGAGCCGTTTTTCGCGTCTTGGTTGAATTGAGTGCTCGAGCAAATCCTCGTGAGAGGCGTACTTTGCTTGAGGACAAACAAAGAGTCAGTTGGGGAGAGTTTGTTAGATGTCAATCATGATATATATTTGGATGAATTACTTGGCATTTTTCATTTCTTTTCATATGGAATGTGTTGATTTTAGTGAGGAATGGTGTTTTTGTGCATACATTAAAATATACTTGTGGTGCTTGTAATTTGTGTGCTAATGTGCAGGAATAGGCATAAAAAGATCAAGATTGTGAGACACTATGAATGGAAGCAAGTTGCCATTGAAGGGAGAAATCAACAACAGCATTCGCTAGGCGAGTGTTGGCGAAGCAGCCAGCGAAGGTTCGCCTAACGAACAATAGCGAGTCTGCCAGAGAGGGGTGGCAGAAAGTATGCAAAAACCTACAGTAGGAAAACTGGGTAAATTCGCTGGGCGAGGAAGCCAGCGAATGCTCGCTGATGTGCTCGCTAGGCGAAGGTGCCAGCGAAGGGTGGCAGAAAGTTCCATTTTTGAAAACACCCAAACTTCGCTGGGGCGAATGTAGTAGCGAAGGTTCACTTCGCGAGTGATTTGGTTCGCCTAGCGAACCCACGATAATTCTGGGGGGTGGTTTTAGTCTGAGGCACTTAAAGTGCCATGTTTTAGTTCATTCGCTAGGCGAAGGGTGCTGAGATTTTAAGTGTATAAATAGATTTTCATTTGTTGTAAAGAAGATATCTTGTTCATTTTCACTAGTAATCATAGTTTCAGTATTTTGATCATCAAAGAGTGTAATTTCACTTGGAGAAGCTGAAGTCGTATCCATTCTCGATTAATCGTTGTGGATGCTCATTCATCTCCTCTCTTTACTTGTCATCAAAGCTACCATGAGAAGTGCTAGCTAAACACTCAATGTTGAGGTTAGATGTAGTTGATCCTGATTTTATGTATTGCATTTGATCTTTTGTATATGAACAAAGTCTTTGATCAATATAGATGATGTTGTTTTCTCTTAATGATCCATGTGTGATTTGTTTTGCTCTAGACATAGATTCTACAAATCATGACCTAACAATTTTATCTCTTAAAAACCAGACTCTAGACATAGATTTGGGATTTGCTATTCGCATTGTGTTGATCTTAATGATTGTTGTTTAGATTGTTAGCGTGAGACATCATCTGAGGGTCTAAACAACGATACTCACGACTTCGCTTTAGACATAGACGTAGTCGGGAGGATACGCGGTTGTATTGGTCGGAAACCGAGTTCATATGCTTGATTATTTGTTTATACATGAAATGGATTAGCGAAACCTAACCTTGACATGCTTTTATCAAAACTTTTACACAATCTTTGTTATCAAATTAATCTTTGCCATTAATTGATGTTAAACGAAATTGAGAACCTTTTGAAACCATTGAACTTAGAATATCACAACTATTGAACGACACGCATCAAATATCGAACAATCCTTGTGGAGACGATTAAGAACACCCCCACTATTACTCTACTAACACACATCACCATTGTCTAGACCAGTTTCTTGCCAGGAAACTCTCCAGAGATCAGATGCTTCTACCACACCAACTGAAGCAGATTCTTAGGTCAACACCCAAGAGAAATAGATCCAAAAGCTTATACAGTACCCCTCCCATGATTCTGCACAAACTAGATTAAGAGATGTTCCAACATCGTGTTGAACATCAGCAATTTTGAACTTCACATACAAGGATAATCAATTAAATACTTGTGAGTAACACAAATGGCAATTGATCTTAAATCCTTGTTCAATAATCACTTTTCACTGTTGAAGCCACACTCCACCAGATCACTTCATGAACACTTATCAAGTATTCAATCTTTTGCAAGTATCTTCTTTGACAAACAAATTGTTGAGATACCAAGGCTGCCACCCTTAACTAATGTAACTAAAATTCTCTCTGAACGAACCCTATTTACCTCAACAGTTCTGAAATCTCCATTCAGATTGGATCCACCCTTAGGATTAAGAGAGATGAATCCTTCCTTGTTGTTTTGATGGTGAAAATAAATCACCTCCAAATTCTTCAGGTTTGTGTTTCACAAAAACACCCTCTAGTCAACAGAATAACTAGAAGACTCCAGATGCACGACTGAGACGCCTTTATGAGTGGAGTTAAGATAATTCTCAAGTATCTTTGACAACTTAGCCGATCAATAATTTATCAAACTCCCAGAGCAAGAACTTGATAAACCTAAACTCAACTCCCCTCCTCTTCAACTTACTTCAAACTGCACCATAGAACCAAGCTTCCAAGTACCAAATCACCATAACCGACATCTTCCAACAACTCTTTCCATTCCATCACTCCCGACTTTGGAATAAAAAGATGCAGATATATTCAAATATAGAGGCCGACGATTGAGATCTTCCACCATCTGTCTTCAGTAATAACTCCAGAATCACATAATTCTAGAGCTCTTCCATCAGAAACATATTCAGCGGAACCACCAAGGAACAAATTCTGCTTGCCCTAATAAGATGTCAGAACATCTTATAAGACACCCCCAACAAGAGAACTAGCCACTTCTCCTGCAGTAGTTGCAGAACCTCCTCTGCAACATGAACAACCACCAGGTTGTTACCTTCGATTCAGAACATCCATCCCATCCATTAATACCCTTGAGTATGTCTGAGTTAATTGATATGATCTTCAAAACTCCTCTTTGTATAAACGCCAGAAAGTATCTCGCAAAGATCTCATCCAGAAACAGACAGGATGCTTGCTCTGATACCAATTGAAATTCTGGCATAGCAGACAACAGATGTCCTAACATATGTCAAGACATTGTTCTGCATAATTATTTAAACAAGAACAGAACAGCAGACTGATACCTTGAATATCAGAACTACAGAAGCACAGATGTTTCGACATTTGTTCCAACATGTTAATCAAAACTGAACTGTAAATTGCAGAATGATAAATAATACAAAATATGATGACCCAGTTCGGTGCAACTCACCTACATCTGGGAGATACCAATCCAGGAAGAAGACTCCACTATCATTAGTATAGTTTTATGTAAACAACCTCAGGTTTACAGTAAACACCCACACTTACCTATCACTACCCAATGAAGACTTTATCATTAGAAGTCACATCTAATTGATAAGAGAAACCCATCTTACTCCCTAAATCATAACCTGTGATTATCTAACAGTTAATACCCCATAACTGTATCATCCCTATTGAAAGACACCCCTTCTAATACAAAGTTCATTCAAGCATCCTTGACTATTAAGTTAAATTGGATTTGCTTCAAAGCTTCATCCAAGAACAATACCAGATTCATTACCTACGGGTTTTTGAATCTATACAAGTACCTATGTCTACCACACTGCATCAAATCGATACAGAGGGAGACATACAAGAAAGCCTACGACTCTCAAAACCCTAAACCCTATTTTCTACTTTACAAAAGTGTTACAATAGGTTCAGTTATTCAGTCCTAGGTCTTGGTCTTCTTTTATACTCTTTTGCTTCCTTGAGCTTCGAATCTTCTGTTCATTGACCCCTTAATCCACTGCTATAATCATTCCTTGATTCTTGCACCAGATTTAGAACCTACTATATTTGTCAAGTAAGAATGTCAGGACATTGTCTTCGACATCTTTTTCTGCAGCATTCTTCATTAAGTTTTAACCAAAATTTAGTCAAACCTCAGGAGCTTTCAAGATTATCATTCTAGAAACCCAATTCAACCCCCTTTTTCGTGTTTCCATTACCTTCACTAAATTCAAGTTTCATAAGTCAACAATGAAGGTGCAAGAAACACAAGAAAGGGGGGGGGGGGGGGTGAATTGGGTTTTAAGATATGAAAATTTTGTAACCCAATATATCAAACATCAAAGATAATGATAAAGATAAGAACACAAGTATTTTTATCCTGGTTCGCTGTTAACGAAGCTACGTCCAATCTACCTTTCTGATTGATTTCGCCTTCTCAATAAGGAATTAATCCAATAATCAAACTGATTACAACAAACTGAAAGAGACATAGTCTAAGACATCTTGAGAAATTCTGACTATACCCTAGTCTCTCAAGGAAATAAAACAAAAAGACTAACTATCAATGACATATTAAGATTTCTAACTACACTTAGTCTCTCAAGGAATTTAACCAATGGTTAAGATAAGCAAGTTTTGTGTTTCAAGATGCTTCAAAAAGGAGATAAACAAGTTTAAATCAAATGTTACAGTTGACAAAGATATTCAATGAAAATGTTCTAAGTGTATGAGTGTGAGAAACACTTATTTTTATTTTTCTCTTTCACGTATGTTCTTTGAATTTATGCATTGATATGCAATTAGTTCATGCACACATATATTTTTTCAATCTTCCAAGACCTCTTTATATAGGAAGAAATATATCTGTTTGAGGGTGAAGTTTGAATATCCTCAATGTCAAAGTTGTATGAAGGTCACTTCATATTGTAACAATGGAGTGGTGCTTGCAGAAGATAGTTGGTGAGGATGTTAAGACGTGATAACCTTTTTTTGGTATAGAGTATAATACTTTACATAGAAATTAGATTTGCTTTCTTACTTCTATCACATCAATCAGTTGTTGACCTTTGGAAGTAAACTACTAGTCAGAGGCTCTGTTTTACAAATTTATGAAGCTTGAGTAGAGTTCAGAATCTGTATTCAGAACTTGGAGAGACTTCAGAGTCTTGAAGTTTAGAGTTATGAGACTTTGAGAATTTGGTAGTCATAACCTTTATTAGAGCTTATCTGGATGGTTTCTATTCAGAAATGTTGACTTGTAGAATCATATGCTTGAGTTCCTTCTAAACATGCTTCTAATATATCATTTAGTTTAGAGTCTGGATGTCTTCAAAGTTAGAATTTGTCATCTATTTTCTGCACACTTTGCAAATTAGTCAGAGTATAAAAATTGTTCTCTACACTTTGTTATCATCAAAACTCATGGATAGTTGCAGAACCAAACTTGTTCCAACAATCTCCCCCTTTTTGATGATGACAAATCCATGTATTTTGATGAACAATTTTTACTTGGATAACCATGTTTATAAAAAAAACAGAGATAGGTCAGTAAGCTCCCCCTGAGTTTCATACTTATAATATTTCTCTTTGTTTCTTTAGAGCGAGGTTTGTAAGCTTCCCCTAAGTTGAGACTAGAGAAAAAAATATTATTGTTCAGCTTGATTTTAGCATTGTTTTAGGTTTTATTATGGTTACAAGATACATCAAAATCATATTCATTCCCCCTTTTCATCATTAAAAAAAGAATATGATAAAACGAGAACCAAACTATTTTATAAACTGATTAAAAGGATAACAAAATAGATAGAGTTAATAAAATTAAAACAAGATTTTCTGGTTGGGGTGAAAGTCTAAAAAGGATTGTTGATAACATGTTTTGAATCTGATTGTTGGTTTCTTCTTGGCGATCCAACCTGGTTCTTACAACTTTATTCTCTTTCTTCAACTTATCCAGAGTCTTCAGAATCACAGAAGTAACAACCTTAGAAGCAAGGGGTTCAAAAAACATGATTCCAGAAGTTGATCCAACTTTATGTCGAGAATCTAAGTTCTCAGCAATCCGAGAAGATGTTATGACAAGAGAAGGAACTACCAAGTTCTGTCCAGGATTAGGAATCCCATAAGTTGCTTCCACATCTTGCTGAAATGCTAAAAGCTTAGCAAAGGGAATTTCAGCTCCAATCTTAGGTAGAACTTGTTCAGGTGCTGAGAGTGCCAAAATATTAGACCTGGCTAAGGACTCATCAACATACTTCTTTATCTCTAGAATCAGAGTCATTACTTCACAAAATATGGGAATAAACTTTCCGAGAACAACCTCTTAAGAAAGATTCTTGAGGAATGTGAAGCCGTAAATTGACCAGTCCATTTACCGATCCCATAATGCATTACTTTAAGTAGGGTTAACATAGTTTGTGATAACCCGTCTCATAAAGCTTAGACTTTCAAATATTTTTAATTTTATATCTGTCCAGACTTCACAAAAAGAGGGTTCATGAGGGATATGTTCAAAATTGATGGTGGGTATTCTTATCTCTGAATTAATTTTTGATTTAGGGGAGGAAGAGGAAGTTCAATAACAGATGGATCCTTATTAGAGAAAAATTATCTCTCAATACAGGAATCCTCTGATAGGGATAAGCCTTAAAGAATTGGGTAAGGAATAGGTGTATCAATTTGATTTGGTGGAAGAGGTGATATGTTTATGGGTGTGGCTTGTAAAATGGTTGGATATTAAAAAATGATGTGTTTAGATGATGGTGGTTATTGAGTTTTTTGTTGGATTAGTTCAATTGCTGTTGAAATTTCAGGTTGGCTGGATAAGGTTGTTCTTTAATGAATGGATGATGTTTGTTGAGGTGAAGATAGAGGATGAGATTAAGATTAAGATATAGGTTGTTGTGTAATTTTTTCATTTGTATTTGTGTTTTCTAGTTCGGTTGTTTCAAGTGAATTTGTTGTTTCTAGATCATTTGTGGTTGAAGATTTATTTGATGGATTGGTAAAAGTTGTGATTGGGAAAAGGATAAATGAAGTATTAACATTTATATAGTCATAAGTAGGAGGACTCAGACTTCTTTGGTTGCTTAGCTGGATAAGGAGGAGGCAGATTGGAAGATCTTTCAGCACCCTTTTTAGACTTTGTTTTCCTCTTGAGAGTAACGTCAGAAGGAGCATCTGGAAAATTGAGAATATCCACCATTGGATCCATAACTGCTTCCAAGTAGCTTTTCATGTATTCCCACATAACTTATGATGGTCCAACTTAGTGAATGCAGGGAAATCATCAATCTCTGCCCTTTTGGTAGAAAGAGATTCCATGTCCAACACAACAGGATTCACAAAATTTGTAATCATAAACATGTTTTTCAGATTCCTTCTGTTGGAAGATTTTCCCACTTCCATGTAGAGATCATCACGAAAGCCCATTTCTTCCAGCTTAGCTACCAACTTACTTTCAACCAGGATATCAGAGGTCAACCTTCCCAAAGGAATCCACTTCCTAGGTTTGCTGCTGTAATACCCCAAAATTTGCTCTCCCTCTTTGTCATCATAGCATGGCATTATCATCTATCATATCATATCCACCTCATTAACATTACATTGCATTTAACATAGAAAAATGAAGCATAGCATCCTTCTTACCATCAGGGCATGTGATCAGGTGGAAGGTGGACAATCAAGGAATCATTCAAAGCACAAAAAGGTCAATCAAGTTTCCTCAAGGCAAGCCAAGAGGCCTTTCATGTCTCATACTATCTCAATGGAACATCCACAACCTCAAGAATGAGAGAATCAATGGGAGATTGAAGCACTACATCTTTCACTATGCAAGAGGTTCAAAAAATGAAGGAAAACCCTCAAAAGAGATAGCTCATTGATCCAAAATCATCCTCAAATGGCATATATCATCATCTTTTAAGAGGATACATAACATACTCCGAGGAATTGGAAATTGAAGACTGCACATTTTTCTCCTAGGAGGTGGGCACCAAAACTAGGGTTTCTAATAAAATCAGGGAATTTTTGATTTTTTGGACCAAATTTGATGTCATGGTATTTCATATGTCCCTAAGTGTATGGAGGTGGAAAATTGCTTCTCAATTGGTTTTGGAAGTGGTTCAATTGGAAGAAAGATCAGAAATCAGGAAAATTGGGGCCAAGTCAAATAATCAGAGGAAAAAGTCAACTCTTGACTTTTTGAGCCCAAAATCATGAAATTCATGTTACATATGTCCAATGTACAAAATTTGATCAAGAAACTCCAAAGGAATCATGAAAAAATCAAGATGTAAAAAGTTGCCATTTTTGGATGAAGAAGGGTTACTAAATATAGCAAGTTTTGGCCATTTTGCATCAGAGATTGAGCCAAGGCCATTTAAAATTGGGGCATCAAATGAAAATTCCACTCGGCCATAACAAAAGATCTTGTTTCAAGCTTCAAATCCATGTGTGGAACATCTCCATTGGATAAAAATTGAGTGAGATATGATTGATCAAAGTTTGAGCAAAGTAGGTTCAAAACTAGGTCATGACCAAGACTTTCAGGGCACGCGCGCAGTCATTTTAACAAACATGTGGTGGGCCAAATGTCCACTCATTTTTCTCATGGTTAAAGGCCTCAAATGAAAAATCTTTCAACATGAAAGTTGTTCCTCTAGGTGAGATCTTTAAGATTGGTGTTCATGTTTTTTTCACTTGATCAAAGGGGAAGAAGTTATGTTGAGTCCAATGTGCTTTGATCATGCTGAAAACCTAGGGGCCATGTTACCTTGTCAACCAACCTTTGCCACGCCCTCATACCAGTTCCAAACCTATGTGTTATAAGTCTTTTTTCAACTTCTTCCAAGCATCATTTCACTTCATTTTTCATACCAAACATGTAGCATTACATCTCCCCTTTCCAATGACTCCAAAAACACACCAATTCATTCATTGAGCAGAGAGAAAAACTTCCTCAAACCACCTCATGTTGGCACTGGTGCATTGACAGTTTAGTGCATGATTTTGGCTCAGTCATCCCACAAACACTTCACGAATTTTATTTCCCCATTTAGTCAAGCATATGTTACTTACACAATGCATACTATCACGTGCCATACATGGGAATAGAAAGAACAAACTTGCTTAGCAAGTTTCTGTCACAATAACCTCACCACCTCAGCTTCACTCTTATCCTCACCACAACTGTTATGAGCTTGACCTCACCATAACCCAACCTTGGCTACTCGCCCCTAACTAACTTGACTCAGTTAGTTAGGGTGGACTCAGTTTAACCACCTTGACTCACTTAACTCCACTCACTAAACCATGATTAGAACTCACCATAAATAGAAGTCACACTCTCCAATTTGGGGGCTAGCTTCATTTTTCTCATTTTTCACTCTCCCTCTCAAACACTCTCGCATTCTCTCCACCATCTCTCTCTGCTCGAATCTTCATTCACCTTCATTTACTTCATCTTCATCATCATCAATGGCACAAGACTGAAGTAAGAACCATCAAAATCCACATGAATTCCTCAAGTGAAGCTTCATCAACATTTTGATTCTCTCTCTGCTTTCAATATCTCAAGGCTCAACTGCATTTATTTTGCACGAATCAAGCTCCATATCAAGAGTGGATCTCTGGTTTTCTTTTGCTTCAAGGATCTGCAAACTTCAGGTTTCAATCACTCCAACTCTATTGCATTGTTTTAGCTTGTTTCTATATGGTTTAAAGCTTATTAGAAGCTGCGTGAGTCCTGGCTAGTTGATAGGCTCTTTAGGAGTTTAGGTGTGATTTTAGGGCAAATTGTTTTGGCTCGGTTTGTGTTATGTGTGCATGATCTATGAGAAATAATGGTGTATTCTTGATCTCCATAGCTTCCTCTTCATTTTGGTATATGAATGATGCATTTCTGTGAAAGTTGAAGTTTGCAGGTGGTGGTGGTTCGCCGGAGAAGATGACCGGAGGTCCTTCTCCGGCCAGTGGTTGAATGTTAGGGTTTAGCACGTTTTAATCCTGTTCGTTCATTTTTCCTCATCGTATGGCTAAGGGCGTGACAGCACATTAAAATGCATGTGCATGTCATGTGCATCATTTCTGAACTCACTTAAGCATTATGTGGTGTGGCACATGGTAGGGAGTATGGTCATTCATGTACATGCGTTAGATTAGCTTACTTTGACTGGTTGTTGACTTGACTTGATCCTATGGTTGTTATTGTTTTGACTTGGTTTGACTGAAGTGCATGGTTACTAATGTGTACTGGCGCGTAAATGGACTTAAGCCTTATGCTATTCACACCCCACGCTTTCAAAGCCCAATCATATTGAACTCACATTTTGCTATGCTTGCACCCCCATTCACATTTACATTTCACTTTATTTTTTTTATTTTCATACACGTTTGCTTTTTAATTTAAAAAAAATACTAAATAGTATCATAAAATTCCACAAAAATTCATGAGTATCATTAAAACATTTAGAAAATTTTTGGTTATTTTATTTTCTGATTTTATGACCTTTTTACCCCTACTCCATAATTTTCTTTGAATTTCTTTGGTGTGCATTCTTAATGTGGTACATGATCTTGTTTAATTTTGTTCTTGATCATTAAAAATTGTTTTGATGCTCTTCTTTTTGCATTGAGTCATTAGCATCTTGAGGTATGTTAAGTGATGTTTATTTGTTTTTTTAGGTCATTTTATGGCATGTTTGGTGTTCACTTTTGTGTTACTTGGTATGTGCATCCAATTTGACCTAAATGCATTGTTTGACATCATTTTGCCTTGGTTCCTTGCATGCTACTTTGATGTGTGATTCATCTCTGATTAGTGAACTTCAATACCATGTTTTCATAATTTTCATGAGGCCATTTGATTTTTGTTTGATGCATTTCATTTGAAACATTATAACATGTCATATCATTGTAATCTTTTGTGCATGTTTACATGTTTTCTTTTGTGTATACTTGCATGATCATTTGCCTATTTGGTGAGCTACACTCTTGACATTATAGGACATTGATACATATCATATGTCATCCTTGCTTGTTGATTATCATTTGAACCTTGTGCACCTTTAACATGTTGTGTTTGCACTTTCCTTTGTTTGGAACTTCCATTTCAATCCTACTTCTTCTATCACTTCTTAAAAGTCTTGATGTGCCTCATAAATACTTATGAGATGTTTGTGAATCATTTTTCATTTCATTTCAATTCTGATCCATGGATTACATGTTCCATTTATGCACATTTCTTCTTTTTCCTTTCATCTTTCATTCTCCCTTTTCTTATGATATCATGTTCTAATGTCATGGATGATGTTTGTTGCCTATCCACTTGAGTTTGCTTGATAGTAATCATTGGTTTTCTATATGATGTACATTCTGGTTGTGGTTCTAGGATTTGATTTCTCATTTAATTCTTTTGAGTTTTATGATGCATTACATGTTCTTTTACTTCTTATACTTCTTATACATGTTTACTAACCATGTAGGGGCTTTGGTAAGTTGCAATTGAGTGTGGATAAGGAATCCACATTCAAATTTCTTTCCTTTCATCTCTTTTACAATTCCATTTTGTGTTTTGTTAAGCACTTATGTGCTTTCTTTTAACAACTCATCACCTTCCCTTTTTTGGATTACAATTCATCTTCTACTTTAGAAGTGAATTGTTTAATTCACCCTTTCTTTAGACTTTAGGTTGGAACCTCACAAACCATTAGGATCACTCCCTTTAATCTTCAATTAGGATTGAGTCTTAGTTCATATAGATTTTTACCTTTTCTCCTCTCTTGAGTCTCTCTTCTCATCTTAAAGAAAATCCAAAACATCTAATAAAGGTAAGCATTTATTGCATTTAGGCCTTTCATATAAAGAAAAGATTATAAAGGGGTTTTCTCTTATAATCTTAGAATGTATAGCATTATAGCCCATCTTGGGTCAATGTGTTAAACATTCGATCTTGTATGAGGGACTTGAATGCAATGCTTGTTGAAGGTGCAAATAATAAAAAACACTTCTTCATTTCTTAATCAACAAAAACACTTAATAAACACAAGTATGCTAGTGTGTTTGAACCTTGACAATTGGAACTAAGTGTGGGGGTCTTCTTCGCTCTTAGTGTGTCTTCTTGCTCATTCCATCTTGGAATGTGAGAATGTACACATTCCAATAACTAAGATTCAGATACACTATCATATGCAAATAAATGGGAAAAACTTCTAAAAGACAAAAACAAACAATTACGTCTTTCCTTCGGGAATTCTTTTCTCACCTCACTCACTCTCAGCGTACGAACGTGCTCCTACTCGTTCTCTTGCAAGATGGTAACGCACTCGGACCAGCGAGCCTGCAACACCTGAGCTAGAACGTTAGCCGTTCCTTAAAAAACACAAACAATTCATCCCTAGTGAGGGGAACTACGTCGCTCTGATTCTCATGCTCCCGATGAGATACGTAGGCAGTGGGGTAGGGCCCATGCGAGCACTTCTTTTATTTTCCCTACATTTGTTTCTCGTTCCTGTTCCATTCTTTCTCCTTTCTTTCTTTCAGTTCCTTTTCCAGTATCTTTTCTTTACACCCTTTGATCGAGACAAGCAAGCGTGGATCCCATCGGGTACGATGGACGTGAGGGGGTGCTAATACCTTCCTCTCGCGTAACCGACTCCCTTACCCATTTCTCTTGGTCGTAAGACCATGCTCTTTCCCTTCCTTCAGGTTTATGCAGTGTTTCCTTTCCCTCTCTTGGGATAAATACACATTGCTGGCGACTCTGTTTTGGTGCCACTTTCGCGTTTGTACTTGGATGAAAATCCCGGGAGCGACAGCTGCCTAAGTTCTTTATTTCTTTGACCATCTCTCTCAAGTATTTAAACAAGATGGAAGGAAGATTCATCTTGATACCTTTGTCCATATAATACAACATGTATTTCTGTTCAGCATTAATGTAGTTAGCAGAGTTCCCAGCAGGACGATGATGGATGCATCCTAAGAGAATCTTAGCCCAAATCCTTGACTTAGATTGAAGATTCTTGACACCTAAATATGATCCTTTTTGGAAGATGGTAGCCACAATTTTATTCATTTTTCCCCTTTTTTGAAGATTTGATAACATCTTTTTCAAGGCATATCATGGTTCAGTAGCTTGGCTATGGATTTCTCCGAATTTTGAATCTTCTAACTCAGAACACTAGAGAAGACCTGAACATATGTAGCTTTTACACGAATCCAAAAATCTTTTACCAATGCAGGGTTCACTGGTCCGTTCAACCTGTTGAAGTAAACTTCCCATCCATGAGTTGTAACATCGCCAGAGAGATCAAACCCATTTTGCTTTAGATTATCAAAATCAACAATAGTTTCACAAAGAACTTACAACTCATCTACAAGAGTAGATATAGAATTCTCAGGAATGTCTTCCATCATAGTAGCTTCCTTTTGATGAGACTGATTTTGTTGACCTTGTTGTTGTTGTAGTAGCTCTTGTTGATGATGTTACTAGTCAACCATGGTTTAGGGTTTAAGGTTTGGTAAGAGAGAGTTTAGATGATGAAAATTTTCAAGTGTGGGTTGTGAGAAGAAGTTGTGTAGTGTGTGAGAAATGAGTGCATCATGGGTTTAAATAGAGAAAGTAATAATTAAAAGAATTTTGAAAACACACAATATAACAATGGAGGCGAAATGGAATGATTTTCTCTTTAATCAAGAAATAGTATCTCCAATAGGTCATCTCAACCGTTAAGATGGCTTAATGTGTGACAATTGTCTTACATTAGCGCCATACATGCAACGCTTGATTTCCACCACAAATTTCAAGACAATTTTATTTTTAATTTTTTTAGAGAAATTATGAATGAGACACTCTGACTTACCTCTGCTTACCTTATCTTATTTCAAAAAACACTATTGGTGGTTCTGAGATTTGAAGATATGTTATGATGATTTGCTTTCTTGTTAAGTTAATCAAATGTTATGTCCTCAAAGTCAGATTAGCTTATTCTTCAATCCTGCATGTTTAAAATTAGCTTCGACTTTCTTAGAGTCAAACTTATCATTATACTTAACTTTAATTGATTCCTCAATAATGTTAGTTCAGTGTTACATACTCAGTAGCATTTTTGTGTGTAACACAGTGCCTTAGCATAATACATTTTCAGTCAGAATCAAACTTGTTAGTATTTATGTACAAAGTTCAAAATAAGAGATAAGAGGGAAGAAAGTTAATACCACTAGATTCTGAACCAATAATATTACTCTCTTGGCCTTCTTCAAGACCTATAAAGTCATTGGGCTTAAGTTTCAGATCTTGGAACATATGCCATCTTTCCTTTATGTGTAGAGAGCTTCCATTTTCCAGGTACTAAGATTGGTGTTTCATCTTTGCCAATTAGAAGGTATGCAACATAAATTATTTTATCTTTTGGTATCCACATCTTTTTGGGTCCAATGAGATTAGTTTTCACAGAGGTTTTATCACCTTGGAGTTTATGAGCAAAATATAAATAATGAGAGTAACCTGATGTGTGCTTTCTGTAAGTATACGGAGTGTATCAGAGTAATATAAAAGGTTGTCGAACCCACAGAGACCTAATGGTCAATGTATCGTCTTCTATTGTTACGGTGTTTATCTAAGGCGATCGTAAAAAGGTTTTAGAATAGGAACAAAATAAAATAATAAACTTTTAACAAATTCAAAGATGTAATACTGGAATGCGACTCTCATCAAACAACAATACTCTTATTATTTCTAAATAGAACTACTTACGGGAAAATATATTCTTCCTTGAAAAATATTTAATTAAAAAAGAAATATCACTTTTGCGTATTCGGTACCAGATTTTACTCTCTAATCTTTACCATCCGCTCTCGCGTGGTCGGTTGCATTTGCGTTAAAGTAGCAAATATTTTTTAGTAACTAGATGCTTTTACTTAGTTGAAAAGTGGTTTTGATTGGAAAATTTAACTTAAAAGGGTTGTCGGCTTTCGCCCGGGCAACTTGATTCTAAAATTATGAACGCGTCTGAAAATAGTTTTAAAATCACCTTCTAGAAATATTGAACTTTCTAAATTAATTAATGAAGTGCTTTCACGGTGTTTATTAACCAAAAATTAACCAATTTTAATCTTAGGTGTCAGACGACTTTCAATCTTACCCTACGTGCACGATTCTACTTTCTTAGTAACCGATCAAATTAATTTCAGAAAAACTGAATTAAAATCAAAACAACCCAAATAGTAATTCGAAAGAAATAAAAAACAGTGTACCGTCGAATCGACGGTCCTCACATTCCAACACTAATGGATTAGCCAAACATATTCATGTTGAACATTTTATATTTTGTTTGTAATACGAAATTAAACATATTAAGCGATTTAATTAAATTAAAGAACATGCAATGAAAATAAATTAAGTAAGGCAAGGAAATAAAGTAAGGCAAGGAAATAGACACGACAAATAAAATATAAATAATACTGAATATAATTAGAACCTGCTCCAAACGGGGACTTGAATTTGGTACAAAGTAAATTGATGGAAATAACCTGAACAGAAATGAAAATGTTGGCAAGATTAACTGCTACAAATAAAGTGCTCCAAACTCAATAACAACAACAGTGCAATAACTCTCTGATGCGAAGAATTAGAGCTTTAAGAATGTAAATATATGGCCTAAGTTGTACTAAGCTTGGATGCCTCCAAAAGTGAAATCTAACATCTATTTATAATGGTACCAAGCCTTGGAGAGCAAGCTACTATTGCTGAATTTGTGTGAGAGAAAAGAGGAGTGATGGCGTGACCTTTCTAATTGCCTTTGACTGGGGCGACTTTTCCAAGGATGGCGACCACCATCCCTATGGTGGCGAATGCCACCTTCACAAAAAGTGCAAAATCTGGTCTTCATGACCGTTGGATCGTGGGACACGTCATCCACCTCACTGCTACCTCCATGGCGAACACCATGCTAGACGCTGTGAGTGAAAATTGCTAATTTTTCTCTGTTTTTCATCTGATTCGCTTTGTTTCTTTATGTACGACTTCTTCTTTGACAAATATCTGAAACACAAACATAATACGGCATAATACTATGAAAAAATAATAAAGAGATACTAAATAACATGTGAATCGGGTCGGAATATACGATACATTTTCGCGTTATCATAACCATAGATTGAATGGGAATGTATTGCCTTAGGCTTTTTGACTTTCTTTCTGGGTTTAGGCTTTAACATTGAATTCTTTGGTTTATGATAACAAATTCCTCTTTTCCCTTTACCACTAATACCATAGATCATTGAAGCAATTTTTCTACTATCTATGTTTTTAGTAAGATTTTATTGAATAGAAACTTCATATCTCTTAGAAGCACATTTAGTGTCTATAGGAGCTTCTGAAAAAATTTATTTTCTATAATTTTCACTCTTTCTTTTTAGAGAAGAGTTCTCAAATTCTAAACTGCTGATTCTAGCTTTCAAAATAGCGTTTTCTTTCAGAAGTTCACTATAATCTTTAGAAATGGCTACTGAAATCTATTTCAAATTCTTGCATCTATACTGAAGCTTCTGACTCTTTTCAAGAATCTCAGCTAAACATAGTTTTAATTCAGAAAGGATGAGATTAGAGAATACCTTATCACAGTCTGAATCTGATTTAAATTTTGATCCTGAATTTTTAAAAGTGTTGATCTTAAGAGCCATATAGGCTTGTTCTTATTTATAAGCACCCTTAGATTCATTTTTAGAATTATTTTCAGATTCATCTTTGGATTTGCCTTTAGAGTATTTCTTTTTGTCTTGAAGAGTTCTGATCTTTGAAGCCACAAATATGACTTTCTTTTGAGGCTTATCCTCTTTTATCATGAAGACTTCATCCTTTTGGATTGAATCCAAAGCCTTAGTTTTCTTCACTTGCTTATTATTTTCATGAGTATTTATTAAAGAATCAAATATAGACTTGGTAGAGTCTTTATTTGTAATAGTCTCATATTCTGAATAGAAAATGGTATGAAGCAAAATGTTTATGGATTCATGATGATTTTTGTGATCCTATCTTTGCTGCTCATTCATCTGACTTCATTCAAACCGTACACCATAAACATCCAAAGAATGTGTGTAGCCATTTAAAACCATATCACATAAATCTGCATCTTGACCAAGAAAGACACTTTCTATTTTGTCTTTCCAATACTCAAAATGATATCCATAAAAAATTGGAGGATTGGCAGAATAATAATCTTTATCATCATTTGTATAAGCCATTTTGTGTTTCAAGAGAATGGATATTTTTCTGACATGGTTAAGTGTTTGAGACAATGAGTCATTACAAGAACCAGAACTCTGATACCAATTGAAGGTGAAAGAAACACAAGAAAGGGGGGGTGGTGAATTGAGTTTCAGAACATAAAACTTTTACAACCCAATATATCAAACAACAAAGATAATGATAAAGATAAGAACACGAGTATTTTAATCCTGGTTCGCTATTGACGAAGTTACGTTTAGTCCACCAGCCTGAGTGATTTCGCCTTCTCAATAAGGACTTAATCCAATAATCAAATTGATTACAACAAACTATAAGACACACAATCTTACACTTCTTGAGAAATTCTAACTATACCCTAGTCTCTCAAGGAAAACAACTCAAAGACCAACTGTCAATGACTTCTTGAGAATTCTGACTACACTTAGTCTCTCAAGAAAATTAACCAATGGTTAAGATAAACAAGTTTTGTGTTACAAGATGCTTCAAAAAGAAAATACACAAGTTTAAATAAAATGTTACACTTGACAAAGATATTCAATGAAAATGTTCTAAGTGTATGAGTGTGAGAAACACATCTTTTTATTTTTATCTTTTACGTATGCTCTTTGAGTGTGCGCGTTGATATGCAATCAGTTCATAAACACATATATTTTTTCAATCTTCTAAGAACTCTTTATATAGGAAGAAATAGACTCGTTAGAGGGTGAAGTGAGAATATCCTCAATGTAACCGTTGTATGAAGGTCACTTCATATTGCAACAATAGAGTGACTCTTGCAGTAGATAATTGGTGAGGATGATGGTACGTGAGAGCCTTCTTTGGTACAAAGTACAATACTTTACATAAAAAGTTGAGTGCTTTTGTACCTCTGTCAAATCAATCACCCGTTGATCTTTGGAAGTAAACTACTAGTCAGAGGCTTCGTTTTGCAAGTTGATAAAGCTTGATTAGAGTTCATAATATGTATTCAGAACTTGGTGAGACTTTAGAGTCTTGGAGTTCAAAGTTCTGAGACTTTCAGAAGATGGTAGTCATAACATTTATCATAGTCTATCTGAATGGTTTCTTTTCAGAAACGTTGACTTGTAGAATCAGATGTTTGGCTTCCTTCTAAACATGTTTCTAATATATCCTTTGGTTTAGAGTTTGGACGTCTTCAGAGTCAGAATTTGTCATCTTTTTTCTGCACACTTAGAAAAATAGTAAGAGTACAAACAATTTTCTCTACACTTTGTCATCATCAAAGCTTAGGGATAGGTGAATAACTAAAAATTTTCCAACAAACAATACGTTACTTGTAACATTGTCAATCAAGTAGAAACCAATGTTTTAACCTCCTATGATTAGAGATGCAAAAGATCAAAATAAGTATCCAAACATAAACTAAATAGCTAGATAATTACTAACAAACAAAATAGTTATTAGAGAAGAAGAAGAAGAAACATAAGCTGTTGTGAAATTAGAAACAAAAGCAGAAGATAATGATCAAGAAATAATCGAGACAGAAAGAAAGAGAATGTGTTGTATTCTAATGCTTGTGTGTTAAATTGGTGTGTAAATTTTGGATTCTGGTTGCTTTATTCAACTCAAGAGGTTTGTGATTCGAATCAAGGGGTACATTTTACGTTTTTTCGACCCTAATTCGAGTCACCATAACCATGATTCAAAACATGAGATATGTGATTTGAATCATAAAGTAAATTTTAGCAGGAATTCAATTATATTTTCCATGATTCAAATCATGAGTTATGTGACTCAAATCATGAAGGAAAATTATGTCTAAAACATTATTTTCACCATAACTTGAGTTTGGAAACTCCGATTAAAATCTAATTCAAGGAATTATCCTATGGAGAAGTAATATAGTGCTTGTATGTAAGTTTTCTGTTTGTGAAATTAATAATTGATTGTGAGATAACTTAACGATCGTAGGTGAACTAGGTTATTAATCAAAGTGAACTAATGATATCCCGAGATAGTGAGTATATGATGACATTGGTTCAGAAAGGAATTAATTGAAATACGTGTGTAGAATGTCGAGACTCCCTGCTCATGCCGGAATGAAGTTGATATTATGATGGTAACCCGGATAAAGAGGTAGGTCGCATCGTAAAGGTAGGAAGGCACAGAGACCATAAATATAGGATTGATATGAGAAACTCAAGTAGGTAGTTTACGTTCCACCAAACCATCTGTCTCATGAGGTTTACATGGACGTTAGAGCGAGGGTATCGACATTCCTACGTTATATGAGGCCTTAAACCCCATTGTTTTATTTTATGATCCGCGAGTGTTAGAACCTAATAGTTTAGGAGTAGTCTTAGAAACCCTTTGGCTTAGAAGACTTAGAGGACTTATAGTTTACTAAAGCTCCATTGAGATGGTATTAGCTCACCACCCGTCTTTGAACATTTTTTTAGAAAAAAAAGTTTGTGGCAAAGGAAAGGGCGAGATGACTTTAGGAGCACATGAAGAATTTCTAATATTTGGTTTCTATTAAGTATTTGCTCTTAGAATTATGTGCAGAGAGGTTGTATATGTATGCACATTAATGTGTTTTCATCTATTTATGTAAGCTAAACACTATTGTATGTATTAGTATCAGCATTTGATATTTTAAATGTAATAATTCTAAAGACTATCATATTCAAGATATTACAACTGTTAACTGAGCTGTCTTAACGAGAGAAAAATTAATAATCTTTATTATGTAATTTTTTTATTAATCAAATAAGAATGCTAATTGATAAATAGAATTTTTCAAAATAAGCCTTAATGATAATGGTAATTAAGTATAGTAAAATAGTGAGATATTTTAATAATTTTTTACTTGGACTAAATATCTTAGTAAATACATCATGATTCTTTAAACGTGCATTCAAGTGATATTTTTCTTAAAATTTCTCCTTTACATTCTATTTCACTTCATAGAAAAATATGAGATCAATGTAATCGATGTTAGTTAAAATTGCATTCAATATGATATCTAAATCATGCATATATTCAACTAATCTAATAAATATCTTTACTAAGATCATCTAGAAGTTCATGAAGTGCAAATTGAATGTTGGCACATACGATGCAAAGATGTTTATAAAAAAGTAAGTTCATAAATTTATTATTAGAGATAAATATAACATAAAACTTGTACCGATATCAAAACAAATAAAGATAAACTTCTACTAATCTTCTTACACATCTTAAACGACAACAATTATATGAAATACATTATGTATGATGTATTCAATTAATGAGTTAGATAGAATAAATAATAGCTTTCGATTTTGTAGTGATCCTCCATCCAAGGTATATCCACAAACTTCAATTCTTGAATCGACCACAAGACTAACCTGTTAGTACGTGAGACACTTTTAGTGAGGAGAGAAAGAGAGAATAAGGAAAATAAGGATTTCTATTATTCTATTGTGTGTAAATAATGATACATGCTAGGTCTATTTATATACAACCCTAATTGGGCTTGGGCTAACACAACTTGGATTATAATTAAATATTAAATCTAATCTAATATTTCAACACACCCCCATAATCCAAGTTGTCGAACCTACGCTAGTCGATCTGAACTATTCCTAATTTCTTTCTCAAATTCAGGAATCTGTCGATCTTCAATCCTTTGGTGAAAATATCAGCCAACTGTGCTTCACTTGAGCAGTGCTTAACTTCAAGTTCACCTCGATTTACCTTTTCCCTTAAGAAGTGAAATCTGGCTTCGATATGTTTACTCCTTCCATGTAGAACTGGATTCTTCGCCAGATTTATTGCTGACTTGTTGTCGATTTGCAACACAAGTGGTTTCTTCACTTCGACCTCCATTTCTTCAAGTACTGATTTGATCCAAATTGCTTGACATGCAGCATAGGATCCTGCTATATATTCAGCTTCACACGATGACAGTGCCACCACAGGTTGCTTCTTCGAACACCATGAGATTGGGGCACCAAATACTTGAAAGAAATAGCCAGTTGTACTTCTTCGATCTTCCTTATCTCCACACCAATCAGCATCTGAAAAACAATTAACTATTGCTCCTTTGCCTTCAGATTCTCGTCGAAATATAATTCCACAATCTGTCGTTCCTTTTAAGTATCTTAGAATTCTTCTTGCAGCTTTCATGTGTGACACTCTTGGTTCGCTCATGAATCTGCTCACTAATCCGACTGCGAAACCTATATCAGGTCTACTATTGCACACATATCTCAGAGATCCAACTATTTGTTTGAACAAAGTTACATCAACTTTGTCTTCCTCTCCATGCTTCTCCAACTTCAAGTTTGGTTCGACAGGTGAGGATGCAGGATTCGAATCATCCATTCTGAATCTCTTGAGTATCTCTTTTACATACTTCCTTTGATGTAGCACCATACCTTGCTTCGACATATGAAATTCCATGCCTAGGAAATAAGACAATTTTCCCAGATCTGACATTTCAAATTCCTTCTTCATCAGCTCTTTGAACTTCGACAAGTTCTTCAAGCTATTTCCAGTTACTAACAAGTCATCAACATATAAGCAGATGATTGTTATATCTTATGCTATAACCTGAACATAGACACCATACTCAGACTTGCATTTTACAAATCCCAATTCGACTAAGTATGAGTCGATCTTCTTGTTCCATGCCCTAGGTGCCTGCTTGAGGCCATAGAGCGCTTTGTGCAACTTATATACTTTACTCGCTTCCTTCTGAATCACAAACCCAGGAGGTTGTGTGACATAGACCTCTTCGTCTAATGGACCATTCAGAAATGCTGACTTCACATCTAAGTGAAATGTTGACCAACCTTGGTTACATGCTAATGCTACCACTAGTCGAACTGTCTCTAGTCTTGCTACTGGAGCAAATACTTCAGAGTAGTCAAGTCCTTCTCTTTGAAGAAACCCTCGAGTTACTAATCTTGCTTTATGTCTAGCTATCGACCCATCAGCATTGTGTTTCAACTTGAACACCTACTTTACTTCGATAGCTTTTGTATGTGCTGGCAATTCGACTAACTCCCATGTGTTGTTTCTTTCGATTGCATGTAACTCTTCGACCATAGCTAACTTCCACTGTTGAATCTTTAAAGCTTCGTTATGGTTGATTGGTTCAGCACCTGCAAGTAAAGCAAAATGAACTAATTCGCCATCTGGTGTGACTTCATCATCACCAGTCACTTCATAATCATGAAGTCTTGCTGGAGGAACTCTATTTCGTCGAGGTCGTTGGCTTGTTTCAACCACATCCTCTGTATTGGGAATGTTAGCAACTGCTTCTACTTCGACTTCGACTTGATTCTCAGCAATTTCTTCAACTTCGACTTCAACTTTATTTTCTTCGTCGAAACCATAGCTCATCAGTGGCATGTTACTTGAATTACTAGAATTCCAATCCCAGGCAGAATTTTCATCAATCACAATATCTCGACTTAACACAATCTTCACATTAATTGGATTGAATAGCCTGTATGCACCAGTCTTATGATATCCTACCAGAATCATAGGTTCACTCTTGTCATCAAGCTTCCTTCTTCTTGCATCAGGAACATGCTTGTAACACATTGAGCCAAACACCTTCAAATGACTCACTGATGGTCGTTTGCCACTCCATACTTCTTCAGGAACCTTGTTCTTCAATTTCTTGGTAGGGCACCTGTTCAGGATATAAACTGCAGTCGAAATAGCTTCACCCCATAAAGATTTTGGAAAATTCTTCTGCTTGAGCATACATCTCGCCATATCCACTATGGTTCTGTTTCTTCTTTCAGCAATTCCATTATGTTGAGGAGTATAAGGAGCAGTTACCTCATGATCAACACCATTTTCTGCACAGAATTTTTCAAACATCTTCGAAGTGTATTCGCCACCTCCATCTGTTCGCAAAACTTTGATCCTCTTCTCACTCTGGTTTTCGACAAGCATCTTGAATCTCTTAAAGATTTCAAATACTTCGTCCTTTCTCTTGATCACATAGATCCATAACTTTCGACTAAACTCATCGACAAAAGAAACAAAATATCTGTTTCCACCAATGGTATGTTCTTCGAATGGACCACATACATCTGAATGTACAACTTCGAGAATGCAGGATGATCTCATTGGCATAGTCGAAACGAAAGAATTTCTGGATTGCTTTCCGACTAAACAACCTTCACAGAGTTTGTCAGGCATCTCAAGACTTGGAATACCATATACCATATCTTGAGTAATTAACTGTTTGAGTGATCGAAAATTCAAATGTCCAAACCTCAAATGCCACAACCAACTATCCTTGTGGTCGACAACAGTTTTTAGACATTGTACTTCAGTCGAACTGATCATGGTCTTAAACGTCCTGTTCTTCGACACCGGAGAATCCAAGACCAAATTGTTCTGGGTGTCGAACAATTTCAATACTCCATCTTTCATGACAACTGAGAAGCCTTTTTCGACCAGTTGTCCGATACTTAACAGGTTGCACTTCATTCCAGGTACATAAAACACATCTCTGATCATAGCTTTCGCTCCATTACTTAGATGAAAAACTATGTTGCCAGTGCCTTCTGCTTGCAACGAACTGTTATCAGCAAGTTTTATCTTGCTCTTCTTCGACTCCTCAAAATCTACCAACCACTCCTTTCGACCAGTCATGTGATTTGAGCTGCCTGAGTCGAGAAACCAGATCTTAGATTCGACATGGTTATCTGCTACTGCAGCCATAACCACCATACCACCTTCAGAATCATCTGAATCTTGGCGTGCAAGTTTCGCTCCTTCGTCCTTGCCTTTTTCCGAATCTTTCCTGTACCAACAATGTTTGGCCAAATGACCCCTCTTTTCACAGTTATAACACACTATACCTTTCCTATCTTCTTTGTCCTTTCGATAGTTTCCTCCTCCTCTTTTCGAGGATTCAGAATCTCTATCTTCAACCTGATTCTTGTGAGGGTTCGACCAAGACTTCTTTCCTTGAGTCTTGTCGAATTTACCTTTGGATTTGTTGGAACCACCATTCCTTTTCCATGACTGAGCTTGCAGTGCTTGTATCGAATCCTGAACTCCCTTTCTTTCGACAATTCTCATCTCATGCGCCTCCAACGAACCAACCAAATCTTCCACTTTTAGGGTTTCAAGATTGTTGGATTCTTGAATAGCTACGATAACGTGATCAAAGTGAGAGGTTAACGTTCTCATTACCTTCTCAACTATCATCTTATCAGTTATGGTTTCACCACAACCCTTCATGAGATGGACGAGTTTCTGAACCTTCGACACATATTCTGCAACTTTTTCGTCTTCTCCCATCGACAACAACTCATATTGTCGACGCAAGGTTTGTAACTTAACAACCTTGACTTTCTCACCTCCTTCATAATACTTCACCAGAATATCCCATGCCTCTTTCGCCGTTTCAGCATGAGAGATTCTGTCGAAGTTAGCAGCATCGATCGCCGTCTGAATGCAATAAGCAGCCTTGCAATCTTTCTTCTTGACTTCGTTGTGGGCTTTTTTCTGTTCTTCGTTTGCATTTTCAGCCAAACCAGGAACGCCACCGTTAACCACTTCTAGGGTTTCATGTAAACCAAATAAGGATTGCATCTGTTTTTTCCATCTGATCCAATTCTTGCCGTCAAGCATTGGAAGGGAACTCAGAATGCTCTTATCACCAGTCATCTTCGCCGCGGTTGATTAGCTTGCCCTAGAAACACGATCTCTGACGTGAAATTCTTGAAAACTTAATCAAGAACAATAACCGGAAGCTCTGGATACCAGTTTGTTAGTGCGTGAGGCACTTTTAGTGAGGAGAGAAAGAGAGAATAAGGAAAATAAGGATTTCTATTATTCTATTGTGTGTAAATAATGATACATGCTAGGTCTATTTATATACAACCCTAATTGGGCTTGGGCTAACACAACTTGGATTATAATTAAATATTAAATCTAATCAAATCAAATCTAATCTAATATTTCAACATAACCCACGGTCCCTACCGACCCTATGTTGCTGTACCAGTCACTTGTATTTTGCTTCCATCACTTTTAGTGTGTGGGTGAAATGGTAGGTGTTATAGTCCTTGTTTGCATAATTTTGACAAATATCTGTGCACAAACACATGACAAAGCACTGTGTGTTCAGGAAAGTTGAATGTTTATGAGGTGGTAGGGTATCTTAACCACCTTAAATGGATTGATATGTCCATTATGTTATGTGGTCATTTTTTGCTTCATTAGTATGGACAAAATCCAACACCATCCATCATAATCTGTAGCTGTCTATTAATTGGTTGATACAAGCATAATACTACTTAGAAAATGGCTTATACAGTTTGAGATGGTTGGATGCAGAGGGTTATGTGGTCAATCCCTTATTTGAAGCACAGCAAAATTTAAAATTTAAAAGCTTTGATGTGAATATTAAGTTGATCAAATTATTATTTTCTCTAACAACTATTTGTGTCATAAAGATTTGTAATTTTGTCTTTGTAAAAAATTAGAATTTAAATATGAGTTATATTTTTAAAATTCTTGCTTTTTTTTTTTTCTTTTATGAGTGTAATTCCGCGTGCACAAATATTTGTTTCTGCTTTTCCAACAAGATTAATATTGTAGATAAACATCAAAGATTAATATTATATCCAAACAAATCTATTTATAATAATCTTCTCCATTTCGAAGACAACAAACAACTACATATATTTGATGAAGAGGATGGGATCTTTCTTCAATCCATACAATGAGTTTTTGTTCAAGTGTGTCAGAAATCTTCCACAAGATCAAGATTTTTGAATTAGATTTTAATTTTCTGTACCAAAACAAAATATAAATGAATGATCATATCATAATCCATCTTGTTGGCCAATATTTTTAGGGATATTAAGATTAAAATTTATTAATTCTTTAACATTTTTGGTGAGCAATTCGTGTTTCCTTTCAATCTTAATTTTTTTTTTTTTAATTATAGTGTAACAAAACAATCATTAAGAAAGATGAAGACTCAACAAAGATGATAGCAGTATTGAAGGCTATTAATAGGATTTTATTCTTCATCATTTTAAATTTTAATTTTGTTTTTCAATCGTAAAAATCATGAATCTCTTAAAAAGGAGTGACTAGTCCCCATAGATTAGATTTCCTATAAGTGATTCTACCTTTTATATATATATATATATATATATATATATATATATATATATATATATATATATATATTTGTGGTTGCTTATGCAATGACTCTCTGAAGCTAATTATATGGTTCTATTTATGTTTAATACTTTCTCATATCTACAAAAATGCGAGAATTAATGTAGACGACAATGAAACATAACAATAATTTGATTATTTAATTGGTAAGACTATGAGATTGTAATGAGCGTTTGGGTTACGACAAGAATAATATTGGTCATTAGTATAGTTTTACTTGCTATTAAACATTTGTCCAAGGGATTGGAGACTCATGGTATCTAGAAGGCTGCTTTGACGAAGCAAGTAACCTTGTGATTGAAGACTCTCAGTACTTGAGAGACAACGTTTGGGTTGCGACAAGAATAATATTGGTCATTAGTATAGTTTTACTTGCTATTAAACATTTGTCCAAGGGATTGGAGACTCATGGTATCTAGAAGGCTGTTTTGACGAAGCAAGTAACCTTGTGATTGAAGACTCCCAGTACTTGAGAGACAACGAGGTGTAATTCCATGGTTTGTAAAACCAACTTCTTATTTACGTGTTATAAAACCTTTGTCTTAACAATTGGAGACTCCAAATACCTGAGAGGTTGCTTTGATGAAACAAATTGTCTTATGATTGGAGGCTCCCAATACTTGGAAGGTTTCAAGGACGTAATTTTGTGTTTTGTACAAGGTCATAATAAATATCAGTTGTTATAGGTGTAAACATAGGAATTCGCAGGGGTGCATGATCCGAAAGGAAAACTTAATTGTTTTTAATTATATTTGTAAACCATAGTTATTATTCTCTTGTTTATGATTATCACACAACTAATTAATTGCACTAAGTGCATCACTGATTTGTCACTCACTCACCGCGTTATCACAAGTGAGTTTACTTTGTCCTTGTCCAAGAACAAACCCAACTCTTGTGGATACGATAATAAAACTCATCATATTATAGATTTTATTGACACAATTAATACAATATTATTTTCCTTCTAACAAAATGATACTATTACTAGAAATTGTTGACAAATTCAATAAGACAACAATAGATGAGTGTACTTAAAATCTCAGTGTGCTTTATTTTTTGTTTTTATTTTTATTTTTTGTATTCAAAATTTTGTTTAGAAAGGCATTGCTGAATGTATATGTTATTTTAAGTCATGTGTAATACAGGTAAGAAGAGATGTTAGACCATAATTAGATGCATACGCCGTATCGACAACAATGGTTAGACCATATATGTTATTATTATCGCAGCGGTCATCAAAAAAACAACTACAATTCTGAAGGCTTTCTTGTCGAAGAAACAATGTATATGGATTATTATCAAGAAATTAACTCTTTCTCAGATTCTTGTGCTCCATATATAGTTGAGTGTCAAAAGCAACTCACAAATAAACATTAACCATATTCAAATCAACAACAATTAAATCTAAATATGCAACATATGTCACAACAATATCATCAACCATATCAACAAAAATTTACTACAATAGTCCTAGACTCATACTCCTTCGTTCCATATTATAAGAAAATTTTAACTTTTTAGATTTATTGAATAATTAATACATATAGTTTATATTAGGTCAAGTATATTAATTATTTAATGAATCTAAAAATTTAAAATTTGTTTATAATATAGAATGGAGAATGTAATCAACAACAACATCACTAGGAGCAGGAACTTTAAGAGACCAAGAGATCTATCTCTCTAGAGGAAGACGCGGTAGAATTCATGACATGTTTCAAAGAAACTTTTGGAACTCCGAAAAAGAAGCAAATAGATTAGAAAATATCTACAATATGCCAACACATGGAGGGGGGAGTAGATTTTTTTTTTGAAGAGTCTGTGCTAAAAAAGTGAGACAAAAAGAGTTTTGAAAATTGAGAAGAGAGAGAGAGAGAGAGAGAGAGAGAGAGAGAATAAAAATGATGAGCATCCCTAAGGTGTAGACTATGATGCAATGAAAGAAATCACTGAAGATGCAAGTTTAACTAAGACCAATATCTCTACCATGAGAGAGAAAGTGATAATAAATTTAGTAATAGAAGCAAAAGATGAACTATATGATGAAGAAGAAGATATGTGTAAAACATCTTGAAACTTTATCGTCCCAAGGAAATTCACACAACCATCGAAGAACTAATTGAAGACAACTGTAGAGAAAATATTCAGAAACAAGCAACTCCAAAACTCAAGGGACCCTCATCACCCTTAAAGTATGTATTTTTTTGGGGATACACTCACTAACCAAGACATTAAAAGCAACTCATTTACCACAAGATAAGAATAATGCAAATTAAGTGTCCAACTTAAACTACATATATCTTTAACAATAAATGAGGTAGTGACAAAAAAAAAATCTTAAAGCTACTTGAAGTATGTATGAGGTATCTAATATTTGATAATACATGGCAAATCTAAATTAATGTAGTCCCTAAAACTGACAGAATGAAATTTATAAAGAATGGGAAGAATGAAATGATCCCGTCTAGCACGGTTTTCGGATGGAAGAGGAGTATTAATTACAAAAGGCTAAATTTGGCTACTGGAAAAGAATTTCCATTTTCCATTCAAGGAACAGATGCATGATAGAATTTTAAGTAAGACCTTTTACTATGTTTTAACAAATATTCTTAAGGGAAGTCACTATATTAAACATAAAGTAAAACAAAAATTTCCCTTAAGTCGATCCTTACTAATGAGAATGATCAGTGATAGAAACAGTTACCTCTTATGGAGATTAAAACTTTTAATGTAGAATTGGATGAACGATTACGAGGGTTGAAAAAAGAAAAACGTCTCTACTTAGTCCACACGAACATAGTATCTTCAATATTTGTTCTAGCTGCTACAAATGAAGACTTTGAGAGAGAGAGAGAGAGAGAGAGAGAGAGAGAGAGGAGAGAAGAGAGAGAGAGAGAGAGAGAGAGAGAGAGAGAGAGAGAGAGAGAGAGAGAGAGAGAGAGAGAGAGAGAGGAGAGAGAGAGGAGAGAGAGAGGAGAGGAGAGAGAGAGAGAGAGGAGAGAGAGAGAGAGTACGCAAGGGTTTGCACAAATCGAATTTCAGCAAGTGTAAAAGCTTTTGCATAAGGGTTCTATTTATCAAACCACTTATGTGGGCTGCAAACTAAAAATTTCACTTAAGTGCATTGTATCTTACGATGTACTATATTTCACTTAAGCGCACTATATCTTATGGTGTTCCATAATTCTCTTAAGTGCATCGTACATTGCGATGTTCGTTATTTCACTTATTGATTATATCTCCCATTAATCTGTCCTTATGTGTGTGACCATGTAGGTTAGCGTGACATTGGAAATCATTAAATCACACATTTAATATAATAAACAGTGAGAAGTATCTAGCAACACATCATTGTTATCCAAGTCAAGAAAATTTCATGTAATATGATAAAACCTTTTGTGATAATGCTTGTGTGTACAATTACCCTTTTCCCCTCATGTCTATATTGAACACAAGATATAGACCATGTCACCCTTGTCCAGTTTAATATTGGGCCCTTAGACATTTATCATGTTACGCAGGATGGACAAATTCTATATAGGTCACTCATGTCCTTCAACATGATTTGTGGAGTACCCATCAACTGCCTTTATGGTCATCTTGTTACAGATAATGTTTAATAAACATTAAGGTACTTGACTACGCATATAGGGTCCACAATGGTTTTAGGTCTAAGGGTGGTATACACCATTATCACCATGAGAATAACTTATGATACTTTGCATAACATTTTATTTAGTATTCTCATAGTAGGTCAATCCAATATGAATATTACTCCTATGTCCATACATATGTGAAAACTTTATAACTCTATCAATGATCCACGAGATGTGATAATCAGTCTATCCACCTAATAGTCTTAATCCTTTAATGTTATCCTACTTCACAATAAAGTTCGACTACATATACTTTAAGAATAATGTCCTTATTTTTAATGGGATCTCATGATTAAGTTACACTTAATATTTCATTAAACGGACTAGCTATTCCAGAGACTTTATTGATTTAGAAAACAAACATAATAAAGAAATGTATTTTAATTATTAACAAATAATTTGATACAATTACCAATTTCTAATAAAACTATTGACCTCCAGAGCTTACACCAACAATATCCCACTAGCACTAGAGCCAATCAAACAGACAACTAATGCGCATAGATATAGTATGACCGCCATGCTTTTGCTACATAATAGGATTTATCAGTGAGTCAATGACATTGTCATGTGTAGGTACTCTGCATATCTTCACATATTCTCAATTTATTATCTTTCGAAGGAAGTGAGATCGTCTAAGTATCTGTTTGGATCATTGGTGAGATCTAGGCTCCTTAGCTTATGCGATAGCACCATTGTTATCACAATAGAGATCAATGTGATCTACAATGCTAAGGAATATGCTAAGTTCACTAATGAACTTCTTTATCGAAACAACTTCCTTTGTTATATATGAGGAAACAATATACTCGACCTAGGTTGTAGAATCAGCAAATGTATTCTTCTTTGAACTTTTCCAACTAACATCGCCACCATCTAAATAAAACTCATAACTAGATTGCAATCTATAGTCTTCCTTATCTGTCTGTAAACTAGCATCGGTGTATCATATTGCAACGACCTCTTCCTGACCTACATATATCAAGAATGAGTCCTTAGTCTTTCTCAAGTACTTAAGGATATTCTTGACAGCTGCCCAATGAACATTATCAGGGATCAAATTAACACCTATTTATTACACTTAAAGCATATGAGATACCTGGTCGAGTACATAACATGGAATACATTATAGATCCTATTGCAGATGCATATAGAATCTTATGTTAGAACAAGATTTGTTCTTGATATTTTCTCTTTAGTTTTGATGATAACAAAAGTATTAAAAGTATAACGGTTTATTTGATGTGTGTTTTATTTATGCAGGTTCTTGTCTTGTACATAAATAATCAGAATCTGTTTACTTAAGATACACTTGGAGTTGTTTCATTGCAAGCTTTTGGTGGTAGAGTCTAAAGAACAATTTCTAGTGTGGTTTGACAAAGACTCTAAACTGAAGTCCGTAGCATTCAGATGAGTTTCTACACTTAGTAATTGTGTATCAGCATCTGGTACCATTCAGAGTTGGTGATAAAGTTGTGGACTATCCGTACTACTGAAAGCAAGCTTCACCCTGTCAGCTCGAGTCTACGGGATTTCAAGGATCAAGAAAAGCTAGTACGTTCTATGGATGTCTAATCTCAATGTTTCTATTAGTACAAAACCTCTTGAAGACTCAAAGGTTAAACGTGTTACACAATTGATTCAGAAATCTGCTGTGTATCCATCTTCAACGTCTCTTGTACTTTGGAGAAAAAGCAAATACACTTGATCAAGTAACCTTCTCAAAGGCTAGTTTCTGGAAAGCCTATATATATGGCTGAAGATTCAAACCTGAATTTTCAACAAGGATTCTTCTATTGAAGGAGTAATAAGATCAAGCAATTATTAACTCTATGTAATAGGCAGATTTTCTATTTTAGGTTGTAATTGTAAAAGCCTTAAGATTTCTTAACCCTATATATACTCAAGAAATCCTAAGTGCTTTAGGTCCTTCTTATGGTGATCTCCTGTACCTCTGATGCGTGCATCATGTACACCTTATTCTCTATTCTGCTCAGCCTTCAGTAGTTTAGATTAAGTCTCCTGCTATGTGCTTGAGCAAAAAGTCTTGTCTCATTGGGATTCAAGACACAATTCTTAAGCCAAGATGCTTAAGCCACGTAAGTCTCGTTGCTTAAGTGCTTGAGCTGTGAAAGTCTTATTCAGTTAGTCTGATTGAGCAAAAGAAAGTATTATACATGTGATATAAGCAAAGGTAAGTCTCAACCAAAAGACAGATGAACAGGCGGTTCTGTCAGATGGTGTCAGCAAAGGAAGTCTAAGACATGTGCTCTTAGCAAAGGAAAGTCTCAACCAGAAGACAGATGAGCAGGTGGCTCAGTCAGATGGTGTGAGCAAAGGATATGTCTTAGACATGTGCTCTAAGCAAAGGGAAGTCTCAACCAGAAGACAGATGAGCAGGTGGCTCAGTCAGATGGTGTGAGCAAAGGATAAGTCTTAGACATGCGCTCTAAGCAAGGGAAGTCTCAAACAGTTGGTCTGAGCAGTTATAAAAGTCTTATGAAATAGCATAATTAATTGTAATCATGAAGTGGTTATAATGAAAAGCTCTTGTGAGGCAAGGGGACTGGACTACTCTTAGTTAGGGAAGGAACCAGTATAAATCTTTTGTGTCTTCTACTGTTATTTTATTTACTTCCATTGTATCCGCTGTCAAATGAATTAACTCAGAATCTGAACACTTAGTTCTGATTCTGAGACTCATATCAGAAGCTAAATAATAAGAAAACGTGAAACACAATTCAACCCCCTTTCTTGTGTACTTTTCACACCTTCAATTGGTATCAGAGCATGGTTTGTGCTTAACACTTAACAATGGTGCAGATATTGATCCAATTAGAAAAGTATATTTCTTCTTCAAGAAGGAATCAAGTGCCATATGAAAAATATCATACGGTTTTTCCTACCTTATTCAAATGGGTGATTCCATTGAATTTAAATGATGAAAAAGCTAAACATATTTTTAACTCATTGAGCTTGATAAAGGGTTGCTGAAGGTCTATAGAATATCTTTGAAAAAGGTATTACTATAGAAGTTGATGGTTTTATATATGATCTTTTTGAAAATCTCTTTCACCAACTCAGAAGATGCATATTGAATATCTTCAGAGGTAGTTGCATTTTGGTAGATGCACTATCTCACTTCTGAGTATATCAACATCATTGATATGTCTGATGATTGGACTGTCTTTGAAGTCTTGTGCTTGGATTTGTGGAATCATTTTTTGAAGCTTGAAGTAGTTACACTTCATCTAATCTTTTCAAGAAAATTCTGAGAGGACTGTTTCTTGACTTAAATCTAAAGTCACTTTTTTTTCTTGATGTTTACATCCTGAATTTGTTGTGTTCTTAAGGTTTTTCTTACAGTCTTTAAAGAAAAGAAATGAAGTTGGATGATGAAAAACTATTCAACAGATCACCTTCTCCTTTTTAACTTAAGTTCTGTGGAATGACTAATGATGAGAAACTTAGGTTTCTTGTCAGAAGGACTTCCATACTGGCTGAATGGATTATGATATCTGTTGATAGAAGAGTAACTTCAAGAGCTTCTAAAATATTTGTATTTCAACTGATTTCCCAAATCTGAAATCAAGAAGTAATTTCTACCAGAACCTAATATTAGATGCTCGTCAATGTTTAATCGTTTGAAGACGATATTAGTCTAGGATGCAGATAAAGAGAAGCATCTGTGTTATGAAATAAAAATCAATTATTGAAAAGCAAGAGATGTTGTTAAAGCTATCTTGTTTCAAAATATATGATTATATGGAGTTTGTTCTTTAAGGTGATATCTTAAGAAACTCCATTGCTTCTTGGTTGAGGACCATTATGGAAGTTGTTTTAAAAGACATTTTTATGAGAAGTCTTCAACTTCTATTTGAGTTCTGTTAGCTGTACTGAGACAGTACTCTGATCTGCTTTATGTTAACCTCTGATAGCTAACGCCATCTAGTTCTGAGCTTGTCAATGATTTCAAAGTCAAAAGATTCAATCCAAGATAATGAGATTATTGACATTGCTTAGAACAAGATTGTGTTCCTATCATATCTCATTCTAGACTCATACTCTAGAGTGACTTATGATCTGCTGTTAAATTGAGATGTAAGGCACATAAGAGTCTGTTTGTACTTACATGTATTGTCTTACAGAAATATGAGTAACATAATGTATCTACTACAGATATCAAGGAGAAAAGTAGAGGCATCTTCCATAAGGCTGTTTACAACATTGATTGGAAGAAGAGCCAACAACCCATATTCAAGTATTGGCGGTACTGAATTTGGTGAGAGTAGTGGAATCAGTGGTTAGACAACCATTGAATCAGAATCCACTCAAAGATATGTTCAGACTCTATTGGTCAAGTCTGAATATTGAATTGAGTCTGACCAAACAAAAAAATGTGGTATGTTTGTTCTTTTCTGGCTTATCTTTTGATTCAATGAAACATTTATTTAGATTTAAATACAATGTTTCTGTTAGATCTCTAGAGAAGTTCTTTTGAAAAAGAGAACTTCATAAGTCTTTAAGAGGAAACTCTGTTGTGTTTGTCTACACTAAATGTCTTATCAAGCCAGATGTTGATCACATTTATGAAAACAGTTTTCTCACTTTTTTGTTGATACTGTTGCTTGTTAGCTGTCTAAAGAAGACAATTCAATATTCATCTATCACTCATGACTCTTGTTTTAAGATAAAGTGCTAGTTCTGAATAGAATCTTAGAGACTTGTAACTGACAGATGATATCTCTGTCTAACTCTAAACTCACTAGACTCTGATGGTTGATAGCTTCTGAAAGTTGTCAGTTTCTGAGGTTCAGAAGAAGATTCTTTTTTATTGTCTTAAGCAGTTTAAGTAAAAAGTTTTCTGAAAGCTTTTTTTTAATACTTAACCTTTCATAAAGGTGAAACTCATCTGGTGGAATTTAAATATTTGTTGGATAAATAACCATTGGGTAATGATTTTTTCTCTTTTAGTACTTGTTGTTACTATTCCCTGTTCTGTGAAACATCATTGTGTCCTTTTTCTGACAAGATTCTTATTTCTGCACGATTCTTGTTCAGTTTCTTTTCTTTCTTTTTCTTCTTCTCTTTCTTCTTTTCCTCTTGTTTGTGTGCTGACCAAACCAAACTTGAGATGAGTTCTTCAGTTTATTCTCCTTTGAATCAGCTAATTATCATCAATGAAAAGTTTGTGGATTTTTATGAGTTGCTTAAGATTGGTTTCAACTTCTGGAAAATTATGTCTAAACAAAGGTGGAATGGCTACTTTGAGATGCTCTGTGGTTTCACTTATCCAAGTCTTGTCAAAGATGTTAGTTCTTGGGATTGGCTGAAACTTTGGTAAAACAATGTTAATGTCATGGTTGATGTTTCAACATGAGCTTCTAACATTATTGTTATGTTTGGTTAACATTCTGGTATTGTGAAAGTAGTTAAGGTGCTGAAGAGTTAAAGTGCTGAAGAGTGATGTCACATGCGATGTCTTGACATCACTATACCAGAACATTAAAACATCAGGTTGTGATGTTTTTAGGGCTGCACGCATTAGGTTGATTTAAGGAGATCTATTAGTTAGATTGGATGCGAATTTCTTGGTGCAATCATTAATGAAGAAGATTAGTTTGTTGCTAATTTAATGCAAAAAGATATGGAGAATAATCAGAGTTAATTATGAAGATTTAATTGAAGATCTATTGAGGAGCAGAATCTGGTGCAGGATGAAGAATAGATACGGGTCCAAGATGTAGATCATTAGGGCTTTGTCTAAGTGAACCACTCGGGTTGTGAGATGGTCACTGTGTTCAAACTCAGAAACCTGTAGGTAATGAGTTTTGTATTATTCTTAGAGGAAGCTTTGAAGAAACTCCAAGATGTGTCATATGAGTGTGTCTTCTATGTGATTGAAGAACTGTTGGAAATCAAGCTGTTGATGCAATGGCGGAGATGTTGATTGCTAGACATCATTGCGATGATTGGGAGTGAGATGGAGTCTCTTATCTAGGGTGGACTTAGATAGAAGGGTCATTGGGTAGGGATTGAATTAGGTAGATTGTCAACTGGTTTGTTGAGTCTGTAATTTGATACTACTAATAGCGGACTTCCTTCCTGGCTTGGTATGCCCCCAGATGTAGGTTGTTGAACCGAACTGGGTGAATAATCCTTGTGTGATATTCAGTGCTTTTATTATCTTGTTCATACTGCAGATATTGATGTTGTGACATCACACTTAACATCACATATATAATATCATAATTTCAATTGGTATCAGAGCAGGCATCCTGTCTGTTTCTGGATTAGATCTAGGGAAGATACTTTTTGGTTCATGAGCAAGGAAGATAGTTTTACTGAGTTATGAACTTGGTCAGTTCATATAGTTGTTTGTTTGATCCCTTGAAGTGAAGGATGGACTTTTCATGACAAGGTATGTATTGGACCTGTCTGTTGTTATCAGGAGAACTGCTGTTGTGAGTTTGATTTGTTGGCACTTGGTTTATGGTGATGGTGTGCAAGGATTATTGAGTAGTGCCTGAAGGTTGTTGAGGAGTTGTTGTGTGTTTCGCTGCATGGTATCTGATGTAACTCTGGTTGGTTCTTATATCTCTGGTGGTGAGATTCTAGGAAGGTATTCTCTTGGAAAGACATTAGGGTTTGGTCTCCTCAGCAGGATATTCTATGATGTTGTAGTTTATGCAAGACAGCTTCAACCGTTTGGTTAGAGATGCCAAAGATACTTGAGGATTATCTCATATCTTTATTTTGGGAAAGAAGTGATCAAAAGGTGAATGGATCTTATTAAAGATTGTATGACATGGAAGTTTCAGTTTTTTTAAGAAGAATATATTTCAAATCAGGCATTGAAGACCAATCTGTCCAGAACATTGATTCCTTCTTTATCCATGAAAGAAGAGGGTGAAGCCAAAACAAAAGAGTATCATTGTCAAATCTTTCATGCGGGAGTGAAGATCTTGATAAGTTATCTCTTAAGCTTAGTTGTGGTGACCTAATTAGGAGGATCTTCCTGGTTATGATGTCATATGTGGTTCTGGTATAACTGGAGATGAATTCTCTTGGGAAGATACATGTTTCTGATTTTCAAAATCATGAACTGGAGGAAGATTCATCAAGAAATAAGCTGAGCTTAATATGTCAATGTCTCGACATCGCGATACACATTAGTAGCTTATGGTTGATGCTAAGTCTAAGACCTTTTAGATTGTAGCTGATTTTAAGGATCACTGAAGCTGTGAAGTTGAACAATTTTTTATCTGATGTTTAGCATCTCAAATGTGCTGGTTGAAGAAAAGGTAGTAATCCTGATAGCAGAAGAGAAGGAGTTGATCCTTGTTTGAGCTAAACTGTCTGAAGACCATATTATAGGGTAAATGCATCCAAGATTTTGTGTGCAGTAGCAGTGTAAATCAGCCTGTGGTCAATTGGTGTGTGCTTGAGCTCTTTTAGCTTTGTGCCTTGAAGGATTCAAAGTAGCAGATTATCTATGGTATGTTTCTGCAGAAGGATGAAAGTTATCACTCTTAAGTTAGACAAGTGGTTTGAACCTTGTGCTTATAAGAAGAAGCGTCTGGAAGAGTGTGTTATGCAAGTTACTGCAGTTTTGTTGGTCTAAACTTGGAAGTTGATCAGATGCTGATATGCTCTCGTGTGTTCCCTACAAGAGATATGTGTGGATTAATATGGTTGTAGTCTCCAAATCCATAGGTGATGTCAGAACTGATGTTGAAACATCATTTCAGTTCTTTGCTCAGGGTAGAGTAAAAGATCAAGACACTAACCTTACCTGGAAGGGTTTTGTGGTATGGGTGGGTGTCATGATGGTTTGTTTTGAAGAAGAATCAGCAGATGGCGGTTGTGTGAGAAGGTTACCCTGACAGGAGTTGAGTATTTATCTGCTACTGATAAGGATGTACATTCAACTAATGACAAAATACATTGACGGGAGACTATGTATATGTTTGATGTAAAAGTGCAGGACTGTAGAAGTGTTGAGAATATACTTTTCTCTATGTGGCATTGTTTGGTACAGTTATGAGGATGGAGGTTATCCAGTCAAACTTGATTGTTGAATCAAGTCTATGAGAGCAAGGAAATATGTTTCTACAAAGGGAGGAGGTTCTTCTGAGTGGCAGAAGGTAGAGCTGAATTCAACAGTTGGATGACATAATGTTCTGACATCTAGCTTAACATCAGGAGTCTCAGCTGGTGATGTGGCACATCAGCTAATGATAGGGTAATCTACAGGAATGAACAATAGGATGCTTCAAAAAGATCGTTCTCATGGCAGGTTGCGGGAGCTGCAGGAAGGAGAAGATGTTACATGACCATGGCTTAGGGAGTCTAAGTGTGTTTGCTTTTGAGCAAGTGGAACATGTGACTTGAAGAACAAGTTTCCTTGGTGGATCAAGATATCTTTGTGAGAGTTCTGAAAAACGTGAAAAAGATCAGAGTGTGGCAGCTGGTTATTATTGAGGATTGTCTTGGAACAAGTTACTCTTGCCCAGAAGGGTGATGAGTTGAAGACTCAAGGAGATTATTCTTCTTGAAGGTGGATGAGAGTTTAATTCTCTAGTTCTTTGGATTACTATGCAATAGTAAGTCCAGTTGGTGGAGCATATCAAGAAACATGGTGATGATATCTTGGGGTGTGGCAGATGTTATAACTTGTGTTGGGACATTATCTGGTTGGATATCCTTGGTGAAGGATGATGCTAGGTGCCTACATTATCCCTAAGGAGCGTCTACATAGTCATACGGGAGAGTGATGAAGTAGAAGGTCTACCTTGGATGGAGAATGTATAGAAGACTGTAGTAGATCAGGTATTGATTGATTGGAAGTCTGAAGACGTAGAGTATGATAGGGAATGGCTACAATGGTAACAATATGCATATGCTCAGTAAGTGTGCTCAAATATTCATCTTCATCTAGTGCATTGGTTAACCATGACAGGGGGAGTACTTGTCCATGAATTATGCAGCAAAGGTGCATATATTATGAAACTTGCATGATGATCAAGATTGTGGAGACTGGTTGCCTCTTATGAGAATCTAATGTCCGATAACATGTTATGACATTAGGCTGGTGGTTGGCATTGGTTGTTGTGACAATTGGTTCTAGTCATGTGAATCATGTGTGGACATGCCTCTGATAAGAAGTCTGAAGACAAGTTTATTGGTTTGGAATGTATAATCTTCTGTGGAAGCCTTGGGGTGATAATGTTGTGAGCAAGCAGGCATTGTGTGATAAGATGTCAGAACATGGTACAGGACATGTTTTTCTTGAGCCAAACAAGGATTTATGTTGGACGGTGGTGTAAGGATAAGGTGATACATGTGTCTTCGACTATGCATGGAACTGTTTTGGCACAATTTATGGTAAGTATCTGTTCGAGGCAATAAAGGCGGTCAAGACTGTTTTGGATGGTAGACATTGAATTTGGATGGAGTTTTTAGTTTCTAAAATAGCGTTTCTATGACCAAGAACTTTGACAATTCAAGGCTCGTTAATTCCAAAGTAACTGGTCAGCTATTTATAGAGGTTATTCATTGCTCCTTCAGCCAGTGAGTGTTCTTGTTTCATAAGTCTTATGGTGTTTGTTCGTTTTTGGGTGAGCACTACTTGGGTCTGGTTCTGTGAGGGCTTTCTTTGCCAATTTGTGGCTAAAAAGGGGGAGAAAGGAAAGGGTTGTGCTAAATGGTTTGCGCAGATGCTGTGTCTAGAGTCTGCAGTTTCAAATATGGTTCAGAGATGTCAAATAGGTTGTTCTAACCTTAGGTTGGTGGTGAGTCTTTGTGACTTGTGTCCTGAGTTATGAACACAGTTGTGACTTGTGTTCTGAGTTACCTGGGTTGGCAGAATGGCACTTCTTAAGTTTCATCTTATGCCACAGTTTAAACCCGGTGGCTGATCAAAGAAGGTGTGCAGAATTCTCTTATGCCACCATCGGTATTTTATGTATAGACAAACATTTCTTTTCTGGAGGAGTCTTCTACAATTGTTCTAGGTCTGTCCTGGAAGGAAAAAGAAATGTGTTGTATTGATGGGGAGTGTCAGATATCTTCTTCCTCATGTGCACCAGATGACTTCAGGACTTTCTACTTCTTAGGTTCTAATGTGCTGCCAGAAGCTGTTGTGCTGTGGTGCTCAGTGGTGATGTTATGTCAAGCATGATGTCCTAACATCATTCAAATTTCCCAAGAAGATGATTCTCCATAACTGTTGGTTACTGTTAGATTCAGTAATTGCTGATGAATACTAACAGTAGTATAGGGTTGCTATTGCTGCTGTAATATGAGTTGTAATGTTTATATATTTGTTTTAGCCAAAATTAGCCAAAAGGGGAGATTGTTAGTTCTTGGGATTGGCTGAAATTTTGGTAAAACAATGTTAATGTCATGGTTGATGTTTCAACATGAGCTTCTAACATTATTGTTATGTTTGGTTAACATTCTGGTATTGTGAAAGTAGTTAAGGTGCTGAAGAGTTAAAGTGCTGAAGAGTGATGTCACATGCGATGTCTTGACATCACTATACCAGAACATTAAAACATCAGGTTGTGATGTTTTTAGGGCTGCGCGCATTAGGTTGATTTAAGGAGATCTGTTAGTTAGATTGGATGCGAATTTCTTGGTGCAATCATTAATGAAGAAGATTAGTTTGTTGCTAATTTAATGCAAAAGGATATGGAGAATAATCAGAGTTAATTATGAAGATTTAATTGAAGATCTATTGAGGAGCAGAATCTGGTGCAGATTTGATGCAGAAGATTTGAAGGCCCAAATCTAGTTGGGAAAACGTTATAAATAGTATGCTTGTAATCTAGAATAGGTACGGGTCCAAGATGTAGATCATTAGGGCTTTGTCTAAGTGAACCACTCGGGTTGTGAGATGGTCATTGTGTTCAAACTCAGAAACCTGTAGGTAATGTGTTTTGTATTGTTCTTGGAGGAAGATTTGAAGCAACTCCAAGATGTGTCATATGAGTGTGTCTTCTATGTGATTGAAGAACTGTTGGAAATCAAGTTGTTGATGCAGTGGCAGAGATGTTGACTACTAGACATTATTGCGATGATTGGGAGTGAGATGGAGTCTCTTATCTAGGGTGGACTTAGATAGAAGGGTCATTGGGTAGGGATTGAATTAGGTAGATTGTCAACTGGTTTGTTGAGTCTTTAATTTGATACTACTAATAGTGGACTTCCTTCCTGGCTTGGTATGCCCCAAGATGTAGGTTGTTGAACCGAACTGGGTGAATAATCCTTGTGTGATATTCAGTGCTTTTATTATCTTGTTCATACTGTAGATATTGATGTTGTGACATCACACTTAACATCATATATCTAATACCAGAATTTCAAAAGAGTTTTGGATTAATGCCTCCATTGTTGAGTTGAATTATGAGTATGTTATTCTGTCTAGAGTAACTGGTGTTTCTATTACAGTAACCTCTAAAGCGATTGCAAATGTGATCCATTGTGAGGAGATTGGAGAAATTCTAGGAACTCTTGTTTGGGAACACTATCTTCCTACTTGGCGTATTTTTCTAGATCAATGTTATACATCAGTGGTTTCTAATCTTCTTCCTGATGCTGTTGTTTGGAGTCAGATTCTGAATTCAAACTTACTACCAACGGATCAAGATTTAGACCAAGTGGACCCTATTGAAAAAGATTTGCTTCTACTTCTCAGTTAAGATTTGAAAATTGATCTTCCTCAAGATATGTTAAACCATTTGAAGAGGTCATTTTCATCTTTTAAAAAGGGAAAGACCTTCTTCATACCTTTTGGATGAGTTATTTCTTAATTACTTGTTTAGCAAGGGAATAACATAAGTTCTGAGGCTAGTTCTTCCAAGATTTGGAGAGACAAGTTTGAAGTTATCTACGAAAGATTCTGATGTTAGATTTTCTGCATAATTATGCTTTGTATTGTTGTTGAAATTTTTGTATTAAGCATCTTATTAATAAATTCTGAGTTTGTTCATGCTTGTGTTCAGTTTTAACTGATTTATATTTATTCGTGTTATTCACTGATAATCTGAAACAGATAAAAAAAACTCAAATATTTGCAACTTGTTTTATTAATAAAAAAGAAGCTATTACAAGACAATTAGATTTTTCTAGTCTAATGGAAGTGTCCTAAGGAACTCCCTAGGATCATCTGACATGTCTAGATTGTCTAACAAATCTTATCATTCTTCCTTAGCAAACTCCAAAACCTCTTTCCTCAGCTTGTTTCTGTATCTGGATCCAGAAGACTTCTCTCTTATGTGTGTCTTCACAAAGGATGCTGAAGAGGAGAGCACTTCTGAAGCTGTTTCTTTGCTTGCAGGTTCTTCAACTGCTTCTTTGCTTTGATTTGCTTGAGTTGCTGCATTCAGTAGTACTACCTTCCTGAAATCTCTCTTTGGAACCCAAATTTGCTTTTGCTTATACATCTTGGTGTTTTAGGGATTAAGTGATGATGGAAGAAAGCTTACAAGAGCCATTTTATAGACGTGTTACATTTATTGTCTTGAGTTTAATATTATTTAAGTACTTATTAAATTTAATCAGTATTTTAATAATAACTATTGGTAATGTAATCTAAACGTATAACATATTAAGATTCTCTGAATAATTATGAATTCATGTCTGATTTGTTCTAACTGTTGTTTCTGTGTCAGTTTCACTTTGATAGTGCACCTTCAGAAAATCTAAAGAAAATTTCTGGAATGTAAATGCACGTGAAAGAAGTATTGGTCTAAAAACTTTTTCATTAATTGAACATAATGATTACATTTTTTTAAAATAAAAAAGTGGTACAAGATGTGTCCTAGAATTCATCTCTAGCCATTGAATCTCATGCCTAACGACATCCACTGTTGTTATAGTCTACCTCATCTTTTGAATCAATCACTTTTTCCTCTTTTATGTTTGGAAGAGAGCTGTAGAACTTCTTGTTGACCCTCCTTTTCTTCTTCTTTGATCTCTTCATGCTTCTACTCTGAGGCTTCAAGGTAGCTACTGTTGAACCACCTTCTGAAGGTCGTTCAAGTGCTGCTGAAGTAGCTTCTTCAGAAGCAAGTTGTGTTGAGAGCACAGGTACAATTATAGAGGACTCAGAAGCAGCTCGCTATTCGCCTGCGCGAACAACCGCTGGCCTTCCGTCGTAGGTTCGCTTGCGGGATCAGCCAGACGAATCCTAGAACTTGGAATTGGAAGCGTATGTTTATACTGCGTTTCAGTTTATGTTTATTTAAGTGTCACGCTTAAGTGACTTGGGTGACGCAAAAAGTGTCTTAACGGTTGCGAGTTGGATGCAAGAAAAACAAAGAAATGCAAGGGGAAGCTGAGCGGGAAAAACAAGAGAAGTAAAGACTTTAAATTATATGCGGAAAATAAATTGCATTAAATAAGATTTGGACCCAAGTGTACATTTGTTTGCGGGAGTGAACTCGTTTCTCTCTAAGCTTGGTACTATGAGTATTTTTCCCTTATAATCTGAAAAAATGCGACCTCTAAAATGAAAAAAGCAATGCCTTATATAGCCCTAAAAAATAACTGTTTGTCTGCCAAAACGTTTTCTGAAGCTGACACGTGGCACCCCACTCTCTTTTCAACTTCCCATAGTCTTGGACATTTCAAACTTTTCCCGCCTAAACACTTGTTTCTTGAAGTCGACATCAACTCGTCTCCTCATTCTCCCCCGACGTCAAGACTTATCGATGGTCCTCCGACAAGCCTTTCTGCTGGTGTCAACTTAACACCTCATTGTACGTCTTTCTTGCGTCGACCCGCTTTGGAAGTCTCCAGACACCACTGCCAGTCGAAATCCAGTGCCAACAAATTGCCCCCTCAAAAGGCCAGTTTCGACTGAGTATTGTGTCGATGGAGAAATCTGGCTTTTTGGTTTCTGGCAAGATTTCGACGGCTTTCCTTTTTTGCCAATCGTTTTGTCTTCTTTCTCAACACGTGGCAAGCGCCGCCTGACATGATGATGGCAATCTCCTCCCACGATTTCCAAGAAAAACGCCATGATGGCTAGTCTTATCCAAGTTAAGGGCTTTGACACCAAACCCCACTCACTTTTAGAAGTTGAAAAGTTTTAATTTTTCATTTTCTGCATGCGCCCTATAAATAGTCCTCTTTAAAAATCCTTTCCACTTTTCACAACTCCTCTTTCACGAAAAACCCTTATTTTCTCTAAACTCAGCTTTGTGATATTCTCCTTTCCTGACGCTTTGCACCTTTTTGTGTTTCTTTCTTCCAATGGCTTCATCAAGAACAACTACCACTCGCATTCCTCAAACCACTGGCAACAACCCGGTTGCGTACGTACTTTCAGAAGCGAAAACACATCATCCTCTTCCTCAACCATTTTCAGCTGACAAGACGGTGGTAGCCAACTGGTGCCGTCAAATGGTTATTCCATTCGCAGTGGAAAACACGTTGTGTGGTTTCCATGGTCCTTGCCCAGACAACAAACCTAGTCCTCAAGAACTCCAAAAGTTCTTCCCTTATTTCGACCAAACGATCCCACCCGCCTTCGAGAAAGGGGGTACCTTGGATCTTAAATACATGGCACCAAAATCTAGAGTTTTCAGGTCTATGCCAACTCCAGGCAACAAGGATTATCTCGCCTGGCTCGACAAGGTTGAAGGGAAACGTCAACAACAATGGAAGGATTATGGTATCTTCGACACCATCCAGCTCTCCAGAACCGCCCACAGGGTTAACCCTTGTTTGCTGTTGGCGTCGATGTACTTTTGGGAAGGGTCGACAAACACATTCCACCTTCCTTGCGGCATGTTCACGCCGACACTTTTTGATGTGGCGGCCATTACTGGCCTTTCGCCACTGGGTGAAACTTTCGACCCGACTTGGGAGACGGAGAACGCCTTCGACTTCGAGCGTGCCAGTTTCTAAAACTACATCGAGGATCACCATGACAAAGACTCCCAAGAAGTCTCCGACGAAGAACATATTGCTTTCTTTACCCTCTAGTTATCGTACTACATGTTTTGCCCTGGCTCTTTGCAAATAGCCAAAAGCTTCATCAATTTGGCCATTCAGATTCATGAAGGCCGACAAATATCTCTAGCCAAACTCCTGTCGGCTTCCCTTTATCATTCTCTTGGCCTGTCGGCCATGAGACTAAAACTCCTTCACCAAACCACTAAAGCCTTAAACATCTCAGGGCCTATGTGGTTGTTGCAGCATTGGCTCAACGCCACCTTCGAACACAAATTAGGATATCCAGCCTCTGCAAAGATGGAGATTCTCAACAAAACGCGTTCTGTCGAGGGGCTGCGACTAGCTTTGATGACCACTCAAGAAGCTCCAAGACAAGCCCTCTTTATGAGGTATCTAAGTATGTTTGTGGAAACTTCCTCTTTCGTTCCTGACATGGCGCCCTTTGTGGAGCGTAAGTTTGGGCCTGACTGGTTCAGAAACCCGTTCCCTGGAGTCTCACCTCAAGCTGTTGCGCTGTCGAATGCTGTATGGTGGGCGTTTCTTTCTCCTACCATGATTTCTTTCCGTATGGAAACAGGGAACAATGGGTATGGTTTTATGAACTATTGTCCAAATTTGGTGGCCCGACAATTTGGCTTGAGCCAAATGTTGCCAAAACCCTTAGTGAGGCATCCTGATGACATAGTCCGGTCTGGTCGACACCTAACTCACGTTGGCCACAAAGCTTATATGAGGTTTTTCAGAGCCTCTCAAAACTTGGAGCTACCGGTTTTCTCCTTCCGACCATCCTTTTTCACCACTCAGGAATTTGAGGCTTGGTGGTTGGAGTACCAAACTCAAGCTTTCACTCCCAACCTCTTCCTGGCAAACGTGGTCGACGGCTTTGCTTCTACAGCTGGTATCCCTAAATCGTCGACCACCGTGGATGTCGATCCTGCAGATGAAATTTCGACAAAGGTAGATCCTAGACTCTTGATTTTATTTTTCCGTAAGTCTGGACTAAATAGTGTCAGTGTTGCTTTCAGGGGCGCAAACGGGAAACAACTACTGGGTCAACTTCCACCAGACCTGCCAAAAAAACCTAGGGCCAACCTTGTACAAGTATGTTTATTTTCTTGTTCTGTGGCTTTGTCATCCCCTTATTCTCATATTATTTCTGCGCAGGTTTCTGAGAAAGCAACATCCCCCGAAAGGACTGAATCGAACGAGAGTACTCATTCCCGAGTCTTCACTGCAACAGCTCCAGCGTCTCCTCCCGCTACCCCTTTGGTGAGGAAGAAAAAGGCTATAACGCGAAGGACACCTTCGAAAACCAACGTCTCGACAGCGGCCCCTGTCATCTCGCAGAACCTTGAGGATGCTTTCGAACCAATTCCTTCTGTCGACCTCCCCAAGACAACAACTCCTGCGCAGGTAATTCGACTTTATTTACGTCCCAGTTGACCTTGGGGGTGACGAGGCTCACTGGTGTTTTATTTTTTGGCAGGAAAATGTGGTCATTTCGACCACTGTTGGTGAGGGTGATACCGGATCGGCCGTAGACGCTCCCAATGCTAGTGTAACCATTACACCAAGTCCCCAAAAGATTGACGAATTTCATTCCCTCGTGCACGAGGAAAACCTGGCGAAGACACCTCCTGCTTCAACTAAAAACGTCGAGCCTGATGATACACTCCCTGGGGTCACTATCATTCCTTCGCCTACTGTGGGCACTGTCGCCGGAGAGAAACTCCAGATTCCTGAACACCAACCAGAGAAGGCCTCACCTGCTGCTGAGGAATCTCCTACTCCAGAGGCACTCTTAGCAGACAAGGCCACAAATCCAGCTGCGACTCTAAGAGCGCTACACAAACTTCGACAGACAACCGAAGAGATTCGACCCACCAGTTCAACCTCGATTCCCACTCCAGAAGTGGATGCTTATTTCAATCTCAAACTTCAGCAGCTGCGGTCTTACCTTTTTGAGGAACAGTTTCTGGCGACAGTTGCTGAGGAATCCGACATAGCTAATGACGTCTTCAACCTCCTGAGTGAACTCTCTGAGTTCCAGCTTCCTGCCCCAATGGCCACCTATCTAATTGAGTTCAAAGCTTTCTTTACTCAAATGGCCAAGGATCTCTCGACGCATCATCAGGCCGACGCCCAAATTCGGTTTCGACATGAAGACATGAAGCGCGAGTGGCATCTTAGCTCCGTCTGTGAACAGAAGCTTGGAGAATATGAAGCCAAGAAACAAGAGCATTCCAACAAACTCCAAGCCTTCGATCAGCAGATATCTGAGTATCAAGCCCAGATCACGGAGTTGACGAAAAGAATAGCTGAGGTCGAACATAAAAAAGCCTCTTTGGACTCAGCTGAGCCCTTGCCCTCTCAAGAAACCATCGACCACGAAGTCGCTCAAGTCCTTGTACATGTCGAAGCGGCTATGAAGATTAAGGATGCTATCAGCCGTATGCAACGACGAAAGATTATTCTTGAGGGCAAAATAACTCATGAGAAGGTCCTCCTCAATGATTTTAAAGTTAGATTCCCTGAATTCCCTTCGGTTCTATTTTGATACAATGTAATGTACCATTTTGTAAGCCATTCTTGGCCTTAAATTTAATGAAAATTATGTTTTGATGTGAACCTCTTGCAGCATGGGTATGTATTTTTTCAAATATTTTCCGTTTACTCTTAATACTCGTTGGTCTGCCCCCAACTCTTGTACTTCGTATGCGTTGTTACTGAACACTCGCGTCACCTGAAATGGTCCCTCCCAGTTAGGCAACCATTTTCCCATCGTTTGATCTCGTCGATCCATGGGCAACACCACTTTCCAAACATAGTCATTTGCGGCAAAGGTTTTCTCCTGAACTTTCTTATTGTATGCCCTGGCGACTCGAGCCTTCTGGCGTAGCAACACGTTTAAAGCTACCATTCTTTCCTCATCTAAGTCTACAAGTTCGTCTAACATCATCTCCCAGTATTGCTCCGACGAAATCTCATATTGTCGCTGCACTCTAACGGATTGCAAGTGTACTTCTACGGGTAACACAGCGTCGTGTCCGTAGGTTAGACGGAATAAAGTCGAATTCATCGACGCTTTGGGTGATGTCCGACAAGCCCACAACATTTGACTCAGCGTCTTATGCCAGTTCTTTAGCTTGTTTGCAATGTGCTTTTTGATTAAGCCAATTATTATCTTGTTGGCTGCTTCAACCTGACCATTCGCCTGGGCATAGTATGGCGTTGAAGTAACCAACTTGAAACCCATTTCTGTCGTAAACTCTTGCATCTTCTGTCCCACAAACACAGAACCCTGATCTGTTGTGACTGTCTCGGGTATCCCAAATCTATACAAGATATGATTTTGGATGAAGTTTATCACAGCCTCTTGATCCACTTTCACCAAAGGCACAGCCTCTATCCATTTCGTGAAATAGTATATTCCTACGAGGATGAATTTTTGCTGGTTTGACGAAGCTGGTCGAATCTCTCCTATTACGTCCAAAGCCCATCCCCGAAAAGGCCATGGGTTGACAATCACATGTAATTCGCTGGCTGGGACATGTTAGATGTTGGCGTGCTTTTGGCAATCCTGACACCCTTTCGCGAAATCTATACAATCCTTAAGCATGCTGGGCCAGTAGAAACCTTGTCGACACAAAAGCCATTTCATTTTTTGGCCAACCTGATGAGCCCCACAAGCCCCACTGTGAACCCCCGAGATTGCCAGATATGCATCAGTGTCCCCGAGACACTTTAGCAACACCCCTTCTGGAGTTTTCTTCAGTAACTCGTTTCCCATTAGGACATAGCCCATGGCTCTGTACTTGGTCCTTCGATCGGTGCTGCCCAGTGGGTTCTCCAGATACTCTATAATTGTCCTTCGCCAGTCTGTTGGCGGCATATCGTTAACGAAAACCTCACCATTTTCTAAACCTTCGACCAAGCTCGTCGAGTCTTTGGGTATCGACCAGCTGGGTGGTGTGCGTACATTCGACACCATCTTTTTTCTAGTTTCGACTAATCCTTTCAACTTACCTTCCGACACTTTATACCCAGACGCAATTTGTGCCAGCTCGTTAGCTTTCTGGTTTTCCATCCTTGGCACATGCGAGATGCTGACAACTTTGAAATATTCCAACCAACGCTTCGCCAGCGAAAAGTAACTTAAAAGATGTTTGCTTACGCATGTATACTCTCTTGTAATTTGTTTAATCACCAATTCTGAATCCCCTTTTATCTCCAACTCTTTGGCTCCCAAGTCTTTAAGTATCTTGAGACCAGTAATTAAAGCTTCGTATTCTGCCTCGTTATTTGAACATTCGCCATAGACTTTGCATTTAAAGGTAGTTGGAATTCCCCGCGGGGAGATTATTAGGACTCCAACACCTGCCCCATTTTTACGGCTCGACCCGTCAAAGTACAATTTCCATGGGGCGACGTCGATGCTATGTATTGACGTTTCGATCACAGCATGGTCGACAATGAAGTCCGCCACTATTTGACCCTTCATCGCCCTTAAAGGGACGTATGTCAGGGAGAATTCAGTTAACACTAGTGCCCATTTCCCAATTCGACTATGCAAAATAGGTTTGGACAGCATATACTTAATAACATCAAAATGCGACGAAACATAAACATTAACTGGTTTGATATATTGCTTCAATTTCATACATGAGAAGTACAAACATAGGCACAACTTTTTAATCATAGTGTATCTAATCTCAACATCTATCAATATCCTACTAAGGTAATAGATGGGTCTTTCGACGCCACCATCATCCTCTTGTGCTAACATACTGCCTATGGTCGTGTCTGACGCTGCAATGTACAACTTCATGCTTTTATTTATACTAGGTGGTAGTAGCATTGGAGGCTTTGTCAGGTACTCTTTGATCCTGTCGAAAGCCTCTTGTTGTTCTTGCCCCCAGCGAAATTCACTTTCTTTCTTGGTATTGAGCAGTGGTGAAAACACTTTTGTCTTGTCACTTAGGTTTGAAATGAACCTCCTCAAGAAATTTATCTTCCCCAACAAAGACTGGAGCTGTTTCTTTGTCGTCGGAGGCTTGAGATCTAAGATTGCCTTTGTTTTGTTCTGGTTGATCTCGATGCCTCGCTTGTGGACTACGAAACCCAGGAAATCCCCTGCACGAACACCAAAGGCACATTTTAGTGGATTCATTTTTAATCCATATTTTCTCATTCGCTCAAATGAGCGTCGGAGGTGGTCGAGGTGACCACCCTCTGATGACGATTTTAGGACTATGTCATCAATATATACCTGCATGAAATTCTCAATAAAATCATGGAATATAGCATTCATAGCCCTTTAGTAGGTTGCCCCAGCGTTTTTCAACCCAAAAGGCATCACCACCCATTCATATGTCCCCAAAGCTCCAGGGCATCGAAATGCGGTTTTGGGGACATCCTCTTCGGCTATAAGAATTTGATTTTAACCGAAATAGCCGTCGAGCATGCTCAAATACTCAAATCCCGCAGCTGAGTCGACTAGCATCTCCGCCACGAGCATTGAATATTCGTCTTTAGGAGTAGAGTTGTTCAAATCCCTAAAGTCAATACATACTCGAAGGGTCCCATTTTTCTTGATAACAGGAACTATGTTTGTTATCCACTCTACATACCTCGCGGTTCTGATGAACTGACTTTTGAGCAGCCTTTCAATTTCTTGCTTGATCTTCGACGTCACTTCTGGGGCGAAACGTCTAGGGGGTTGCTTTACTGGCCTCTTGCCTGGCTAGATTGGGAGGCGATGCTCGACTACGCTCCGACTCAAACTAGGCATTTTGCCATAATCCCAAGCAAAATAGTCCTTGTATTCCTTCAACACTTTAACCAATTTAGCTTTAATTGTTGGTCCTACCTTGGTACTCACGTAGGTGGGCCTTTTTGTCATTCCATCCCCTAAGTCGACTTCCTCAAGCGGGTCTTGGGCTTGCATTCTCTGTAGTTCATGATCTGGCCCTTTTTCAAACCCTAGAGGCTCATCATCGTAAATACCATCAAGCCTCTGATTTTCTTTGTCATGGTCGGCTCCCTGAGTTGCTTGGAGAGTCTCGTCTTTTTCGAGTGCCGACATTTTTCTGTTTTCAGCCAGATAAGTCGAAATCCGAGTCATACTTTCTGACTCAGCAGTCATCTTCACCAGTAGTAGACCACTCTGTTGGTGGCATTTCCATTGGCTCCATACCTTCGTCGGCAGCGTCCCAGATGAACCCATAGTCGGGGTCTAGGTTCAAGACACGACCCATGTCGATGGAGGTGTAAGATCCTGATCCGTCATCACAAGGAGCCACATTGGCTAAGTGCTGGTCAAAAGATTTCTTAGTACCCTTGGCTTCGTCGACTTTGTAATAGCTTTGGTCTGCTTCAATATTTTCGACGATGCCATCCTTCCTCCAAATGATCAACCTCTGGTACATAGTTGATGGTACTGCCCCAATTCCATGGATCCACTCACGTCCCACCAACAGATTGAAGTTTGCCTTCGACTTAATGACCATGAAGAGCGTCAGCCTGTTGGTTGTACCTACTGCCAGATCTACTTGGACAACCCCCAGGATGTTACTGGTCTTCCCTTCGTAGTTGGACAAAACCATGTTGTGTTGTCGGAGGTCAGCCTCCGTCTTTCCAATTCTCTTAAACAAACTGTGAGGCATTAGGTTCACAGTCGCTCCACCATCCATAAATACTTTGTTGACTGACACCCCATCAATCTTTGCCTTTATGAACAACGGCTTCAAATGATACATCATCCCAGGGGTAGGACGTTCGAACATAGCCGTTTGTTCCTCGACCACGCCACTGTTCATCACATAATAACATAGTGGCTTGTCGTCCGCATTTTCCCCTGTGATGAAGTCTTCTTCAGTCTCGGAGATCTCAGATACTATGTCATACTTACCTGGTAGTACCGGGACGATACCACAGTTTACCACGAAATCTTCTCCATAGGTGTCGTCATTGGTGTCGTCGTACATGTCTTCATCAAAATCCCCTTCAGGTGATGGGTTATACTCTTCATCGGACTGAGGAGAGTATTTTGGCTCCTCTTCATCTGACTGAGGAGTATACTCTGGTTCTTTCTTATTTTCTGCCAACGAAGTACACTTTGAGCTCTGGGTCGACACCACTTCCTTCCCTCCTGAAGCGTTCAAAGTTACTGCCATGGTCTGGTTCGCCGCCACCTTGCTATTTTCTACCCATTTTCCTTTCGGGTACTGGCGTTTCTGTACAGATATTCCGACAGCCTTCGCCTTTGATGTTGTAGCCTCTCTTTCAGCCTTCTTATTTCGCTGATAGCGCCTCCACTGGGTCCTAGTCATAGGGTTATTTCCTTTGTAGTTGGGGGACACCCTATATCCTGCTTGTTCGACCCTTTCATCAGCGATATTCGCCTCCTTCTCCAAATCAAGAGCTTTCCACTTTGGCCTTTTGCTTCCTTTCTGATTCACCGGGGCCATCCACCTTTCCTATGGGGAGTCTGATGGGGGCACGAAAGTTTTGGGCCTTGCCCCTTGGAACAACTTTCTATACTCTTCATTTCGACGAGGGACCCCGCTCATGTCAAACACAAACCTTGGGACAGGTGGCTTGCTATCTGGAAGCACTTCTTTCTTGCTTTCCTCGTACTTCTCAGCTGTTTTCTCATCGAACACGGCATTGCACCTGGGGCATAGCGCGGCTTTGGAGCCGCTTATCCTGCACTTTTCCTGAAAATATTCCAAACTTTCACCATCCTGGGGATACACTTCTTCGAGTTTGCCCTTTGCTTTCTTGTCGGAACCCTCAGTAGTTTCGACCATCATGCATTCCACCACTTCAGCCCTTGGTGGTTTGTCGAGGCCCTCAGTAGCTTCGACCATCAAACACTCGTACACTTCTGAATACAAAGCCTCTTCGACCTTCAGTGGGTCAGTGTCAACCTGCATCTTCGGCTTCTCGCCAAATTGGAGTCGACCCTCCTTCAAAGCCTTTTGCACCAAATCCTTGAAAAGAACACATTGAGCTGTTTTATGACCAAGGAAATTATGAAACTTACAAAACCCTCTCTTTTTCTTTTGTTCTAGAGGGGGTCTTTCAAGCCAGATGGAATAATAATTTGACCATCTTTAACCAATAAATCAAATATTTCATCACATTTCGAAACGTCAAAAGTATAAGTTTTAGCGACGTATTTATCCGTCTTGTTAGTTTCGGTGGGATTTTTCCCATTCGATGGTTTCAACAACTTGCATGTATAGGGAGGTCCTGGCTTAAGCTCAGCCACGTGGATCTCACTTTCGTCGATGGATTCTCCTTCGTCGGACGAGTATTCGTCAGCAGCCACATAAGCTACTTTTTCCTTTTTACGATATCTGTTAGACTGAGCTTTTTCAGCCTTCAATCTTTCGACCTGGCGAACCCGGTCAGCTAATTACGCCATATCTCTAAGATATTGCATGTCCAACTTCTTCCTGATCGAATAGTCCAGGCCGCCAGCGGCCATTTCGACTAACTCGTGTTCAGGGACTTGAGTAAAGCAACCTGCTTTCAAAAGTCTAAACCTATTTAAGTACTGGTCTACCGACTCCGCGGCCTTGCATTTGACGCTTGCCAATTCTTTTAAACTTATTTTTGAGTATCCCATATAGAATTGTTCGTGGAAAAGCCTCTCCAATTATGTCCATGTGTGAATGGACTGTGGGGGCAACGTGGTGAACCACGTGAACGCATTCTTTGTGAAGGAGCTTGAGAAATATTTCAATTTCAAATCCTCATTGTTTGCTATGTCGTCCGCTTCGGTTTGATACCTAGCGACGTGTTCGACGGTGGACTCTTCTGTTTCCCCAGCGATCTTGGTATATTTTGGCACTTTCCATCCCCTAGGTAACTCTGTTTGTAGGACAAAATCTAGTAAAGGGGACGTATAGGTTGGCCGTCGAAGGCCAGGGTTCGCCCCATTACGGACCATGATACGTTCGACCACAGCTTCCAATGGTTGACTCTTGTATCAATGGTCTTAATATTGTACCCATTTGCTGAGTCAACATGTGAACCATCTCGTGGTTACTCTCGTCCATTTGTTGCCTCATGACTGCGACGGAACTAGAGGTAAAAGTCGGTATGGATTGAGAGGACATGTTGAGTCCTGGAGGTCGAACCATCGGGTTCGACAAGGGTCCTATCCCTTGATAAGTCGAAAATACTGGGGACAAATTCTCTCCAAACAAATGTCCGCTAGAATGCACACTTGACATGAACTCTGGTGGCATTCCATACGATCTAGGTATGGGCATGGTGATACTAGGCATATGTTGCCCCGTAGTCCCAGCAATTATCGGCCTAGGGTCGTTTCGACGCGGTGTTGTAATTGGTCTGCTAGGAGAGGTTGACACTGATGATATGGTACCAGAGCCAACATCAGTTGTGTGTGTCCCTACCGCAGTTTCCGTTGGAGACGGTTCTTCGTTTGGTCGTGGTGTTACCATCTTACCACTACACAAAAACATATACTCAATTCACACGGGTCCCATCGGGCGTGCCACTTTGTTCGCCTGCGCGAACAACCGCTGGCCTTCCGTCGTAGGTTTGCTTGCGGGATCGCCCAGACGAATCCCAGAACTTGGAATTGGAAGCGTATGTTTATACTGCGTTTAAGTTTATGTTTGTTTAAGTGTCACGCTTAAGTGACTTGGGTGACGCAAAAAGTGTCTTAACGGTTGCGAGTTGGATGCAAGAAAAACAAAGAAATGCAAGGGAAATCTGAGCGGGAAAAACAAGAGAAGTAAAGACTTTAAATTATATGCGGAAAATAAATTGCATTAAATAAGATTTGGACACAAGTGTACATTTGTTTGCGGGAGTGAACTCGTTTCTCTCTAAGCTTGGTACTTTGAGTATTTTCCCCTTACAATCTGAAAAAATGCGACCTCTAAAATGAAAAAAGCAATGCCTTATATAGCCCTAAAAATTAACTGTTTGTCTGCCAAAACGTTTTCTGAAGCTGACACGTGGCACCCCACTCTCTTTTCAACTTCCCATAGTCTTGGACATTTCAAACTTTTCCCGCCTAAACACTTGTTTCTTGAAGTCGACATCAACTCGTCTCCTCATTCTCCCCCGACATCAAGACTTATCGATGCTCCTCCAACACGCCTTTCTGCTGGTGTCGACTCGACACCTCATTGTAGGTCTTTCTTGCGTCGACCCGCTTTGGAAGTCTTCAGACACCACTGCCAGTCGAAATCCAGTGCCAACACTCACCTCTAAGGAGATTGGATTGGCAAGCTTGTAGAGCTCTCAGTTGTGTCTGTTATGATAGATGCCTTATGACTCTCAGTCTCAGATGCTGACTCCATATTCTTAGGATGGGTGATTGATGAAAATGACTTAGGAGTGCGATGTTTTTATAATGACTTCTGTGAATACCAAGCGTCTAAAATTAATCCTTGTTTAATTCTTGGAACGATAACGACCACTAAGACTTCAAAGCGTGCACTTTACAAACCTTAATGACTCTTATTACTTAATTATTCTTCCTTTTAGGAAACTGACCCTGTAATGATGATCTGAGTTACATTTATTAGTGATATTTTATTTCTCTTTTCTTCTTTTCCTTTTATTCTTTTGATATGACAAAAAGGGGAGAAATACAAGTAAGTATTTAAGTGGAAACTGAACCCATTGAATACATATTGGTCATTTATTTTCTGTTACTTGCCCAGGGCGCATTTTTAACTTTCTATACATAGGTCTAAGGAAGAGCTTACAAACCTCAGACTTAGCCTATCAGACCCAGAAGGAGCTTACAAACCTCATATTCTTGTGTTGCCAAGGAAAGTTAAAAAGGGAAACATATTTTAACTCTCTTGTACATAGTGTTAAGAAAGAACAAATCTCTGACTTACCTATGAGACTCAGAAGGAGCTTACGAACCTCGTATTCTTGTGTTGCCAAAAGGAGTTAAAATGCAGTTATCTTGGTGTTCTTAAATATGGAACTAAGGGGGAGCTTACAAACCTCAACCTTGGAACTGTTTGACTCAGGGGGAGCTTACAAACTTCAGACCCTAATGTTATTAAGAAGACTAATTTATTTTTCTTGAAAAATAGTTCTTAATTCTAGAGTAAATTAAACTCGACTGTGAGTTATATGACTCGGGGGGAGCTTACAAACCCCATACCCTGTTGTTGCAGAGAAAAGTAAATGCCCAACATTGTCCTTTAAATAATTGTGTTTGTCATCATCAAAAAGGGGAAGATTGTTAGAACAAGATTTGTTCTTGATATTTTCTCTTTAGTTTTGATGATAACAAAAGTATTAACAGTATAATGGTTTATTTGATGTGTGTTTTATTTATGCATGTTCTTGTCTTGTACATAAATAATCAAAATTTGTTTACTTAAGATACAGTTGGAGTTGCTTCATTGCTAGATTCTGGTGGCAGAGTCTAAAGAACAATTTCTAGTATGGTTTGACGAAGACTCTGAACTTAAAGCCTCAACATTTAGACGAGTTTCTACACTTAGAATTGAATATCAGCATCTAGTACCATTTATAGTTGGTGATAAAGCTGTGGACTATCCGTACTACAGAAAGAAAGCTGCATTGTCTTATTAGTCTGTCATCTCGAGTCTACAGGATTGCAAGGCTCGAGAAAAGCTGGTACGTTCTATGGATGTCTACTCCCAACGAATCTATTAGTACAGAACCTCTTGAAGACTTAAAGGTTAAACATGTTACACAATGGATTCAGAAATTTGTTGTGCATCCGTGTTCAACGTCTCTTGTACTTTAGAGCAAAAGCAAAGACACTTGATCAAGTAACCTTCTCAAAGGCTAGTTTCTGGAAAGCCTATATATATGGCTGAAGATTCAAACCTGAATTTTCAACAAGGATTCTTCTGTTGAAGGAGTAACAAGATCAAACAATTATCAACTCTATGTAATAGGTAAATTTTCTATTTTAGGTTGTAGTTGTGAAATCCTTAAAATTTCTTAACCCTGTATATACTCAAGAAATCTTAAGTGATTTAGGTCCTTGTTATGGTAATCTCCCATACCTCTGATGTGTGGATCATGTACACATTATTCTCTATTCTGCTGAGCCTTCAGTAGTTTAGATTAAGTCTCTTGCTATGTGCTTGAGCAAAAAGTCTTGTCTCATTCGGATTCAAGCAAGTCTTGAGCCAAGATGCTTAAGCCACGTAAGTCTCATTGCTTAAGTGCTTGAGCTGTGAAAGTCTTATTCAGGTAGTCTGATTGAGCAAAATAAAGTCTTAGACATGTGCTCTAAGCAAAGATAAGTCTCAACCAGAAGACTGGTGAGCAGGCGGCTCAGTCAGATAGTGTGAGCAAAGGAAGTCTTAGACATGTGCTCTAAGCAAAGGAGAATCTCAACTAGAAGACAGATGAGCAGGTGGCTCAGTCAGATGGTGTGAGCAAAGGATAAGTCTTAAACATGTGTTCTAAGCAAATGGAAGTCTCAACCAGAAGACAAATGAGTAGATGGCTCAATTATATGGTGTGAGCCAAGGATAAGTCTTAGACATGCGGTCTAAGCAAGGGAAGTCTCAGATTATTGGCCTGAACAGTTGTAGAAGTCTTATGCAGAAGCATAAGCGATTGTAATCATGAAGTGGTTATAATGAAAAACTCTTGTGAGTCAAGGGGGCTGGACCACTCTTAGTTAGGGGAGGAACCAATATAAATCTTTTGTGTCTTCTGCTGTTATTTTATTTACTTCTGTTGTATCCGCTGCTAAATGAATTAACTCAGAATATGAATAGCAGTTCTGATTCTAAGACTCTGATCAGAAACTAAATAATAAGAAAACGCGAAACACAATTCAACCCCCCTTCTTATGTACGTTTCACACCATCATCTTATTCATATGGTATTTTTCTTCCTTAGTTGAAGGAGATCGTGTTTTTGATAGACACAAGCCATGTTGAATAGGTATGAATCCTTTCTTGGAATCATGCATATTAAAGTATCTAAGTACTTTATCTATGTATGTATTATGACTTAGGCCAAGAAATATTTGTGACATATCTCTATAGATCATGATTCCTAATATATAGGTTGCTTCACCTAGGTTCTTCATAGAAAAGCATTTCTCGAGCCAAGTTTTCATTTGCTGCAAGGTAGAAACTTCGTTTCCAATGAGTAATATGTCATCTACATATAATATCCGAAAGATGGTCATGCTTTCACTAACCTTCTTATATATACAAGACCCATATTCATTTTGAATTAATCCATAATGTTTTACTGTTTCATCAAAACAAAGATTCCAACTTTTGGAAGCTTACTTTAATCCATAGACTGATCGTTGTAACTTGTATATCTTTTGGGATTCTTCTAGTATGTCAAATCCTCAAGCTTGTGTCATTTACACATCACAAGGAGATTTCCATTAAGGAAAGTGGTCTTGACATTCATCTGCCATATTTCATAATCATGATATGCAGCGATAGCAAGTAAAATCCGAACATAATTAAGCATTACAATTGGTGAAAAAATTTCATCATAGTCTACCCTATGAATTTTATTATACCCCTTTGCAACCAGTCTTGCCTTATAGGCATGTACCTTACCAGCCATGTCAATCTTCCTTTTAAAGACCCACTTGCATCCTATAGGATTAACTCTTACAACAAGCCCTACTAAGGTCCAAACTTGGTTTATGCAAATGGAATCCATTTTATATTTCATGGCTTCTAGACACTTATCAGAATCATGACTAGTGATGCCCTCTTGGTAGGTCACAGGCTCATTTTGATCCATGAGTAATACATCACCTTGATCAGTTACGAGATAACTATATCTCTCAGGTTGGTGAAGTATCTTGTTTGACCTACGATGGTCTTATGCTACTTGTCGCGGTGAAAATTGGATATCAAGCTATTATATTAACTTGAATCGCATTTCTAATGTCACCACCGTCTTTGATTTTATCCAAGGGAAGGGAGAAAGATCGAATTCCCACAATGCAATGCAAATGCACTAAGATTCTAAGTTCGGGGGTTGGTTATACCTAGGGAAGGTGTTAGCATCCTAGATATCTGTAGTACTCTACAGGAACCTCTTGATTTATTATGTTATTTGTTATCTGTTTGCTAAGGGTTAAAGGGGTAGGTGATTTATTATTTATTCCTAAGTGTGCTCGACAAGATATTGCATCTTGTGCCTACATATCCTGTCAGGAGGAAATCATAGCACTTATAGTTCCTTATTAAGGATACTAAATGTTTTAAAGGTTTAGGAAAAGAAGATGAGTCATCATCTTAAGAAAGACCACCACAGTTTTTTGAAAATGTTTGTATGTTGTGGGGTATGGGATTGTATGTCCCTTTCTTTGAGATGATTAACATATAATTCTCTTGTGTGGAGAATTAGGTGAGCTAAAGTTTGATAAAATAATCAAAATTGAGGGGGACTAACCTAGGAAGTCTATCCTAAGTTGTCTAATTGTCTTATCTTAAGTGTATCGATTATGATGCAAATGAAATGCACCATGCACAATAACGTGGTTATCATGCATGGGATTTTCCCTTGGATATTTATGCGGTTAATTATATTATTTAGGCGAAGGTGCTAGCAAAGTGATGCTAGACTTGTGTCCAGTGATCAAAAGGTCGAATGCGATGCCCTAAGGCGATCGACTTACATAGGTAGAAAATTGGCTTGACGTTGGATCGAGGATTTTTATTGTTTTTGAAAAGGGTTTGAAGCAGGAACATAAATCAAGTAGAGGCATAAACAAACAAATAAGGCAAAACATTCGACCACTCACGAACCTATGACTAAGCATGGTGAAAGATTTCTAAACGGGGGCGATCTAAAGGTTTGGTTATAAACTTAATTATTTTATTTGAGATAATAATAATAATTATTTTTTAGTTAAAAAGAGTTTCTTATCCATTAAGAAGATTTTAATTTTTGTACTTAAATAAAAGTTTTATTAAGGGTTTATTTTACTTTCTTTATTTTAAAAGTTATATTATAAGATTATTAATTTGATAAAGGTTTTCTAATTGAAAGGTTAATTAATTTTTAGTAAAAAGGGTTTCATTGTTAAAAAAGATTTTACTAAAGGGTTTTCAACAAAAGTTTCTAATTAAATTTTAGTTATAAAAGATTATATTTTATTATTAAAAGGTTATAAAAAGAAAACTTATTAATAAAGAAAAATAAAAAAGGATTATTTTAATATTTTTAGTCTCAAATTTACGTAGAAGGGTTAATGAAGTTATTATTATTAATTAGAAAAAGAAAAGATTTAAAAAAAAAATGTTTTCGATTTAGCAAAAAGGTTAAAGTTTTATCTTTTTAATAAAAGGTGTTTTTTTGACCTATTAATTTACTAAGGTGTGTTTTAGTGAAAAACGTTTTTGTTTTTTTTTTATATAAAAAAGGTTTTAATTATAAAATAAAAAACAAAAAAAAACAAACGGAAGAAAAAAAAAAGGAGACCGAGGAAGCCCTCAACGTTACCCTCTCTCTCTCTCGCAAAGGGGCTGCGAGACCCTAATTGAAATCGTCGCCGCTATCGCCTCTCATCCTCTCATCTTCTCTCTCGATCTCTCACAGACGACAAACATCAATCACAAACCCCACCCCACACAACCCAATACCCCAATTTTACTATGATTCTGTTACATATTACACGATGATCGATTTAAAGAAAAAGCAAGGAAAAGAAAAAACGGCGATGATGGCAAGTGGCGCTGTTGTTTTTTTCCATCTGCTATGCGTGAGTTCTGGTGCGTGTATGCTTGTGTACGACCTTCTCTGCTGCCGATCGTATGAATGCCTTGCGTGAATCTTCCTCCCTCGCTGCGATCGTTCTGACCTGGCGTGGTGATTTTCCTCCCGGCTTTGTGTGTTTGTGAATCTTTGCGAAGTGAAAGTGCGTATGAGCTTCTGATGTGGAATTGTTTGTGATTGCTGATTATCTGAACTGGGTGTTTGGTTGGATTTGCTGGTTTTGATTATTGTCTGTTTGGTCTTGTTGAGTAGGATGGAGCAAAAGTGTATATGTGTGAATCTTTTTTTCCCCCTCTGCAAAACGTTCCTGTCTCTTTTATAATGCTTTGTGAGTTGAATTCTGAATCAATCGTGTGAATGCTGACTTAATAAACTTTCCCTTTTCTTTGATTCTGTCAGAGTAGTTTCCAATTCTGTTGATTTTTGTCTGTGACAGGTTGTAATCTTGTTTTGGAAATAATTTGAATCCGTTGGAACATGTTATTGAAACAAGATTTTATAATGAATGCTTTTCTTTTTTCATTCCAACATGTTTGGTGAGTTGCTTTCCAAATTCGTTTTCCCCTTGATTGCGTGTTAATTTCAATGGATTCCTTCTATTTTCTACTTGGCCTGCTTGATCGTGTCTTGAATGAAATTTCTCTTTTACTTGATTATGTTTTTCAATCCTCATTTATCCTGATGATAAAATGTCGTGTCTTGGCAGGAGTTGCAGAGGACATAACCATAATTCTCCTTTGTTGCCTCGTCTTCCCTACAGTTCTTGCGTATTCACATAAGGGGTAGTCTGAAATTGTTGATTTGTTTTGCAGAGATTGAATGGTCTTTACCGCTATGGCTATGTGGACGGGCGTGTTTCGTAGGCTTCGTTCGTAGGAACTCCGAATTTGGTCTGTGAACCCTTGCGTAATTTTGTACTTGACTTGTGTCTGAGAATGACAATCTTTCTCTAGTTATTTCCTTCTTATTCTTTATTTCAGGTGTAATTGTGACAATGATGCTTGAAGAGGAAACTCGGAGAACTTAGGATCAGCGTGCGGTTATCATCCAAAAATCTCAGAATGGAGGTTGTGTTAAGGATACGGCAAGCAGCATCATGTGAATGTTAGACCCATCGATGACAAATCCATTCATAATAGTCAAGATTCAAGCAAGGTTTGTAAACTACAACCAATCATGTCCACCTTGAAGATTTATCTCGTGTTTAAGTACGCACCGGAAATTGTTGTTAGAATGCCGTAACATTGGAAATAAGAACATTCTGCTCTTACATATGTCGGCTAAAATTGGTGGCTTGATCTTATATTTCAATTATCTCTCCTTTCTATCTCAGAAATTTGAATTGGCCTGAATTTCCTTGATATCTCTTGTAAACTTTGGATTTCCAAGGCATATGATAATTTGACTCTTGAATGGTTTTTGTAAATCTTTGAGCCAAAACCCTTTTGTTCTTATCTTCTAATTGAGAACCAAATGAATTCATCATTGGCAAATGGTTTTGTAATGTTTTGGTAAATGTTGATGATTAATTGTATTCTGCTTTGATTTATACCGTGCGAACATGAACAATACTTACTCCTATGTGCAGGCCTTGTTTGGTAGCGGCATCCCGTTTAGTGATACGGTTTCATAATTGCAGGCTTTGAACGTAGGATGTGTGGGCTCATGGTTCCATGACTTGTGAAGGTTTCTCCAATCCGTTGATGATGTTAACCACTTGGTCACAGCGTGAGGTGTTAGTAATGGGAGGGGTTCGTAAATCCTCGCTGACTTTAAATGTTGAAACATGTAGGACGTTGGAATTCTTTGAATTTGTAATCGTAATTTAGTTTGTAGTGAATCTCGGTGTATTTTGGACTTGTGAATTCGGGATTCCAAATAATGTAAAAATCAAGTCTTGAAATTGTTAAATGACTGTATCAGAGCAAAATGTAAATCTGTTCCACCTTAGTGACCTTGACGCATGGGCAAACTAGTCGTAATATGCTGCTTGTAATAAGAAATTAACAATACTGTGAGCCTAGGATTTGAATCTTGAGTAGTTGGTTTGAAGTTTTTAATTTGCTGTGACATTTGCTCCTTGTAATTGATGATAGAAACCTTTATGGTGTAATGTTAGAATCACTTTTATATTTGCGAGAACACTTGTACCTTGGTGATAATGGCCATTTATACAATTGGTTCCAACGCCGGTCACTAATGACAACTACTATTGCAACTCAAGAGTCATGCAAGTCCAAATTCTGCATGAATGGTCACCATATTACGTTACACACAGTGCCATTACATATCCTATTTGGGACAAACATAATAGTAGTCTTCAAGCAGTCGTAGTAACCACAAACTTGGAATAAATAAGTAGCCACAACCAGTATTCCAATTTCATGAAAAGCAATCAAAGACAAAAAGCTGTATTGATGGCAACGACTAGTGTAGATAAGATTCAATATGGGTATGAGGATTTTGTGATCCTTTGGATTTGAATGGTGATGGATAACATGATTTTTGTTCTTTGAATTTTGGAGTTCAATCTTGTGATTCATGAGTCCAACTCTTCAGCGAATTTTGAATTTTGGTTCATGGAAAGGATATTGAAACTCCTTGTGGATTTTGCATATTTGAATTTGAGCTTGACATGTCGTCTTTGAATTCAGACTTGAAGTTTATTTGTCTACCTTGAACTCTTGAAATCAAATTTAGTCTTGCATTTTCCGTTTCAAGGTACATAGTTCGTGAACTACCAAAAGTTCATGATCTTCCACTTAACGGCTAATAATCTAACTTCGCGAATGAGATCAAACTACGCCTTTGGCAGCGAGGATACCACCTCTAATTCCACGCACCACAAGATTCCAGCTAGCTCTCACACGACCACGTTCAGCACCAAAGGTCAGAAAATCCTAATCCTTTTTAGGCGAACCTCTGAGAGATCCCTGAAGAATAATGAACTTGTATTGACGGAGGGATCATAAGAATGAAGCATCTTTTCATTATCTCCATAGGAATCCCACAATTTGTAAGGACCAGAATCCAACAAACACACACACAACCTCCATGGCCTTCGAGCCTTCTGCAGCAACCTTGATTTCACAAACGAAAACAAATAAACAAAGTCTAAAAAAAACAGTTAGTCATGCACGAACGATTGACCTAAGATGTTATGCAAAGAACAAGGTGGGAATCTTAGGGTCAAAAATTAGGGTGCGACACTACTTAATCAAGTTTCTCTTCCATAATTGATTGTGTTTCTTGCTCAAGTTCCTCCATAGGTGTATCAATGTTTTGAGATTCTTGAATTTCTTCAATCTCTACTTTCCCACTGATTTCTTTTGAAATAAAGTCCTTTTCAAGCAATACTATAGTTCGTATGACAAACACTTTGCCCTCACAAGTATTGTAGAAGTAATACCCTTTTCTTTCTTTAGGATACCCCACAAATAAGCATTTGTCTGATTTGGTCTCAAGCTTAGTTGAAAATTTTCATTTCACATATACTTTGCAACCCCAAATCTTCATGAAAGACATATGTGGTTTCTTACCACTCCATATCTCATATGGTGTCTTCTCAACCTTTTTAGATGGAACACAATTAAATGTGTAAGCTGATATCATAGAGCATGTTCCCAAAAGGAGTTTAGAAGATCGACGTGACTTATCATGGATCGAACCCTGTCTAACAATGTTTAGTTTCTTGTCTCAGATACACCATTCCATTGTGTTGTTCCAATTGGAGTTAGTTAGGATAGAATCCTACACTCTTTCAAATTATCATCAAACTCTAACCTTAAATATTCACCACTTCGGTCTGATTGAAGGGTTTTAATATTCTTGCCTAGTTATTTTTGTACTTCATTTTTTAACTCCTTGAACTTTTCAAAGAATTCATATTTGTGTTTCATTAAATAGACATAACCATATCTACTATAATAATCAATAAATGTGATGAAGTACTAAAAAATCTCCCTTGCCTGGTGTGTTCAACGGTCCACACACATCAATATGTATAAAGGATAAAATATCATTAGCCCTTTCACCTTTTTTTGTGAATGGGAAATTCATCATCTTTCCAATCAAACAAGATATTCATATCTCATTTGATTCATAATTAAAAGAGTCCAAGAGTCCATCTTTATGGAGTTTAGAAATGTGCTTCTCATTTATGTGGATGAAGCGACAATTCCAAAGGTAAGTTGGATTTAACTCGTTAGGTTTCACCCTTTTAGTATTAATGTTTTATTGGCATTTTAAAATCAAGGACATACAATCCATTGTTCATTTTTCAAGTATCATAGAGTGCATCATTCAAATAAATAGAGCAACTATTGTTCTTTATTATGAATGAAAAATGAATCGTGTCCAAAAAAGAAACATAACTAATATTCTTGTTAATTGTATGCACATAATAGCATTTCTCTAACTAAATTATTAAACCACCATGTAAAGGCAATACATAAGTTCCTATGGTTAAAGCAGTAACCTTTGCTCCATTGCCAACTTTAAACTCAACCTCACCTTTTGCTAATTTTCTACTCATTTTTTAGTCCTTGTACATTGGTACAAATGTGAGAAACACATCCAATATCCAATATCAATGATGTAGAAGTAGATAAATTTTTTTTTATAAGAAAAATACCTGAAGTCAGTCTCCATTCCATTCTTCTTATCTTTCAGGTACTTTAGGCAGTTTGTTTTCAGTGTTCGGTCTTACCGCAATAGAATCAAATGTCATCCTTTGTTATACCTTCACTAGGATTTAAAGCATGAGAAGTAGGTTTGGATCTAGAAATTTCTGAAATTCTGGTACATGTGCAGAATTCAGATGTCCTAGAACATGCCGTTCGACATCTGGTCTGACATGATCACAAAGGGCAAGGTATATAGCAATACTCATGGTACTGAAAAGATAAAAGCAAGACACACAGAGTTGTTAACCCAGTTCGGTTTAACACACCTACTCTGGGGGCTACCAAACCAGGGATGAAGTCCACTATCAGTAGTATCAATTTAAAGCTAAACTCTCCATTTACAGCTTATCACTCAATCACTACCCAATGACCCTCCTACCTAGATCCTCTCTAGCTATGAGAAACTCTTCTCACTCCCAATCATCGCAATGATGTCTAGCAGTCGACAATCCGCCACTGCATCAACGACTCTTTACCTATACAACAGCTCAACAAGGAAGACACCCTTCCAAGACACAACTTAGAGTTACTTAAAAGCTTCCTCCAAGAACAATACTCCTCTTACTTAACAGCTTCGAGGATCACACTAACAAACTGTCCAACTCACAGGTCGAGTGGTACAGGAACCAACCCTAATGCTAGAACTTTTACATCTTTGGTTGCGTTACAAAACTAGGTTACAAAACATCTATATATAACCTATTCCCAACTGGATTTTGGGCCTAAAAACACAGTAAATGAGCTGTTACAAGTCAGCAGAAACTTCTGCTACAAATTAGGACTTCAATCTATAACTTCCTAAAATATCTCCATATTTAGAAAGTATATATTTTCCAATATTCTTCTCAATTTCAAACTTGAATCTTCAGCCCTTTTAATTCAGCGCCACATAGAGATTGCATATTATTTCCTGAATCTTCTGCATCTGTTAAGGCATAACAGAATTCTAAATTCTCTTCAGTTCTGGCACGATGTCGAATGAACCTGCATGGGAAATCTTGATACGACATGTTGTTCCAGCTGTTGTAACTACTTTATCTCAACATATTCCATTGCACACTAGGACTCCTTGCTCAACCTGTTCTTCTTTACCAAGATACACAATCCTATACTGCTGCTATTATTTGTTTTACAAAATTAATGCCAACCCTTAAAATTAAAGAACTAACATTCTCCCCCTTTGGAAAATTTTGGCTAAAACAAATACATAAACATTACAACTCAGATTACAGCAGCAATCACAACTCTATACTACTGTCAGTAGTCATTAGCAACTACTGAACCTAACAGTAGCCATCAGTAGCTACTGAGAACAGCAATCATGGAGAAACATCTTCTAGGGAATACTTGAATGATGTTAGGACATCATGTTTGACAACTCTTTTGGCAGCACATTTCTATGAGCTCCATAACATCACCTTCGAGCACCACAGCACAATAACTTCAGACAGTACATTAGGACCTTAGAAGTAGAAAGTCCTGAAGTCATTTGGTGCACATGAGGAAGAAGATATCTGGTGTACATGAGGAAGAAGATATCGGACTCCCCCTTAATACCACACATTTCTTTTTCCTTCCAGCTCAGACCTGGAAAATTGTAGAAGACTCCTCCAGAAAAGAAACGTCTGTCTTGACACAAAGGACCAATGGTGGCATAAGAGATTTCTGCACACCTTAATTGATCAGACGCCCCCAGTCAACTTTTGGCATAAGATGAAACTTAAGAAGTATCAATCTATCAACCCAGGTAACTCATAACACAAGTCACAACTGTGTTCATAACTCAGGACACAAGTCACAAGGAACTCAGCACCAACTCAAGGAAGGGACACCCTCTTCGACATCTCTGCACATTGGAACTCCAGACTCCAGACAAGGCATCTGCATAACCCATTTCACACACCCTTTCTCCCCCTTTTTAGCCAAAAATTGGCAAAGAAGGCCCTCACAGAACAAGACCCAAGTGATGCTTACCCAAATACGAACAAACACCATAATACTTGTGAAACAAGAACACTCACTTGGCTGAAGGAGAAGAGAACAACCCCTATAAATAGCTGACCAGTAACTTTGGAATTAACGAGCCTTGAATATGTCAAGGTTCTTGGTCAAAGAAACGTTATTTTAGGTATCAAAAACTGCATTCAAATTCAATGCCTACCTTCCAAAACTGCCTTTACTACCTTAAATGTTTCTCAACTGAATCTTACCATAAATTAGGCCAATAACGCTCCATGCATAGGCAGAGACACGTGTTTCGCCTTATCCTTGCACTACCGACCAGAAAAATTCCTTGTTTGGCTCAAGAGAAACATGTCATGTACCATGTTCTGACATCTTACCAAAACAGTTTGTCTGCTTGCTCATAAAATTATTAACCCAAGACTCCACAGAAACTTATACAAACACATCTTCTTATCTAATGGATACTGAGACGACTTCTCACAATCTTTTCTAGATTCCTTCAAAACAGCAGAGAAAAATAAAGTCACCCAGATACACCAATTCTGCTTTTCAGACCTCTCCTGCATAAGCACTATCTTCACACAGCTGTGATATGTCCCATCAAGATGTTTGACATCACACTGCACAACCTTGAATAGTCCACAGGCTACACAGAAATCAGCACACTTGCAGCAATAGGCTTATAGACAACAGCCTTAACAATCAATGTTCTTTATGTTATCACAACGATATTGCCACATTCTGGTATATGTTGAGCAAGACCTCACCATGTTGATTTTGGATACATGGTCTGCCAATTCCAGAAAGACAAAAGCCCACTTGATTTGAAATTTCTCACATATTTCATAAAAAATGTCTTTAGATTACCTACAACACAGGATAAGGACTGCCACCACCTTTTACTTGTATTAGAAGGAACTTCCTTATCTTCAGCCATTCTGATCAGATTGCATCACTAGCAACAACCTTCTGTCCTTACATTCATAACACCCTAATTGAGTCTTCAACATGAGAGTAATCATGTATTACCATAACTACTTACCATCAAGATCAGAATCTGCCCATTCTAATCCACATTATGTCAAAACTGCCACTTCAGACGATAATGTTGTTTCTTCCAACTCTACAAACTACGATGTTGCAACAGTATGTAGGACATCAGCATAAGACAAAGGAACACACCACTTGCTCATAACCAGCACCAGCAGCAAACTAAAGGGAATCACATCAGACAACTAGACAGGACCAAGTCTCATCCTTGTAAGTGTAAATGCACCTAAGAGGGGGGGGGGTGAATTAGGTTCTTAAAAATTCTTCGATCTTTTTACCAATTTCTTGGTTATTTTTCCGTTTTATGATAAGTGCTGGAAAGTAAAGTGCGGAAAGGAAAAATGACACAAGAGAATTATAGTGGTTCCCCTCACAGCCCGAGAGTACTCCACTCCTCCTTCAACACGAAAGAGAGTTCACTATAGTTTAGAATTATTGTACAGCCTAATCACACCAATAATGATGCTTACTATCTAACCTATAGGTAATTAAGTGTATGAAGAACAATCCTCTTCAAAAACACTCACTTGTTTCCAACAATCCTGGACAACAAGGTAAAACAGAAAAATATTCTTGATAATAAAATTATGTCTTGATAGAATGTTGATATCAATCTTGATAATTGATCTTCTCCTTTGAAACAATATCACTCAAACAATGTATACAAGTGTTCTTGACAAGAATGAGATGAAACAATGATATTTTATAAAAGATATGCAGAAGTTTCTCTCAAAAAATGTTTGAATGGACACTTGAACAATATTTTGAAAATATGAAAGTATGAGTGAATTTTTTATTTTGAAATTGTTAGGAGGTGAGTGTTAAATCTGAAATAGAAGTGTTTAAATATGTGTAAAACACCCCTACAAAAAGGTATGTAAAATATACAGCAAGGGAATGAAAATAGATGAGAGGATAATGCATATTTCCATGAAAAGTCACCAATTTTCGCTCACAGTAGCAGTGTTAATCGGTTAACCATATAGGTTAATCGGTTAACACCCCTGTAACGTTTAAAAATATTTAAATTTTGAATGTGTTAATCGGTTAACCACATGTGTTAATCGATTAACAGTGTTGAAATCTCAATAAAAAGTTTTAGAAATCAAAGTGAACTTTCCATAAAAACTATGCAATGTACTAGATCAAGGATATGCAAAATGCAAGACATGTGAACACTTGTATAATCATTTAAATGACATTGTTATACCTTTGTTCAACCTTTGATCTTCATGACATTTGAACCCTTGAAGCTTTGTTCAACCTTGATAGCACTTAGGATATTTTCTTGAACTTGAGCTTCTTGTACTTTATGCATCTTGATTCTCTTTCTTTTTACACAGTATCTTTGTAGAGAGTTTGTTGTGTTGTCTTCATCAAAACTCAATGTGAGTGAAGCTTGCTTCTACAATCTCCCCCTTTTTGATGATGACAACCAATCCATTGAAAGCTTGAACCTTTAGACTTGATGTTTCTCTAACTTTGATTCTCCCCCTAAAGTGGAGCTCTCCCTAAATTCATGAGGGTAAAAAATTTCTGCACAAAAACTGTTAGAGAAACCAATCCTTCTCCCCCTTTGTCATTAGCAAAAAGGAAGAGGATTCCAAACAATGACAGTTCATAATTATATATACATACATAGTAAACATACACATATAATCCAACGAACACGCATTCATAGCAAAACCAGAATTTGAATTACGATACACAAAATTCAACTTAGACGATCAAAACATAAAATCTGAATTATAGGACATAAAACAGAAATTGGAAAAGACATAACAAAATCATATATGGGGCAAAGGACTTCAATCTTCATCAGAAACCTCTTATGCCATAACCATGATTCATTGTTGTTTGCCAAGAGACACCTAACATTCAAAGACAAGTTATCTAAGGAAATTAAAAATATGTTATTAACTCTTTTACCTTTTAGCATAACTTCATGAGTAACTTTGTTTTCAATCAAACATTCATCTTTAGTGAAGTTGACTTTGAAACCTCGGTCACACAATTGGCTAATGCTAAGGAGACTATGCTTTAGACCTTCCACATATAGGACATCTTCTATAGTTGTTGAAGGCGATGAACCAATGATGCCGACGCCAAGGATTCTTCCTTTGTTGTTGTCACCATAGGTAACATATCCTTTGGCTTTAAGCGTTAGATGTGAAAATTTGCTTAGGTCACCCGTCATGTGCCTCGAACATCCAATATCAAGATACCATTGATTTGAAGAGGTCTTCAAGCATACCTACAAAAAAGAGTTACGTTTTATTAGGTACCCAAATTGCCTTGGGTCCTTCAAAGTTAGTTCCTTTCTTGACCCATACATAATGGCCTTGAGCGACACTAAAGTTTCTAATATAACATGCATTAGGAGTATGACCTTTAATACCACAATAGAAACAAGTAGGCTCAAAGTTGCTTTTATATCTAGGGGGATAAGATTTCTTATTATTATAAGACTTCTTCTTATTATTTCTTTTCCTTTTGTTATATTGTTGAACCATTTTAGGCTTGTCACTTTTCTCTAAAGGAATTTGTTCTTTAGCTTTTACAAAGATGGTCTTGTTAGAAGTTTGTTTAGAGAATCTTGAATAACCTAGACCACTTTTATCATTTGAGTATCTTTGACTACTAAGAACATGTTCCAATCCAGTTTGTCCTTTTTCATATCTTTCTAGGACTCTTTTCAATTGAACTATTTGAAAAGCAAGTGACTCACATTTAGTGCATGCAAAATTCTTGATTAATTCTTCTTTTTCATCTTTGAACTTATTTTCCATTTTCTAGATATTTTCTTCCAAGATTGATATTTGTTTCTTTTGAGATGAGATGGTTTTATATAGAATTTTGCATTCACTTAAAAGTTCATCAATTGCTCCTTGAGCATCATTATCATAAATTGAAAAGTTACTACTAACCTCATCGTCTTCATCGTCGGAATGATGTGATGCCATCAATGCTAAATTTGCGCTTTGATCACTATCGGAGTCCAATGAAGAACTTATTTCATTGTCATCCCAAGCAATGTCGCTTTCTTTTTGTGATCCTTCTTTCCTTTGTTGTCACGATTCTTTGCGAGTTTGGGACATTCCGGTTTGATGTGGCCTTGCTTTCCACATTCATAGCATATAATGTCTCCATTGGATGTTGTCGCTTCTTTTTCTTTGTTCTTTGAGGACTTCTTTCTTCTTGTGAAACTAGAGTTTCCAATATTATTTTTTGCACTGAAGTATTTTCCTAGTCTTTCTACAAGAAGCATAAAATTTTCGTCCTCTTCGGGATTATCTTCTTTCTTCACAACTTTGGATTCGACTTTTAAGGCAATGCCCTTGGATTTCTTTTCTTGGTTCTCACGTTTCTCCAATAGTCCTAGTTTCGTCTCATATTCTTGAAGCTTTCCGAATAGAGTAGTGAATGTCATTGTTGATAAACTTTTCTTCTCGGAAATCGCCGTCGCCTTGGGTTGCCATTCTCTTGTTAAAGACCTAAGCACTTTAAGATTAAGTTCATCATTTGTTAGTGTCTTACCAAGTGCATTCAACTGATTTGTCAAATGCATGAATCTCTTCTGCGAGTCGAGAATTGATTCTCCTGGTTGCATTCTGAATAACTCGTACTCTTGACTTAAAGTATTCAATCTGGATCTTTTTACTTCGGCGGTTCCTTCTTGAGTTTGTACAAGAGTGTCCCATATTTGTTTGGCCGTTGTACATGTTGAGACGCGGAAGAATTCATCCATTCCAAATGCACTTTGTAAAATATTTATCGCCTTTTTGTCATAGAGAACCTTTTTCTTATCATCCTCATCCCATGATGCTTGTGGTTTTGGCGTACCAACTCCGTTGAAAACCGTTATAGGAATAAAAGGACCATTTTGAACAGCCTCCCATATATCACTTCCTTGTGCTTCTAAATGTGCCTTCATACGAATTTTCCAGAAGTCGAAGTATTGGCCAGAAAATAAAGGAGGCTTGTTGCTACTACCACCGTCTTTGAAAACAAGATCATTGTTTACGGAAGCCATCTGAATCGAATAGGAACAGGTTACCTATCACCTGCTCTGATGCCAAATGTAAGTGTAAATGCGCCTAAGAGGGGGGGTGAATTAGGTTCTAAAAAATTCTTCGATCTTTTTACCGATTTCTTGGTTATTTTTCCGTTTTATGATAAGTGCTGGAAAGTAAAGTGCGGAAAGGAAAAATGACACAAGAGAATTATAGTGGTTCCCCTCACAGCCCGAGAGTACTCCACTCCTGCTTCAACACGAAAGAGAGTTCACTATAGTTTAGAATTATTGTACAGCCTAATCACACCAATAGTGATGCTTACTATCTAACCTATAGGTAATTAAGTGTATGAAGAACAATCCTCTTCAAAAACACTCACTTGTTTCCAACAATCCTGGACAACAAGGTAAAACAGAAAAATATTCTTGATAATAAAATTATGTCTTGATAGAATGTTGATATCAATCTTGATAATTGATCTTCTCCTTTGAAACAATATCACTCAAACAATGTATACAAGTGTTCTTGACAAGAATGAGATGAAACAATGATATTTTATAAAAGATATGCAGAAGTTTCTCTCAAAAAATGTTTGAATGGACACTTGAACAATATTTTGAAAATATGAAAGTATGAGTGAATTTTTGATTTTGAAATTGTTAGGAGGTGAGTGTTAAATATGAAATAGAAGTGTTTAAATATGTGTAAAACACCCCTACAAAGAGGTATGTAAAATATGCAACAAGGGAATGAAAAGAGATGAGAGGACAATGCATATTTCCATGAAAAGTCACCAATTTTTGCTCACAGTAGCAGTGTTAATCGGTTAACCATATAGGTTAATCGGTTAACACCCCTGTAACATTTAAAAATATTTAAATTTTGAATGTGTTAATCGGTTAACCCCATGTGTTAATCGATTAACAGTGTTGAAATCTCAATAAAAAGTTTTAGAAATCAAAGTGAACTTTCCATAAAAACTATGCAATGTACTAGATCAAGGATATGCAAAATGCAAGACATGTGAACACTTGTATAATCATTTAAATGACATTGTTATACCTTTGTTCAACCTTTGATCTTCATGGCATTTGAACCCTTGAAGCTTTGTTCAACCTTGATAGCACTTAGGATATTTTCTTGAACTTGAGCTTCTTGTACTTTATGCATCTTGATTCTCTTTCTTTTTGCACATTATCTTTGTAGAGAGTTTGTTGTGTTGTCTTCATCAAAACTCAATGTGAGTGAAGCTTGCTTCTACAATCTCCCCCTTTTTGATGATGACAACCAATACATTGAAAGCTTGAACCTTTAGACTTGATGTTTCTCTAACTTTGATTCTCCCCCTAAAGTGGAGCTCCCCCTAAATTCATGAGGGTAAAAAATTTCTGCACAAAAACTGTTAGAGAAACCAATCCTTCTCCCCCTTTGTCATTAGCAAAAAGGAAGAGGATTCCAAACAATGACAGTTCATAATTATATATACATACATAGTAAACATACACATATAATCCAACGAACACGCATTCATAGCAAAACCAGAATTTGAATTACGATACACAAAATTCAACTTAGACGATCAAAACATAAAATCTGAATTACAGGACATAAAACAGAAATTGGAAAAGACATAACAAAATCAGATATGGGGCAAAGGACTTCAATCTTCATCAGAAACCTCTTATGCCATAACCAAGATTCATTGTTGTTTTCCAAGAGACACCTAACATTCAAAGACAAGTTATCTAAGGAAATTAAAAATATGTTATTAACTCTTTTACCTTTTAGCATAACTTCATGAGTAACTTTGTTTTCAATCAAACATTCATCTTTAGTGAAGTTGACTTTGAAACCTCGGTCACACAATTGGCTAATGCTAAGGAGACTATGCTTTAGACCTTCCACATATAGGACATCTTCTATAGTTGTTGAAGGCGGTGAACCAATGATGCCGACGCCAAGGATTCTTCCTTTGTTGTTGTCACCATAGGTAACATATCCTTTGGCTTTAAGCGTTAGATGTGAAAATTTGCTTAGGTCACCCGTCATGTGCCTCGAACATCCACTATCAAGATACCATTGATTTGAAGAAGTCTTCAAGCATACCTACAAAAAAGAGTTACGTTTTATTAGGTACCCAAATTGCCTTGGGTCCTTCAAAGTTAGTTCCTTTCTTGACCCATACATAATGGCCTTGAGCGACACTAAAGTTTCTAATATAACATGCATTAGGAGTATGACCTTTAATACCACAATAGAAACAAGTAGGCTCAAAGTTGCTTTTATATCTAGGGGATAAGATTTCTTCTTATTATAAGACTTCTTCTTATTATTTCTTTTCCTTTTGTTATATTGTTGAACCATTTTAGGCTTGTCACTTTTCTCTAAAGGAATTTGTTCTTTAGCTTTTACAAAGATGGTCTTGTTAGAAGTTTGTTTAGAGAATCTTGAATAACCTAGACCACTTTTATCATTTGAGTATCTTTGACTACTAAGAACATGTTCCAATCCAGTTTGTCCTTTTTCATATCTTTCTAGGACTCTTTTCAATTGAACTATTTGAAAAGCAAGTGACTCACATTTAGTGCATGCAAAATTCTTGATTAATTCTTCTTTTTCATCTTTGAACTTATTTTCCATTTTCTAGATATTTTCTTCCAAGATTGATATTTTTTTCTTTTGAGATGAGATGGTTTTATATAGAATTTTGCATTCACTTAAAAGTTCATCAATTGCTCCTTGAGCATCATTATCATAAATTGAAAAGTTACTACTAACCTCATCGTCTTCATCGTCGGAATGATGTGATGCCATCAATGCTAAATTTGCGCTTTGATCACTATCGGAGTCCAATGAAGAACTTATTTCATTGTCATCCCAAGCAATGTAGGCTTTCTTTTTATGATCCTTCTTTCCTTTGTTGTCACGATTCTTTGCGAGTTTGGGACATTCCGGTTTGATGTGGCCTTGCTTTCCACATTCATAGCATATAATGTCTCCATTGGATGTTGTCGCTTCTTTTTCTTTGTTCTTTGAGGACTTCTTTCTTCTTGTGAAACTAGAGTTTCCAATATTATTTTTTGCACTGAAGTATTTTCCTAGTCTTTTTACAAGAAGCATAAAATTTTCGTCCTCTTCGGGATTATCTTCTTTCTTCACAACTTTGGATTCGACTTTTAAGGCAATGCCCTTGGATTTCTTTTCTTGGTTCTCACGTTTCTCCAATAGTCCTAGTTTCGTCTCATATTCTTGAAGCTTTCCGAATAGAGTAGCGAATGTCATTTTTGATAAACTTTTCTTCTCGGAAATCGCCGTCGCCTTGGGTTGCCATTCTCTTGTTAAAGACCTAAGCACTTTAAGATTAAGTTCATCACTTGTTAGTGTCTTACCAAGTGCATTCAACTGATTTGTCAAATGCACGAATCTTTTCTGCGAGTCGAGAATTGATTCTCCTGGTTGCATTCTGAATAACTCGTACTCTTGACTTAAAGTATTCAATCTGGATCTTTTTACTTCGGCGGTTCCTTCGTGAGTTTCTACAAGAGTGTCCCATATTTGTTTGGCTGTTGTACATGTTGAGACGCGGAAGAATTCATCCATTCCAAGTGCACTTTGTAAAATATTTATTGCCTTTTTGTCATAGAGAACCTTTTTCTTATCATCCTCATCCCATGATGCTTGTGGTTTTGGCGTACCAACTCCGTTGAAAACCGTTGTAGGAATAAAAGGACCATTTTGAACAGCCTCCCATATATCACTTCCTTGTGCTTCTAAATGTGCCTTCATACGAATTTTCCAGAAGTCGAAGTATTGGCCAGAAAATAAAGGAGGCTTGTTGCTACTACCACCGTCTTTTAAAACAAGATCATTGTTTACGGAAGCCATCTGAATCGAATAGGAACAGGTTACCTATCACCTGCTCTGATGCCAAATGTAAGTGTAAATGCACCTAAGAGGGGGGTGAATTAGGTTCTAAAAAATTCTTCGATCTTTTTACCGATTTCTTGGTTATTTTTCCGTTTTATGATAAGTGCTAGAAAGTAAAGTGCGGAAAGGAAAAATGACACAAGAGAATTATAGTGGTTCCCCTCACAGCCCGAGAGTACTCCACTCCTCCTTCAACATGAAAGAGAGTTCACTATAGTTTAGAATTATTGTACAGCCTAATCACACCAATAGTGATGCTTACTATCTAACCTATAGGTAATTAAGTGTATGAAGAACAATCCTCTTCAAAAACACTCACTTGTTTCCAACAATCCTGGACAACAAGGTAAAACAGAAAAATATTCTTGATAATAAAATTATGTCTTGATAGAATGTTGATATCAATCTTGATAATTGATCTTCTCCTTTGAAACAATATCACTCAAACAATGTATACAAGTGTTCTTGACAAGAATGAGATGAAACAATGATATTTTATAAAAGATATGCAGAAGTTTCTCTCAAAAAATGTTTGAATGGACACTTGAACAATATTTTGAAAATATGAAAGTATGAGTGAATTTTTGATTTTGAAATTGTTAGGAGGTGAGTGTTAAATATGAAATAGAAGTGTTTAAATATGTGTAAAACCCCTACAAAGAGGTATGTAAAATATGCAACAAGGGAATGAAAAGAGATGAGAGGACAATGCATATTTCCATGAAAAGTCACCAATTTTCGCTCACAGTAGCAGTGTTAATCGGTTAACCATATAGGTTAATCGGTTAACACCCCTGTAACGTTTAAAAATATTTAAATTTTGAATGTGTTAATCGGTTAATCCCATGTGTTAATCGATTAACAGTGTTGAAATCTCAATAAAAAGTTTTAGAAATCAAAGTGAACTTTCCATAAAAACTATGCAATGTACTAGATCAAGGATATGCAAAATGCAAGACATGTGAACACTTGTATAATCATTTAAATGACATTGTTATACCTTTGTTCAACCTTTGATCTTCATGGCATTTGAACCCTTTAAGCTTTGTTCAACCTTGATAGCACTTAGGATATTTTCTTGAACTTGAGCTTCTTGTACTTTATGCATCTTGATTCTCTTTCTTTTTGCACATTATCTTTGTAGAGAGTTTGTTGTGTTGTCTTCATCAAAACTCAATGTGAGTGAAGCTTGCTTCTACAATCTCCCCCTTTTTGATGATGACAACCAATACATTGAAAGCTTGAACCTTTAGACTTGATGTTTCTCTAACTTTGATTCTCCCCCTAAAGTGGAGCTCCCCCTAAATTCATGAGGGTAAAAAATTTCTGCACAAAAACTGTTAGAGAAACCAATCCTTCTCCCCCTTTGTCATTAGCAAAAAGGAAGAGGATTCCAAACAATGACAGTTCATAATTATATATACATACATAGTAAACATACACATATAATCCAACGAACACGCATTTATAGCAAAACCAGAATTTGAATTACGATACACAAAATTCAACTTAGACGATCAAAACATAAAATCTGAATTACAGGACATAAAACAGAAATTGGAAAAGACATAACAAAATCAGATATGGGGCAAAGGACTTCAATCTTCATCAGAAACCTCTTATGCCATAACCATGATTCATTGTTGTTTGCCAAGAGACACCTAACATTCAAAGACAAGTTATCTAAGGAAATTAAAAATATGTTATTAACTCTTTTACCTTTTAGCATAACGTCATGAGTAACTTTGTTTTCAATCAAACATTCATCTTTAGTGAAGTTGACTTTGAAACCTCGGTCACACAATTGGCTAATGCTAAGGAGACTATGCTTTAGACCTTCCACATATAGGACATCTTCTATAGTTGTTGAAGGCGGTGAACCAATGATGCTGACGCCAAGGATTCTTCCTTTGTTGTTGTCACCATAGGTAACATATCCTTTGGCTTTAAGCGTTAGATGTGAAAATTTGCTTAGGTCACCCGTCATGTGCCTCGAACATCCACTATCAAGATACCATTGATTTGAAGAAGTCTTCAAGCATACCTACAAAAAAGAGTTACGTTTTATTAGGTACCCAAATTGCCTTGGGTCCTTCAAAGTTAGTTCCTTTCTTGACCCATACATAATGGCCTTGAGCGACACTAAAGTTTCTAATATAACATGCATTAGGAGTATGACCTTTAATACCACAATAGAAACAAGTAGGCTCAAAGTTGCTTTTATATCTAGGGGGATAAGATTTCTTATTATTATAAGACTTCTTCTTATTATTTCTTTTCCTTTTGTTATATTGTTGAACCATTTTAGGCTTGTCACTTTTCTCTAAAGGAATTTGTTCTTTAGCTTTTACAAAGATGGTCTTGTTAGAAGTTTGTTTAGAGAATCTTGAATAACCTAGACCACTTTTATCATTTGAGTATCTTTGACTACTAAGAACATGTTCCAATCCAGTTTGTCCTTTTTCATATCTTTCTAGGACTCTTTTCAATTGAACTATTTGAAAAGCAAGTGACTCACATTTAAATTCTTGATTAATTCTTCTTTTTCATCTTTGAACTTATTTTCCATTTTCTAGATATTTTCTTCCAAGATTGATATTTGTTTCTTTTGAGATGAGATGGTTTTATATAGAATTTTGCATTCACTTAAAAGTTCATCAATTGCTCCTTGAGCATCATTATCATAAATTGAAAAGTTACTACTAACCTCATCGTCTTCATCGTCGGAATGATGTGATGCCATCAATGCTAAATTTGCGCTTTGATCACTATCGGAGTCCAATGAAGAACTTATTTCATTGTCATCCCAAGCAATGTAGGCTTTCTTTTTGTGATCCTTCTTTCCTTTGTTGTCACGATTCTTTGCGAGTTTGGGACATTCCGGTTTGATGTGGCCTTGCTTTCCACATTCATAGCATATAATGTCTCCATTGGATGTTGTCGCTTCTTTTTCTTTGTTCTTTGAGGACTTCTTTCTTCTTGTGAAACTAGAGTTTCCAATATTATTTTTTGCACTGAAGTATTTTCCTAGTCTTTTTACAAGAAGCATAAAATTTTCGTCCTCTACGGGATTATCTTCTTTCTTCACAACTTTGGATTCGACTTTTAAGGCAATGCCCTTGGATTTCTTTTCTTGGTTCTCACGTTTCTCCAATAGTCCTAGTTTCGTCTCATATTCTTGAAGCTTTCCGAATAGAGTAGCGTATGTCATTGTTGATAAACTTTTCTTCTCGGAAATCGTCGTCGCCTTGGGTTGCCATTCTCTTGTTAAAGACCTAAGCACTTTAAGATTAAGTTCATCATTTGTTAGTGTCTTACCAAGTGCATTCAAGTGATTTGTCAAATGCACGAATCTCTTCTGCAAGTCGAGAATTGATTCTCCTGGTTGCATTCTGAATAACTCGTACTCTTGACTTAAAGTATTCAATCTGGATCTTTTTACTTCGGCGGTTCCTTCGTGAGTTTCTACAAGAGTGTCCCATATTTGTTTGGCCGTTGTACATGTTTACTCGGAAGAATTCATCCATTCCAAGTGCACTTTGTAAAATATTTATCGCCTTTTTGTCATAGAGAACCTTTTTCTTATCATCCTCATCCTATGATGCTTGTGGTTTTGGCGTACCAACTCCGTTGAAAACCGTTGTAGGAATAAAATGACCATTTTGAACAGCCTCCCATATATCACTTCCTTGTGCTTCTAAATGTGCCTTCATACGAATTTTCCAGAAATCGAAGTATTGGCCAAAAAATAAAGGAGGCTTGTTGCTACTACCACCGTCTTTGAAAACAAGATGATTGTTTGCGGAAGCCATCTGAATCGAATAGGAACAGGTTACCTATCACCTGCTCTGATACCAAATGTAAGTGTAAATGCGCCTAAGAGGGGGGATGAATTAGGTTCTAAAAAATTCTTCGATCTTTTTACCGATTTCTTGGTTATTTTTCCGTTTTATGATAAGTGCTGGAAAGTAAAGTGCGGAAAGGAAAAATGACACAAGAGAATTATAGTGGTTCCGCTCACAGCCCGAGAGTACTTCACTCCTCCTTCAACACGAAAGAGAGTTCACTATAGTTTAGAATTATTGTACAGCCTAATCACACCAATAGTGATGCTCACTATCTAACCTATAGGTAATTAAGTGTATGAAGAACAATCCTCTTCAAAAACACTCACTTGTTTCCAACAATCCTGGACAACAAGGTAAAACAGAAAAATATTCTTGATAATAAAATTATGTCTTGATAGAATGTTGATATCAATCTTGATAATTGATCTTCTCCTTTGAAACAATATCACTCAAACAATGCATACAAGTGTTCTTGACAAGAATGAGATGAAACAATGATATTTTATAAAATATATGCAGAAGTTTCTCTCAAAAAATGTTTGAATGGACACTTGAACAATATTTTGAAAATATGAAAGTATGAGTGAATTTTTGATTTTGAAATTGTTAGGAGGTGAGTGTTAAATATGAAATAGAAGTGTTTAAATATGTGTAAAACACCCCTACAAAAAGGTATGTAAAATATGCAGCAAGGGAATGAAAAGAGATGAGAGGACAATGCATATTTCCATGAAAAGTCACCAATTTTCGCTCATAGTAGCAGTGTTAATCGGTTAACCATATAGGTTAATCGGTTAACACCCCTGTAACGTTTAAAAATATTTAAATTTTGAATGTGTTAATCGGTTAACCCCATGTGTTAATCGATTAACAGTGTTGAAATCTCAATAAAAAGTTTTAGAAATCAAAGTGAACTTTCCATAAAAACTATGCAATGTACTAGATCAAGGATATGCAAAATGCAAGACATGTGAACACTTGTATAATCATTTAAATGACATTGTTATACCTTTGTTCAACCTTTGATCTTCATGACATTTGAACCCTTAAAGCTTTGTTCAACCTTGATAGCACTTAGGATATTTTCTTGAACTTGAGCTTCTTGTACTTTATGCATCTTGATTCTCTTTCTTTTTGCACATTATCTTTGTAGAGAGTTTGTTGTGTTGTCTTCATCAAAACTCAATGTGAGTGAAGCTTGCTTCTACAATCCTTTTAGTTATAAAAAGACAACCTCTACCAAGGCACCAAACACGAAGTTCTGGTATCCAAAACAGGTTCCAAAAAAAACAAGTTCCCACACCAAAGACTACTTTGACTAGTCAGGCGATACAAACAAGGTCTCTTTATGCAGTATAAAAATCAAGCTTCCTAGCTTCTAACATCGCATCACAGATAGAGCCATGAGTCAGTCTAGTAAGGATGCAGAGAATAGACACATGCAAGAAAAGTTGAAACCAGATCCACAAAAATTGAAGGACAAACCACTGTCCACGGCTGGGGCAACTTTAGGAGCAACAAGAACAAGAAAAACATCAGAGACAAGGATGAAGACCATCAAGAAGAAGAACCAAGTGCAACTTCAAGCTTCTGATGATGAATGGGATGAAGATTGGAAAACTTTTCTCGATTCGGGGGGTTGGGATAACCTTTAGACCCTTTGTTTGGTGTTTTTACTACTCTTGTATGCTTTCAAAAATTCAATAAATTTCTGTTTTGAATCTGTTCCATTAAACTATACAAATGCAATAAGGATCACAACTGCACAAGACACATCGCAACACACTTAATCCTCATGTATGCAAATTCCTAAGTTGCTTCAAAATAAGTGCCATCACCAAAAGCAGCAGAATTATCAATCTCCCCCTTAACATCACACGTCCAGCAGCATAAAATTGTAACACTCTCCCCCTATCAAGAATAACATGTGCTTCTTCATACCTTGAAGAATGGAAAACATAAGACGCATCTTCATGTCTTCAAGAGCTCACTCTTTGTTCAACTCATAAGTTGAACACAATCACCACTTGTACCAATACTCACATGATCCCAATCTGATCAACTTTCCTCTATCTAAGACCACCAGTACTCATTTGCAAGAAGAATACCTTAAATGAATGGAGAACATGAGACTCATCTTTATGTCTTCAAGAGCGCACTCTCTGTTCAACACACCTGATGAACACATTCACCTACAGCTTGACCCTTACATTAGTATATAAGTCAGATAGAGGCTTGTGATCTCAGGAGGCAAACACCATAACAATCTGAACAGAAAGTTCTGTCAACAGATGTTAAGACATCAGTCTTGACAGAGTCCAGCTATACTAAGAGAAGAAACACCACATTCCAAAACCGAATCTCCAAACTTCCCCCTTTAATCCTCGGGACCAGAAACAACCACCATAACCCAACACATCACAGAAGATCACAAGAACAGTATTCCTTCATCCAACTCTTCAAAGGCAATCATTCCCTATCATTCTCCCATATGATAATTTGGAATACTCCTGGTCGGTTGATGAATATCTTTACCTTCATGTCCAAGATGTCTGCTAGAGATAATACTACTTGAATCTCAGGGTCTCCACTCCTGCAGCAAGGACTAGAAATAACCTGACCTCAGGAGTAAATAACATGTTGATCACACCTGGACCAACTCACACATCTAAGATAAGTTCCAGGGCCAGAAACTTCTTAGACATACCACCCAGATGCCTCCTCTTCCAGATCAGGAGTAGGTTCCAAACTCATGTGATCAAACCACATTAGTTTAGCACCCAGAGCATCTACTATGCCATTCCTTCAGACAACAGAATTCAGCACAATTCTGACGTGATGTTCTAACACAAGATAGGACATCATTCCAATGAACACATCGAGAGATCAAAGACTGGAGATTAGCCCTTTTAGGAATAGAGGCAAAAGTAAATTACTTCTCTTCCTTACAACTTCACTTATCAATCCCTTTATGAGTGGACTTGAACAATAATCTTCAAGCATCGTTGACAAAGTAAGTTGAAGTAGTCTTGCCTATATCTTATCGCCATAGTATATACATTTAGAGAAGAACAACCTTCTCAATTGCAACCTCAGGATTTTTTAGATAGATACGCAGCGGATCAAAACACAACCTCCTCAAAACCTTCAGGTGTCACATATCAGCCCTAGCATCATAATCCAGGTGACACCACAAAACCACAGGTTTGAAAATAAATCAAACCTAACACAACCACAACACAGCAGCTTTTCAACCAAACCTCCAAGCCTTCAGCACACGCCACTGCCTGTCACGAACAGTCCATCCTCCACTTCTAGGGACCATTCTCACACCTATATGACCTTTTCAGTAGAAGGCTTCTACCTTGACCATGAACCAGAAAGTATCTTCCCTCGGATCTCATCCAGATACAGAACAGAATGACCTGCTCTGATACCAATTGAAATTCTGGTACATGTGCAGAATTCAGATGTCCTAGAACATGTCGTTCGACATCTGGTCTGACATGATCACAAAGGGCAAGGTATATAGAAATACTCATGGTACTGAAAAGATAAAAGCAAGACACACAGAATTGTTAACCCAGTTCGGTTTAACACACCTACTCTGGGGGCTACCAAGCCAGGGATGAAGTCAACTATTAGTAGTATCAATTCAAAGCTAAACTCTCTGTTTACAGCTTATCACTCAATCACTACCCAATGACCCTCCTACCTAGATCCTCTCTAGCTATGAGAAACTCTTCTCACTCCCAATCATCGCAATGATGTCTAGCAGTCGACAATCCGTCACTGCATCAACGGCTCTTTACCTATACAACAGTTCAACAAGGAAGACACCCTTCCAAGACACAACTTAGAGTTACTTAAAAGCTTCCTCCAAGAAGAATACTCCTCTTACTTAACAGCTTCGAGGATCACACTAACAAATTGTCCAACTCACAGGTCGAGTGGTATAGGAACCAACCCTAATGCTAGAACTTTTACATCTTTGGTTGCGTTACAAAACTAGGTTACAAAACATCTACATATAACCTATTCCCAACTGGATTTTGGGCCTAAAAACACAGCAAATGAGCTGCTACAAGTCAGCAGAAACTTCTGCTACAAATTAGGACTTCAATCTATAACTTCCTAAAATATCTCCATATTTAGAAAGTGTATATTTTCCAATATTCTTCTCAATTTCAAACTTGAATCTTCAGCCCTTTTAATTCAGCGCCACATAGAGATTGCATATTATTTCCTGAATCTTCTGCATCTGTTAAGGCATAACAGAATTCTAAATTCTCTTCAGTTCTGGTGCGATGTCGAATGAACCTGCATGGGACATCTTGATACGACATGTTGTTCCAGCTGTTGTAACTACTTCAGCTCAACATGTTCCATTGCACACTAGGACTCCTTGCTCAACCTGTTCTTCTTTACCAAGATACACAATCCTATACTACTGCTATTATTTGTTTTACAAAATTAATGCCAACCCTTAAAATTAAAGAACTAACAATTTCCTTGGCTTTCCCTTTATTACCCTGCTTATTGGGCCTTTTGTTCTGCTTCTTTCCATTATTGGCCATCAGAATGGCCTTCCCTTTTGATTTAAGATTCTTCGCAACACTTCTCAAAATGCCTAGCAACTCTGGAAGACTTTTATCCATATCATTGATATTAAAATTAAAGACAAACCGAGTGAATCTCAATTGAATGCCAAACATATCTTATTTTGATCCATACTTCTTGGCATTTTCAACTCATTTGTTATGTTTAAATGCATTTAATCCATGTTTCCATGCTATTCTTCAATTATGTTGTAAATAGCTTTGTTTTCTTTAATTTATGTGTTATTGTGCAGGATTTAGGCATAAACTATCAAAGACTAAGACACAAGTGAATTGGCGAAGAAGCCAAAGAAAAGAAAATGAATAAGCATGTTCGTTGTGCGAACACCAGAGAAGTGAAAGCGAAAGTTCGCTGTGCGACGTCCTGGTGAAGCCCCAGCGAGCCATCATAGATTAGAGGTAGTAAGATAATGGCCCTAAATTTGATGTGCGAACTTGTAGCGAAGAAGCTCGCTGGACGAAGAAGTGTTCGCACTGCGAACTTAGATATATCCTCAGGGACGATTTAACTATTCAGAGGCACTTCAGGTGCCATAAAGGTGTCTTCGCTGTGCAAAGTAGGTGTTCGCTAGGCAAACTTGATAGATTTTGGAAGTACTATATATTACTTTTCACACTTTTTTGGGATCACAACCCTATTTTTCACATAGAAACCCTATTTTCAGCATTTCTTCACCAAAGAGTGATATTTTGCAAATAGAAGTTGGATTCGCATCCAAGATCGATTCTTCCATGTGGATGCTCATTCATATTCTCACATTACTTTTAAAGCAAGCTACTATTGTTATGGGTAGCTAATTTCCTTTGTATCAAAGGTAGATGTAGTCTACCTTAGCTTTATGTATTTCTTTTGATTGGCCTTGTATGTGAACAAGTGATGATTAATATATAATGAATATTTTTGTTCTTAATGATCCATTCTTATTTTGTAAAACTCTAGACATAGATTTTATGGAACTTGACCTAAAATATTCATCTATCAATTCATAGATTGGAGAGATCGGTCTATGATTGATATTCGCTTTGTGTTGAACTTAAAGCTTACTATATTGGTTGTTATATGGAGAGATCGTGTAACGATGAATACGATATTTCTCACAACACCACTCTAGACATAGACGGTATTGGGAGAATACACGATGATATTAATCGGATCCGACTTCACATGCAAGATTAAGAGAATACGTATTAGTTAGGGTAGATGAAAAATACTTTTGATATATTTTGTTGATCAAACATCTAGAATTTAAAGCTTTGCTACTAAATCGTGATAATTTATGAAACAAACTTTGAAAACCCTTTTCTTGAAATGATAAACTATTGAACGGAAAACATCATATATCACAACAATCCCTGTGGAGACGATAACAAAAACCCCCTTACACTACTTTTAACAAGCTCTACGGCCTCGATTGTTGGATCAAATTAGTCATAAGTTTTTTTTTTAGGGGGAAATCCAACCTCTCAAGGTTCTCCAAATACCTAATCATCTTGAGTACATAGGGACCTACATGGGCTCCTTCAGCTAGCTTCCCTTGAAAAGGGGATTTAGAAACTACAAACCTCTCACGCCTAGTCTGCTCTTGATAAAGCATCTTCAGGTGTTCGTTCATATCGAACACCGCCACGTTCTCATGTTGCTTTTGCAATTCATAGTTCATGGTTGCCATCATGATGCAAGATGTTTCATTGGCATCATCGACATGCTTCTGATAAGCATCTCTTTTAGCCTTAGGAGCATAACTAGGAGGCTCCTCTTCAGTAACAGGTGTCTATAAGACATAAATTTTTAATCATGTTTAAAGGATAATCCTCAAGTTTTGGTCTCAATCCATAAAATTTATCCTAGACAAATTTTCCTTGTCAAGGATTGATCGCCAAATGTTGTTAAAGGTGTTTGTTGACATGGTAATCTACATAAAAAGATTGTGAAGATATCAGTATCATTAAAAACATATTCAATTAGACCTTTAATTAAATATGCTTCCAATATTTTACTCTAACCAAATGACCCTCACCATTTGATTCAGAAAATCTCGTTGGAAGATTTTTTAGTGGATCAAGGTCCATATTTCCCTTTGTTTTAAGTCAACGTTAGGTTGATTACACAAAACACAATTATTTAGGAAGTATATCCTTCCAATTATATCTAATACAATTCTCGAATATTATTAATTAGGTGAATAACTCCTTATTTTAATCCATCATATGGATTAGTCACAACTCTTGCTTCTAAACATACATAATCTTATTATAATTAGTTTGGTTAAGTTGGAACTAATGTTTTAGCAATTTGATATTACAATTATTTGATACTAGCGTCCAAACGGGCACTCCCGTGCCCGTTTGTCCGCTTTTTTTAGTTTGCTAACGCGTCAAAATATACGCGGATATTTTTGTATGTAAATTTTGCGATATATTTTCGTATGCTTATTTGTCTGCTTTTTAGCGAGCACGCCTAAAAAATTATAAATCAATCAATCAATTTATTTCTCTTCCTCTCTCACTCCCTTTCTCTCTCTCTAATGCACACTTGTGAAATTATTAACATATTTTCTGTTTAATTTAATTTTAATTATTTATGTGGTGTCATACACATTTTATTGCACTATATTATGTTAATCATAAGTAAATTTGTTTTGCCATCTTTAATTGATTTAATAGGAAGACTAAAAATATGGAATGTGATTAAATAATACTTTTATATTGAGTGTAAATTTTTTGACATAAACAATATTACATATCTTCCTATAATTTTAGGTTTGTTTGAATGTGTGTTGGAAAGTTAAAGCTTGGTACTACCCTATGGTGAGGCCTTAGGAGGCTACACTACAACAAAAGTAAGTTATAACATCGCACCTTAGACAGCGCTTTAATACAAAAACGGTGCTATAAGTTAAAAACAAGGAAACTAGTCATTTAAAAAAATAAAAGCGCAAAAAAATATAAGACCTTAGACAGCGCTTTGGTCAAAAGCGCTTTATAAGGTCTTGTAAATTTTAAAAAAAATTTAATGGAAAATATTAGACAGCGCTTTCTAAGGTCTTATAAATTAAAAAAAAAAATATAAGACCTTAGACAGCGCTTCGGTAAAAAGCGCTTTCTAAAGTTTTATTAATTTAAAAAAAAATTAAAGGAAAATATTAGACAGCGCTTTCCTTAAAAGCGCTTTCTAAGGTCTTAAAAATTAAAAAAAAAACTAAAATCAAAAGCGTTGTCTAAGGCCAACCTTAGAAAGCGCTTTTAAAAGTGCTGTCTAAGGTCCACCTTAGAAAGCGCTTTTATGAAAAGTGTTGTCTAAGGTCTAATTAAATTAAAATATATGAATAGTCAGTATTCATTTTCATATTTCCGCTCTTTCTTCTCCCCTTGCGAACTGAGCTCAAAACCTTTGCGAACTGAGCTCAAAACCCTTGCGAACTCAAACCTTCACCGTCAACCGTCCTCCACCGTGTCGTCGTTCGTTGTTGCCGTCGTTGCATTGTCGTCCGTCCGTTGCTGTCGTTGTATTGCCGTCCGTTGCAAACTCATTGTCGTCGTTCGTTTCTGCTCTTTGTAACTGATACATTTCGTTCTTGCATTGCCGTTGTTACCATCGTTAAAGGTACGTCGTTGTTGTGAAGAATAGGGTTTTGTTGCTTTACATTGTTGTTGTAGGGTTTTGTTGCTTTACAATGTTGTAGTGAATGAGTATGTTTGATGAGTTTTGTTAATGAAGTTATGTTGGACTGTTTTATTAATGAATTTTTGTAGTGAATGAGTATGTTTGAAGTTTTGTTAATGAAGTTTTGTAGTGAATGAGTATGTTTGATGAGTTTGTTAATGAGTTTTGTTAATGAAGTTTTGTTAATGAAGTTTTGTAGTGAATGTGTATGTTTGATGAGTATGTTTGATGAGTTTGTTAATGAGTTCTATTTTAAAACATATTTTATATTAAGACTTATAAATAGTTTAGTTTAGTTTTATTTTTTCCACCTCTTAAATCTTCTAAAAAACTCTTAAAATTGATGGAAATGTGCTATGAATTTTAGAATTCAAAGCTTGTTTTTGAAGCCTCAAAATTCTAGAATTTGAGATGGTTGAGTTAATAAACAAATATAATGAACATAAACATTTCACTAAAACATAAGAAATTCAACCAGTTACATATCAAACACTATCAAACTTGTTCATTTCTTGATTAATATGGTGGAATTAATGTTATTTTGTTGACCTTAATAAGTAGGAAAACCATGGATAAAAAATGGATGGATGCCGATCGATTGTCCAAAGAGTACGAGAATGGGGTATTGGATTTCGTTAAGTTTGTTGTTCAACACGCTGACGCTGAAGAGCTCAATCGAATAAAATGTCCTTGCTTGGGTTGTTGTTATGTGGGTAGGGTTGACGCAGATGGATTGAAATCGCATTTACTGATGAATGGAATTGATCGAAGTTATAAGTGTTGGATACATCATGGTGAGAAAATTAACGAGAATGTTGAACCGACGGGGAAAAGTAATACGACCTATGCTTCAGATGACAAAGACACGGAAACATACGATTGTGATCGAGTCGAAGAGATTGCAGAAGCAGTTGTAGAAGATCTTCATTATTGTCCCGAAATGTTTGAGAGGTTTGTAAGCGATGCAGAGAAACCGCTCTATCAAGGTTGCACTAAATTCACAAGACTGTCTGCGGTATTGAAGTTGTACAACTTAAAGGCGGGCAATGGATGGTCGGATAAAAGTTTCACAGAGTTGTTGGCCCTTTTGAGAGAAATGCTACCGGAGGATAATGTTCTTCCCAATCGAACCTATGAGGCCAAAAAAATGTTGTGCTCTATTGGCATGAGCTATGATAAGATACATGCTTGTCTAAACGATTGTGTTTTGTTTCGAAACGAATATGCATCGTTAACTGAGTGCCCTAAATGCGGTTTATCTCGATATAAGAAAAAATTGTCTCCAGCCAAGGTCTTATGGTATTTTCCTATAATACCGAGATTTAGGCGCATGTTTCGTAGTGAAACTGATGCAAGACACCTGACTTGGCATGCAGATGAAAGAATTATTGATGGAAAGTTGCGACATCCTGCTGATTCACCACAGTGGTCGAAAATTGATAATGATTATCCTGACTTTGGAGAAGAAGCAAGAAACCTTCGCTTGGCATTATCTACTGATGGAATGAACCCGCATGGTCTTAAAAGTATCTCACATACCACATGGCCTGTGATTCTTATGATTTATAACCTACCTCTGTCGCTATGCATGAAGCGTAAGTACATGATGTTATCTATGTTAATCTCTGGGCCTAAACAACCAGGGAATGACATAGACGTATACTTGACACCTTTGATCGAAGATTTAAAGATATTGTGGGAGAACGGTGTGGAGGTTTATGATGGATATAGGAAAGAAAGTTTCAATTTGAGGGCGATGTTGTTTGGCACAATTAATGATTTTCCAGCTTACTGGAATCTATCAGGGTACAGCATAAAAGGTGAAAAAGCGTGTCCTATTTGTGAAGATAAAACAGTTTCGAAGCGATTGGAGTTTGGTCATAAGAATGTCTTTCTCGGTCATCGTAGATTCTTAAATGCCAAACATCACTACCGTGGGTGGATACAAGAATTCAATGGAGACACCGAACAAGGTAGAGCTCCACCTATGTTGTCAGGTGACCAAGTTTTTAAAAAGGTGAAAGATATGCGTACTGAGTTTGGCAAACCTTTTGCACATAAGGTTGTCAAAGGTGGGTGGAAAAAGAGGTCGATATTTTTTGAATTGCCATATTAGAAGTCTTTGTATGTGAGACATTTTCTCGATGTTATGCATATTGAGAAAAATGTATTTGAAAGTGTTATTGGTACGTTACTCAATATAAAAGGAAAGACTAAGGATGGCCTTAAAGCAAGAAAAGACTTGGTAGCGATGGGGATTAGAACTGAATTAGCACCCGTGAAGAAAGGAAGACGAACATATCTACCACCTGCTGCTTTTACTCTGTCTAGAAAGGAGAAGAAAATATTGTGTAAGTTTCTGAGTGGAGTTAAAGTTCCAGAAGGATACTCTTCAGATGTTAGAAGACTTGTGTCTATGAAAGACCTCATGTTGAAGAGTTTAAAGACACACGACTGCCATGTTATAATGGAACACTTTCTACCAATAGGTATACGTTCTATTTTGCCAGTGAAAGTAAGAAGCGCCATAACTAGTTTGTGTTTTTTCTTTAGGCCAATTTGTAGTAAGGTAATCGATCCCGATATCTTACCAACACTACAAAAAGAGATAGTTATTACCTTGTGTGAGCTTGAAATGTATTTTCCTCCCTCTTTTTTTGACATAATGGTACATCTAGTTGTTCATCTTGTGAAAGAGACACAGTTGTGTGGACCAGCTTATATGAGATAGATGTACCCTGCTGAACGTTATATGAAAATATTAAAAGGGTACGTGAAAAGCCGAAGTCGACCAGAGGGGTGTATTGTTGAACGATACATTGTTAAAGAAGCGGTTGAGTTTTGTACTGAATATTTGTCCAATGTTCAGTCGATTGGACTCCCCAAAGCTCATATTTTTTAAAAAAAGGATGGTAAAAAATTAATTGGAAATAAAATTGTGACAGTATCAAGGGATGAACGGGATCAAGTGCATTTGTATGTTCTGCACAATGATAATGAGGTTGAGCCATATGTTGAGATGCACAAGGATGTACTCCGAAGGTTAAATCAGAACATAAATGAAAATTGGATAGTACGAGAGCACAATCAAAGTTTCATACAATGGTTAAAGGATCATATTTATTCGAAGCGCTCTTCAGATCCTGCTTCAGTAACAGAAAGGTTGAGATGTTTGGCATATGGTCCAAGTTTGCATGTGTATTCTCATAGCGCACACGCAATTAATGGATACACATTTTATACCAAAGAACAAGACGATAAAAGTACTATGCAAAATAGTGGTGTCACCGTCCTAGCTGAAGCAATGCACATATCAAGTATAGAGGACTTAAACCCCAAATATGCAAATCTGTCATATTTTGGAGTTATTGAGCACATTTGGGTGCTTGATTACGAGAAGTTTTAGATTCCAATCTTTGGTTGCAAGTGGTTAAATAGTAGTGGCATACGAATGGATAAGTCTGGATTTTTGCAAGTGGATCTTAATAGGGTGGGGTACAAAGATGAGCCTTTTATACTAGCATCTCAAGCTAGACAAGTGTTCTATGTCACTGACCCGACGAGTACGATATGGTCTATAGTGCTTCTATCTAACAAAGTGGTTGATGATAGCGGTGTAGATCAATGTGATATTGATGTTGAGAATGAGTCATGCATTAGACGGAATGAGTTGAATAGAAATGATCAAGATGAGGATCTTATAGCGGATGAGTCATATATCAGAAATGACCATAACGAGGGAATTTGGATCCATTCATCCGTCCGCATTGCTAAGAAACAAGTAATTCATATTCCAACCAAGAAAAGAAAGAGATGTTAGTGAAAGAGGTAAAATTTGTAATATACTTGATTTCTTTATTATATTTCTATTCAACTTATGAGTTATTTTAATATTAACACATATCTCTCATGTCTAATGAAATAGTTAAAACTAAATCAAACTATGTTATATTATTATGTAGTACTTTGAAGAATGCAAGTGTGCTCATTACTCAATTTCTCAATTGGATGAAATTAAAGAGGATTGGTGTCAATACATTATGGAGCTCAGAATTTTACAAGGTATAATATTGTACTCTTACTTTAATTGATGAGAATTTAAATATGTGTAACTTTGTTTATGTATTCTTTTAATTGAATTACAATCTTTGTGTTTTCAGGACCTATAATGTAGATTTGAAGCAATGCTTTGGTTGGATGCAAAAGTACTAGTATAAGTAATATGTGCATTTGTAGAAAAAATGTAATGATTTGTAATTATAAATAGGTGTATATATAATTTTGGTTTGTAATTTTAAATATATATATTGGTTTGAATTGCCAATTGTTTTGGATATATAATTTTGGTGTAAATTGGTACATTTAAATAGGATAAATTGGATTGATTTGAATCTCCAAATTGTGGTATTTTTCTGAAAAAAATTGCTGGTTGAAAAACAGGTCAAATTCTGGTTGAAAAAACCTGGTAAAAATTGTGGTTTAAAAAAATTTATATAAAATTTTTCGTATACCTTAGACAGCGCTTTTGGTGAAAGCGCTGTCTAAGGTGGGGATTAGAAAGCGCTTTTGACAAAAGCGCTGTCTAAGGTGGACCTTAGAAAGCGCTGTCTAAGGTATACCTAAAAAAGTTCAAAAAAGGTAGGGCTTAGACAGCGCTTTTGCTGAAAGCGCTGTCTAAGGTATACCAAAAAAATGTCAAAAAAGGTAAGGCTTAGAAAGCGCTTTTCCCAAAAGCGCTGTCTAAGGTATACCTTATAATGTCAAAAAGCGCTGTCTAAAGGTACCATAGACAACGCTTTTCATTAAATATACCCCCCTTTAGACAGCGCTTTTGGTATTACCCAAAGCGCTGTCTAAGGGCAAAAAAAACGCTGTCTAAGGTCTTATCTGTTGTAGTGCTAATTGTATATGTATGAGTAGTAATGCTAAATTAATTAACTATGATGAAGATTAATTTTTGTTGAGGTGTTGAATATTTAATCTATGTATTGTTGGTGTATGATATTGGTGTGAACATATGTTTATTGAAATTGTTGAATGGGCTAATTCTCTCTCTCTCTCTCTCTCTCTCTCTCTCTCTATATATATATATATATATATATATATATATATATATATATATATATATATATATATATATATAAACAAATAGCAATTGTGGCCCTTTTGTTTGTTAACTCTTTCATTAATATATAATTATTTAATGTGTTATATTAATGGTAAGTGAAAAATAAAATTGCCATAATACTATAGTAAACGGATCTTAAAACTCAATGCATTTGTTTTTTATTTTAATTTTACCATTTATATATGGCATGTAAATTCTGAAATTGATTATAGTTTAGAATGTTATAACACAATTAAATGGATCTTCTGTGTGGTAATTTATTAATTATTTTTTAAAATGCATTTTAAGATACACGATATCTCTTATTTAATCTGATATTTCTTAAACCAAAAATATTTCTCTCATAATCTCTTAATTTCTAATGTTAATACAATTTCACGTGATAGGGTTTAAATGACAGAAACTAATTTATATTGCTTAACCAAGATGAAACACTAAAAAATAATTGAAAGAGAAATCACTAAATAAAAAATGGGAAAGTGATGCGGTAGATACTTTTATGATTAGAAATTGATTAAGTGGGAGAGAGGGAATCATTTTTTTAGGTATAAATGTAATAACTCCTTCTCATGTTGCATCTTTCAAAGTGATAACTAAAAAAAAAATATTATTGTTATAGATTATAGATAGTTGTATAATAAATTACATTGATTTTCAATGCATCTTTGAAAAAAAAAATGGTACCATTTTTAAATAAGAACGAAAATTGAAGAAAAATAGAGTCCGTCTAATTGATGCAATGAGAGATAGAGTTAGAGGAGAGTTATAATAACTACACTTAAGAATAGGGAGTTAATAACAATTAATTTGTAACTTCTATTGGTAGTTATTATTAATGTGGTTATTTAGTAAATATATAAGTGGTTAAAGGATAATTTTGGAAGAAAAATAGGGCAGATCATTTTCTCCTATCCTCTTTATATGTAGGTATAGAATAGTCTTGATGAGTGCTAAAATTTGGAAAGCTTTAACTTTATATTTATATTGAGGGAGTTTGTAATTAGTTTGGTATCACATACTTATTTATCATATAAATCGTCTCTCACATGCATACATGCATATAAAATTGTTTCCTCATGCCAATAACGATCTATGCTTTTCTAAGCTAGATCTTCATGGTTCTCTTTGATATTGTCTTCTTCTTTTCTTTGTTATATTACATTACATCAAATAATACTCATTTTACATACGAGGGAGTAAGATGAGAAAAAAGTTAAATAAAAAAGATATAGAAAAAGACATGACACGCAAATCGTATTTAAAATTCTAAAAAAAAAAGACTAAGACCATAACAACTCACTACAAGAAAATAATAATAAACACATTATTATTATTATTATTATTATTATTATTATTATTATTATTATTATTATTATTATTAAATTATCTTAATTAAATAAAGTAAATTAAATTTTAGCAATTGATCATATTATACAGAGTTAATCGAGACTTCTGCTTCCCAATTATAAAACGCATACCGAATTATTTAAAATAAATAATAATAACAAATTATTATTATTATATTATTTAAACAATACATGATACATTATCAATGTTACTTAGCATTTGCATTACGATATAGTATCATATATTTGCATTACTTGGCATTTTTGAAATTTTGGATTTAGTACTGGCACGACATTGTTCATGTATATTTTATAATATTAATAATAACAATAATAATATTATATTATATTATAAACAATTTTTTTTATGATAATAACAATAACACTTATTATATTTATTATTATAAAATTTTATAAACCTTAAAAACACAATCTTGTGCCATTACAAACGCTAATTTTATAATTTTGACAACACAAGTTTTGTGCCGTCATAAACTCTAATGCAATATATTTATATTATAAAAAATATAATGATCAATTATTCAATTCGAATGATCAAAATATCATTGCTTCAACATACAAATGTCGGATTATGAAACAGAACGATGAAATAAAATAACATATCAAATATATTGTCGTTGCATCAAAATTATTGATATCTTGTATAAATCTATCAATCATATCTGTATCAATTATGGACGATCGAAGTCTCACTCATTTACCATACAAACATCAGGTTCTGAAGCATAGTCAACAATGATCAATCCAAATTATACAAACATAATGGCAATATTTAATTTCATATTATTATTATTTAATTTATTATGTATTTTAATCGAATTAATACACAAATACAGAACATAAACAAATATTTGATACATGGTTTCGAAAGTGACTCTGATACCACCGAAGGAAAATCAAAATTATTTAAGAAAGGATCATATCTTTCCTAATGCTTGTAATTTGTACTCTTGGATTTCTAATCCTTCTGTTTGTTTGTCTCATTTGTAACTCTTTGTAAGGGTTTGAGTACCCCTTGTACTTGTTGTGGCTTAATGGATTGCTTCTTGCTTTTAAAAAAAAAAAAACTTTCCCTTAGGTCGATTCTTACGATTGAGCATAATCAATGATAGAAATAATTATATTTAATGGTGATTAAAACCTTTAATGCAGAATTTGATGAACGCTCACGAGTGTTGAACAAAAAAGAATGCAGCTATTCAATCCACACGAACAGAGTATCTTCAATCTTAGTGCATAATTTTTGTTATGTTTACCAAGTTTCAAAACTTCTTAGAGGTATTTATGCATGATTTTTCTATTTTTGAACAAAATTATAATTCTTTCTTGAAATACTTAAATGTGGTATTGAAAAGTTGTATTGTGACAAACCTAAATTTAAAATTGGAAAATATTTTTTTTGTAGTTACGAAAGGGATTGCGTTAGCGTGCAATATTTCTTCAAGACGCATTGAGGGTGAACAAGCTAACATAAAGGTAGATGAAAAAATTCCCCCACCAATGAATGTTAAATGGATTAGAAAGTTCATAGAAAATGCTAATTTTTATAAACTATCTGCAAAGAATTAAAAAAATTGTTAAATCTCCAGAAAATTTGTTAGTCAAAGAAATTTCTTTTTATTTTGATAATGAAAGTACAAACTTTTTTGTAAGGATAAACTTGTCCATGCAACTTGAAATCATAGTAAGAAAATTAAAATTCCCTTTTAAGTTGACGTGGGATGTTAGTAGTTACGTTAGTAGAGTGGTTCTTGGTCAAAAGAACACAAATATTCTTAATAAAATAGAGAATGCGAGAAAAGTTTTCAATCCTGGAGTTCCACATTGGCTCAAAATACTATATTATATTATATTTTTTTCAGTCTTTTTTATAAGAAATATTTTACTTTTTTAGATTTATTAAATAATTAATGTATCTGATCTGTATTATAAATCAAATACATTAATTATTTAATAAATCTAAAAAAATAAAATATTTCTTATAAAAAAGACCAGAAATAGTAATAAAGAAGAAATTTTGCGGCCATGATAATGAAGGATAAAATTTATGCTACTTCAATTAGGAAGTATCCTCCCTAACTTCGATGCGTGACGTCAAGTAATGTTAAACGAGCATCAGATGAAAGGTAGCGCATCAAAACCATTTTCTATCTTTTCAATTGCATTTTAGTTTTATTTTACTTTGTTTTGAATTTATGCATTTTTAAAAAAAAAATTGTATTGGTGCTAATGAGTAGTACTCACAACATCAAATTCATAATGATTTTCATTCTCCAATTAATGAAAATATTTGAATATGAGATTTATTATTCTTAATTTTTACTTTTTATCTACACTACTAATGATAAATATAAATTGATTATAAAATAAATCAGGTACCAATTATGAAAAAATATGGGTACCAAATTAAGAAAAAGTCGCAAAGTGCTCAAAAAATTCAGTAAAAAGTTGAAGTGGAAAATGAAAATAATCCAAGTAGAAAATGAATGAAGATAATGTCTAACTTTAGGGATTTAACTCACTTAGTCTAAATTTATCTTACCTTAACCCAAGCCACGTTACAACCCTAAAACCTCAAAAAGTGTGTATCGAATAATGGTTTGATAAAATCTTTAGATTTACTTCAATTCTATGGTAAAATGATATGTACATGTTGATTGAATGACCATCTATCAATTAAGTGATTTAACGAGAAGTGAGAAAAAGTTGAAAGATAAAATATAAGAATGAAGTCTTTTGAGTTATTCATCCCAAGGGATTATATTAAAAGTACTCTGGTAAGTAGTGCAAACTTTAAAACTATCATCAAAGCAGGTACATTCCTGAACTCTTCTTAAAAATCTCATTTTCAAGCATATTCCTTGAGGACAAGGAAATGTTCAACTTTAGAATTGTGATGAGAGTCCAACATGCCATATTTTTAGTGCTTAAAATTGATATTCATACGAGTGTTTACTATTAATGTGTTCCTGTTTTACAGTTGTTAAGAAATAATTTAAAGATTCATGGAAAATACCAAAATATGACAAAAACATCCTAATGAGACAAAGTTCAAGAGCATACCCCTCGTAAATTAAATTCTTGTGTGTAAGACTACATGCCATTCTCCATTACTCGTTTCCATGGGGCTTAATCTCTTGCAAACGATTAACATGGCACGTATTAAGCCACACTGACTCTTTTTGCAGGGACATGCCTCTTACAAATTATCTATTGTAACAAATGATACAAATTAACAAATTCTTGATTGAGAAAATGGGGTTTCTTGGGTGAACAATGAAATGGTTAGAACAGAGAGAGAGAGAGAGAGAGAGAGAGAGAGAGAGAGAGAGAGAGAGAGAGAGAGAGAGAGAGAGAGAGAGAGAGAGAGAGAGAGAGAGAGAGAGAGAGAGAGAGAGAGATAGAGAATAGGATTTTGGGCAAACTGTTTTCTATTCACTTTCTCATTTAGGGTCTACAAATGATTGCAAATGAATAACACAATTGGCCTCTCTTAACAACCTGAGAGATCTAGCCTATTTATAGACTAACTAGCCAACTTACACAACAAGCTAACTAAACAATTAGATCCTTAACACAAGGCCCAATTCGACAATACAATTTGACAATACATGCTATAACCAACTTCGGCTACAGTATGTAACACTTAGACATCAACATGCGAACCATCTTCGACTTCATGCTTGACTCCTATCGAAACCTGAAAGTTATCCCTATCGACAACATCCCAGTCGACAATACTAGAGTTCGATCCAATATCTCACAATTCTCCACCTTGGAACAAACTCTAGAATACCAGGGATAATCTAGCTTTCATCATGCAACTTTATTACCTGCATATAGTGGAAAAACTTGCAGCTCGACAATGTCTTGGTGATCATATCAGCAGCATTGTCATCAGTCAAAACCTTTAGCACTTGGACTTCTCCACGCTCGATTATCTCTCTGATGAAGTGTAGCCTTACATCGATGTACTTGGTTTTCTCATGATAGGCTGAATTCTTTGACAGGTATATTGCACTTTGACTATCACATTTAACAGTGATAACTCGACCTTGAAGTTTCAGCTCCTTTACAAAACCTTCAAGCCGCAATGCTTCTTTCACAGCTTCAGTGTGGGCAATATATCCTGCTTCAGTGGTTGATAAGGCAACAACCTTCTGAAGCGTCGCTTTCCAACTGATTGTCGTGCCGAACATAGTGAAAACATATCCAGAAATATATTTTTTGGAATCCATACAGCCTACATAATTAGAGTCGTCAAAACCTTCGATTTCGACTTTGCTATCATCACCACAGGCTCCACCATAAATCAGGAATCTAGCCAGAAACCCATTTATGTACCTAAGAATCCACTTTAAAGCTTGTCAGTGCGCATTTCCAGGATTGGCCATATACCTGCTTACAAGGCTCACTCCATACGTTATGTCTAGCCTCGTACAAACCATAGCATACAACAAAGGACCTACTACACTAGCATATCAAATGTTACTCATATAGATTCTTTCAGCTTCAATACTCGGAATTTGAGTAGTACCAAGCTTAAACTGAGGATTTGTCGGTGTCACAACAGGCTTTGAATTCGACATACCAAAATTGTCGAGAACCTTCCGTAGGTATGTCTCTTGAGATAAACAAAACTTCGACTGCTTTCTATCTCTCCGGATGTCAATCCCAAGAATCCTGGTGTCAGCTCCCAGATCCTTCATTTCGAACTCCTTACTGAGTTCAACATTCACCTCCATTACATCCTCGACACTATTGCTAGCTATGAGGATATCATCCACTTAGAGAAACTAAATAACAAGTGAGTTTCCAGGTCAAAATATGAAGTAAACACAGTGATCGAACTGGCTCCTAGTGAAACCAATGTGTGTTATGAAGTTGTCGAATCTCCTGTTCCACTATCGAGGATATTGTTTTAGGCCATACAAAGACCTATTCAGCTTGCACACATAATCTTCCTTATCCTTTTCTGCATACCCTTCAGCTTGCCGCATCAGGATCATTTCATCTAGATCACCATACAGGAAAGCTGTCATCACATCCATTTGTTCAAGTTCCAGGTCAAACTTCGCCACCATGGCTAACAACATTCTAATGGATATATGCTTTACAACAGGCGAGAACACATCCTTGAAGTCGACGCCTTCTTTCTGACTGAACCCCCTAGCAACCAACCTTGCCTTAAAATGCTTCGACATCACTTCTTCGAATCCTTCATTGACCTTGAAAATACACTTACAATTGACTAACATCACTCCTGCAGGTTTCAACTTCATCTGGGTTATGCACTTCGGCATCACTATGCTCCACCTCAATATGAATCTCTACCTGTTCCAGCTTCTCATCAGAGATTTTTGTACTTCGACCAGAATCACCAGTTTTCTTGAACGCCATCTCGACTTCATTGAAGACTACATCATGACTTGTGATACATCTTTTGTGACCTGGTTCTAGGCACCACAGCCTATAGCCTTTGACTCCCTCAGGATATCCAAGGAACATGTGTAACACCCTAAAACACCCACGTTAAATTGTAATAATTATCATAGTAAATTTAAAACATAAACATTTAAGATGTCACATTCACCATAAACATGCTCATACATTATGATATGTAACACATGTCGCCTATTAAAAATTACTAACAGTAATAATAATAAAACATGTTTGAAATTTCAACTCTTATTGCAGCGGAACATCAACAACTAGACAGTTTAATGATTCAAAGCATAATCATGTTTTAAAGTAATTGTAAGAAACATCATATGAAAAGATATCCAAACAATATCCAACAAACATAAATGACATAAAAACGTTCCATTCCCCGGTGCTACATATCAGAGCCGACACCGACTCTAAAAGTATAAATGGAAGACTCCATCTTCCACTCACATCGAATCTCCTACTGTGGATTATCTGCACATTACCCACGTAGAGCCAACATTCAAACAGAAGGGGTGAGATGTCATAACTAGATAAAGGAAAGCATGATAATTAGCAAGCACAGTTCATTTCATGCATAATTCACCCATTCAACACATACATCCACGCAGTTAATATCCATCAACAAAACACAACAACGATCACAACTACAATGCAATGCAATGAGACTCACAACTCGACTCAATGCATATGGTACCAATTTTATCCCTTTTTCATGATCATAATTCCCTTCGGAATTTCCATATAAGTCGCTCACACTCCACATGGGAACACGACATCCGTGATCTCTCACACCCCACATGGGCACACGAACACTCGTAAGCGCTTACACCCCACATGGGCATACAATTACCTCAACAACAACAACAATATGATTCTATTTCAAAAAATCCGGATAAGGCGCTCACACCCCACATGGGCACACGACTTATCATTCAACTTATACAAACATGATATGCATCAACGACAACATACAACGACGACCAATGCATATGACTATCATACAACCAATACATCACACCACAATTGTCTAACACGTAGCATATACCTGCCAAAACATGCAACAATTGCAATCGACAACTACAATACACATTCGCATAACCATACTCCACATTTCAGCGTTCAACACATCACAACGTACACAGAAACACAATTAATGCGTCAAATAGTTGGAATTCTGGTATTGAAATTTTTTTTAACAGAAAGTACACGAAACCATATTTCCAACGATTTGAACGACGACTAAAACGGACCTACGGATCAAAAGATATGAATTTTTAAAGTTTTATAAAATTCTGTTCGTTCCAGTGGCATCCAAACACTGTTTATGCTCACCTGATGTTCGCCTAGCGAGATGCCAGCGACACACCTTTGCCTAAAGAAACCCCCATTTGCCCAGAGAAATTCCCCTTTCGCCCAATGCTCGCCCAGCGAAACAGAAGCGAATTTCCTCCCCCGTACAAATTCCAGTAGCACTTATTTTCTACCCTTCGCTCGCCTCTCAGTTTTGCCCGGCGACCTCCAAGCGAGATCGCTTCGCCCGAAGGAACGGGTCCTTCGCTCGGCGAATCCATGTGAACCGTAATTCTCCTATATTTTCAAACCAGAACTTATTTTTAAGTTATTTCAAAAACCATCTTTTCTTAGAATTCGCTCAAAACACTTTCTTTTGTTTTTGACAAAAATACACTTTTCAAAATTTCAAAAACACGAGTTTTCTTTTCCAAAACTGTTCATAACCTTGTTCTGACTATGACTCTCGATCACAGACACACAACAATCAACATCCGTATCATGCACACAATAATATTCAATCCACGAATCATAAAAAACTCAGTCAATCATCAAATCAACATAGTCATGAAACAAGAGAAGAAATCCAAAAACCCTATATGTCATGACCTACCCATCAATCATCATGTTAACCCTTAGATAGTTAGAACCCCACCCTTACCTTAGAGTTCTTCCAAGAACTTCAACCTTTAGCAATGGAGATTCCTCCTAATTCCTCTTCCTTGCCCTAGCTCTTCTTCTCTCTTTCTCTGTTTTTCACGTACTGACAACTTCTCCTCTCCTATTCCCCTTATTGTTATTATATTATATTATTATTATTATTAATAATATCCACTTATTAAAATAATAATAATAATCAATATTTTAATTAATTTAATATTATTCAACTCATTTTATGATCAACCAAATATTACTAATATAATTTAATTAGTACTACTCTCCACACCACCAAGTTCTACATAATTGGTCACACACCCCCAACACCTTAATCTCTATAATTCTAAGGTCACTAACCCATACTAAGGGCAACCCAAACACAACGAAAACACACATAATCTCACACATATACACAACGTCACATAATTTAAATTATAGAAAAATAATAAAAATAATAAAAATAAATCGGGGTACATGTTACAACTCTCCCCCACTTAGAATATTTTCGTCCTCGAAAATTTACCTCATACGAATAACTCCGGATACGACTCTCGCATCCTGCTCTCTAACTCCCAAGTTATATTTCCACCGGCAGTGCCTCTCCACACTACCTTCACAAGAGTGATCTCTTTACCTCTCAATTGTTTCACTTCGCGGTCTTCAATCCGTATTGGTAAAGCTGTTGAATGCAGAATAGGGCAAGCAGCAAAAATATTTATTTTCGGAAAGAATTCCCTCCAGGATTTATGTCGTGTCCACAGATATCGGTTCGAGGGAAAGAATGTCGTTCGACAATCTCTCGCGTTTATGAGTTTGGATTAAAATGGTTTAAAACAAGAAAACAGAAAAGTAAATATTAAAACATAAAACAAACTCATTCCTCAGCAAGACAAACTTATCCGGCATGCACATAATCGACTACTCACAAACTTAAACTTACCGACCAGTTATACTCCACCTACAATACTCCTCAATATCACCCAGCATCGCTCACAACAAAGGTTATATCTAACGCAAAGTTAAGAAAACAACCGTGTTACCATTGCCGATACTTTCGCACGCTAGCTCAAGGAACGAATGCGTTAAGCTTTGACGCCTATTGAAGATTGTTAGCTCTTAAATCTATCTCTAGAATCCAGAAACTAACAGATAATCATCCCTAATCGAAGTTTGCGAGGGTTATGTCTAACGCAACCCAAACGCCGCGCATAAAGCAAAAATCAGAAACAATCACCAATAAAGATTTGTAAAGCAAGTTTTATACAACACCATGGACGACAAATATACATGAGTTTAAAACAAATACATATACAACAACCCAACAAATGAAGAAAACACAAAGAAAAATAGAAATGAACCAAACATCTCGTGGTTTGTCAGAGCCGGTCGACGATCAATCCACCCTGGTTCATCCGTATGTAAGCTCCATAGTTGTTTTCTAAGCTAATCTACTGAAAAATGAAGTTTGATGGAATTGGAGCAAGAATCCCCAAAACCATGCCTAACAAAATGTCTAAAATCTCTTAAATACAATCAGAATTTCCGCAGGTTCGCTAGGCGAACCCTTTCATTCGCTAAGCGAATGCACGAAAATGGCACTTAAGTGCCTACAAAAAGTTAATCCGCCTCTTGCTGTCTTCAGAAGTTCACTAAGCGAACGATTTATTCGCCTAGCGAATGCTCGCTAGGAAGTTTGCAAAGCCAACTTTGGTCTCTTTCTCCTCTGTTTCTTTCTGGACTCCTTCGTTGGGAACTTTGCTAGCCTTCGCAAAGTGAATGCTCGCTGCCACTCGCTAAGCGAACATGACAGAAAACCAGTCCTTATTTTGACCACAACTTCTGAATCGTAACTTGGATTTACGCGCGGTCAGAAGCGCTGAAAAGCTTATTCAATTCTCCTTACACTATAAGAAAAAAAGTATTTTGCGACACATAGATTGCGATGGTTCCCTAAAAACCGCCTTCCTTCATAAGTTACGAGGGTTGCCACGACAGTTTTAGACAACCACCGTTAAGCTTTTTAAAATTTTTAACATTTTACGATTGTTGTAGGCCTAACCGCCACAAAAACAAGTCTGCGACGGTTCAACAACCATCGCCCCCAAATTAATTCAAAAACCGCGTATACTCCTTGGCAAAAGTTAAAAGAACGCATACCAAAAGTTAAAAGAATCGCGTGACCAAAAGTGGAATAGACGAAATCACTTTCTTCTTTTCAGAATCATGTCTTTTCTGCTTCTTCTTTTCATATCTGGAAAAATTGAAACAGCCACCACCACACCACTGTAAAAACCCTAACACCTCTAACGACGCCGCATTGGTATCTATCCCACACCACCAGTCCCAAACCAATCTTGCCAGGTTATTATTCTTAAACTCTAAATCAGTTTCTCTCTGTTTCTCAATTGTGATAGGTTTCAGTTCAAAAACCCTAAATCAATTTATCTTTTTTTCCCTTCTGATTCACTACCTTTTATACCCTCAAACCCTAATTTCATTACATTTACGGCGCTGCAGAATTTTCTTCACTCTCCCGTCGTCTCCGTTATCTTTTCCTTCCATTTCCGGTAACACTACTACGTTTCGATTATAATCTGTTTTTGTTATTCAACTATCGTTTTTCTCATATCTTGATTCGAATTCTCTCGTGTAATTTTTTTTGATTTGTAGTGTGAAAATGTCGCTTGGAGAAACTGCTTGCTCATACACCCTTCTCATCCTCGAAGATGATAAAATTGCCATCACTGTATCCTTATTTATTATCTTAGTGTTTCTGTCAGTGTTTATAAATCAATTTACACAATCAGTGTTGTTGAATTCATGTTATTTTTAAATAGATTTACTCAATTAGGGTTTTCAAGAGGTTTAATTTGGTTTTTCAATTTGATTTTGAATACTATGTGTTGCACCTTGACTTGCTGTTAATAGGCTGACAATATCACCACTTTGTTGAAAAGTGCAAAGGTTGATGTTGAATCATACTGGCCCAGCCTATTTGTTAAACTCGCTGAGAAGAAAAATATTAAGGATTTGATTGCCAGTGCTGCTGGTAGTGGAGCTCCAGGAGCTGTTGCCGCTGCTCCAACTGCTGCTGCCGGTGGTGCAGCTGCCGCTGCTCCAGTTGTCGAGGAAAAAAAGGTATCTCTTTTGTGAAACCTATGTTATTATTTTATTTGTGTTAAACTTTTGTAATTAGTTTTTCTAACTGCATATTTGTTTCAATTTTACAGGAGGAACCAAAAGAAGAGAGTGACGATGATATGGGATTTAGCTTGTTGATTAGGTTCTGTTTTAATATAATTCAGTCAATTTTTGATGTGGTACCTTTAGCAATTTGAATATTATTCTACAAATTTTTAGTTTTGTTGTCACTTGTGTCCATTTGTGGATTTGACAAGTAAATTTACATTATTCTGTCACTTCACTGTTTTGTTTGAATGTTTCACTTATATTAAATCATAGTTTTTGTCTGTTATTTAAATATATTTGTTGAAATTTGCTTGTAAGCTAGATCAAAACCAATTTATGTCTTTATCGTCTTTGATCAACCAAGTTGTGTACGTAGTCTCTTTGATTGGTTTGTTTTGGAACATAGTAATGAGGTTGAGGGTTTATAAAAACCTGTACTAACACTAATAAATAATATTTAGTTAGGGTCTATATATTAATTTGTGATAGATTTCAGTACAAAAACATTTTACAACTTTTTTATGCTTTTACCTTCTGCTTCTATCCTTGGCTTAATATGTCTAGTTATTTTCTAATGTGGGATTTCTTCTCTCTACTTCCATTGATATTTGAACTTATGCCAACTTTTGACAATGACAAATTAATAGGTATATTAGGAATTGATAGTAATTGTGGTAAGATATGCATGTGATTCTTACCTGCTTGTTTTAAAAATTCTTGTTGTTAATGATCATGTTTGCTATTGCTCCAGGGATTGGATGAAACTGCAGGTCCTCTAATCAGAAAGTTGTATGCTGAGGTTTCATGCTTCCTCTCAATATTTGGTCTAGTAAAGTTTTGGATTGCTTGTGTTATGTTCTGTGGGATTGTATTGTGAACTTATGCTATTCTGGATCACACCTTAAACCTGGGTTTTCCACTTGACATTTTTTTTGAATTAATGAGTGGTTACATATTTGAATATAAGTAACATCACTGTTAAATTATGATGTTTTCTTTTTTATTTCATGTATGTTACATCACATGTGTTTGTTATTTTTGTGTGCTAAATTTTCAAAGTTTCAGTGTCCAAATATAAATAAACATAATTTTTTCTAACTTTAAAGTCTTATGTCTTCAGCTAGCAGAACTATGGCCAAATGGTTGCATGGATAACCATGGGATCAAACGTGCAATTTGCAGAGCAAAAGAGAGACACAGAGCACTACACAGTAGAAATAAGGTATGTGATTATTGAATACAATGGTATGATTTAAATTCTTATAAATTCATCTTGGTCGTTGATAATGTCTGAAGAACGTGAGAACTTGTTTTTTACTCTATGTTTATGCAAATGATGCCAAACATATTTGATATTTTATTGTCTGGACGATGTTTCAAGCTTGTTTCTATCTCATTGCTTTACTCATATTATTAGGATTAGGATAAAATGAAAAGGAAAAATTCGCATAGACATGCTAAAAGGTTTAAATTTGTTGTATCTCATTGCTTTACTCATATAGAAGAAGATATGCTAAAAGGTTTAAATTTGTATGTGATGCTTAGGAATCTTTTGGTGCAATAAGAACGGTTAGATCTTTTGCTCATGAAGATTATGAAGTGGAACGTTACTCCGAGAAAGTTAATGAGAGTCTGAAACTTGGACTTAAATAAGCTGTAAGTTAGTCATTTATATTTTGACCCGAGTTAAGGTTTATTGCCCTTACATCTTATCTACTGTGAAACGAAAAGCTATTGGACTCTTTTCTGGAGGTATTAATTCAGCATCTACACTTTCAGTTATAATCATTGTTACGGAAAGCTATTGCCCTCATATCTTATCTACTGTGATACGGAAAGCTATTGCCCTCACATCTTTCACTCTTTATACTCTCTCGGGTATGTTGCTCTTTCTAACTTTCTCTTTTTCATGTGAAAGAATCCTTATCAAGTGGTGATTTTGTACTTATGTTGAATATATTATTTTGCCTTGTAGTTGGATTTTCTATATTTGGTTTGTTTGGATTGTATACCGTAGTTATGAAAGCTGCTGGTGCTAGCAGAAAGGTATTTCAACTGTTGGATTGTGCCTCGTCCATGCATATGTTCGGAGATAAATGTCCTCTGGGGTCAGTTTCATAAAGTTTCTAAAATATATTTTATATCTAAAGATGAGAAGTTATATTGAATGTCTATTATTGTGATGATCATGATGGAGAAGTGGAACTAGATGATATATGGTTTTCCTATCCAAAAATAGGTAATTTATGGAATGGTTTGACAATTGTGTTGTTTTAATTATGATATATGGTTTCAATTTATAATTTTTGTGACTTTTTTTTTGGGTTTGCGGTTAAGTGTTTAGCTTATTCTTTTGAATCCTTTCATTATATTTTGATGTGAAAGCCTATGACGCACATTTGTTGATATATATGACAATTCGAAACACTTATAGGAAAAACTGTTGAGTTGAGACAGATCATGTAAAAATGAATCGAGTGGTCATAGTTAGGTTTTTTCAATAAAGTTTATATGTAGGATTTTCTTCTAAGCTTTGATCATTTAGAAGTTTTATGAATATAACTTTCTAATCTGTTTGACACTGAATATTTAAGCAGATTTATAGTCTTTTGCTCACATGGAGCACAAAACATATTCTTGACTTCAACTTCATTTTTCATTTAAATTGTGTTTTACTGTTCATTTTTTATATTTTGATAACAATGTTACATCTTAAGTCATCCTTAAATACACTCACTAACTACTATTATTTTGAAGTTTCAAGGAAGTCTCGGGGGTAGTTTTTGTTGCTGTCTCATCTAGTTCTGCAGTAGCAGACCACAAATGGCTTGAATTATGGTGATATATGGTTACGACAAGACTGTCTAGCTAAGTTTTAGAATTTATAGTTACAAATTGGTAGTTACTCTATACTTCATCAACATTTTTCATGGCACTACAATGATTTCCATTTGGTAGTTACAATCAAGGACCATTGGTATTTAACTTTTAGTAGATGTTAGAGGTACAGAGAGGTCCAGACTGAATTTCATGACGAGGATCAACGCAAAGTCATTCTTGTGCACGGTTATCATTGTTATTTATCTTTAAAGTATTTGAGATATACATGCATTGTTATTTTTTTTTTGTGCTTTGTTCTAAACTCTTATGGTTAAATTTTACAATACATGACGGACGGGGTACTTCTACGGGAAAGACCTTAAAGACTCTGATTTATACAAGTCCAGGTAATGGATTGATAAATTTCCCTCTCAACTTATCATTGTTTGTTTGAAATAATGAGTGTTACTAATCATTCAGTTTGAAACTGTTTCAGGGTTATTGTTATGGATGAAGCCCATGAAAGGTCACTAAACACAGATGTCCTTTTTGGAATATTGAAGAAAGTTGTAGCCAATCGTCGTGATTTCAAGCTGATTGTCACATAAATTATAGCCTGATAGATTTTAATTACAAAAATATTCTTCAATGTATTTGATTCCTTATCTGAATATAATTGTAATATGATAAGCTTCTAACTTATAAAGTGACATGGTGTTTATATAAATGTAAAATGAAATATATGTTTACTTGAATGAAGAATATGTGATTTTCTGCCCCATTCGGTTCATATTTCTACAAACAATTTTTTTTTAATTTTAAAAATAAATTACCTGCGGATTTACCTGTGGAAAGGAAATTTCCTACGGATTTACATGCAGATGTACTTGTGGAATAGAAAGTTATGACAGTTGGAACCGTCGTAATCAACAATAAAAAAAATCAAATGGAAAGTTACAACGGTTGGTAGTCGTCGCCATACGCGGACTACGTCAGTTCCCCACCTGTCGTAAAAGATAACGATGGTTGGTGTAACGGTTTTGACAACCGACACAATACGGCTTCGCGACGCAAGTTTCTGCGACAGTTATGCAACCGTCGTGATTTGCAAATTACGGCGGTTTTAACCGTCATAACCTGCCAAAATAACCGTCGCAATCTGCAAATTTTCTTGTAGTGATCTAACAATGACAAAATCTTATTGCTTGAATACCTACAAAAATGAGATAAAATTAATTAAACTCAATGATATTTACAAGAAAATGCAATATACACACGAAAACATAAAGTAAACGTATTTACACATAAAGTGGGGTTTATTCAACCAAAATTAACACAAAGTATCGATAAGTGCAACAAAACTTATACAAAAAATAGGTACAATTTGCACTTATTAAACTCTCCCCAACTTACATAATTGTTTGTCCTCAAACAAGAATCAAACAACTCAACGAAACCGAGTGATAACCAAAGAATCACGAATCAACAGGTTTTTAAAATCGGACAAATGAATGGTTCAAATGAAAAATGGTACACACAAAGTAAATACTTACCACTAAACTACGACGATAACATAGTCACGAAACAAATGCAAAATACAAAAATCATGCCAAACCATCCTAAAACAATACAAGTTCAAATGTGAATCACACCTAGCAAAAACAATCATCGGTAGATGAAAAACACAAAATAAGGTACTTTTCACTCACACAACAATCTTGCAAGCAATAGACTAAATTATGCAATCATCAAAAAATCATATTGAACATACAAAGGCAAGAATCACAAGGACTTTTCAAGGTTGTAGCGTGGTCGGGTAAACAAACAAGGGGCAATTTCTAAAGGTAATTAAAATAAAAACTTGCCTAAACCTAAGGGAGTGATCAACTCACAAAAGTTCAAACACCAAATTCCAATCAACTTCTGCTTTCATCCCAAGTGTTACACAAAACACAATACTTATTTAGCATAATTATTTGAACTCTTTTTGTTTCCTTTTTCAAGGATTTTCTGTTTCTTTCTTTTTCTCTTTTTTCTTTTCTCTTTCATATTTTTCTCTTTTTTCTTTTCTTTTTCATCCTCATAGAAAACAACCAATAAGTAAACAACCATTCTCTCCCCAACTTGAATTCAACCACATCATCATGTGAATACTCCCTAATTTCTAAGGCAAGGTAAAAATTCATACAACAACACAAAGTTGAGGGCAAAGAAAAAACAAAATCCAATAAAAAATAAGTGAACAAAACACTCATAGACAAGCATTAAGTTCAAATAAAACATGGATCAAAAAGCTCAAAGGGGTTACGAAAGATCACACGCTCACAAGGTGAATGACTATTTAACTAGGTAGTTGTGCTCAAAATGAAACAAAATGCCTTGATCATTTTCATGCATTCATATAATCAACACAAACAAAAGATTAAACATAATAAAATCCCGTTAGAACAAGAAAGTCGGTACTCCGTGCATATATGAACAATAGAAGGCTTCCTCACAGAAAGGGTGGGAACTAAAGTGATTCACATACAAACAAGTATACAAAAGAATGAATGGCATGGAAGTTTGTAAAATGCCAAAGTATCGTGAATATGCTAAAGTCAAGAAAGCGATAAACACATACCTTGGACGTGTACAAAACTTAACAATATCATTACCATACATCTGCGAGTTGAAACGATCAAAATTGGAACATCACCAAATTTCCTCAAGCTACTCAAAACAAGCTCATTGACAAACGTGAAAACTATTAATATACACAAACTGAAAAACTGGCAAAAGTTCATTAAACAAGTTGTAAAGTGAAGATTTGAGAATTTTACGAAAAATTCGAGTACAACTTGTTTAATGAATACTCACCACACTACCTAAACTAAACAACAACAAAAGAAAAGAATACACCATGCTTGTTTTACGCCGTAAGCTCGATGCCTTTACAATGCTTAGCTAGTACTTCCTTCCTTCATGCCATAGTGATGCCTCACCGCGCAAACTCAAAGCAAGTGTCCTAACCAAACACTTAAACAAACGTTACGGGAACAAAATGTATACAACACTTGAACAAACATAACGGAAACAGACAATATATACGATATATACAAAACTCAAAAACAAAGAAACTATCGCAATGCGATTCAATATCAAAACAAATCCCCGGCAACGGCGCCATTTTGTTGAATGCAAAATAGGGCAAACAGCAAAAATATTTATTTTCGGAAAGAATTCCCTCCGGGATTTATGTCGTGTCCACAGAGATCGGTTCGAGGGAAAGAATGTCGTTCGACAATCTCTCGCGTTTATGAGTTTGGATTAAAATGGTTTAAAACATGAAAACAGAAAAATAAATATTAAAACATAAAACAAATTCATTCCTCAGCAAGACAAACTTATCCGACATGCACATAATCGACTCCTCACAAACTTAAACTTACCGACCAGTTATACTCCACCTACAATACTCCTCAATATCACCTAGCATCTCTCACAACAAAGGTTATATCTAACGCAAAGTTGAGAAAACAATCGTGTTACCATTGCCGATACTTTCGCAAGCTAGCTCAAGGCACGAATGCATTAAGCTTCGACGCCTATTGAAGATTGTTAGCTCTTAAATCTATCTCTAGAATCCAAAAACTAACAGATTTTAATCCCTACTCGAAGTTTGCGAGGGTTATGTCTAAAGCAACCCAAACCCCGCGCATAAAGCAAAAATCAGAGACAATCACCAATAAAGATTTGTAAAGCAAGTTTTATACAACTCCATGGGCGACAAATATACATGAGTTCAGAACAAATACATATACAACAACCCAACAAATGAAGAAAACACAAAGAAAAAGAGAAATGAACAAACATCTCGCAGTTTGTCAGAGCCGATCGAAGATCAATCCACCCCGGTTCATCCGTATGTAAGCTCCATAGTTGTTTTCTAAGCTAATCTACTGAAAAATGAAGTTTGATGGAATTGGAGCAAGAATCCCCAAAACCATGGCTAACAAAATGTCTAAAATCTCTTAAATACAATCAGAATTTCCGCAGGTTCGCTAGGCGAACCCTTTCATTCGCTAAGCGAATGCACGAAAATGGCACTTAAGTGCCTACAAAAAGTTAAACCGCCTTTGCCGTCTTCAGAATTTCGCTAAGCGAATGATTTATTCGCCTAGCGAATGCTCGCTAGGAAGTTCGCAAAGCGAAATTTGGTCTGTTTCTCCTCTGTTTCTTTATGGACTCCTTCGCTGGGAACTTCGCTGGCCTTCACAAAGCGAATGCATGCTGCCACTCGCTAAGCGAACATGACAGAAAACCAGTCCTTATTTAGACCACAACTTCTGAACCGTAACTTGGATTTACGCACGGTCAGAAGCGCTGGAAAGCTTATTCAATTCTCTATACAACAATGGCAAAATATTATTGCTTAAATACCTACAAAAATGAGATAAAATCAATTAAACTCAATGATATTTACAAGAAAACGCAATATATACACGAAAACGTAAAGTAAATGTATTTACACATAAAGGGGGGTTTATTCAACCAAAATTAACACAAAGTATCAATAAGTGCAACAAAACATATACACAAAAATAGGTAGAATTTGCACTTATCAAAAGCCTCAACCGTAAGGTTATCCCTTACTTCCACTTCATCCATCGGTATCACGTGTGACGGATCTAGAACATACTTCCGAAGTTGTGACACATGTAACACATCATGGAAATTCAACAAATAAGGTGGCAACGCCACTCTGTAGGCAACAGGTCTAACTCTTGCAGAAATCTGATATAGACCAATAAACCAAGGAGTAAACTTTCTCGACTTTAATGCACGCCCAACACTGTTCACCGGAGTGACTCTCAAGAACACATGGTCTCCTTCTTGAAACTCAAGACCTTTCCTCATCTTATCATGGTAGCTCTTCTGCCTACTCTGCGAAGCTTTCATCTTTTTCCGAATCAACTTCACCTTTTCAGTAGTCTGCTGAACAATCTCAGGTCCAAGTACTACGCTCTCACCAGATTCATGCCAACACAAAAGCGTCAGACACCTCTGACCATACAAAGCTTCAAAAGGCACCATTCCAATACTAGAATGATAACGATTCTTATAAGTGAACTCAATCAACGACAAATGGCTATCCCAATCACCTCCCTGGTTAAGCACACAAGCCCTCAACAAATCCTCTAAAGATTGTATAGTTCTCTCCGTCTGTCCATCCGTCTACAGGTGATAAGCCGAACTCAATCTCAGTTTCGACCCCTAAGCTTCTTGTAAACTCTCCCAAAATTTGGAAGTGAACCTTGGATATCTATCCGATACAATACTCAATGGAACTCCATGCAACTTCACAATCACCTGAATATAAATCTCTTCCAGCCTCTGCAAAGGAAAACTAATATTAATCGGTATAAAGTGTGTCGACTTCGTCAGTCTATCCACCACTACCCAAATGGCATCATGCCCTCTCGGAGTATTAGGCAACCCAGTCACAAAATCCATAGAAATTCTGTCCCATTTCCACTATGGAATATCTAAAAGTTGCATCAAACTAGCAGGTTTCTGATGTTCCACCTTCGCCTTCTGACAATTCAAACAAGCATGTACAAACTTAGCCACATCACGCTTCAATCCAGGCCACCAAAATATCTTCTTCAAGACTTGATACATCTTTGTAGTTACTGGATGGATACTCAAGCTACTCCCGTGACTTTCTTCTAGAACCATCCTTTTCAACTCAGAATCATCAGGAATACAAATCCTATCACGGAACCTCAACACACCTTGTTCATCCACTCTAAATTCGTTACTTTCTGCCTGTTCATTTTCAATCATCAAATCCACCAGTTTTACATCCAACTTTTTACCCTCTCTGATACTATAATAAATTCATTATTGATCTTCAACATACCCAACATCACATTATGCGGTGTTGGTTTTCAAACTAAACTCATATCTGTGAACTGCTCAATTAATTCCAACTCTTTAACCATCATAGCAGACATATGCAAAGACTTCCAACTCAGAGCGTCAGCCACGTGTCATACCCTAAATTTTGACCACAAGATTTCCCATAATTGTGAAAATAATCACCACAATATGGATGTACCTTCATGCCTCATTAATCCTCTCAAAGATTATTGAGCATTCACCTCAACCAAGAATTAGGGTTTTGGACCCCCTCAGAGCACTCAAACAAAGGATCAATCAAGAATGGGCATGATCCTCAACTTGTCAAGTTTCTCAAACATCCATAAAGGATCAATAGGTCTCCTACATCAAGAATCAAGCACAAGAGTACAACACTTCAAGTGGATCAAGCCTCAAGATCATCAGTGTCACCAAATCAGGGTTTTGGTTGACTAAGGCCTCTAGAGGGAAAATTTCATATGGGCATGAGCCAACACTTCAAAACATGATCAAAGAAGCTCAAAGGGACCCCGTGAACATAATCACAAGTTCAAAGTAGCCTCAGGGGATGCATTCATCAAAAATAAGGAATTAGGGTTTCTTGACCTAATTCACCCCTAAGTTGACTTTTGGAGCAAGGCATGATCCAAGACCTTAAGAAGCGTTTTGAAGACCTCCAATACATCATATTGATTCATTTACAAGATTGGATTGATTTAAAGAACTTGTTTCATAAGCAAATACAAGGATTCAAATTCATTTGGACCAATTAGGGTTTTTTGATGAAAAGTCAATTGTACCTTTGACTTTAGACCAAGACATGATCCCGAACCTTGGGACATGATTCAAGACACTCTAAAACACCTATGGAATCCATTTATTAGGTTTGAATTAGGACAAGGACTTGATTTCATAGAGGATTACAAAGTTTGAAAATCATCTGACAAAAAGTCAACTGTGCCAAAAGTCAAGTTTGACTTTTTGAACTTCTTGACAATCATGGCTTCCCTAAGTCAAAAACAATGTTAACTCATGGTTTGGATCATCATCCATCAAGAAAAATCAAGAAAAGTGGGGTTACTTGCAAAAGGGGCAACCATAAGAAACTTGAAATTTCACTAAGTCATAAAAAAAGTGATTTCTATCCAACTTTGCAAGGTCATAACTTCCAAACCACAAAGCCTTTTTCTTCCATCCAAAGCTCAAATGAAAGCTCTCATTACATACTACAAGAATGTCAACTTCACCTCATTCCAAATCCTCATGGATTTTGAGTTATGGATTAATCAAAATCACAAAAATATGAAAATGGCCATTTTTCCAACACTTAGTGAAATTTTGGACAGAATCTGCCTTGCATTTTCACCAACTTTGAGGCCACTTTTCATTTTGATCCAAGATGATTCAAGACCAAAGTTAAACATCAAAGTTGAAGTATGTTATAGGGGCTTTCCAAAAAGTACAAGAGCCTCCCATGGTTCAGCTTGAGCAAGGAGTTATAAACCTCCAAAAATGGCATTTTTCACCCTGCCCACACAAAGGCATGAAAACCAAACTTGTGCCACACAATTGTGTCACTCAAGTTTTTCCATTTTGACAACTTTGTCATCTTCCAAATGCACAAAACATCTGATGACTCACTTGTTTCTTGATCAAGGAGGCAAGAATTTTAACCTGGCATGTGAAAACCATCATGACATGAAACTTGGAAATTCAAATTTGGCAAGGTAACATCAATGCAATACATTGAGGTATCATGAACCAGACCATAACACTCTAAGCCAATCAAGATTCAAGTCCAAACTCTGAGCAATCAAACCTGCAGAATTAAATGGAGTCAAGATAAGAGAGTTGATTTGGCACTTTTGGATTATCCAAGTCAATGGCTATAAGCTACATGCCATGATCAGCCTCCAATCACTATTGCTCCAAAAATAAAGTTGTTATAATATAAATAAAGGTTATTTCTGATCAGTTTGAGTACACCAAAGCATAACTACTCATGCTTTCCTTCCAATCACTCTAAAACACCAGAACTTGCTTCGCTTTCAAGTCACTATCGAATTTTCAAATAGGGATCAATTCCATCAAAACCAACCATCCCAACACCTCACATATATCATATATAGGTGATCCATAACCTCAAAACATATCTGGAACACCAGAATCACAAAGTCACCCGCCATTTGCTCAAGCTTTTTGGTAAGGTTGCAGTTGAGGTGCCACAACAAGTTCGAGGTTGTTTCAATCCATTCCAAGCTTCCAAACACCTTACATAAGGTCCATTGAAGTTGTCCAGATCTTCACACAACATTTGTAACATATACAACTGAGGATTTGATTTCCTCTTGCAAAGGTAAGCCTGACACTCTCAAACTCAATGATCCATGCATCATAAATGTGTTTTCAAGTTACAAACATGTTTATGCACTTATGTAGAGTGTTTCCCCTCAATCAATTGCTTTATAGCTATCGTGTATAGGATTTCATAGTGTTCTTACAGAAATTAGGGTTCATATGTTCATCTTTTGATTTCTCACTCCACACTTAATATAAATGCAATTAATTTATATCACTGAAATCCTTGTTAAAAAACACACGACTTTCATGTTTACAAAAGTTAAAACCATTACGTATTGAGAGAGATATGTGAGGTTTTACAAAACAGCCATGGAGGGAGGTCGTGGCGAATAAGATGACCGTTGGCGCCATAATTTGAATTTTTGAATTTTTGATCATTTTCTTAATTCATTTCAAAAATTAATTTCTCTCTCAATTTTTACGATTTTTTATTGGTTCTTTTTTTAAAAATTCACAAAAATGTTAAAATATTTTATTCTACAAAAAAATAAAATTGATATTATTTATTTAATATAGTTTGAATTTTTGTAAATAATTTCATTTTATTTGTTTTTAAACATTTTTAAATGAAATTTCCACCTTGGTTTTTCAAATTCAAATGGATTCCAAGTTTTCATGTGATTAAACATGATTTTCACAACATTTTTCAAAGTTGACAACTTGTTTTTAAATATATTTGATATTTGATATTATTTTTTATTTAATTTCCTTTGAAAATTATATTTTTAAATTAAAATTAGGGTTTTTCTTAATTTTGATTTTTCAAACTTCATTTGAAACACTTTTGGGCCTCTAATAAAGTGTAAGACACACCCCCTTTGTAAATATACCATTTTTGGGCCTCAGTCATTGTATAAGTCCCGATACGATTTTCAAAATAAGCGGTGTGATCGTTGTTTTTCATCTGGGCATCTCCTTGAGTTGTAAGCCCCATCTCTTGTATAAAAATAAACCTTTGGGCCTCTAATATAGTGTAAGACCCATTCCTTCTTATACACAAATAATTTGGGCTTCAGTCATTGTATAAGTCCCTCTGTTGTTTTCAAAATCACGGCGCGATCGTTGCCTTTTCAAATAAATCATCTGGGTCTCTCCTTGAGTATAAGCCCCATTTTTTTTTCTTTACAAACAATTTTGGGCCTCTATTTGAGCGTAAGACCCAACCCTCTCCTTGTACAAAAACATTTTTTGGGCCTCTGCTGTAGTATAAGTCCCAAAACGTCTTTCAGTATCGTAATGCGATCAATGTTTTCAAATAAGTCATCTGGGCCTCTCCTTGGGTATAAGCCCCAATCTTTTGTACAAAAACTTTGTTTTAAACCATAAATAACTTCCATGGGCCTCTCCTTGAGTTGTAAGCCCTATACCTCTGTTTTCAAAATCATTTATTTGTTTTTTAACTGGTACTAAGAGGAGCATTATTCCCGGTGAAACTGCTCTAAAACCACTTGGGCCTCTCTTTGAGTTATAAGCCCCAAACTTTCTTTTCTTTTTAAACAAAATTCTTTTAATTCAAATTCAAATTCAAAGTTTTCTCAAAACTTTCTTCAATTTCTTGAAACCCTAATCAATCATACAGTTGTATTCAATACAATAGATCACAATACACTTGGGCTTCGTCTCAGAATGTAAGTCCCAACATCTTCTTTTTTTAATGCATACTTGTTTATATACCTGTTAATTCATTTATCTGTATATACTTATGCATATCTGTTTAGAGTTTACCCAGCAGTTAGGTCTACACTTAGGTCAAACCAGAGGTTACTTTCAACATAGTCAAAACTAATTCCCCAGAGGAAATTCCCTATACAGTCTGCCTCCTCTTGGGCTTATTCAATATGGAACAGAGAAAGGTATTATTCCCGGTGAAACTTTTCTCAAGACTGTTAAAACTTAGAAATATATATATGTATACAAGAAATTCATTTCCCCAGAGAGGATTAATTTTCAGTGAAACCTCTCTTGAATTTCTTCAAACCTTAGAACTCTTCAACAAAGAAAGGACTAGTTCCCGGTGAAACCTTTCTTGAAATTTTCTTTGGTTTGGACCCACAGGCTTCCTAGAAGTATCCCCAACCTCCTCTTGGGCTTAGTACAAGGACCAACAGGCTTCTTAGAAGTTCCCCCAACCTCCTCTTGGGCTTAGTACAAGGACCCACATGCTTCCTAAAAGCATAGGATAGAAATTAGTCATCTCTACTAGTTTAATCCCCAAGAGAGTCAAATTTCTAGAACATCAGACCATTCCAGGGTTGATCTTCATCCCTTAAACCAAAAGCCTCCTCTTGGGCATCATACAAAGACCCCTTTCTACACTAGAGCCTACCACTTCTTGAGAGACTTGGACAGTCTCAGCCTCCTATTGGGCTTCATACAAGTAGACTTGGAAAGTCTGATGTCCTTTTGGATCTCACACAGAGACTCTCAAGTTTCCTAAAAGCACAGGAAAAACCCTGATCATACACAAATCTCCAGCAGAGTTAAGACCCTAAACAAGGATTAAACTTTCACCTTAAAAATCTCCCAACCAGGGTCAATCAACCATTAATAAATCCCCAATAGAATCAGAGCCTCATGGCATCTAACTCTCCAACTCTTCCCTGATTCCCAGCAAGAGTAAATCCTTTGGATTCCCCAATACAATTTAAACCTGCTCCTGTATTTTCATAAATCCTCAGCAAGAGATATCCTCCTCTTAGGCTTCATATAAGAATTTCCCTAGTCAGCCTTAATCTTGGGCTTTGTACAAGACAGATAAAACTCTCCCCAGTGGAGTCAGTTTCCTTTAGCTTCAACTTTGGGCTTTGATCAAGGCACATAAAAAATTAACATCCCCTTAGATGAGACCGTGATTTCTCTATGTAGGAAGATACATCTCCTATACATCACATATCAAAACAAACAATCAAAAACCTTTTTCCAGATAATTACTGTAAGAGGCACACTTGTTGATTCAAAATCCAAGTTGGAGTCCTTCATTTATCCTGGCTAAAATCTCTCTTTCATCTAACTTCTATAAGTGGCAAGCCTCTGTATCCCTAACATCCAAACCAATGTCCCTCTCTTAGCATGAAAGATTCATAAAGGGAAAAGTGGCATTGCTTTACACTGAGTTAAAGCTTTCTTCCTTCATGACATCACCCTTATAAAGAAAATTATGGCATTGTTGGATTCTACATATCCCAGTTAAAGTAATTTCCCTTATAATCCACATTTGTGATGAATAATTGAGATGTCTCTCTTTAGAGATGACAAATTCTCTCTCAGACCACCTATTAGCTTCAATCTTGGGCTTTGAACAAGACACAAACATCCTTTTAGCTTCAATCTTGGGCTTTGAACAAGACACCACATATCTTTCCTCCCATAGAAATAGGAGGAACTACGTTTGCTCTGATTTCCCAGAATCTCTTTACGGGAATACGTAGGCATAAGATTGCGAAATCTTAGCGAGCACACAAACCAAAAATCTTAGGTCCAGTACCTTCCCAAAAACAACAGAAAACCCAAAAACAACCAAAAACATTCTCTCAATTCTCCCAAAGGAGAAACTTTCCCAAACCACAACAGATAAACATGAGAAAGCATTCTAAGTTAACAGAAATACATGCAATAAAAAGTTCCTATGGATTACCATAAATACATTAGGTGTTAAAAGCTTCCCTTTGTATTACCAGACCCCGATCCCCGATCTCTTAGCATTTGTTAAAGAAAAAATTTGCGTGCAAGGTTAGTTTTAGATATCTTCCCTTTCCTTTCCAGCTTCATAGGATAAATAAGAAATCATAAAGTAGCACCCAAATCCAATTTGTGGTAAGGTGGTTGCGTCACCGACAAAAATCACACGCTACAGAAAAATGGCGACTTTGCTGGGGACTATTTTTAGGATTAGAGTTCCTAAGAGGTCTAGGCCTTACTTTGCATTTATTTTGCTGTTTATTTACTTTCTTTCTCTGGTTTATATATTCTGTCACCTTACTTGATACACGTGTTTAAACTACCGTTATCTAGGAATGCGATTGATACGTATGTGGTGAGTCTGAGAGAACATTAAGATAAGTGGTGGCGTCTCCAAGAATCCCGACCAAGTTAACCTGGCAGTCCACCGAATCAGTGGAGGTACCCGTGTGGACTTGCTAATGTTGAATAAACTCCTGATGGAGAAAGCTCTATACTTTGCCAGTATAGGAAATATAACTCCTTTCGAGGATGTATTTGTTCTGCTCATGTACGAGTTATTCCTCTTTCCCAACATTGGCGACTTCGTCGACACCAATGCTGTTAAGATATTCTTGATTGGGAACCCAGTCCCAACCTCACTCGCGGATGCTTATCATTTTGTACACTTATGGAATTTGTACAGTGGAGGGATGATCACATGCTGTGTACCAATACTCTACAAATGGTTTATTTCCCACTTGCCTAAGTCTGCTGCTTTTTGGGATCACAAGAGTGATCTGTGATGGTCGCAGAAGATTATGTCTCTTACCAATTCAGACATAGATTGATACAATCGGATTTACGAAGGGATAAAGATCATCGACAGATGTGGAAATTTCCTCAATGTACCCCTCATTGGTACTAAAGGAGGGATCAACTATCATCCAATTTTAGCTCGCCGCAAACTTGGATACCCGATGAAGAATATCCCACATAATGCTCATCTGGAAGGTCTTTTCCTTAAGGAAGGAGAAAATGACAAGGCACTAAAGAAAGAAATAGTACATGCCTGGCAACATATTCACAGAAAGGGAAGATAGTCCCTAGGAAGGCCAAGTTGTACATCTGCAGAACCTTATCTCCACTGGGTAAAAACTAGAGCTATCAAACTAAGGATGCCTTACCCTCGCCAAGAAGTTTTTCCCTTAAAGGAATCTGTCCTTTATTTCATTTCTGATGCGGAAAAACTCCAGGTCGCTCTCAACAAAGTCCAATGTGAGAGGAACTCTTGGAAGACCAAATACCAAATCCTTAATTTGGAATGTACCAAGATTCAGGAACTGCTAAAGGAAAAGGATGCTCTGATTGAGATATTAGAGTAGCATGCCATAGAAAGTCAGGAGGAGCGGAGAAATGTACTCACTCATTTCACTTGGCAAAGGATCGGCGAACCGACAACGGCTGAAGGAGCCCAATCAAAGAAATGAAAAGTTCAGGAACCAGCATCTGAGCTCTCCTCAGAGAGAACTCAAGATCCATAGGCCTAATTTTCTTTCTCATACTTTGTAAAATATTGTACTTTTCCTTGTAAAATACTGCAATATTTCGAGTTCAATAAAAGGGTCTCCCCCGTTGTGTGATATTTGCAATATAATTGTTGAAGTTTCTTTTGAAAACAAAAACTAAAAAAAATATATCATTCTTTGCATATTATTCATCATTTTCACATAACACATCTTTGTCTTTGAGTCTCACATATGTGTCGCACTCTAGAGTCAAACTGTCTCATTCGTACAATACTCGGGCCAATCGACAAAAGAAAATGGACGATCTCGAGGAAGAGAACAGAGAGATGAGAGAAGAAATCAATGCTCTGAATGAGAGTTTGGAGAAACTCCACGATACCATGCAATCCCTGGCAGTAGCCCAGGAACAACAACATCAAAGGACTGTGATCTCAGAGATTACATCCACACCAGCATTTGAGACACCTAGCAGTCATCCTCAGTACAACATGCCTAAAGGTTTCCCCTGGGGCATGCCTCACAACTTTATACCTGAAGGATACATCCCACCGGTCACTGAAGACCCGGAAGTCATAGCAGGAACTGCCAGACCTGAAGGTTACAAAGTTTAGGTACATGAAGATGCAAAGGTCACAATAGAAACTCCTGAAGGTTACAAACTTCAGGTTACTGAAGCGCCAAGAGTTACCGTCGTAATGACTATACCATAACCAGTGGTACACACTATCCCGGAAGGACAGTTTCCGCAAGCGATTTCAGATGGAAACGAAGACGTATACGAAAGGATGAATGAGTTCCAGGAACAATTCTTGGAAATGCAAAAGGAACTGGATGCTATTCGTGGTTAATACTTATTTGGAAAAGACGCCGCCGACCTCTATTTGGTCTCGAATGTAAAGATCCCTCACAAATTCAAGGTGTCTATCTTTGAAAAATACAAAGGCAACTCTTTCCCTTAAAGTCATTTGGTGATGTACGCTCGGAAAATGTCTACCTTGACAGACAATCAACAACTACTAATCCATTACTTCCAAGACTGTTTAACCGATGCCACACTCAAATGGTACATGGGTTTAAACCGCACCAAGATCAGTACTTTTAGAGATCTCGACACAACCTTCGTTCAGCAGTATAAATACAACTTGGACATGGCACCAAATATGGACCAACTCAGAGCAATGTCACAAAAGGATAAAGAAATCTTCAAAGAATATGCTCAGAAATGGCGTGAAATCGCCGCCTAAATCTGTCTCCCTCTCGAAGAAAAGGAAATGAGAAAGATCTTCCTGAAAACATTGAGCTCGTTTTATTACGACCGAATGGTTGCCAGTGCACCCAGTGACTTCACTGAAATGGTGAACATGGGAGTATGCCTTGAAGAAGCAGTCTGAGAAGGACGATTGGTCAAAGATGCAAAGCCATCTAGCAGTACCAAAAGATACGGTAGTGCTTTCTAAAAGAAGAAATGGTAAGATATCAGTAATATCTCTTTGGGAAAGTAAAGGCGAAGGTATCATCCGGTAACAGCTGTAACTCCCGCTATCAACCTAGCGCCAGCTCCGACATATCAACCTCAGGTTGCTCAGAGCCAACCAAATCAATAACAGTATCAGCAAAGGCTGCAACAGCCTCTTCAGCAAGCTCGCCCGCAGTACAATAACAACAATCGTACTACACGACCATCAAGGTTCAACCCTATACCGATGTTGTACGCATAACTATTTCCTTTCTACTGGCCAAGGGACACGTTCAAACTAGGACGCCTCTCGTAGTACCAGAAAATCCACCTTTTTGGTTCAAAGCAAACCAAACTTACCCTTACCATCAAGGAGGATCAGGACATAACATCGATAATTGTCTCAACTTCAAGTCTGATGTACAAAAGCTCATCAATAACGGGGTTTTATCTTTCAAAGATACTAATCCAAATGTTCAGACGAACCCATTACCGCAGCATGGGAAGGCTACAGTGAATTTGATAGAAGGAGAGCTTGTCAACAGTTATGAAATTCACAATGTACGCTTACTAGGATCCAACCTGGTAAAGATGCATTGTAAACAGAGTGGGTACGACCATGTGCCATCTCACAACTATCATCAGTGTGATATCTGCTCCAAGGACAATCAAAAGTGTGCCATAGTACAAGCAGCTTTGCAAGAATAAATGGATCTGGGCTGGATTCAGGATCACAGGATTCGTGAAGTAAACATGGCCCATGCACATCCCAACATTTTTCAGAACCACATTATCCGTGCAATGAACGTCAATTTAGTGGCAATGCATTCAAGGAAAAGTCAGTATTATAATTTACCGCGACACAATTACAACACTTGGCCAATCTGCTCAAAAGATAATCAGGGATGCTCTTTTGTACAAGAGGCCCTCCAACGTCAAATGGATTTTGGATGGATCCAAGACTACCATAAAAGAAGTGATCATCAAGTCAATATGGTTCAAATCTTTGACATACGCTTAATGAATACCAGTATAGTGGAATTGCATGCTAAGTAGGTCAAACTTGGTTTTCTGGCCTCGCACCATTATCAAGACTGCAAAGAAAGCTACGAAAATGACCAAGGGTGTGCGCTTGTGCAAAGGACTCTTAAACATCTGTTGGACCACTGGTGGCTTCCGATCTACCTGGATGAAGACACACAACAAGTTAGCATGACTGATGGGAATCCAGGTAGACACCAAAGTCGTGATGTCCACTCAATAGAAACAGATCTAGTAAGGATGCACTGCATACAAAGCGAATATGGTCAGGTACCACCTCGTATTATGAACGCTATGGAGTATGCTCGGAAAATAATCATGGATGTTATCTAGTGCGAGCAGCCCTCCAACATCAGTTAGACCGAAAATAGATTTAATCATGTTCGAATTCTGAATCAATCAACATGATACAAGATTACATCCATTTTCAAAGCAAAAACACTGTCATAATCTCCAATCATGGAATAACCAAGGATGTTTGTGCCGTAATTCCTCTGCTCGATAAGTCAAAAGTCTCTCTTGGCAATAGAAGAATTCCAAACTTAGAGCTGATTGAGGTGGACTACGATGGTCAAAAGGCCCAAAAAGCCCTTGTGGTCATCTACTTGCCAGGTCCGATACCGTACAAATCAGAAAAGGCTATCTCGTACAAGTACGGTGCAACGACCATAGAAAATGGAAAAGAAACTCCATTACCCTCAGTTGTTAACATTACCGACATCAGTAGAGTTACCCGGAGCGGTCGAATCTTCAATGGAGGAGTTGGAGAGCCTACCAAAGAAAAGGAACCTAAAGTCGAAGTTCCTAACCAACAAATCGGTCAATCCAGTAATCCAGAACTTGTAAAGAACAACGATGAAATGTTGAAGCTCATCCATAAAAGCGAGTACAACATTGTGGATCAATTGTTACAAACTCCGTCTCAGATCTCTGTGTTATCCCTCCTGCTTAGTTCAAAAGCTCACAGAGAAGCTACACAGAGAGTTTTAGAACAAGCCTTCATGGAGAAAGATGCGACAGTCGGTCAATTTGACAACATCATCTCCAACATCACTTCTTGCAACAAATGGGATTCAGTGATGAAGAACTTCCACAGGAAGGCAAGAACCATAATATGGCACTCAATATCACAGTCAATTGCCAAGACGATGCTCAAGCCGTCATACTGGTAGACACAGGTTCATCATTAAATGTCATGCCAAGGTCAACTCTGGTTCGAATTTCTTTTCAAGGAACTCCGATGAGAGGTAGTGAGATCATCATCAAAGCCTTTGACGGATCCAAAAAAAGGGTTATCTTCCCATAACCATAGGTCCTCACACTTTCCAAGTCACTTTCTAGGTCATGGACATCCGAGCAACATACAGCTGTTTATTAGGAAAATCTTGGATACACGAAGTCGGGGCAACCACTTCGACACTTCACTAAGAATAACAAATTAGTCATGGTATGCAGAGAGCAAGCCTTAATCGTGAGCAACTTATCATCATTCTCCTATGTAGAACCAGAGGAGGTTGTTTGAACTCAATTTCAAGCACTCTCGGTGAGCAATGAGAATCGCCAAGAAAGAGGGAGTCGATTTCCTCATACAAGGATGCTCTCAAAGTAATGGGGAGTGGCGGAAAAAAAGGATGGGGACAGATTATAATTCCTACGGATAACAAGACAAGAAAAGGTCTTGACCTGTACCCAGACTACAAAGAAGGATGAAAGTTTTCGTCCCATTCAGGATTTCTTTCACAGCGGAGGCTTCTTCCACCCAGTATCTCAAGAATTCCACACCATCAATCGAAATAACTCCTCTGATACGGATGAGGAGTGGGAGTCTTATCTCAACGATGAAGGTTATATATATCTCAGGGAGAAACGTACCCACCCTTCTGCTCTCCAAAGCAGAGCCTAAGATATATACCAAGTTTAGACGTCAGAATGATCTATGGAGATTGTGATCCCAAAGGATCCCGTGCTCCACCCAACTCATTAGAGGAAGACAATATGATGAAAGACAACTTTGACTACGACTATTATGATCCCCTGGATGACTTGCCTATCTGGAAGCCATACGCGAAAGACTCGGGGAAAAAGAGTTAGCCAGACAATGCCTATCAGCTGAGTAATCTTGAAATGACTACCCATGTTCCCACAGAGTCATGGAATCCTTACTCAGAACATTCCGAAAATATTCAACACCGTGGTGATAATTTGCAAAGATTGCAGGACAAGAATTCATTAACTATGTATTTCTTGAGGTCAACGTCATTGAGGAAGATGACTCATCTATGCCCACAAAAACATGGGATACCTTGGGACAGCCAAGCGACAAGTATGACTTTCTAGTCAATACACTGCTCCCGAAAGCTTTTGCATCAGATACGAGCACATCCAGCCAACTGGATGGGGAGATCCTCTTGAGAGCGAAAATACTATGGAAGATGTGATAGAAGAGTCATCTTATGATAACTCTGCATGGGAAGAAGATGTGAGGGCTAAGGTCTTTCATCTATTTCAGTTTTAATGATGTCAACAAATAAGCTAGGCATTAGATTGTAATTTGAGCGGTATCACTTCATTGTCAGGCAAATTACATCTAACCATCGAGTTTCATGTGTCTAAACATATAGGAAGGGTCTACACACTTTCTACATGTGCATGATCATGATATTAATGTTTGGTGTGCATGAATCGAGTCTTAGTTGGTCAAAATGTGCAAAAAATGAATTTCTGAGGTTTTTGCAGGTTCATGAGTCGACACATAGCAAGCATGAGTCGACTCATGCTAGTTGGAACAAATTTTGTGAAAAGTTCGGGTTAGCGCATGCCGACCATGGGTCGACGCATGCTGCTGGGATTTTGAAATTATGCAGTTTTAGAAATTCATGAGTCGACGCATGGTCAAGATGGGTCGACGCATGGTCGCCTATTTTGCATAGACACTTCCACGGGTCAGCGCACGCCGACCCTTTTTAAAGTATGAGTCAACCCAAACATGCCTGAAATGATTTTTCTGCTTAAATTTTTTCTGTAATTGCTGTTATAACTTTTGTGGGTCATATTATTCATTATAAATAGTCTGGTCATCTCACATATCAAAACATCATTAGAATAACACGAAACATGAAAATAGATGCCATTTTTCTCTTCATCTTCATCTTCTTCATAGAGTAAACAAACAATCACACATAATCATCTTTGTTTGTGTCGCCCATTGATCGAAGTGATAACATTCAGAATTTAGGAAGTGTATGATCTTCATTTTCTGGGTTGAGAGCTTGGTAGGTGTTTCTTGAATAAAATCCTAGGTTTTATCCTCCAATAATCAAGGTGATTTTGGGGGTTTTTGGCACAAACTGTTTCATTCCACAGGGATTCAGTCGTGCGAAGGTAACCAAAGAACAGAGTTCTCTTTCGGTTTAGTAGCTATAGTCGGAGGATCGTAGAAGAAAGGTTTGGGGATCGAATTGCAGAGAATTGAAGTCGGCCGAGTGAAGGTAGCTGAAGAACGGTGGTTTCTTGCAGTTTAGTAGCGTGGGACGGTGACTTGTTCTACCAAATTCGTGGCACTTGATTTGTCTCGAATCAAGGGAAGAGAAGGCTCTGCTTCAACGATCAAAGACGTTTGGGAGTTTGGATGTTCATAGTTCTTCTCTTGTAATAAACAATTTGCAACAACAATATATATATATATATATATATATATATATATATATATATATATATATATATATATATATCTCAATTCTAATTGTGGAGTTGGGGGCAGAGGTACCCAAAGCGAGGACGATTGGGGAACTGCCTAATCAAATCTAGTTTGTTCTATCTTTCCCTTAACTCTTTTACATTTCAGTTTATTCGAATTTGTGAAGTCGCAATTTATCAAAACTTATGTCGTAGTGTAATCTTGAGCTGAGAAACTTATTTGTTAAATTGATACAATTCCTTGAATTGTATCTTGGAGCAACTTTACATTACATTCCATAGAAATTCTGCACTTAGTGTGTTTAAGCACACCAAGTGTTTGATAATTTGTTTCAAAGCAAAATCGAACGCATTTGTCTTTAATTGTTTATCGATTCACCTCATTGGTTTGGATTAAGTATTAAGCAAGTAAACTTTGTTGATTGCGTTTCAATTTTGTGAATTGTTCTGAATTTTTCTCATCCGTATTCCATTCTTAATATTGCCGTGCATATCCGATCCTTTTAGTAGAAGGTTCGTTGTAGACGTGTGATTCAGTGGTTGCTTCCGTTAAACATTTTTAAAACCAAATTTTTGGTAACCATTTGCGTGTAAAACTCAAGGGATCTATTCAACCCCCCTTCTAGATCCATAGCCACCGTCTAACAAGTGGTATCACGAGCTCCGGTTTATCTGGTGCGTCGGTAAAACTTCTTGGATCATGGCGAACGAACCTAAAGGGGCTTATAATAGAGTTCCGATTTTTACAGGCAAGAATTACAGCTACTAGAAGGATTGTATGCGCGTCCATATAAAATCCATAGATCAGAAGGTTTGGAACGTTATTTTAAATGGTCCCATGGAAATTACAATGACCAATGCCGAAGGCATTGTCGTTCCCAAACCCGAAGCTCAATGGAATGAGGAGGACGAGAAAAAGTACAGCTATGATTGGAAGGCTCATAATATTTTGATCTCCTCATTGGGAGTTAATGAGTATTATTGTGTCTCTCATTGTGAGACGACCAAGGCCATGTGGGATGCTTTACAAGTAGCCCATGAAGGCACTAATGATGTTAAAATGGCCTGTATTAACACACTAATGCAAGAGTTTGATTTGTTTTACATGAAGCAAGGGGAAACCATTGCGGATATGCAAAAACGATTTACTCACATTATCAACAAATTACACGTGCTTGGTAAGCCAATTCCAAACGAGGTGGCTACTAACAAAATTCTTAGGTGTCTTAACAGGGAATGACAACTGAAGGTCACCGCGATCAAGGAGTCCAATAATCTAGCTACTCTAGACCTCACCACACTATTTGGAAAACTCGATGAGCATGAGCAAGTGCTCATTAGCCTTGATAAACATGAAAAGAGTATAAAGAAGGAGAAAACAAAAGATACGGAAAAGAAGTCGACTGCTCTTAAGGCTTCTTGTTCAAAGTCCGCATCTCAAGAGCAAAGTGATGATGAAACCAACAATGACGAAGATGATGACTCCGATGATGACATGAGCCTATTTGTGAAGAGATACAATAGATACGTTTGGAAGAATGAGTTTCAACACTCGGATAAAAATCTAGTCAAATTTAGAAGGCAAGCTAGAAATGAAGGCAACAAGAGTGACAAGTCGAGAGGGTCTTGTTTCAATTGTGGAAAGTCTGGGCATTACAAGCCGGACTGTCCATCACTCAAGAAAGACAAGGATAAGGATAAGAGTCGTCAACACAAAAAGTCAAATAAATCTAGACGAGCATACATCACTTGGAACGATAGCGAGTCGGAAAAAGATGACAGCTTAAGTGACGAAAGTGAATCCTTCAATCTTTGTGTTATGGCATGTCATAACAAGAAGAAAGAGGTAAAACACTCTAAATATGATCATTCTAATACTATGTCTCATTTAGAATTACAAAAGGCTTTTGATATGTTGCACCACGAGGCTAAGGAAGCTTTTCAACGCTTAGCTTCGAACAAAAAGATTTTTAAATACTTCGAGAAAAAGGTTTCCGATTCCGAAAAGAAATTGGAAGCTCTTAAAAACTCCATGGTGGATGCATCGAAAGCTAAGATGAATGAGAATAAGTCTCCATGGTTCAAGTTTAGGGGTTGTGATACTTGTCATATTTGGAAAAAAGAGGTGAGAACCCTTAAGGCCAAATTAGACAAGGCTCTTAAGCCTAAAATTACGTTTGCTATTGATCGATCACATTATCGAGAAAGTATGAACAATCCGTATCAAAAGTATACGTATGTGATTCGAGATAGAGATAGAAAAGGTAAATTCCAAATGAACCGTGATTGCCTATATTGTTGCAAGCCTGGTCATACTATTGCTAAATGTCATTTTAGAAGATTTCTTGTTCCAAAAGGCATTTATCAATGGTTGCCCAAGTGCGATCTTGGTTTCACATACCGCAAAGGACCCAATGAGAATTGGGTACCTACTCTCCCTTGATTGTCTTGTAGGTACAAAGTCTCGAGACCACCGAAAGAAGATGGGTTCTGGATAGTGGCTGCTCAAGACATATGACCGGAGACATATCTCTTTTCATCGACTTTGTGGTGAAGAAAAAGGGGTTTGTCACCTACGGAGATAACAACAAGGGACAGATTCTTGGTAAAGGTAGTGTATGCAACCCCTCATCTACTACTATCTCTGATGTACTTCTTGTGGAGGGCCTTAGACACAACCTTTTAAACATTAGTCAACTATGCGACAACAATTATAAAGTATCATTTTCAAAAGATTGTTGCATAATTGAAGATAGTGACAAAAAGGATGCGTTTAAGGGTGTGAGATTGAACAACGTCTATATGCTAGACTTGAACGAGGTATCGTTGAATGGTGACAAGTGTCTAGTCACTATGAATGAAGATTCATGGTTGTGGCATAGATGGTTGGGGCACATCAATTTTGATTTGCTTAACAAAATTGTCTCTAAAGACCTAGTCATCGGTTTGCCCAAAATCAAATTCACAAAGGATCATCTTTGTGATGCTTGTCAAATGGGGAAGCAAACAAGGATCTCTTTTAAATCTAAAAACATTGTTTCAACTATGAGATCCCTTGAGCTCCTCCATATGGACCTCTTTGGACCATCTAGGGTTAAAAGCCTAGGTGGTAACTATTATGGTTTTGTAATAGTCTATGACTTTTCTAGGTTTTGCCGAACTATTTTCCTAGCAAATAAGAGTGATACCTTTTCGGTCTTTGAACGATTTGCTAAGTTATCTCAGAACAAGTTAAACACAAACATTGGGTCAATTAGAAGTGACCATGGGGGTGAGTTTGAAATCATTTGTTTGAAGCATTTTGTGATTCCAACGGAATTGATCATAATTTTTCCGCACCACGTACCCCTCAACAAAATGGGGTAGCGGAACGTAAAAATAGAGTTTTGGAGGAACTTGGAAGGACTATGATCAATGATAGTGGACTACCAAAATAATTTTGGGCCGACGCCATAAGTACGACTTGTTATGTTTTGAATAGGGTGCTCATCTGGCCTATTCTAAACAAGACAATGTATGAGCTTTTAAAAGGGCATAAGCCAAATATCTCTCACCTTCATGTATTTGGTTGCAAATGCTTTGTGTTAAACAATGGGAAAAAGACTCTTGGTAAGTTTGATGCCAATGCCGACGAGGGTATTTTTCTTGGATACTCTCAGTCAAGTAAAGCGTATAGAATTTATAATAAAAGGTTACGTATTGTTGAAGAGTTAGTGCACGTTACTTTTGATAAGTCTTATCCGAGAAATGTCGGAGAAGGTAGTTCTTTTCATGGTGCAGGTGTATCTTCTAAATACATACTCAAGGACACTGATAAGGGAACTGATCATCCTGAAGCTGTGCGTATTGAGGAGGAAAAGGATCACCAACCAATGAAGAGTGATGAGGATCATCCAACTAATGAAGGTGACCTTCCTCCAGCATGGAAGTCTTCCAAAGACCATCAAATCGACAATATCATCGGTGATATCTCTAAGGGAGTAACCACTCGCTATAAACTTAGTAACTTTTGTTATTTCGCTGCTTTTGTCTCCCAAGTTGAACCTAAAAACGCAAAGGAGGCGTTACTCGATGAGCATTGGTTTTTGTCAATGCAAGATGAACTAAACCAATTCAAGAGAAATGAGGTTTGGGACCTTGTCCCCCCTCCGCGAGATCATCGAGTAATCGGCACCCGATGGGTGTTTAGGAATAAACTTGATGAAAATGGAGTAATAACACATAACAAAGCGCGACTTGTAGCGCAAGGCTATAACCAAGAGGAAGGAATCGACTATGAGGAAACTTATGCGCCGGTTGCCCGACTCGAGGCTATACGGCTTTTACTTGCTTATGCTTGCACTAAGAATTTCAAATTATTCCAAATGGACGTTAAAAGTGCTTTCCTTAATGGATATATAAATGAAGAGGTTTATGTTGCCCAACCTCCGGGTTTCGAATCCCATGAATATCCTGATCATGTCTACAAACTTAAATGTGCTTTGTACGAACTTAAACAAGCCCCTAGGGCTTGGTATGAATGTCTAAGAAAATTTTTACTTTATCAAGGGTATTCAAGAGGGAAGGTTGACACAACCCTCTTTATTAAACGTCAAGGAAAACATTTAATCTTGGTACAAATTTATGTTGATGATATTATCTTTGGGTCTACTAACATGACCTTGGTCAAGGAGTTTTCTAGTTTGATGCAAGGGGAGTTTGAAATGAGCATTATGGGGGAGCTTAACTATTTCCTCGGATTGAAAATCAAACAACTCTAAGAGGGCACATTCGTGAGTCAAACGAAATACTGTCTTGAGCTTCTCAAACGTTTCGACATGCTAAACCGTAAACCAATAGATACTCCAATGCCTACTTGTGCCAATCTTGATCGTAACGAAAATGGTAAGGATGTAGAGGTAAAGAAGTATCGAGGTATGATTGGATATCTTCTTTATCTTACCGCATCACGACCCGACATTATGTTCAGTGTATGCATGTGTGCGAGGTATCATGCACGTCCCTAGAAATCCCACTTAAAAGCAGTTAAGTGCATACTTCGATACCTTTCCGGTACTCCAAAGTATGGGCTGTGGTATTCCAAAGGTAGTGTTTGTTCCTTAGTTGGTTATTCCGATTTCGACTTTGTCGGGTGCAATTGGATAGGAAAAGTACTAGTGGCACGTGTCACCTTTTTGTAAATTCCTTGGTGAGTTGGCATAGCAAGAAACAGGTTTCGGTTGCTTTGTCAACAGCTGAGGCGGAATACGTTGCCACAGGCAGTTGTTGTGCTCAAGTCTTATGGCTTAAACAACAATTGCTTGATTTCAATTTAAAACTTGAGCGTATTCCCATTTTGTGCGATAACACTAGTGCGATAAACCTGACTAAGAACCCTGTATTACATTCACGCACAAAGCATATCGAAATACGCCAGCATTTTCTTAGGGATCATGTAGAGAAAGGTGATGTGATCTTTGAGCATGTTGATACTAAAAATCAACTTGCTGACATTTTTACAAAACCGTTAGCCACTGAGCCTTTCTTTCACATCCGTAGGGAACTTGGAATTCTCGATATCTCAGATCGTGTTTGATAATCCTTTAAGATAGTGATCTTCACATATATACATGCTTGTTTATTCTTTTAACTAACAATGCAAAGAGATATTTAGCTATATGCGAGGGCTCTTATCGTCAAGGGTGATCAGGGTAATATCGTTCCGATTCATAGATGTTTAACATATTTTGTGCCATGTTAAGTACCTTAAACTTGATGTTTATTGCATTTTGAGCACATATTGTTCATGTGGATGTTTGTTCTATGTGTGTGCATGTTTATTTATCTTATTTTGGAACCTTTGTATGCAAAAACATGAATTTTTCCATTTTATACTTGGTTGGGTTGACCAAAGCACATCATGGGTTAACTCAAGAATAGTCCAATTTTTCAAGAGAAGTTGCATGTTGTATGACTTGTTCTTTTCTTGCATGATGTTTTGCTTTTGCTTTTCATTTAGGACTATGTTACTATTTTGCACTATTATGGAATGAATCGTGTTTGCTTCTTATGTTCCGTATTTATCCGTTTCAAGTATTACATTAACTGTATCATATGTGGATGCATGTTAGTGTTGCCGTGTTGCAAATTTGTGAATGAACCCTTACTTGTTATATTGATATCTTTGTGACCATCTTCTATTCTTCTTTTTGATGTTGTCAAAGGGGGAGAAGGATACTAGCAAACAGAAATTACCAAAGTAGCAGACATTAAAATGTTAAAGACAGGGGGAGCTTGTCAGTCCTCAAATTACAAATCAAGAGAAAGCTAAACAGTGTTGCCATCATCAAAAAGGGGGAGTATGTGAGGGCTAAGGTCTTTCATCTATTTCGGTTTTAATGATGTTAACAAATAAGCTAGGCATTAGATTGTAATTTAAGCGGTATCACTTCATTGTCGGGCAAATTGAATCTAACCATTGAGTTTCATGTGTCTAAACATATAGGAAGGGTCTACACACTTTCTACAAGTGCATGATCATGATATTAATGTTTGGTGTGCATGAATCGAGTCTTAGTTGGTCAAAATGTGCAAAAAATGAATTTCTGAGTTTTTTACAGGTTCATGAGTCGACGCATAGCAAGCATGAGTCGACTCATGCTAGTTGGAACAAATTTTGTGAAAAGTTCAGGTTAGCGCACGCCGACCATGGGTCGACGCATGCTGTTGGGATTTTGAAATTATGCAGTTTCAGAAATTCATGAGTCGACGCATGGTCAAGATGGGTCGACGCATGGTCGTCTATTTTGCATAGACACTTCCACGGGTCAGCGTACGCCGACCCTTATTAAAGTATGAGTCAACCCAAACATGCCTGAACTGATTTTTCTGCTTAAATTTTTTCTGTTATTGCTGTTATAACTTTTTGTGGGTCATATTATTCATTATAAATAGTCTGGTCATCTCACATATCAAAACATCATTAGAATAACAAGAAACGTGAAAATAGATACCATTTTTCTCTTCATCTTCATCTTCTTCATTGAGTAAACAAATAATCACACATAGTCATCTTTGTTTGTGTCACCCATTGATCGAAGTGATAACGTTCCGAATTTAGGAAGTGTATGATCTTCATTTTCTGGGTTGAGAGCTTGGTAGGTGTTTCTTGAATAAAACCCTAGGTTTTATCCTCCAAGAATCAAGGTGATTTTGGGGGGGCGAGTTTGGCAGAAACCGTTTCGTTCTACAAGGATTCAGTCGTGCGAAGGTAACCGAAGAACGGAGTTCTCTTTCGGTTTAGTAGCTACAGTCGGAGGATCCTAGAAGAAAGGTTTGGGGATCGAATTGCGGAGAATTAAAGTCGGCCGAGTGAAGGTAACTGAAGAACGGTGGTTTATTGTAGTTTAGTAGCGTGGGACGGTGACTTGTTCTACCGAATTCGTGGCACTTGATTCGTCTCGAATCAAAGAAAGAGAAAGCTCTGCATCAACTATCAAAGACGTTTGGGAGTTTGGATGTTCATAGTTCTTCTCTTGTAATAAACAATTTGCAACAGCAATATATATATATATATATATATATATATATATCTCAATTCCAATTGTGGAATTAGGGGCAGAGGTACCCAAAGCGAGGACGATTGGGGAACTGCCTAATCAAATCTCTTTTGTTCTCTCTTTCCCTTAACTCTTTTACATTTTAGTTTATTCGAATTTGTGAAGTTGCAATTTATCGAAATTTCGGTCGCAGTGTAATCTTGAGCTGAGAAACTCTTTTGTTAAATTGATACAATTCCTTGAATTGTATCTTGGAGAAGCTTTACATTACATTCCATAGAAATTCTGCACTTAGTGTGTTTACGCACACCAAGTTTTTGATAATTTGTTTCAAAGCAAAATCGAACGCATTTATCTTTAATTATTTATCGATTCACCTCATTGGTTTGGATTAAGTATTAAGCAAGTAAACTTTGTTGATTGGGTTTCAATTGTGTGAATCGTTCTGAATTTTTCTCATCCGTATTCCATTCTTAATATTGTCGTGCATATCCGATCCTTTTAGTAGAAGGTTCGTTGTAGACGTGTGATTCAGTTGTTGCTTCCGTTAAACATTTTTAAAACCAAATTTTTGGTAACCATTTGCGTGTAAAACTCAAGGGATCTATTCAACCCCCCCTTCTAGATCCATAGCCATCGTCTAACAGAAGACTCCAATTATCCTACTCCTCCAGAAATTAGTGTCATTTATGAAGACAAACCAAGAAGGGAAGTACCAAACTTTGTGATTCACAGAGGAGTTCGTCGCCATTGGGTTGCAGTTGATGTCTCGAAAGTCGTTCATAAGGCGAAGTATTTAACATCTTTGTTTTAAACCTTTCACTTTGCCCAGGTGAAATGAATGTTTTATAGGGCTTACTTTTCTGTAAATGTTCCTCTCCGCTTCGCCCAAAGCGGCAGAGTTTTGTTTTATAGGGTTGTGTTTCAAGAATCGACAAATCATGAATAAATAATGTCATTCTGAATTTCAGCATTCATTTCTATTTTCACTTTTCGTTTTTTTTTTCTTCAGAAAATGGTGTTCCTAAAAAACAACTCAAAATAAAAATAAGCATTTTGAGAAAATACACTGCACACACTCTTGCTTTCTCTCTGTCTTTTCTAAAAGAGGAATCATCACGTCATGTAGATTGCTTGTTTTAAACCCCAATGAAACATACGATGCAATGCCTTCTCCAAACTTTGAATTCCCGGTATTTGAAGCTGAAGAAGAAGAGAATGAAGAAATTCTAGAAGGGATCTCCCGACTGCTTAGGCAAGAGGAAATGTCTATTGAGTCTCACAAAGAGCCATTGGAAACGGTCAATTTAGGATCAGAAGAAGAAAAGAAAGAAGTTAAGATTGGAGCACTGCTCAGTCCAACTGTCAGAAAAGACTTGATAAAATTTCTCAAAGAGTTTCCAGATGTATTTGTTTGGTCCTATCAGGACATGCCAGGGTTGGATACCAGCATCGTGGAACACCACTTACCACTGAAACCAAAATGTCCTCCAGTGAAACAAAGACTGAGAAGGACTCATCCAGATATGCCATCAAAATTAAGGAGGAAGTGTAGAAGCAGATCGACACAAGTTTCCTTGCCACCTCAAAATATCCTCAATGGTTAGCCAACATAGTACCAGTTCCGAAGAAAGATGGAAAAGTCAGAATGTGTGTGGACTACAGGGATCTGAACAAAGCAAGTCCAAAGGATGACTTCCCCCTACCACATATTGACATGCTGGTAGATAGCACAGCGAAATTCAAAGTCTTCTCCTTCATGGATGGATTTTTGGGCTATAATCAAATCAAAATGGCACCGGAAGACATGGAGAAAACTTCATTCATCACCCCATGGGGCACCTTTTGTTACAAGGTAATGTCGTTCGGTCTGAAGAACACGAGGGCAACCTATCAAAGGGCCATGACAACTCTGTTTCATGACATGATACACAAAGAGATTGAAATGTACGTCGATGACATGATTGCCAAATCTAAAACAGAAGAAGAGCATGTGGAACACCTATCAAAGTTATTCGAGCGTCTGAGAAAATACAAACTCCGCCTGAATCCTAATAAGTGCACATTCGGTGTTCGCTCAGGAAAAATATTAGGATTTATCGTCGGCCAAAAGGGAATTGAGGTTGATCCCAAATGCCTTCACAGAAGACTGAAAAACATGTCAGAGGATTTTTAGGACATCTGAATTACATCTCAAGATTCATATCCCTCATGACCGTGACATGCACGCTGATCTTCAAACTACTCAGAAAGAACCAAAGCCGTGTATGGACAGAGGACTGCCAAAAAGCGTTCGATAGCATCAAAGAATATCTGTTGAATCCACCTATTTTGTCTTCTCCAGTGGAAGGAAAACCACTGATCATCTACTTAACAGTCTTGGAAGACTCCGTGGGCTGTGTGCTTGGCCAACAAGACGAGACAAAGAGAAAATAATCTGGCATCTATTACTTAAGCAAGAAGTTCGCGGAATGTGAAACTCAATACACTATGCTCGAGAAAACTTGTTGCGCTCTGGTTTGGGCAGCCAAACCTCTTCTCCAGTACATGATTTGTCACACTACTTGGTTAATATCCGAAATGGATCCGATCAAGTATGTCTTTGAAAAGCATTCTCTCACGGGAAGGATTGCCCGTTAGCAGATGTTGTTATCAGAATACGACATCGAGTATCATGCTCAAAAAGCCGTCAAAGGAAGTATTTTAGCTGATCATTTGGCTCATCAACCGATTGACGATCAGGAATCAGTTGAATTTGATTTCCCAGACGAAGATGTCATGTACCTGAAAATGAAAGATTGCGATGAACCGCTACCCAGTGAAGGGCCAGAACCAGGTTCCCAATGGGGACTAATATTCGACGGAGCTGTCAATACTTACGGAAACGGAATTGGGGCAATCATCATAACACCTCAGGGTACCCATATTGCTTTCACTGCCATATTAACATTCAAATTTACGAACAATGAGGCCGAGTACGAAGCATGTATCATGGGTCTCGAAGAAGCCATTGACCTAAGGATAAAGAATTTGGATGTGTATGGTGACTCAACCCTGGTTGTAAACCAGATCAAAGGAGAGTGGAATACATACCAATCAGGATTGATTCCTTACAAAGACTACGCGAGAAGGTTGTTACCATTCTTCAACAAAACCGAGTTTCATCATATCCCTCGTGAAGAAAATCACATGGCGGATGTATTGGCTACTCTATCCTCCATGATTAGTGTGAGTCAATGGAACGACTTACCTAAGATTTACATAATGCGCCTTGATAGGCCTGCTTACATCTTCACAATTGAAGCAGTCATAGATAACAAACCATGGTATCATGATATCAAGTGCTTCTTTCAAAGACAAGAATACCTGCATGGGGCATCAAGAAAAGATAGGAAGACTCTCAGAAGTCTATAAAAGAAACTTCGACATGGTTTTGCTCAGAAGCGTAGATAGACAAGAAGCAAACATGTTAATGAAAGAGATTCATGAAGGATCCTTTGGCACTCATGCCAATGGACATATAATGACAAGAAAAATTCTGAGAGCAGGATATTATTGGTTGACAATGGAATGTGATTGCTACAAGTACATGAGGAGGTATCACAAGTGTCAGATATACGCTGACAAAATCAATGTACTGCCAACGTATCTCAAAGTTCTTTCTTCTCAATGGCCTTTTTCTATATGGGGAATCGACATGATTGACATGATTGAACCCAAAGCTTTAAATGGACATCGGTTTATCTTGGTAGCCATTGACTACTTCACCAAGTGGGTCGAAGCAGTGTCATACACCAATGTAACCCGACAAGTGGTGGTCCGATTTATTAAGAACAATCTCATCTACTATTATGGTGTTCCAAGCCAGATCATTACGGATAACGGATCCAACTTGAACAACAAGATGATGAAAGAGTTGTGTGCTGAATTCAAGATTGAACACCATAACTCATCTCCCTATCGGCCTAAAATGAATGGAGCGGTAGAAGCGGATAACAAGAATATCAAGAAGATCATTCAGAAGATGGTTGTGACCTACAAAGATTGGCATGAGATGCTGCCCTTTGCTTTTCACGGTTATCACACATATGTCCGCACCTCAACAAGGGCAACCCTTTTCTCTATAGTATATGGCATGGAAGCAGTGCTCCCCATAGAAGTAGAGATACCATCAATTAGGGTATTGATGGAAGCCAAGCTAACAGAAGCTGAATGGTGTCAAAGCCGACACGATGAACTGAACCTAATAGAAGAAAAGAGAATGACGACTTTATGCCATGGTCAGTTATATCAACAGAGAATGAAGAAAGCATTCGACAAAAAGGCCCGACCTCATGTCTTCAGAGAAGGAGACCTTGAGCTCAAGAAGATACAATCATTTCTCACTGATTCCAAGGCAAATGGACTCCGAATTACGATGACCCCTATGTTGTTAAGAAAGCCTTCTCAGGTGGTGCCTTGAGACTTGCAACCATGGATAGAGAGGAGTTTACCTACCCCATGAATGTTGATGTAGTCAAGAAATACTTCGCCTAAATGAAAAAAAAAACGTCTCGGTGGATTGAAAACCTAAAAGGGCGATCCAGGAAAAAATTAGAGACATAACCAAAAATCATCCCGATGGATTGAAAACCTGAAAAAAAGCAATCCAGGCAAACATTAGGGATTCATGGCAAGTAACTATGTCCGACAAAATTGACTCCTCAGCGGTAACGTCATCCGTCAGGAAAACCTCAGTCAAGTTCACCTTCGACAGAAGCTCAGAATGTACAGAATTCAAAGTTGGTAGAAGGATAGCGGTCGTTATGTTTCAATGAAGCCCCTTTTCCTTTAAATTACCATTTTCTAAAGTTTGTAATGCTCCATGGGATCACGCATTCGGCTGATCACCATTCTATCAATAAAATTTTAGCCTGTGTGCCTTTTATTTGCAATTCTCAGTTATTCTACTTTACAAAATGACATTTTAGTATGATTGACGATTCTTGAAACAAAAAAATTGAATTTTTACTTGTCAAATTTATTTCCGCTTTTAAAACAAAGATGGCAATTTCTTTTTTGATTAATGAGCACAAAAAGGAATATCGACTGCTTCTCCGGTAGTGGTCTAACTTCAAAATAGAGAATCAAAAGTACTTCCTGAATAAAGGGTCAACTACTTCAAACGAAATGATCCATCTATCATCCCTGACAGAGTTCTCACCTCTGAAAACCAATTGTTGGTTTTTCTCCCTAGTAGGCTTCATCTCTAAAAAAAAAAAAGAGAAAAAAGGAAAACGAATTTTTGTCCCTAGCAGGTTTGTATCTTCGGAAATCGGAACGAATGCAGGATACCCTATTCCTGAGTAAACGTACAACTTTCAAAATCTCCAGAGATACCCCCATCTCCCAAAGTGACCGAGTATCTAGTTGAACTCATCGTCAGTCCGTATGTCATGTCTGTTTTGTCAGCATAAACATACATACATCATGCATGATTGATCCATATTCATACTCATATTCCATTATTATCACTCTGTTCATACTCATCCCCAAGAGATAAACGTGTTCTCTCTAATAGAGTTGTCATTTCTCCTTACCACGTCAGATAGGACAAAATTCCGGTCTAAGTTTTTTCCTAGTAAGGAAAATGTACCGTCTAAACGATCTCTCTCTCCAGTTTATTCTTGGATTGGAGTCTGTCCTCGGCCACTTTGATAACTTGAACCTATGAAAGACAAGAAGCCATTTGGATATACACATTTAGAACATCACTCTTCACCATTGAAGATGATATTTTGCTTTCCCGGATTAAAGAAAATCCCCAGAGAAAGCCTCTCAATGGAAGACTCTCGGCATTACGACAATTTCTCCCCGAAAAGAAAAATTGTTTTCAATGAAGTCATCAGCACCTCAAAATTGGATTACTTCACATGGCATTTCTCCGAAAAAGGTCTCGAAGAAAGGTATGATGTAACATCACCAAGCAAAAATAAATCTCTCAAGAGACTTGTTTTCCCTAGTAGGTCGACAAATGGCATCTCCACGGAGAAGTTTGGATACCTCTACAAGTTCAGACAATTGGTTCTTCCCAGCAAGTCTGACATCAAATCTTTTTCCATCAAATGGTGTCTCCCCAGTAAAACTCGGCGAGAAGTTTGATGAAGACTGCTATAAATAGCGTTCCTTGTCGAGGAAGGAACTCGACAAGAAGATACTAAGACCAGTTCCATGGTTGAAGACCAGGATCGAGGGGAAGTTTATTTCTTCAAGAAACTAAGACCAGTTCCATGGCTGAAGACCAGGATCGAGGGGAAGTTTATTTAAAAAAAACTAAGACCAGTTCCATGGTTGAAGACCAGGATCGAGGGGAAGTTTATTTCTTCAAGAAACTAAGATCAGTTCCATGGCTGAAGACCAGGATCGAGGGGAAGGTTATTAAAAAAAAAACTAAGACCAGTTCCATGGTTGAAGACCAGGATCGAGGGGAAGATTATTTTCAAAAGAAAACTATGACCAGTTCCATGGCTAAAGACCAGGATCGATGGGAAGTTTTACCGTTTTCTAAGTAACATTACTTAGCAAAAGAAGATGGATGCGCAAACCGCTACCATTCATAACCACAATCGAAATTTCGGGTATTCCGATATTTAATCCTCTTTTACCTTGAATGTCCGAATGTCTTCGTCATCACACCTTCAGGTCCAAGAAGATTAAATAGGGGAATCTGTCATACCCTAAATTTTGACCACACAATTTCCCATCATTGTGCAAATCATCACCATAATATGGATGTACCTTCATGCCTCATCAATCCTCTCAAAGATTGTTGAGCATTCACCTCAACCAAGAATTAGGGTTTTAGACCCCCTCAGAGCACTCAGACAAAGGATCAATTAAGAATGGACATGATCCTCAACTTGTCAAGTCTCTCAAACATCCATAAAGGATCAAGAGGTCTCACACATCAAGAATCAAGCACAAGAGTGCAACATTTCAAGTGGATTAAGCCTCAAGATCATTAGTGTCACCAAATCAGGGTTTTGGTTGATTAAGGCCTCCAGAGGGAAAATTTCACCTGGGCATGAGCCAACACATAAAAACATGATCCAAGAAGCTCAAAGGGACCTTATAGACCTAATCAAAAGTTCATAGTAGTCTCAGGGGATGCATTCATCAAAAATCAGGAATTAGGGTTTCTTGACCTAATTCACCCCTAAGTTGACTTTTGGAGGAAGGCATGAGCCAAGACCTTAAGAAGTGTTTTGAAGACCTCCAATACATCATATTGATCCATTTACAAGATTGGATTGATTTAAAGAACTTGTTTCATAAGAAAATACAAGGATTCAAATTGAACTGGACCAATTAGGGTTTTTTGATGAAAAGTCAATTGTACCTTTGACTTTAGACCAAGACATGATCCCAAACCTTGGGACATGATTCAAGACACTCTAAAACACCTATGGAATCCATCCATTACGTTTGAATTAGGTCAAGGACTTGATTTCATAGAGGATCACTAAGTTTGAAAATCATCTGACAAAAAGTCAACTATGCCAAAAATCAAGTTTGACTTTTTGAACTTATTGACAAACATGGCTACCCTAAGTCAAAAACAATGTTAACTCTTTGGATCATCATCCATCAAGAAAAATCAAGAAAAGTGGGGTTACTTGCAAAAGGGGCAACCATAAGATACTTGAAATTTCACTAAGTCATAAAAAAAGTGATTTCTACCCAACTTTGCAATGTCATAACTTCCAAACCACAAAGCCTTTTTTCTTCCATCCAAAGCTCAAATGAAAGCTCTCATTACATACTACAAGAATTTCAACTTTACCTCATTACAAATCCTCATGGATTTTGAGTTATGGATTGATCAAAATCACAAAAATATGAAAATGGTAATTTTTCCAACACTTAGTGAAATTTTGGACAGAATCTGTGTTGCATTTTCACCAACTTTGAGGCCATTTTTCATTATGATCCAAGATGATTCAAGACCAAAGTTAAACATCAAAGTTGAAGTATGTTATAGGGGATTTCCAAAAAGTACAAGAGCCTCCCATGGTTCAGCTTGAGCAAGGAGTTATAAACCTCCAAAAATGACGTTTTTCACCCTGCCCACACAAAGGCATGAAAACCAAACTTGTGCCACACGATTTTGTCACTCAAGTTTTGCCATTTTGCCAACTTTGTCATCTTCCAAAGCACAAAACATCTGATGACTCACTTGTTTCTTGATCAAGGAGGCAAGAATTTCAACTTGGCATGTGAAAACCATCATGACATGAAACTTGGAAATTCAAATTTAGCCAGGTAACATCAATAAAATACATTGAGGTGTCATGAACCAGACCATAACACTCCAAGGCAGTCAAGTTTCAAGTCTAAACTCTGAGCATTCAAACCTGCAGAATTGAATGGAGTCAAGATAAGAGAGTTGACTTGGAACTTTTGGATTATCCAAGTCAATGGCTACAAGCTACATTCCATTATCAACCTCCAATCACTATTGCTCCCAAAATAAAGTTGCTCTACTATAAATATAGGTTCTTTTTGATCAGTTTGAGTAAACCAAAGCATAACAACTCATGCTTTCCTTCCAATCACTCTAAAAAACCAGAATTTGCTTCTTTTTCAAGTCACTACCGAATTTTCAAATATGGATCAATTCCATCAAAACCAATCATCCCAACACTTCACATATATCATATATAGGTGATCCATAACCTCAAAACATATCTAGAACACCAGAATCACAAAGTCACCCCCCCATTTGCTCAAGCTTTTTGGCAAGGTTGCAGTTGAGGTGCCACAACAAGTTCTAGGTTATTTCAATCCATTCCAAGCTTCCAAACACCTTACATAAGGTCCATTGAAGCTGTCCAGATCATCACATAACATCTGTAACACCTACAACTGAGGATTCGATTTCCTCTTGCAGAGGTAAGCCTTACACTCTCAAAATCAATGATCCATGCATCATAAATGTGTTTTCAAGTTACAAACATATTTCTGCACTTATGTAGAGTGTTTCCCCTCAATCAATTGCTTTGTAGCTATCGTGTATAGGATTTCATAGTGTTCTTGTCGAAATTAGGGTTCATATGTTCATCTTTGATTTCTCACTCCACACTTAATATAAATGCAATTATTTTATATCACTGAAATCCTTGTTCAAAAACACACGACTTTCATGTTTACAAAAGTTAAAACCATTACGTATTGAGAGAGATATGTGAGGTTTTGCAAAACGGCCAAGGAGGGAGGTCGTGAGGAAGAAGATGACCGTTGGCACCATAATTTGAATTTTTGAATTTTTGATCATTTTCTTAATTGATTTCAAAAATTAATTTCTCTCTCAATTTTTATCATTTTTTATTGGTTCTTTTTTTTTTAAATTCACAAAAATGTTAAAATATTTTATTCTACAAACAAATCAAATTTATATTATTTATTTAATATAGTTTGAAATTTTGTAAATAATTTCATTTTATTTGTTTTTAAACATTTTTAAATGAAATTTCCACCTTGGTTTTTCAAATTCAAATGGATTCCGAGTTTTCATGTGATTAAACATGAATTTTCAAAACATTTTTCAAAGTTGACAACTGGTTTTTAAATATATTTTATATTTATATCATTTTTTTATTTAATTTCCTTTGAAAATTATATTTTTAAATTAAAATTAGGGTTTTTCTTAATTTTTATTTTTCAAACTTCATTTGAAACACTTTTGGGCCTCTAATAGAGTGTAAGACCCATCCCCTTTGTAAATATACCATTTTTGGGCCTCAGTCATTGTATAAGTCCCGATATGATTTTCAAAATAAACGGTGCGATCACTGCTTTTCATCTGGGCATCTTCTTGAGTTATAAGCCCCATCTCTTGTATAAAAATAAACTTTTGAGCCTCTAATATAGTGTAAGACCCACTCCTTCTTGTACACAAATAATTTGGGCCTTATTCATTGTATAAGTCCCTCTGTGGTTTTCAAAATCACGGCGCGATCGTCGCCTTTTCAAATAAATCATCTAGGCCTCTCCTTAAGTATAAGCCCCATTTTTCTTTATTTAAAAACAATTTTGGGCCTCTATTAGAGTGTAAGACCCAACCCTCTCTTTGTACAAAAATATTTTTCGGGCCTCTGCTGTAGTATAAGTCCCACAACGTCTTTCAGTATCGCAGTGCGATCAATGTTTTCAAATAAGTCATCTGGGCCTCTCCTTGAGTATAAGCCCTAATATTTTGTACAAAAACTTTGTTTTAAACCATAAAAAACTTACATGGGCCTCTCCTTGAGTTGTAAGCCTCATACCTCTGTTTTCAAAATCATCTATCTATTTTTTAACTGGTACTAAAAGGAGCATTATTCCCAGTGAAACTGCTCTTAAACCACTTGGGTCTCTCTTTGAGTTATAAGACCCAAATTTTCCTTTCTTTTTAAACAAACTTCTTTTAATTCAAATTCAAATTCAAAGTTTTCTCAAAACTTTCTTCAATTTCTTGAAACCCTAATCAATCATACAGTTGTAGTCAATACAATATATCACAATACACTTGGGCTTTCTCTCAGAATGTAAGTCCCAACATATTCTTTTTTTAATGCATACTTGTTTATATACCTGTTAATTCATTTATCTGTATATACTTGTGCATATCTGTTTAGAGTATCCCCAACAGTTAGGTCTACACTTAGGTCAAACCAGAGGTTACTTTCAACATAGTCAAAACTAGTTCCTTATAGGAAATTCCCTATACAGTCTGCCTCCTCTTGGGCTTATTCAATATGGAACAAAGAAAGGCATTATTCCTGGTGAAACTTTTCTCAAGACTGTTAAAACTTAGAAATATATATGTATACAAAAATTTTATTTCCCTAGAGAGGATTAATTCCCGGTGAAACCTCTCTTGAATTTCTTCAAACCTTAGAACTCTTCAACAAAGAAAGAACTAATTCCCGGTGAAACCTTTCTTGAACTTTTCTTTGGTTTGGACTCACAGGCTTACTAGAAGTATCCCCAGCCTCCTTTTGGGCCTAGTACAAGGACCAACAGGCTTCTTAGAAGTTCTCCCAGCCTCCTCTTGGGCTTAGTACAAGGACCTACAGACTTCCTAAAAGCATAGGATAGAAATTAGTCATCTCTACTAGTTCAATCCCCAAGAGAGTCAAGTTTTTAGAACATCAGACCATTCCAGGGTTGATCTTCATCCTTTAAACCAAAAGCCTCCTCTTGGGCATCATACAAAGACCCCTCTCTACACTAGAGCCTACCGCTTCTTGAGAGACTTGGACAGTCTCAGCCTCCTCTTGGGCTTCATACAAGTAGACTTGGAAAGTCTCATGTCCTTTTGGATCTCACACAAACACTCTCAAGTTTCCTAAAAGCATAGGAAAAACCCTGATCATACACCAATCTCCCGCAGAGTTAAGACCCCTAACAAGGTTTAAAATTTCATCTTAAAAATCTCCCAACCAGGGTCAATCCACCATTAACAAATCCCTAATAGAATCAGAGCCTCATGGAATCTGACACTCCAACTCTTCCCTCATTCCTAGCAAGAGTAAATCCTTTGGATTCCAAAATACAATTTGGACCTGCTCCTGGATTTTTACAAATCCTCAGTAAGAGATAGCTTTCTCTTAGGCTTCATATAAGAATTTCCCCAGTCAGCCTCAATCTTGGGCTTTGTACAAGACAGATAAAACCCTCCCCAGTGGAGTCAGTTTCCTTTAGCTTCAACCTTGGGATTTGATCAAGGCACACAAAAAATCAACATCCCCTCAGATGAGACCATGATTCCTCTCTGTAGGAAGATGCCTCTTCTATACATCACATATCAAAACAAACAATCAAAAACCTTTTTCCAAATAATTGCTGTAAGTGGCACACTTGTTGATTCAAAATCCAAGTTGGAGTCCTTCCTTTATCCTAGCTAAAATCTCTCTTTCATCTAACTGCTATAAGTGGCAACCCTCTGGATCCATAACATCCAAACCAATGTCCCTTTCTTAGCACGAAAGATTATAAAGGGAAAAGTGGCATGCTCTACACTAAGTTAAAGCTTTCTTCCTTCATGACATCACCCTTATAAAGAAAATTATGCCATTGTTAGATTCTATATATCCCAATTAAAGTAATTTCCCTTATAATCCACATTTGTGATGAATAAATGAGATATCTCTCTTTAGACATGACAAATTCTCTCTCAGACCACCTTTTAGCTTCAATCTTGGGATTTGAACAAGACACAAACATCCTTTTAGCTCCAATCTTGGGCTTTGAACAAGACACAAACATCCTTTTAGCTCCAATCTTGGGCTTTGAACAAGACACAAACATCCTTTTAGCTCCAATCTTGCTCTGATTTCCCAGAATCTCTTTACGGGAATACGTAGGCATAAGATTGCGAAATATTAGCGACCACACAAACCAAAAATCTTAGGTCCAGTACCTTTCCAAAAACAACAGAAAACCCGAAAACAACCAAAAACATTCTCTCAATTCTCCCAAAGGAGAAACTTTCCCAAACCACAACAGATAAACATGAGAAAGCATTCTAAGTTAACATAAATACATGCAATAAAAGGTTCTTAGGGATTACCATAGATACATTGGGTGTTAATAGCTTCCCTTTGTATAACCAGACCCCGATCCCTGATCTCATAGCATTTGTTAAAGAAAACATTTGCGTGCAAGGTTAGTTTTAGATATCTTACCTTTCCTTTCCAGATTCATAGGATAAATAAAGAAATCAGAAAGTAGCACCCAAATCCAATTTGCGGTAAGGTGGTCGCGTCACCGACAAAAATCGCATGCTACACCACGACATTAGCTTTACTGGGATGATAGTTCAAGCCAAAATCATAATCCTTTAAGAATTCTAACCACCTTCTTTGTCTCATATTCAACTCCTTCTGATCAAACAGATACCTTAAGCTTTTATGATCACAATACACTTTAAATTTGGAACCATAAAGGTAGTGCCTCCAAATTTTCAATACGAATACCACTGCAGCTAATTCCAAATCATGAGTTGGATAATTACTCTCATGGACCCTTAACTGTCGTGAAGCATAAGCCACAACCTTACCATTCTTCATTAACACCCCTCCTAAACCCATCAAAGAAGCGTCGTAGTACACCACAAACGGTTCATTTGGTTCAGGTAGAATCAAAACTGAAGCTGTAGTCAATCTCTTCTTCAGCTCAATGAAACTCTTCTCGCATTGAACATCCCACACAAAGGCTTTACCTTTGCAAGTCAACTGAGTCAACAGAAGTGCCAACTTAAAAAATCCTTCAATAAACCTACGGTAATAACCAGCCAAGCCCAAAAATCTTCTAATCTCAGTTACCGACTTCGGAGCCTCCCAGTGTATAACTGCATCTACCTTGGATGGATCCACAACAATACCATCACCTGAAATAATATGACCAAGAAAACTTACCTTTCTCAACCAAAATTTGCACTTAGATAACTTAGCATATAGCTTCTTTTCCTTTAACACTTGTAGCACGATCCGCAAATGCTCAGCATGTTCTTCTTCTGACTTAGAATAGATTAGAATGTCGCCGATAAAGACAACCATAAATTGATCCAAGTAAGCATGAAAAATTTGATTCATATACTCCATGAATACACCAGGTGCATTAGTAACTCCAAACGACATCACTACATACTCATAATGTCCATATCGGGTCCTGAAAGTCGTGCTGTGAATATCTTCGTCCTTTACTCGTATCTGATGATAACCCGACCTCAAGTCAATCTTGCTAAACACACGGGCACCCACTAACTGATCCATCAAGTCATCTATTCTTGAAGTGGATACTTGTTCTTAATCGTCACTTTATTCAGATTTCTGTAATCGATACATAACCTCATACTGCCATCCTTTTTCTTCACCAACAATACTGGAGCTCCCCAAGGCGATACACTTGGTCTCACAAATTTCTTTTCTAACAAATTTTCCAGTTGCTTCTTCAGCTCTGTTAATTCTGATGTCGATATCCTGTATGGGGCCATAGAAATAAGTCTGGTACTAGGGACATGATCAATAGTAAACTCCACTTCTCTCTCTGGAGGTACATTAATATCATCCAGAAACACTTCTGGAAATTTACGCATCTCTTGCAATTCATTAATCGCCGACTCACTCTCCACTGACAAGGATGCAAACAATGTAAGCACTTGAGCTTCTTCCTTTAAGATCTCTCTCAACTCTCTAGCAGATAGAAACCCATCTTCTTCCTCTTCCTCAGGAGCAAGAAATCACACTGACTTGTTAAAACAGTTAATATGAACATGAATGAACTCCACCCAGTTCATACCCAAGATCACATCAAGATTTCCCAACGACAAGCAAATAAGATCCACACCAAATTCCTTATCAAAGATTGATTATCGACAATTCAAACAAACTAGGGAAGTGGTCACTGATCCCTTTGTAGGAGTTTCGACAACCATCTCTCCCTTCATAGGAGAAACAACAAGGCATATCCTTCTCACACAATCAACAGCAATAAAAGAGTGAGTAACACTAGTTTTAATAATAGCAATCAAATGCATATTATGAATATAACATATACCTCTTATCAGTCTGTCCTCACTGGAAGTCTGGTACCCTGTCAAAGCGAACACCTTTCCTCCAGTTGAAGCTTGCTTCGGCTTCTGGCAACGAGTACTAATATGGCCATGTTCTCCACAGTTTTAACAAGTCACCACCTTAACCTTGCAGTCAGCAATCAGATGTCCTGCCTGTCCACACTTGAAGCATTTCTTCACATCACTCGTGCACTCGCTGACACGATGACCTAGCTTACCACACGTGTAACACTTAAGAGGAGCAGGGGAACCTCCCCCACTCGGCTTCTTGCCGTCAGCGTATTTCTGTTTACCTTTTTCAGATGGAGTTGTATAAGGATTCCCATGGTTCATCTGTTATTTTCCCCTTCTCTCGGCCAACCCTTTAAAGTGAGTCGATCAAGCCTTGCTATCTTCCTCAAAGATCCTACAACAATCCACCAAATCTGGAAACCTTCTGATTCGCTAATAACCAATCTACTGCTTGATCTCAAGTCTCAATCCATTCTCAAACTTGACACACTTTGAGAACTCAGAAGTTGACGCACTGTAGTGAGGGTAAAACTTAGCCAGATCCGAGAATTCTGTAGCATACTCCATAACCGACATGTTACCCAGCTTCAATTCCACAAACTCAATCTCTTTCTTTCCTCGGACGTCTTCAGGAAAATACTTCCTCAAGAACTCCCTACTGAACACAGCCCAAGTGATTACATTTCTTGTTACCCTCAACAATTGATGAGTGCTAACCCACCAGTCATCAGCCTCCTCAGCCAGCATGTGAGTACCTAACCGCACCTTCTGTGCCTCAGAAAATTCCATAACCCGAAAGATTCTCTCGATCTCCTTGAGCCAAACCTGTGCTCTATCCGGATCATATCTTCCCTTGAAGGTAGGCGGTCTATTTTTCTGAAACTCGTCATTCTCACCAGCATGAGGCAGGTTCTGTACCGCCTGAGCAACAGCCTGCAAAGCAGCAACAATAGCAACATCGTTCCTTCCAGCCATTCTAAATCTGTTACGCATCAACAAAAGAACACAATGGTTAAGGAAATGACATCGACAGTAATCAACTGTCACACAACAACGACTCGACAACTTGGCCAGACAGATCGACTTGCTCCGATACCACTATGTAACACCCTAAAATCCCCGCGTTAAATTGTAATAATTATCAGAGTAAATTTAAAACATAAACATTTAGGATGTCACATTCACCATAAACCTGCTCATACATTATGATATGTAACACATGTCACCTATTAAAAATTACTAACAGTAATAATAATAATAAAACATGTCTGAAAATTCAACTCTTATTGCAGTGGAACATCAGCCACTAGACAGTTTAATGATTCAAAGCATAATCATGTTTTAAAGTAATTGTAAGAAACATCATATGAAAAGATATCCAAACAATATCCAACAAACATAAATGACATAAAAACGTTCCATTCCCCGGTGCTACATATTAGAGCAGACGCCGATTCTAAAAGCATAAATGGAAGACTCCATCTTCCACTCACATCGAATCTCCTACTGAGGATTATCTGCACGTTGTAACGCCCCGATTTGGTTAATCGTATTTATTTATTTCATTTATGTGAAATTTTGTGAATTGTGTAAATTAAATGAGTTTTACCTGTTAATTGGATAATTTCTCAGATAGATAAAATAATTGCAATTGATAATATTTTCTTATTAACTTTTAATTCCTGATATATTTTGCATCGCTGTTTATGTTTTACCGCATTTTGAGAGCGTTTGTGAGATATTTAAGCAAAAGGGTAAAATAGTCTTTTGAGGGGTTAGATATTTTTATAAAAGTAGATATTTTGTTATAAATAGAGAGAATAGAGAGAAAAAGAGAAAGAAGAGAAAGAAAAGAGAGAAGAAGGGGAAGAAGAGGAAATCGATCAAATCAAAGCTTGATCTTCGATTAACCGGGTAAGGGTGAGAAGTTTCGATTATATTTTGATTGTATATGTATATGTATGTGTTTGTTTGGTTTGATTTTGGTTGAAAATGTTAGGGTTTTAACATTTGATAGAAATGGTAAATTGAGTGGAAATTGATGTTTTCACGGGTGAAACTCGGTATAAATCGCGTAGTATAGCCGGGTGAGGTTAGGAATTAGTTGGAAATGCTTACTTGTATGTTTTCACATGTTTGGTTGATTTTAATGGAAAATTACAACATTTGATATGTTGAGATTATGAGATTTGGATCCAAAACTTTTGTGTTGGAAATCATGTTTTAAGGTTCCTAATTGTTGATACATGATAGATATAGGTTGCTATATATTTAATTTGTATTATAGTGATGTTTAGATGAGACACGTATGGAACCCATTTTTACACGGCCTTCTGCTGAAACACGTAATGGTACGCGTATGGGTCTGGCCAATACGCGTATGGGTGTGGGCAATACGCGTATGACCAGCAAGAGTGCAGAATTTTGCCATTTTACGATTTCTTTCCCGATTTCGCGTTCGATGCGGTTCCTTTTTGGTCTGAGAGGTTGGGATATGTGTCAGAATTTGTTGAATTTAGGAAGGGTAGTAAAAATGATTTAAAATGGGATTTGGATGGATTAAGTAGATAATTAACTAATTAAGGCCTCGGGAAGTATTTTCCTTAATTGTGTGTATTATGATGAATTGATTTGACAGTTGTGGTAATACTAGTGTGTATTACGGTGAGTATGTATCTCACGTGTGATCATGAGGATCGTGAAGATGTATAATTGTTATTACACATGTGTTTTATGTGTAATTTGTGTCATGCATTTCATGATGTGTCTGGTGGAGACAGCTAGGTGGAAATCCATGATGGGTGCCTAGTATTGTCCGGACTCCAATGTGGAGTTGTATGGAGACAAATCATTGCTCAGTGGGAGTGTATGTGATTTGTCCGGACTCCAATGTGGAGTTGCATGGAGATAAATCATTGCTCAGTGGGAGTGTATGTGATTTATCCGGATTCTTTTATGAATCGGGTTCAATTGAATGAACCATGTTGTGTGGTACCACTTGCATTGCATTGTGTCATTGAGTCACATTGCATTATTATGTCTTTGTTAGTGACAAGTGTGTCGTGAATGTGTGCACTTTATGTGTGATTTCTTGATTACTACTCCTTAACATGTATTTTACACCGTTAATTATTGAATGTAGTTTTCACCCCTTTGTTGTTTCTTGTGTCTGTGCTTCTTGGGAAGTACAGATATATATCATAACTTGTGTATATGAATATATGATATCTTTGTGTGCTATATGTGTTAGCATGTGGTGTGTGGGTGAGTTGAATAATATATGTGAATTATATGTTTACATATTATTATGCAATCTTGATTTTAGTTGTTATTTCTCGCCCTTCTGCTGGAATATACTTTTTATGGCATAATGCAGATTAGCTGCTGTAGAGGCGTGGAAGCAAGTGGAAGAGTTAGATCTTCATTTTGCTTAGATCTTTGGTGTCAGCTCTGATACGTAACACGGGAGTCGGGGGAAACGCTTTTGTTATTTATGTTTATATATATATATATATATATATATATTGGATAACTTGTACATATATTTTGATGTTATGAAACAACTTATTTTGTAAAACGAGTCAATTATGGATCGTTCCGCTTTATTCCATAATTGAACTTCCCTTTTGTTGGAAAAAGTTTCCTGTTATTATTTATTCCATTTTGTGTTATGTATCAATGTTATAAGCAGGTGGATTATGTTTTTCTTAAATGTGGCATCCTTATTTCTGTCGAATTTTTTTTATTCACTCTGATTTAATTATGTATTATTTATCCGCTAGATGGGAATTGGGGTGTTACACACGTTACCCACGTTGAGGCAACATTCAAACAGAAGGGGGTGAGATATCATAACTAGATAAAGGAAAGCATGATAATTATCAAGCACAGTTTATTTCATGTATAATTCACCCATTCAACACATACATCCACGCAGTCAATATCAATTAACAAAACACAACAGCGATCACAACTACAATGCAATGCAATGAGACTCATAACTCGACTCAATACATATGGTACCAATTCGATCCCTTTTTCATGATCATAATTCCCATCAGAATTTCCATATAAGTCGCTCACACCCCACATGGGCACACTACATCCGTGATCGCTCACACCTCACATGGGCACACGAACACCCGTAATCGCTCACACCCCACTTGGGCACACGATTAGCTCAACAACAACAACAACAATATGATTCTATTTCAAATAATCCGGATAAGGGGCTCACACCCAACATGGGTACACAACTTATCATACAACTTATGCAAACATGCTATGCATCAACGACAACATACAACAACAACCAATGCATATGACTATCATACAACCAATACGCAGCATGTACCGGCCAAAACATGTAATAATTGCAATCCACAGCTACAACACACATTCGCACAACCATACTCCACATTTCAATGTTCAACACATCATAACGTACACGGTATTACAACTAACGCATCGAATAGTTGAAATTCTGGTATTGAAAATAACTTTAACAGAAAGTACACGAAACCAGCATTCCAACAATTCAAACGACGACGGAAACGGACCTACGGATCAAAAGATATGAATTTTTAAAGTTTTATAAAATTCTGTTCGTTTCAGTGGCAGCCAAACACTGTTTCTGCTCGCCTGATGTTTGCCCAGCGAGACACCAGCAACAGACCTTCGCCCGGCAAAACCCCTTATTCTCCCGGCAAAATTCCCCTTTCGTCCAATGCTCGCCGATGAAGCAGAAGAGAATTTCCTCCCCCATACAAATTCCAGTAGCACCTATTTTCTACCCTTCGCCTACCTCTCAGTTTCGCCCGACGACCTCCAAGCGTGATCACTTCGCCCGACGAATCCCTGCGAACTTCAATTCTGCTATATTTTCACACCAGAATTTATTTTTAAGTTGTTTTAAAAACCAGCTTTTCTTAGAATTTGCTCAAAACACTTTTTTTTTTTTACAAAAAGACACTTTTCAAAATATCAGAAACACAAGTTTTCTTTCCCAAAACCGTTCATAACCTTGTTCTGACTCTGACTCGCAATCACACACGCAACGATCAACATCCATATCATGCACCTCTCAATCATGCAATTTCAACAACAACAATTGCAATAAAGCAAAATTCTAACAGCAATCACAACAACAATATTCAATCCACGAATCATCAAGAATTCAATCAATCATCAAATCAACATAATCATGAAATAAGAGAAGAAATCCAAAAGCCCTACATGTCATGACCTACTACCTATCAATCATCATGTTAACCCTTAGATAGTAAGAACCCCACCTTTACCTTAGAGTTCTTCCAAGAACTTCAACCTTTAGCAATGGAGATTCTTCCTAATTCCTCTTCCTTGCCTTAGCTCTTCTTCTCCTTTTCTCTGTTTTTCACGCACTGACAACTTCTCCTCTCCTATTCCCCTTCTTCTTATTATATTATATTATTATTATTATTATTATTATTATTATTATTACTAATATCCACTTATTATAATAATAATAATAATAATCAATATTTTAATTAATTTAATATTATTCAACTCATTTTATGATCAACCAAATATTACTAATATAATTTAATTAGTACTACTCTCCACACCACCAAGTCCTACATAATTGGTCACACACCCCCAACACCTTAATCTCTATAATTCTAAGGTCACTACCTCATACTAAGGGCAACCCAAACACAACCAAAACACACATAATCACACACATATACACAACATCATATAATTTTAATTACGGAAAAATAATAAAAATAATTAAAATAAATCGGGGTGTTATAACATGCATCTCAGAGATCTAGGTTCGACCTTGTCTTTCATAATGTGAGCATAGGCTAAACAGCCAAATACTCTCAGTTTGTCAAGATCTGGTGGTTGACCCGACCAAACTTCTTCATGTGTCTTCATTCCCAAGGCAGTCGAGGGACATCTATTTATCAGATAAGCTGCTTTCAAAATAGCCTCCACCCAAAACACGTTCTTCAATCCAGCACTAACCAACATGCATCTAACCCTTTCAAGGATTGTTCTATTGAATCTCTCAGCTAAGCCATTTTGTTGAGGAGTACCTGCTACAGTCTTATGCCTTGCAATCCCATACTCGACATAGTAACTGTCGAAAGCTTCATTGCAGAACTCAAGGCCATTGTCGGTTATCAACCTCTTAACCTTTCTGCCAATTTGAGTTTCAACCAGAACCTTCCAACTTTTGTATTCTCAAATGTTTCATCCTTAGTCTTCTAAATTAATACCCATAACTTTCTAGAATAGTCATCAACTATGGATAGAAAACACCTTGCACCTGAATGTGAAGGATTCCTTGCAGGCCCCCAAAGATCAGCATGGATGTAATCAAGGGATCCATGCGTTCTTTGTTTACCTTTGTTAAACTTCACCCTACAGGATTTTCCAAACAAACAAGGTTCACAAAACTCCAACTTCTCGACTTTGTCACCACCTAGCAGGTTCTGTTTCCCCAGTTCGACCAGGCCTCTTTCGCTGATATGGCCTAATCTCATGTGCCATAATTCTGTCTTCAATACAGGTCTCATGGGTGCAAAATCTGCTGAACCACTTACAACCTCATCCTCAAGGGTATACAAGCCTTGTTTCTTCACGCCTCTCAAGACTTCCTTCGACCCCTTCATGACTTTCAAGATATCATGCTCTCCTTTGAAGACATATCCTTTCTTGTCAAATTCACCAAGAGAAATCAAATTCCTCTAAAGGCCAGGTACATACCTAACACCAGTCAATAGCGTTATTGACTTATCATGGAGCTTGAATCTCGTAGATCCAATACCTGCAATCTTGCAAGCTTTATTATTTCCCAATAGCACTGATCCACCATCTTGATCACATAATTCTTCAAACACATTCTTGTTTGGAGTTATATGCCAAGTACATCCTGGATCCATAATACACTCTTTGGAAGAGTTGCTGCTCGACACCATAAGGACATCAGATGATTCATAATCATCTTGCACAATAGCTGCATTGTCATTGTCCTTACCTCCATGATTATTCAGGCACCCAGGACATATCTTTCTTGTGTGACCCTCTTTCTTACAGTGATAACACTTAATCCCAGAAATATCACCACCATAAGACTTCTGCCGAGTTTTACCTTTCTTCTTCTCAAACCTACTATCCTTCTTTGATAATTTTCTTTTAAAGGACAACCCTTCACCAACTGATGATGGTTTCTGCTCTTTTCTTTCGTTCAAATCCTTATAATACAAGGCTGCTTGAACTTCTTCAAAGGTCAGGGACTCTCTTCCATTCAAGAGGGTTTCTTTGAAGTGAGCATGCGACTTAAGTAAAGAACACAACAATAACAACGCTTGATCTTTGTCATTGATGGTAACATCAATATTTTCAAGATCAAGAATCAGCTTGCTGAACGTATCCAGCTGCTCCGTCAACGCTTTGTCTTCATTCATCTTGAATGAATACAAAGCTTTCTTTAAGTACAAACGATTCACCAAGGATTTGTCATATACAATCCTTCGAGTTTCAGTTAAACACCAGCTATCGTCATCTCCTTCAAAACCTGTCTGAGAACCTTAACACCAATACTCAGAACAATGGAAATGTGGGCTTTCTCGATCATTGCTGTCTTATCCTTCTCTGTCAATGCAGCATCCATGGTGTCTTCTCACTTTAACGTTTCTAGCAAACCCTGTTGAACAAGAAGGGCTCGCCTCTTCAAGCGCCCTAAACCAAAATCATTAACTCCAGTGAACTTCTCAATTTCAAACTTTGTTGATGGCATCTTTCTCCACGCTCACCGCACCAATTTGTTGTAACAAACGATACCAATTAACAAATTCTTGATTGAGAAAACGAGGTTTCTTGGGTGAACAATGAAACAGTTAGAACAAAGAGAGAGAGAAAGAAAGAAGGAGAATAGGATTTTGGGCAAACTGTTTTCTATTCACTTTCTCATTTAGGGTTTACAAATGATTACAAATGAATAACACAATTGGCCTCTCTCAACAACCTGAGAGATCTAGCCTATTTATAGACTAACTAGCTAACTTACACAACAAGCTAACTAAAAATTAGACCCTTAACACAAGGCCCAATTCGACAATACATACTAGAACCAACTTCGACTATAGTATGTAACACTTAGACATCAACATGCGAACCATCTTCGACTTCATGCTTTACTCCTGTCGAAACCTGAAAGATATCCCTGTCGACAACATCCCAGTCCACAACACTAGAGTTCCATCCAATATCTCACATTATCTATAGAAAATTTAGTTAGGATTTAATCTCTAACAAACTATTTACGGTGACCTATGTTCCGAGGTCTTTTAAACCTCTTAAAATTCTTTGAACAATTTGTAATTGTCAAAAAAATTGTTGATTTACTAAGAGTTTTGTCTTTGGAAAATGAACATTTATCTTGTAGTGACTACAAAACTTAAAAATGGATAAAGTAAAGTATAACAATAAATATACTAAAATACATGAAAAGCTTGTTTGATTGATCACATGTCTTTGAAATTTTTACAACTATAGTATTTATAGGGAAACACTAATTTAGATGGTTAATTTTTTCCCCACTATATCTGGTTTTTTTCATCCAAATTTTTTGGTTCTCCATCTCTTCTCTTGAGGAGTCTTTTGGTTTCTATTTCATCTTTGTGGCGGTGTTGTTTCTCTTTGTTATGGACAAATGAAAAAACATTCCTTTGTCGAAGGAAGAAGAAGAATTAGTCATATCGGAGGTCGAAGAGGTCTGTGGGGAGGAGATTTTCCAACGCACTCTCGCAGGTAAACTATGGACGGACAATAGCTTCAACTCTCATGCATTTACAAACAATATGGTTGGGTCCTAGAAGTTGAAAATTCCAGTGGAAACCCAAGAGTTGAGTAAGACCATTTTCTTGTTTCATTTTGCAACTAAGAGAGATATGGAAGACATGTTACAAAATGGACCTTGGAGTTTTGATAGAAACCTCCTAGTCTTAGCTCGAGTCTCAGGGGAGGAACAACCGTCAGAGTTGAACAGGAAATATGGATTTTGTTGGGTTAAGGTTTACGAACTACCGCTCATTCTCAAATATGAAGCGATGACGAGGAAGTTATGTGGGGTTCTGGGAGCTTATAAGAAGATGGACCAAAAATATCAATGGAATCGGAGATTTCTTTGAATAAAGGTGACACTAGATCTCAAACAACCTCTGAAGCGGGGGACGGTGGTGCGGTTCAAGGATAAGAATATTCAGGTACATTTCAAATACAAACGGTTTCTGACATTCTACTTTGTCTATGGTATATTGAGACATCAGCTTAAGGATTGCGAAGCGGTAGGTAACCTTAGTCAAGAGGTATTTGAAGACCTAGAAGAACAAGATTTGTTGTATGGGCTATGGTTAAGAGTTTTTCCTCTGCCAAGAGTCCCAAATGAACAAAAGAAGAATGAGTCCAATTCTAGTTCGTGTAGTAAAAGTCTGATAACATATCGTTAGGATAAAGTAGGTGCAATACCATAGGTAAGAAGAAAGATGGAAAATAAGGGGAGGTTGAACAAAATAAAGACAAAATGAGTGGAAGCACACATGATGAGGCTCTGAAAACAAAAGATACATCATCGGGAAACAACATCCTGGAGATTGAAGCTAATGTCAAATCCTTAGGCACAATCGATATCTTAAATGCATGTAAAGGGAAATGAGCAACATCAAAAGACTTAAATGTGAAGAGAAAGAAGCGGTCCAGAAGACAAGTAGCTAGTAAGACGAATCCTAGCCAGGAAAAGAAGTTGGATCGAAATTTGGCAAGAGACACCTTGTGGATGTCATAATTATTGAAAGAACTGTAGAAGGGTGTGTGAGTGGTGAGAAGAAGATGAAGGGCCAAGAAACATTGAAGGAAATTCGTGAACGAGAACCAGATGTGGTGTTGGGAAGCCAACACCACCTACAACAATGAAAATCCTAAGTTGGAACTACAGGGGAGTTAGGGAGTCCCTGTAATACCCCGTATTATCTAAATGCTCAATTGGATATTAGATGAGATCAAATGAATATCTATGTGCTCTATCTTTGGATAATTGGATTAATGGAATCCTCTAAGTACTTTAAGTATTATCAATTGGGATCAATAGAGCAACTGATGAACTCAGAAGAGATCAATTATTTTAATTCAAGAAAGGATTTTAAGGTAACTCTAATAATTGATCAATTTGGTTGAGACGATAAAATGTCAATCGGAGATATTTTAATCTATTGGATTTATAATATATAATAAGTTTATATATATATATATATATATATATATATATATATATATATATATATATATATTTGTTAAGAAATGAAAAAGGAAGAAAATTAGTAGGAAGAAAAAGAAGAGAAGAGGAGAAGAAAGGAAAAGAGAGAAAGAAGAGAGGAAGAAACTTGGGAAGAAGAAAGAAGCTTCGATTCATCATCTTCTTCAACCTCCTCTTTGATTATCAGGTGGGTTCTAGATAGAAGCTTTAAGTTCTAGAGTTAGAGATGATTTTAGCTTAAGTTAGGTTTTGTGAGAAAAGGCTTATTTTGCAAATCGATGAAATCTAACGGATAAAATGAGCTATAAATTGTGTAGTATGATCAATATATGTGTGGATTGAACCTATCATAATCGTTTTGATGTCCCAATATGTTTTGGTATGAGTTAGAATGGTTTAGAGTGAAGAAAAACCATGATTTTTGGGCTCTGTTACGACAGTAATCGATTACCCTATTTGAGTAACCGATTACCCGTGTAAAAATGACGTTTCTGGGCTAATTTTGAGCGAGTAACCAATTACTCAAAGTGAGTAATCGATTACCACTGCTATTGACAGAAAAATGAAAATTGAAACGGGCGTATCTTTTGAACCGTAAGTCCGTTTTGGTCCCCGTTCGAAGCGTTGGAAAGCTAATTTTATGCTCTATGTGATAGTGAGGTAGAAACATAGTTATATGCTATGGATTGATAAGAAAAATATAGAAATGAAATGTATGTAGTTTTGTTTCCACCAAAACTCAAGAATTGGGAATCCGATTTATACGAGTCCAAAGCCTTTGGAAAGATGATCCAATAAGGCAGTGAATGGTAGTGTGAGACCATGAGTTAACAAAGGATGCTTGGTAGGAGTTAGTAGTGTCTTTTATATCTTAAAATGTGTGTGATTATATGTGTTTACTTGTATTATTTGTGTTATGCCATATCTATCTAATTGTTGTTAAGTATGAATGAGAGAATATGCATGTTAAAATGAATTAGGAAGAGTGAGGAAACTTACCCCAAACAAATGGCATAGTTAAAGTTGTTATAATTCTAGGTTGTGAATAGTATTGTGATAGAAACTCTGGATGCCGACGCTCGTGCATTTATTTGGCGAGTTTTGTCCTGGAGTAGATAACCTAGATGGCAAGGCTCGGGCACTTGATGTAGGAATGTACATCCGTGACGAGATTGGTCTAGGAGAGTGTGAAACACTAGTATGGAACATGTTGAACTTTTGTGTTTATGACAAAAGGCGAATGTGGCCTTAAGGCATTGTGGCCTTGTGATTGTCGAATACAATCACGTTGTGTGTGAGATCACGTAATCGTAACCAGTTATCTTGTGAGTGCGTTTCATGGGTCTCGAGCTCCTCTGAAACATGTGCACAACTACTTGGCAGGTTTGATTCCCGCGTGCAGTACGAATGACGCTCAGGGAGCGTATGCTTGTGACGGTTAATGGCCCGTGTGAAGTGACAGTTCATAACGGTTAATGGCCCGTAGAACCCGAATCCATTCGTATGTTAAGTAGGTTACCAGGATTCATGACTCGGGTCGACTTCTAGATGTAGAAGCGGACGGGAAAAGGGGATGCCTAGGTGTGGTTACCGATTAGTGATATTTTGAGTTGATGAACTCACGAACATGTTTCCATATAGTGTGAGGTTGTGTACTCAAGGTCATTTCCCTTCCCCTTGACTTGAGTTAGGATTGGTTGGAACCCTGTAAAGCCGAGAGAATCCATAAGATAGGGAACTCACTGAGATTTGATGTATCTCACCCCACTATTATTGATTATTTTCAGGAAGCATTTGCAGGTGTGATTTACAAGTGGATCTATTCTTGGATGTTTCAAGAGGAGCTTAGTTGAGCTTAGTCCGCTGTGTATTATTTTCTTGTACAATGAGGAATATTGTACTTTATTCTTAGATTTTTTATTGTTTTGGCTAATTTCCATATCTTGTACCATAGATTGTATTATGCTTTTAGAATTGTCAAGTATGTGAATTATGCCAACAGGCACTTATGATGGTGTCAGTACCAAATAAACCACTTGTATGATATTATTCTAGATATATATTATACAGGGCGTTAAGACTTAACTGTGAAGAGAAAGAAGTGGTCCAGAAGACAAGTAGCTAGTAAGACGAATCCTAGCCAGGAAAAGAAGTTGGATCGAAATTTGGCAAGAAACACCTTGTGGATGTCATAATTATTGAAGGAACTGTAGAAGGGTGTGTGAGTGGTGAGAAGAAGATGAAAGGCCAAGAAACATTGAAGGAAATTCGTGAACGAGAACCAGATGTGGTGTTGGGAAACCAACACCGCCTACAACAATGAAAATCTTAAGTTGGAACTACAAAGGAGTTAGGGAGTCCTCGTGCATTTCGAGCCTTGTTGAGGCTTAACAGTATTGAAAATCCCGATTTGGTGTTTATTATGGAAATTGGACTAAAAATGATGAGGTTCAGTCCGTTAGATTCAAAATTGGATTTGAATGTTGTCAAAGTGTTGATTGTAGTGGGAATGAGAGTGAAAGAGAAGGTGGTCTAATTATGTTGTGGAAGGAGAAGATCTAGCTAAATATTCTATCTTATTCTATCAATCATATTGGAGGTTCTGTGGTTGATGAGTGCAACAATCAGGAATGGTACTTTAATGGTATTTATGGTTTCCTGAAGGAGCAAAACAAGAGGGAAAATTGGCTATCAATCCAGGATCTGGTAAGGAGGGGTGGAGTCAGAGTCATATGCTTTGGGGATTTAAATGATGTTGTTTTCAATCATGAAAAAAGTGGAGGGAATAACAAGACTTCTAACCAACTTTCTTGGAGGCATCAGACTATGGACTTTTGTGGTTTAATTGATTTGGGTTTTTAAGTGTATCCTTTCACCTAGTAGAATTGTAGACAAGGAAGTGAGAATATTCGGTTGACTGGATAGGGGTTTAACTTTAAACAACTTTATCAACAGGTTCTCCCTTGTTAGGGTGAGTCACATTTCTCGCTATGGTTCTGACCATGCTGCAGTTAGAACTGACCTGGAAGCCGATACAGGTAGCAAATGCAGGAAAAAGGTGCACATGTTCATATTCGAAGAAGTGTGCAGCAGAGACATCAGATGCGAAAATTTTGTGAATCAACTTTAGAACAACCATACTACTAGGGGCCACAACAAGTTTGAAGTAATGCAAGGTTTGAAAAAGCTTTTCCAGGAATAAAAAATTGGTAATGTCAATAAAGAATTACAGAGTATTGAAGGTTTACTGAATGATGAGGACAGATGGGGAGCCAGTGTAGAATCTATCAATACCTAAAAGGCATTAGAAAGTTAAAGGAATAATCTTCTTTAAGTTGACAAGATTATATGGAGGCAAAAAAGCAGGGCGATTTGGCTTAAGCACGGTGATAGATATACAAAAATTTTCCATGGAAAAGCATATCAAAGAAGGAAACTAAATACTATCAATAAATTGAAAGATAACAATGGTTGCTGGTGGAGAGGAGATAACCAGTGCGAAATACTCCTTGTTAATTACATTTCCAAATTATTCTCCTCTTTTATCCCTTATAATATTCATGATGTCGGTTTTGTGGTGCAGGGGAAACTGAATCCCGGTCATATCAGGTTGTGTGAAGATAATTTCACAATTTAGCAGGTAAAATAAGCTCTTTTCCAGATGCATCCCCTCAAAGCTCCAAGACCCGATGGTCTTCCTGCTCTCTTCTTCCAAAGGTTTTGGTACATGGTTGGTTCAAAGGTTAGCATGGTGGTGTTGGATGTGCTTAACAACAACAAAGATCCTTGGATGATAAATAACACTCACATTTCTCTAATCCCAAAATGCAAAAATCCCTCTAGTCCTAATGACTTTCGGCCTATAAGCTTATGAAATATGGTGATGAGGTTGATTACAAATACATTTGCTCATAGGATCAAGCACATTCTTCCTGAGATCATTGATGAAAAGAAAAATGCCTTTATGAAAGGTCGGCTTATAACAGATAATGCTTTGGTAGTTATAAAGTGCTTCCATCGGATGAAGAAGAAGACAAACGGGAAACGAGGAGTTATGGAGCTCAAGTTAGACATGTCAAAAGTTTATGACCCGTAGGAGTGGCATTTTGTCATTGAAGTTCTTACCTCGATGGTTTTTCCAGCTTCTATGGTCAACCTCATAGGAAAGTGCATTTCCATTGTCTCTTACAAAGTTTTGGTTAATGGTCAACCAAGCACGAGCTTTCTCCTAGAGAGGGGTCTCCGGCAAGTGGATTGTAACACCCCTAATTTAATTTTTAATATTTCATTTAAATATTAAGAATTTGTTGGTGTGTTATTTGGTTTGATTTTGGTGAATTTTGTGATTTTTATTAATTTTGGTAATTAAGGAATATTTTAGTAATTTAATAATTACGGAAAATATTGAGTTTTGAGAGGAGAGAATTAAAATAAGAACTATTTGGATTATTAATAATAATTAGATAACTTTATTTTTTTAACTGTTAGAATAATTAGAATTTCTAAAAATGATTCATTATTATTATTATTGTTACAATTCAATAATTGTTTAATTGAAATAATAATTTTATAGATATATGGATGTTTTAGTTAGTTAGTAAAAATATATTTTTAGAATCTATCTATAATAATTTATAATATCAGGGATTTTTATTAAATATTTATCCATGTGTACTTTTAACTAAATAAAAGTCTTATATTATTTTAAAAATAGGATTTTATAAAATAAAATAATGATTGAGATTATTTTAATTATTTAGATATAATTAGAGGATTTGGCTGAAATATAATAAAATAGATATTTTATAGTTTTATTATAATATAGTTCCTTTTAATAACTATCAGTGAAATTTTATTTAATAAAATAAAAATATTCATTATTATTGGAACTATATATTCATATGTGAGGGTTAGAATTAGGGTATGTGCAAAAAAAAACTCAGGGCAACGGGTGTGAGAATGTGGATTTGAGAGTTAGGAATCAATCACATAGGAACAAATTTCACTGTGTTACGCGAAGACCGTAGAGAAAAGGTCAATTATGAGGTAAGGGGAGCATTGTTTACAATAAGGTGGTTTTTAGGCTGCAGGATGATGAGGGTTCCCTTACCCTCTCATCAGCGTCAAGGGTTTTGGGCGTATTTTTTCTTATTGATCGTGCTTTACTATGTTTTGTGTTCTGTTTTCTATGCGTTTGTATTTAAGACAATTGGGGTTTCCCTTAATCCTTTGACCTTAATTTATGGTAATATCTCAAAAGTGTTGAAGTTGTTATAATATGGGATATATATATACATGTATCATTGTGAATTTGGTGTAAAATATTGATTTGGTTGTTTTTGGATATAGATAATTATTACGACTGTAACCAAATGGGATTTGTGAAAATCTCATTTGGTTACTTTTTGTTGAATCGATAATGTTTATAGATTGAAATTTTGGTAAATGAATGGTGATCGTACCTGGATCAGACAGTTTCTGTGGCCAACAACGTCGTCTGGGCTTCAGCTCCAGTGCAGTTGAAAGACGGCGGGGGGGGGGGGGGGGGGGGTTACCTGCAAGGTACTCCGACGCTCAAGTAAGGTGACTGTCAGAGAATAGCAAGTACAGAGATGAGTGAAAGTGAACTTAACCTGACCTTTTCAAGTGAGAGGGTATTTATAGAGAGCCCCCAGCGCGGGGCCAACGGTTACTTGCATTGGGCTGGATTGCCAGGCCCAATCCAAGTAACTGCCAGGGCTCACCTGGCATAGTGAAGACCAGCACGTGGTCTTCGCCCTGGGGTAACCATTCCTAGATCTCCGAAATTAGGGAAGACCGATTCCATCAGGAGTGGAGCGGTTACGTGAGAACGTGTCCTCGCGGGGAGGACTCTGTCGTGTCGGGGAGAGATGCGTCCTCGCGGGGGGGACCCTCATGTGCAGAAGGTGGGTTCCTAGCGGGGAGGAGCACCCTGGGTGTCGTGGAGGGACAATCCCAGGGAGGCCTAGCGTCTTGCCCGACGCTCTACACCGTGCGTGTGCCCGACACGGGGAGAGGGCAAGTGCCCGAGATTGGTCATGCCAAAAAGGCCCTTGTTGGGCCATCCCAGGACGTGTGGGTTGGGCCTGCTCGACTGGTGAGTAGACCTCGGCCGAGTCCAGAACAGGAGCCCCCCAAGTCGTTACTCCGAAGTGTCGGAGTGATGACTTAAGGGCCAACAAGTATGTCAAGGGGAATATCGATCGCGTGACTGCGAGGAGGGGAACACCTGGGATCCATTGGTCGTATCGTCGGGGAGAGTAGCGGGTGCGGACTCGAGTGTGAAAGGTCGCGGATGGACGACTCATCGGGGATGCGAGAAGTTTGACCTTTGGTGTCAGAGCAAATGGAGAGACGCGCGTGTTGGGGAACGAAGGGTCGCATGTACGCCACATGTCAGGCACCATCATTGCGTAGGGCGGCTAGGCTAGGGTAGTGTACTCCAGTAGCCTAGACTCTTCGAATTCCGTGAGGATCCTATAAATAGGTTTCACCTCATTTCATTTGCACCTTTTACTCCTTTCCTCTCAAACTCTCTCTTTCTTCATCTCCGTTCTTCCGCCGCTACCTTCCGCCGTTCTCCGCCGTTCTCCACCGACGATCGCCGTGCCGGAAACCCAAAAAGTGTATTTCATGTAAGTTCCTTTCTTCTTTTTCCTCTTTTCGCTTGCATTGGTAGGGTGATTTTTAAGGTGAACTGATGAAGTTCCCATGGAAGTCACGAAATATCCGGCGAAAACGGCGGAATTTCATAGCTTATTCGTTGAATCTCGCGGGGAGAGACGATGAAATCCACGAGGGCATGAAGAATGTCCCGGGGACTTGGGATGAACGTCTCGGTTCTTTTTGTTGAATCTCCCTAGGATAAATGATGAGATCCCCGGGGAGACGCAGAATGTCACGGGGACTCGGGTTGAATATCTCGGGGGGTCTTCCCCGCGGACCCGAGGACGGTCGCGGGTTCGCGTTCCCCGACGTTCCCTCCTCGCCCTTTCACTTGATCAGTGGTGGAAGGGGTGGATTTGATATGGGTCATCGAATTCACCGTTTCCTTCTGCTTTTCAGGTTAATAGATGTGTCGCAAGTGGCTATGGGGTCTTTGGATATCTACGACGGGCCTAGTTCACCTATGGAGGAGACATCCAGCGCTGGGGAGAGGACGCCCGACGATTGGGCCTGCGAGGATGCCGTGAACATGATGTCCTAGTTCGTCGACCTGGATGAAGAGGGGATATATTGCACTGTCGAACGCCGCCTTATCGGCTCCCCGAAGTCGTGGAACGTGTTTAGGCCTCTGCCACACCATCGGATCTGCTCGACGTACAGCGGGATACGGTTCCCCGTCTACGAGTTTATGTTTGACGAAGCGGGGTGGCGTCTGCCTTTCACGGACTTCCAGCTGGCCGTATTTATCTGGCTGCGTTTGGCCTCCTCTCAGCTCCATCCCAACTCTCTTGCATTTATTAGGGCCTTCGAGCTGGTATGCAAGTATCTGAAGATCGGGGCGACTGTGCCCTTGTTTTTCCGCATTTTCCACCTCCAGCGACAGGCCGGGGACGGTAGGCACGGTTGGGTGTCCTTCAAACAGGTGAACAGCCTATTTCACACGTATATGGACTCCGTGCAAAATTTCAAGTACCGTTATTACCTCGTGAGGCCGGTCACACATGAGGCGGTGAATACTATGTACACTCGGGTCGTCAAATAGGTGGGCGGACGGCGAGAAGAGACCCTTGTGCCTAAGTTCCCGTTGTTCTGGACTAAAGAACACTTTACGAGGGGAACAAACAGCTATATCGTCAGGCCTAGCCGTCTCGACGGGGGGGATCGCTTGGCCTACGAGCAGATAGTACCGTTCGTTAATGGTTTTAACAAAGCAAAGCTCGTGACGCCCAACGGGGACTTCATTTGGGGTGATGACGGGCAGGTCTTGACGAGGCGTCGAGTGATCAATACTAGGGCTCTTCTCGAGACATTTTTTGACGAGGAGGCCCTTGAGTTGTTAGGTGGGGGTGGTCTCCCCGACATGTCCTTCCTTTTACCTTTCTTTTCGAAGTACTAACCTCTTTGTTTTCTTTGCAGATAAGATGTCGAATGCTGAGGAGCGCTTCAAGAAGCTGAAGGCTAACTGTGCTACGAAGAAAGGAGGCAAGAGTCGTGTCGACCAGCTCCGAGTGCAGATGTCCGTTCCAGCCCCGACACCCAGGGGTACCTCTGGCTCTCACCAGGGTAGTGACTCCGTCAGCCCCCAGAGCTCTCCGAAGAGGCAAAGGATTGCAGACACGGTGGACATCGACCTTACTGAGCATGAGAGTCCCCCTGCCGTGAAATTTGTGCTCCCGCCCTGTTACACAAGGCCAAACTTCTTTACGGAGAACAATCCGCTGTGCGTGGGTGGCTCCGAAACTCAGGCCATCCTAAGCGTCGATAAAGCTTCTCGGCGGAGGATGTTGGTGGAGGACGTGTCTGCCGTGATGCGGGTTTGCGCGGCCGCCTTGGCTCTGAACGATGAGGCGTGCCCCGCAAGCGAGTTGAACAGGTTGCATGAGAGTTTTCAATCCATCTCAGCTAAAATGGAGAAGGTGAGTAAGGAACTGGCTGACTGCAAAAGCCAGAACCAGACCTAGCTCGAGCTTCAACAGACAATGGAGGAAAAGCTGAAGAATCCTGAAGAGGAGCGGAAACGTCTAGCCGGTGTCGAGGAGGAGAGGGATCGTCTCATGGTGAGGATCTCTGAGTTGGAGGAGGCTATCCGCCCTACTGAGGAGGAAACCGAAGAGGATAGGTTGTTGACCTCGCGGGTCGCGCTGATAGCGAAGCTCCGTAAAGCCGAGGAAGACAATCTCGTGGTGGCGGGCAGCTTAGGGTCCTCTACCCCGACCTTTCGACCGAGGGGATTGACCCCGACTACGAGGTGGTCGATGGTCAGATCGTTCAACTGATGAGGGTCGACGAGGTCCATGATCCCGAGCAGCCTGAAGGGACCACCGCTGAGTAGTATTTTCTCCCCGTTCGGTTTGGCCTGCGAGCCATTGTTATTTATTGTAATATTTCTGCCCGGCCTACGTGCCAGGGGATTTTTGACATCTGATTGTAATATTTGTACACTGGGCTTCTGCTCGTTTTAATGTACCTTCGTTTATCTGCTAGTGTTGTTTGCATGGTTTTAATTGTGTGTGATGTTAACGCATTTGCTATGCTTTTTTTTTGTCTACGTCTTTAAGGCTTTTATACTTTGTTTTTCTGTAAGTAACAAAGACCTTGGGATTGCTTGACCTTGATAGTCCCCGACCACGTGGAAAGCTGGTCGGGTGGTCGGAGATGTATTCCGACCTTCAACGAGGCTAAGGGCTCGGTCGAGGTCTTAGCTTCATGGCGGGAACTTCCCATTGCGAGTTGGGTGTTCTGCATGACTGGTACAACGACGGCGGAGCTCGATCGAGGTATCCCCGTCAGATCAAAGTCCTCGCGCACACACAATGCAATCTTCGATCATCTTGTTCTGTCTAGGGGTGTCGCGTTCGTACCATAGCGCGTCCCCGTAATCGCAGTGCTAGTGCGTCGCGGGTAGTGCTTAACTGTAATATTGTTTTAGCTTTTCAGCGTTCCACGGTCGAGCAAGTTCTTCCCCGTGCAGATTTTCGAGGAAATAGGCTCCTGTCCCCGTTTTCGCGCGGACGCGGTACGGGCCCTCCCAGTTCGCGGCGAGTTTGCCTTCTCGCGAGTCTTTTTGGTTCCTTCGTAGGACGAGGGTGCCTACCTGAAAATCACGTTTAATAACTTCGTTGTTATAACGCAGTGTTATTTTCTTCTTAAGCGAAGCTTCTCGAAGAGAGGCGCCCGAACGTATCTCCTCGACAAAATCGAGCTCTTCTCTCAAGGCTTCGTCGTTCGCGTCCCCGTCGAGGGGGGTTTCTGTCCTCCTCGAGGGTTCCCTGATCTCCACGGGGATCACCGCTTCGGTTCCGCAGGTCAAACGGAAGGGGGTTTCCCCGATTGTGGAGTGTGGGGTCGTCCGGTAGGCCCAGAGGACGCTGTGTAGCTCCTCGATCCACCGTTGCTTAGCGTCGCCTAGTCGGCGTCTTAATCCTCGGAGGATCATCCTGTTCGCCGCCTCCGCCTGTCCGTTCGTTTGAGGGTGTTTGACCGACGTGAAGTGTTGCTTCGTGCCTAGTTTTGCGACGAAGTCTTGGAAGTTCCTGTCAGTGAACTGTGTTCCGTTGTCGGTGACAATGGCTTGGGGCACTCCGAACCGGGAAAGGATATTTCTTTTGTAAAAACGTAGTATGTCGAAGGCCGTGATTTTGGCCAATGCTTCTGCCTTAATCCACTTCGTAAAGTAGTCCACCCCGACGATGAGGTATTTGTTTTGATACGACCCCTGGACGAAAGGTCCGAGGATATCCATTCCCCACCATGCAAACGGCCACGGGGAGGACAATGGACTAAGCTCGTTGGGAGGAGCAAGGTGCATGTCCCCATGTCGTTGGCATCTGTCGCACTTCTTGAAGTGTTCCTTGGCGTCTTGTTGCATGGTGGGCCAGTAATACCCTGCTCGAAGCGCCTTACAGGCTAACGATCGCCCGTCGAGGTGCTGCACATTGATTCCCTCATGGATCTCCTAGAGTATGTCGGGGACCTTGGTCTCCTCGACACATCTGAGGAGGGGAATAGAGAACCCTCGCCGGTATAGCATATCCTCGACTATGGTGTACGAGCATGCCCGCCTCTTGACCATTCCTACTACTTTGGGATCTTCGGGCAGTTTTCCCGTCGTGAGGTATTCGTATACCGGGGTCATCCAGCAATTGCTGTCCTCGATGGCGTTGATGTCCGAGACCATGGCCGGTTTGTCGATGCTCGGGCGGGAAAGCACCCCTTGTATGACAGATTTGTTCCTGCCTTTCTTCTTTGTGCTCGCCAATTTGGACAAGACATCTGCTCGGGAATTGTGCTCGCGGGGGATGTGAGTTACCTCTGCGGAGGTGAATTTTTTCATCTTTTCTTTTACCAAGGCCAAGTATTCTATGAGGTTGTCATTCATGGCTTGGTACTCTTCTCAGATTTGTGAGGCCACGAGCTGGGAGTCGGTGAAAAGTTTGACCTCCTTGGCGCCGAGGTCCTCGACCAGCCGGAGTCCTGCGAGGAAGGCCTCGTATTCGGCTTGGCTGTTCGATGTCGGGAAGGATAGTTCGAGGGATACCTCGATCAGGATGCCTTCCTCATTTTCGAGGACGATGCCCGCCCCGCTTCCCTTCGGGCTAGATGCTCCGTCGACATAGATCGCCCATATCTGGCATCCGTTGGTCGAAGGTTCCGGGACGGTCATCTCCGCTACAAAGTCGGCCAATACCTGAGACTTCAGGGCTTTCCTCCCTTCGTATTGGATGTCGAACTCGGCGAGCTCAAGCGACCACCGGAGCATTCTCCCTGCCATGTCTGGTCGTCCGAGGAGCTGCCTTATAGGCTGTTCGGTCCTTACGACGATGGTGTGGGCTAGGAAGTAGTGGCGTAGCCTCCTGGCCGCAGTGACGAGGCCCAGGGCGACTTTCTCAATTTGTTGATATCTGAGCTCGGGGCCTTGGAGGGCTTTGCTCGTGAAGTAAACTGGCTTCTGCCCGTCCGGGGTTTCCCGAATGAGGACGGCGCTGACTGCTTCACTCGTGATCGCAAGATACAAGAAGAGCGTCTCCCCGTTCTCAGGCCGTAAAAGGACCGGGGGTTGTGATAGGACTTGTTTTAAGTGGACGAGTGCCTGCTCGCATTCCTCGCTCCAATCGAACTCCGTTTTTTGTCGAAGGAGTTTAAAAAATGGGAGTGCGTACTGTGCGGATTTGGGGACGAAGCGGGAAAGGGCGGTGAGCATCCCGTTCAATGATTGTATAAACTTCTTCGAGTCCGGGGTAGGAAGCTTGGAGAAAGCCCTACACTTGTCGGGGTTGGCCTCGATTCCTCGTTCTGTGAGGTAAAACTCGAGGAAAATACCTGCCCGAACGCCGAAGGTGCACTTGTCGGGGTTAAACCTCATGCGGCATCTCCTCGCCGTGTCGAACACCTTCATCCCAGAAAACCTTGTTCATCATCAGTTGGAAGGTCACACAGGCGTTCTTCAAACCGAAGGGCATCACGTTGAAGTAGTAGTTGCCCGACGCGGTCATGAAGGCCGTGTGTTGTTTGTCGACCTTGTCCATGGGAATTTGATTGTATCCCGAGTAAGCGTCCATGAAGGATAGTAGTTTGTGACCTACAGAATTGTCGACCAGTTGGTCGCTGTTAGGCAAGGGATAACAGTCTTTCGGGCAAGCCCGGTTAAGATTAGTATAATCAACGCACATTCTCCATTTTGCATTATTCTTTTTAACAAGTACAACGTTGGACAGCCAGGTCGTGTATTTGGCCTCCGAAATAAAATTTGCCTCTAGAAGGTCTTTTACAGCTTTTTCAGCAGCCTCCACTTTTTCGGGAGACTGCTTATGCCTACGTTGTGCTATAGCCCTAGCGGCCGGATCTACTGCGAGCTGATGGCAAACCACCTCGGGGTCGAGGCCAGGCATCTCGGATGCGCTCCACGCAAAGAGATTAGCGTTCTCCTTCAGACATGCCTTCAGCTGCTTCTTTGCCAGGTCGGGGATCCCGGTGCCAATCTTCACGTTACGATCTGGGTCGTCCCCGAGTACCACGAGCTCAAAGTCTCTGTCTGGGATGGTGAGCGGTGGGTAGAGAGGCCGCCAGTTGTTCTCCGCCTGGAGGTCGAGGTGTTCTGCCCCGTCTTCATCGGGTTCGCTCGGGAACCTGTTGTCGAGTTCGACCGCGTTGATGCGCGGGAGAGGTACCTGCTCGGCGTCCTGGGGTGGCTTGGCCACGGTCTTGGGTTTGGGGCCGATGGAACTCAGGCCTTTGATGGCGGCGTCGAAGCACCTTCTGGCCGCGTCGATGTCCCCATGCATCGTCACTACTCATCCCCTGGTCGTGTAGTACTTCATTTTGAGGTGGACCGTTGATGGTACCGCCGTAAGTTCAGCCAGGGTGGTCCTCCCGAGGATGCAGTTGTAAAGGGACAGGCATTCGACCACCAAGAAACTGATCTTCACCTGTCGGGAAGTGTCTTCGGCCCCGAATGTAACCATTAGCTCCACGTAACCCCATGGTATGGTGGTGGTTCCATTGAACCCCTGTAGATCTGAACAGACGTACGGGGTCAGATGCCTCTCGTCGAGCTGAAGGGTCCTGAATAGATGAGCATACATGATGTCGACCGAGCTCCCCTGGTCGACTAGGATCCTTCGAACGTCAAAGTTTGCCATCTGCGCCCTGATCAGGAGGGGAATAGTGGCGTTTGGGGCTCCCCCGGGGAGTTCCTCAAGGTAGAAGGTGATGGGGTTGGAGTTTCCCCGCACTTTCTCGAGGGTGGTCGCCTTCGCCGACGTCGCGGATTCCAGCTCGTCAAATTTCCGCTCGATCGATCCGACGGACAGCTTCTCTGGACCTCCCCCGGAGATGACCAGCGCCCTAGGGAAGGTTTCCCAGGTGCTACGGGCAGTAACGGGGTCCTCGTGGGGAAATGTCGTCCACATGTTGCGAATTGCTTCTTGTCCTTCAATGATTGGGGGGACAAAGAAGTCTTCGGGTCGGGTGACACTAAGGGTGACTTGAAGGCGACTCTCGTCGGGAGGAGGCGCCGTCTCCTCGACGTTTTGGGCTTCCCGGGAGCTGGGACGAGGAGTATCGTTCTTCGGGCGTATTTCTTCAAGTGCCCCTCCTTGATCAGAATTTCAATCGCATCTTTGAGATGGATGCAGTCTTCCGTCACATGCCCGTGACTCCGGTGGAATCTACAGTATTTTGACTTGTCAAAGTTTGATTTAGGGGCAGCGGCCTTCAGAAAGCGGACTTCTCCTTTCACAAATTCTGAGTTCTGGCACTCAGAGAGGATACGCGTGCGGGGGGCGTTCAGCGGGGTGTACTCCGTGAACCAGCCAGCTGGTCTGCGCGGTTCACGAGGATCACGGGGGTGATTTTCTTTCTTTCTTTCTCCTCCTTGTCGGGAAGGAGAGTCTTAATCTTTATGGCCACGGGGGTCTTCTTTGCGCCTCGACTCAAGGGCGTTCTGCGCTGCCTCGGATTCTTCGAGCTCGATATACGACTGAGCTAGTTGGAGGAGGTCCTTGAGACGGCGGGGTCTACGGAGGCCTATGGACTTGGCAAAATCAGATCCGAAACACAGTCCATGGATGATTAGATACTTCTTCATGTCGTCGGTCGTATGGACCTCGACATCTTCTCTGTTGAATCTCTCGATGTAATTTCTGAGAGGTTCGTTCTTCCCCTGGAAGATGCTTTCTAAAGCAGCTTCCGTCTTCGGGTGTCGCCGAGACGCAGTAAAGTGTTTGGTGAAGCGTCGTCTTAGCTGCTTCCAGGACGTGAATGACCTAGGCTCCAAACCCTTGTACCAAGTCATCGCGCCCTTCCGCTAGTTGGTGGGGAAAAGCCTGCACCTGATGGCTTCTCTGAAGTTTCGGAAGTCGAGCATTGCTTCAAAACTCTCGATGTGATCATCGGGGCCGGAGAGACCGTCGTAGGTCCCCAACGGTGGAGGTTTCTCCATGCCCGTGGGGATCAGGGTATTCATGATCTCCCACGACAATGGGGTCCTCTGGTCGTCATCGTCACTTTCTGTCGGGGATACCCAGGGGGATCGTTGATGTCGTGGAGGGGAATTCCTCGAGCGGTGCTTCGGCTTCTCTTCGACCTGCTTGGACTTCTTGGTAGCGGTGGAGGCCATGGGTTCCTTCTGAGGCGGGGAACGAGGGCGTTTTTGGGAGATCGTCGGTTGGGGGCGCTCGAGACGTGGTCGACGACCCTCCCGTACCGGCGAGGGGGTCCGAGATTCGTCTGAAGGAGTCCTTCGCGGGGAAGGGGAACGGCGAGGCGACGGTGGACGATGATGTCTTTGCGGGGAAGATCGTCGTGCCCGCCCTTGCTCCAGCGCTTCAATTCTGGTATTCTGGTGCGCGATCAACTGATTGGTCTGATTGATCAAGGCGAACAGGGCCACGGTGCTCGCGTCTGCATTGGGTGGAGGAGAAACTGGCTGAAAAATGGCCTGCTGATCGTCTTGGTGGGCGGCGTGGTAAGCCACGTCTTGGGAGTCTGGGGAGGCGGTTTACTCGTCTCTCACGTCGTCTTCTTCCACGTGGAGGGCAGCAGCGTCTTCGCGGTGGTTCCCGTTTTCGAGTTGCGTGAGGACGGTGTCCAGAGCTTTGGTAGCGGACAGATTGCCGGCCATGACGGTGATGAATGATAGTTGCTTTGGTTTAACGGAGGAAAAACGGGGAAGCAAAGGGTTCCCACAGACGGCGCCACTGATCGTACCTGGATCAGACAGTTTCTGTGGCCAACAACGTCGTCTGGGCTTCAGCTCCGGTGCGGTTGAAAGACGGCCGGGGGGGGGGGGGTGTACCTGCAAGGTACTCCGACGCTCAAGTAAGGTGACTGTCAGAGAATAGCAAGTACAGAGATGAGTGAAAGTGAAATTAACCTGACCCTCTCAAGTGAGAGGGTATTTATAGAGAGCCCCCAGCGCGGGGCCAACGGTTACTTGCATTGGGCTGGATTGCCAGGCCCAATCCAAGTAACTGCTAGGGCTTACGCGGCGTAGTGAAGACCAACACGTGGTCTTCGCCCTGGGGTAATCGTTCCTAGATCTCCGGAATTAGGGCAGACCGATTCCATCGGGAGTGGAGCGGTTACGTGAGAACGTGTCCTCGCGGGGAGGACTCTGTCGTGTCGGGGAGAGATGCATCCTCGCGGGGAGGACCCTCATGTGCAGAAGGTGGGTTCCTAGCGGGGAGGAGCACCCTGGGTGTCGAGGAGGGACGATCCCGGGGAGGCCTAGCGTCTTGCCCGACGCTCTACACCGTGCGTGTGCCCGACACGAGGAGAGGGCAAGTGCCCGACATTGGTCATGCCAAAAAGGCCCTTGTTGGGCCATCCCAGGACGTGTGGGTTGGGCCTGCTCGACTGGTGAGCAGACCTCGACCCAGTCCAGAACAAATGGGATTTGGTAAAATCTGGTTACTATTTGTTAAACCGTTCAGTTGATCGATTAAAATTGGGTGATCGAATGGGATTTGAGAAAAATCCCTTTGATTACGGTAGGATGAAATTTAGGATTTTGGGACACTGTAATTTATGTTAAACTTAAGAAAATGTTCTTTTTTAAAATATGTATAGAATTATTTCTCTATAAATAATCACTTTTTATTAAAAAAACATCATTTTTTATATAAAAAATTATTTTTTAAATTAATATTATTAATATTGATTTAATAATTATTTTGATAATATCGAGTTAATAATTATTAAGGTAAAATAATTATTTTAAAAATTAATATTGGGTTAAAAATTATTATTAATATTGAGTTAATAATTATTTAGATGAATTAAAATAAATAAAAAATTATTATTAGTATTGAGTTAAACCACCAACCCCTATAGTTACAGTAGAGTTATCACGAACCTTTTAGAGTAATTTGGGTGTTTTGTTTTGTTTTGACTATAGAATAAAATAACAACTTTGTGTTGGTGTGTGTTGGAATTTTGGGTGATTATGAGTATTAAAAGTAATTAATTTGTTGTGATTAGTCTGGTGGGACTATATTGGTGGCCTTTTATTCGCAATGTGTGGTTCGTATATGGCACTATTGTTTGGTGAATAATATTATAAATAATTTTTGGTGAATTATGTAAAAACTTTTCTTTTGGTGAAATGCATGTTTTGCTTGTTCATACTACCATGCATGCATATACATTGGAGTTAGGTGGGATTTCGGTCCATTTTGGTGGCCTCAGATCTATTTGGTGGGATCGTTAGTCTAGTTGAGAGATCAGAGGTGAGTCTCAGATCTATTTGGTGAGGATCGTCGGTTCAGGTGAGGGGCCGGAGATCGAGGAAGAAATCTGTAGCATACCTCTGATATCCACAAAAAATTGGTACCACATGCATATAGGTGATGGAGTTAGTGCATAATAGCATTGCATATGTTGAGAATGATCTTTGTGTTTATATTTGGTGTATGTGTTTGTCTATTAATCTTCTGTTGTATTTGTCTACGATCATGTTGCTAAACTTCACTGTTATTACTTGTAAGTGTATTCTCACCCCTTATTTGTTGTTGTGGCGTCTGTACTCCTCGGAGTACAGATAACTAGGTACAGGAGTAGTTGCTGGGTAGGGGATAACATATATGCCCCCTTTAGCTTTTATTATTGGGATTAGAGGAGTTGCTCTGATATGTAGCACTGGGGATGGGATGTCATTCGTTATTGTGTGATGCTTTTATTTCGTTTTGTTGGGGTTGTTGATTAGACTTTACTTTTGAACTTTGCTGAATTTTCACTGTGTATTTTCCTGACTTTTTGGTTTTGAAGTTTATGGTTTGATGACACTCTAATACTTGGTTTTAATTAAATTATTTTATTTAAATGTTCAGTCGGGGAATTAGGGTGTTACAGGGATCCCCTCACCCTACTTATTTATTTTGTGTTGATGTATTTTCAAGTTTATTGACGCAAGAGGCTCAAGGAAAAAGGATTAATGAGATTCAAGTTGCTAGAAAGGCTTCGATGATTACTCATATGTTCATTGCAGACGATAACTTACTATTTTCTCGAGCAAACCCTCATGAAGCATATAGGATTTTGGAAACCATTCAAAAGTATCAGACTTATTCTGGATAAGTGGTGAATTTAGATAAGTCGGAGGCGTCCTTTGGTTGAAATGTTCATGATGAAGAGAAATCTATGATCCGTTCAAAGATAGGACTGGGAGTAAAACTATGACAAGACACTCCAAGTATATGGGTTTACCGGTTGTGTTTGGGATATCAAAAAGATATATTTTTGCTTTAGTTATTGAAAGGGCTTGGAAGAAAATTAAATGGTGGAAGGAGAAATTTATTTCAAGAGTGGGGAAAGATGTATTAATTAAAGTTATTGACCACGTGATTATGAGTTACATCATGAGTTGTTATAAGCTGCCAGAGACAACTTATCATGAGATAGAAGCAATGCTGGCTAATTTTTGGTGGGGCTCTAAGAGCGGGGAGAGGAAAGTACATTGGCTGAGTTTGTTGAAGATGGCTCAAGCAAAAGGAGTAGATGGTATGGGTTTTCGTGGCATCAGTGAATTCAACACTAACCTTTTGGGTAAGCACTATTGGCGTCTTTTGTCAAGTGACCACACTCTGGTGGGGAAAGTTTTCAAAGGTAGGTATTATCCTAGGTGCTCCATTGCAGATAGTTCTATTTGTTTTGCACCAAGTTACGCATGGAGGAGTAACCTAAGTGCTAGAGAGTTAATTAACGAAGGAGCTCAATGGAGGATTGATAATGGAGAGAAAATGCTTGATTGTAAGGATAGTTGGATCCCAAAAAACGTAGGCTTCAAAATCCTCGCTCAGCGAGAGGTTGAAGGATTCCAAGGTGAGTGATCTTATTGATAGTGACTTGGGACGGTGGATGAGGGATATGATATTCGATAGCTTTGACCCGGAGGAAGCAAAACAGATTCTTAACATTCCCCCCTGTCTTTGGCACGCTGATGACAAGTTAATTTGGCACAATGAAAAGAATGAAGATTACTCAGTCTGTTCAGCGTACCATATATTTATGCAAAATAAAGCGGCAAAAAAAAACCCGGTTCTTCGTGCATCCTTAACTAGAATCTTTGGAAGTATATCTGGCACTTTCCTGTCCATACTAGGACCCGTAACTTCCTATGGAGGTTAGCAAAGAATATCTTGCCCACCAAATATAATCTCCATAAAAAAATGAATTAGGTTAGATGGTTCATGCTCTCTTTCTCACTCTGTTGTTGAATATGTGCACCATCTGTTTTTTCAATATGAGTTTGCTAAGCAAAATTTTTTCTCCTCAATTCTGAGTTGTCATATCCCATCTACTATGGGGATCAATGAATGGTTGGTGAGTTTACTAACTTGCGGTGATGTTTTAAGCGCCCAATTATTGTGTTCTATGCTCCAAAAGATTTGTAATTCCCGCAACTTGCAGCTTTATCAACAAAAGAGCCTGAATTCGATTAGAGTGGTGGAGGAAGCGCTTGAAAGTGTGCTTGATTTTAACAAATGGGACCCCGAGATTGGTGCTAAGAAAAAGTTGCCATTGCACTTTGATTTGGAATCAAATCCCAGGAATGTTTATATTTTACAGGTTGACGTGAGAGTGTTCAATGAGGGGTTTGTGTCTTTTGGTTGGATCATCAAGAACCATGATAAGGAAATTATCCTTGTTGTCAATAGGAAAGAGATCATTTTAGCGGAACCTGCTGTGGCCGAAATGTTGGCTATTAGATGGTGTCTTGTTCTTGCCTAAGAGCTGAAGCTGGAGAGGGTTATTGTTCAATCGGATGCCCTTGTTGAGGTGAATTGAATTACTCAATTCTGAATAATGCTATCCTCGAACCCATTACTGCAGATTGCATATTTTTTTCTTGTAGGTTTAAGGTTTCTTCAGTCATGTTTTTAAACAGGGCACTAAATGTTGATGCGCACAATTTAGTTGGATTGAGAAAATTGTAAGGGTCTAGAACTTGGATTGGAGGTTATCAGCCTGTTGCAAACGTACCTCTCTTTTCTTCTTAATGATATATTTTTGCCATAAAAAAAATAAAGGCTTAAATAGTGTTTTCGTCCCTGTAAGTTAGCGTGTTTTTGGTTATCGTCCCTGAATCTTTTTTTTTGTATGAGTCATCATATGTTCATTTCTCTTTGACGTTGGTCCCTGCTGTTAATGGGACGTTAAAAAAAAGATAAGATGACAGACGGTGATGACCTGGCCAATGTTTTATCATTTGTTTTATTTTTAGAGGACCTAAGTGGATATAATTTTCAATGAGGGATCAAATGCAAAAAATAACATTTTGGGTTGATTCTCCTTCCTTCCTCATTCAATTAGTGGTTTCTTCTTCATCCCTCTCTGGGTCTCGTCTGCTCCATCTACATCCATGGCGTCTTCGTTGTCCGCGAACTCTCTTCAATTTCAATCACCGGTTAATGGTTGCAACAGAAGCATGAAATTGTTTATGTCTAATTCTGTTGAAAACCCTAAAAGAAGATTTTGGAAGTGTCAAAATGCAGGGTTAATGTCTGGTTGCATCTCAGAAGTTCATGTGGTTGCAACTGCTCAGAAATGTTGAAGGAATTCGGGGCCATTCTTAAAGAGACTGAGATTGGCAAAAAGGCCAAGATGAAGATTAAGTTGGAGAAGGAGAAGAGGAAAGCGTCTCTGTTGAAGACATTGTTGGTTGTGTCCTGGGTGTTTTTCTTTGCTTATCAAAAATGGTGGTGAATCCCATTTGTTTATGTCTGTTACGTTTTTTGTTGTTAGTCCTTGTAACATTGATGTATTTTGAGATTGGTCCCTGTACAATATGATGAATGAAAAAGATGTTTTGTTTTTGGACAGTTTATGTATGCAATTGTATTGCTCCTCCTGTTTTGAATTGAGTATTACTACATTAAAAAAACTTGATATACTGGAGTAAACAAACTTGGTAATGTATAATTAAACACACCTGATAAAATTCATTAAACAAACTTGATAATGTATCATAAACACATTGTATCACACACATACAGGCTTAAGCCAATACACACATTGTAGAATAAACATTAATTCCTTAGCCAAAATACACATTGTCATCAAAATACAAAATAGAAAACTACAAGGCTTAAGTACACCATTGTTGTAAAGTTGTTCAACAAAACATAGGTCAAAACAGAAAACTACGAAGATGATAAGTGCAAATTGTACCTATTTTTGTATATATGTTTTGTTGCACGTATCGATTCTTTTTGGTAAATATCGTGCGAATAAAACCTGATTTGTTATAAATACGTTTACTTTACATTTTAGTGTATATATTGCGTATATTGTAAATATCATTGAGTTTAATTAATTTTATCTCATTCTTGCAGGTATCCAATCAAGGATGTCTGGCCATATTCATAAAGAGCATTGAACAACCTTTACAGCACTTCAAATCGTGCGTCAAACGGAGTTACGGTGCGGAAGTTACAAATAAAACAGTGCAGGATTTTTGCTGTTGCTGTCAGCTGTGCCTCAGGAGCGTCGGGCGGTGCATTTTGTTGCGCGGGCTGTGAGATTTGAGCGTCAGGCAGTGTTGCGGCGGAGGAAATAAGAGGATTGAAATAAGAGACTTACAGGAGCGTGCCATATTTTTGGGCTAGCGCCGGGCGGTGCTAGATATTTGTTACTAGGCGGCTTATGTACGCAGCTGATGTGAGAGGAAAAGTGGGCGCCGCCGGGCAGTACTTTCTAGCGTCGGGCGGTGGGTCTGAAACATAATTTTGTATATTAGTTCATTTTAATTCATTTTTAAAGTGGATGTTGTTTGGAGGTGATTTTTCCTCTCTAACTTCATCAACCTCATTCTTTGATAGATTAGCTTAGAAAACAACATGGAAGCATGCATACAGATGAACCGGGGTGGATTGATCGTCGATCGGCGTTGACAAACCGCGAGATGTTTGGTTCATTTCTTTTCTTCTTTGTGTTTTTCTTCTATGTTGGGTTGTGTATATGTATTTATTCTGAACTCATGTATATTTGTCGCCCATGGCGTTATATGATATCTGCTTTACAAATCTTTATTGGTGATTGTCTCTGATTTTTACTTTATGCGCGGGGTTTGGATTGCGTTAGACATAATCCTCGCAAACTTCGATTAGGGATGGTTATCTGTTAGTTTCTGGACTCTAGAGATAGATTTAGGAGCTAACAATCTTTAATAGGCGTCGAATCTTAATGCCTCCATGCCTTGAGCTAGCTTGCGAGAGTATCGACGAGGGTAACATAGTTGTTTTCTCAACTTTGCGTTAGACATAACCTTTGTTGTGAGCGATGCTGGGTGATATTGAGGAGTATTGTAGGTGGAGTATAACTGGTCGGTAAGTTTAAGTTTGTGAGGAGTGATTTATATGCATTGTCGGACGAGTTTTTCTCTCTGAAGAATGATTTCTTTTTGTTTTAATGTTTACTTTTCTGTTTTCTTGTTTAAAACCATTTTAAACCCAAACTCATAAACGCGAGAGACTGTCGAACGACATTCTTTCCCGGAGGGAATTCTTTCCGAAAATAAATATTTTTGCTTGCTTGCCCTATTCCGTAACCAACAAAATAGCGCCGTTGCCGGGGATCGATTTTGATATTGAATCGCATTGCGATAGTTTCTTTGTTTTTGAGTTTTGTAGATATCGTATATATTGTATATTTTCACTTGTTATACTGATACATGTAGATTAACGTTTGTTTAAGTGTTTGGCTAGGACGCTTGTTTTTGGTTGCGCGGTGAGGCATCACCACTGCATGAAGAGAGGAAGTTTTTAGCTTAAGCACAGTAAAGGCGTCGAGCTTACGACGTAAAACAAACATGTTTTCTTTTGTTGTTTGTTTGTTTCGTTATTACTTTTTCATTTTAGCTTAGGTAGTGTGGTGAACATTCATTAAACAAGTTGCACTCGGATTTTTCGTAAATTCTCAAATCTTCACTTAACAACTTGTTTAATGAATTTTCTGCCGGTTTTTCAGTTTGTTAATATTAATAGTTTTCGTGTTTGTCAATGAACGTGATTTGAATAGCTTGAGGAAATTTGGTGTTTGTCCATTTTTGAGCGTTTCAACTTGCGGATGTATGGTAATGTTTGTCCAAGGTATGTGTTTATCGCTTTCTAGACTTTAGTATATTCATGATACTTAGGCTTTTTACAACTTCTATGCCATTCATTCTTTTGTATACTTGTTCTATTGTGAATCACTTTAGTTCCCAACCTTTTTGTGAGGTGGCCTTCCATTGTTCATATATGCACGGAGAACCAACATTCTTGTTCTAACTGGATTTTATTATGTTGAATCTTTTGTTTGTGTTGATTATATGAATGCATGAAAAAGATCAAGGCAATTGTTTCATTTTGAGCACAACCACCTTAGCCAAATAGTCAATTCACCTTGTGAGTGTCTGAGAATTCGTAACCCCTTTGAGCTTTTTGATCCGTGTTTCTATTTGAACTTAATGCTTGTCTATGAGTATTTAGTTCACTTATTTTTGAATGAATTTTATTTTTTCTTGGACCTCGACTTTATGTTGTTGTATGGATTTTTTCCTTGCCTTAGAAAGTAGGGAGTATTCACATGATGGTGCGGTTGAATTCAAGTTGGGGAGAGGATGATTGTGTACTCATTGGTTGGATTCTATGCGGATTGAAAAAGAAAAGAAAAAAGAGAAAAATTTGTGGAAGAGAAAAAGAAAGAAAAAAGAAGAAAAAGAAAATCCTTGAAAAAGGAAACAAAAAGAGTTTCAATAATTGTGCTAAATAAGTATTGTGTGTTGTGTAACACTTGGGATTGTGGAAGAAGTTGATTGGAATTTGGTGTTTGAGTCTTTGTGAGTTGATCACTCCCTTAGGTTTAGGCAAGTTTTTGTTTCAATTACCTTTAGAAATTGCCCCTTGTTTGTTTACCCGACCACGTTACAACCTTGAAAGTCCTTGTGATTCTTGCCTTTGTATTCTCAATGTGAATTGTTGGATGTATGCATAATTTAGTCTTTTGTTTGCATGAGTGTTGTGTGAGTGTAAAGTACCCCATTTTGTGTTTTTCATCTGCCGATGATTATTTTTGCTAGGTGTGATTCACTTTAGAACTTGTGTTGTTTTAGAATGTTTGGCATGATTTTTGTATTTTGCATTTGTTTCGTGATTATGTTATCGTCGTAGTTTAGTGGTAAGTATTTACTTTGTGTGTACCATTTTTCATTTGAACCATACATTTGTTTTCCGTTTTTCAAAACCTGTTGATTCGTCTTTCTTTGGATATTGCTTGTGCATTTTCAAGTTTGTTTGATTCTTGTTTATGCACAAACAATTAAGTAAGTTGGGGAGAGTTTGATAAGTGCAAATTGTACCTGTTTTTGTATATATGTTTTGTTGCACTTATCGATTCTTTTTGGTAAATATCGTGCGAATAAAACCCGATTTGTTATAAATACGTTTGCTTTACATTTTAGTATATATTGCGTATATTGTAAATATCATTGAGTTTAATTAATTTTATCTCATTCTTGCAGGTATCCAATCAAGGATGTCTGGCCATATTCATAAAGAGCATTGAATAAGCTTTACAGCGCTTCAAACCGTGAATCAAACGGAGTTACGGTGCCGAAGTTACGAATAAAACAGTGCAGGATTTTTGCTGTTACTGTCAGCTGCGCCTCAGGAGCGCCGGGCGGTGCATATTGCTGCGCGGGGCGGTGAGATTTGAGCGCCGGGCGGTGCTGCGGCGGAGGAAATAAGAGGATTGAAATAAGAGACTTACAGGAGCGTTCCATATTTTTGGGCTAGCGCCGAGCAGTATTTCCAGCGCTGGGCGATGCTAGATATTTGTTACTAGGCGGTTTATGTACGCAGCTGATGTGAGAAGAAAAGTGGGCGCCGCCGGGCGGTACATTCTAGCGCCGGGCGGTGGATCTGAAACATAATTTTGTATATTAGTTCATTTTACTTCATTTTTGAAGTGGATGTTGTTTGGAGGTGATTTTTCCTCTCCAACTTCATCAACCTCATTCTTTGATAAATTAGCTTAGAAAACAACATGGAAGCATGCATACGGATGAACCGGGGTGGATTGATCGTCGATCGGCGTTGACAAACCGCGAGATGTTTGGTTCATTTCTTTTCTTCTTTGTGTTTTTCTTCTATGTTGGGTTGTGTATATGTATTTATTCTGAACTCATGTATATTTGTTGCCCATGGTGTTATATGATATCTGCTTTACAAATCTTTATTGGTGGTTGTCTCTGATTTTTTCTTTATGCACGGGGTTTGGGTTGCGTTAGACATAACCCTCGCAAACTTCGATTAGGGATAGTTATCTGTTAGTTTCTGGACTCTAGAGATAGATTTAGGAGCTAACAATCTTCAATAGGCATTGAATCTTAATGCCTCCGTGCCTTGAGCTAGCGTGCGAGAGTATCAGCGAGGGTAACACGGTTGTTTTCTCAACTTTGCGTTAGACATAATCTTTGTTGTGAGCGATGATGGGTGATATTGAGGAGTATTGTAGGTGGAGTATAACTGGTCGGTAAGTTTAAGTTTGTGAGGAGTGATTTATATGCATTGTCGGACGAGTTTTTCTCTCTGAAGAATGATTTCTTTTTGTTTTAATGTTTACTTTTCTGTTTTCTTGTTTAAAACCATTTTAAACCCAAACTCATAAACGCGAGAGAGCGTCGAACGACATTTTTTCCCTCGAACCGATCTCTGTGGACACGACATAAATCCCAGAGGGAATTCTTTCTGAAAATTAATATTTTTGCTTGCTTGCCCTATTCCGCAACCAACAGAAAACACAAAGCTAACTTGTGCATGGTTACTTCTTTCTCTTCCTTTTAGCATGATTACTTCTTTCTCCTCTTTTGTGCTTGTTGCTTCTCAGCACCCTTGGTCTGTCACTTTTCCTCAAAGCCAACTTCCTTGCGACCTTTTTTTTCTTCTGTTTTGCCTATAAAGACACAACGGATCAATAATCAACCGGTTGTGCAGGTTCATTATTTCAATTAAAACTGAGAAACATACACATTAGCATCATTTAATCAGTAGCAATACTCAACTGGTTTAGGAGGGGCAGTAGTAGGTTCCTTTGGAGGAGGTGCATGAACTGGTACATTAGGTGTAGGCTCAACCTCTGTAACAGGTGCAGACGGAATGTAGTCACCAACTCCTTGTGAGTCACCAACCTCTGCAGCAACCTCAACAATTAGAGCATGGACACTAGCAACATTAGTTAGAGCCGGTATTTGGGAAGTGACATCATTGACATTGGGTTAAGGTTGTGTTCTCAAAAGCTGCACAAAGGTGTGCTGCAAGCATTTTAAACTCTGGGTCCACATCACATTGTGTTTCTGGATGCTCTTCAATGGGAGGTTCAGGATGATGTTTTGGTTGTTCACTAGAAGCTTGAGGTTGTGTTGTTTGTGTAGAAGCCCGAGGTTGTGTTGTTTGTGTAGAAGCCTGAGGTTGTGTTGTTTGTGTAGAAGTTTTCTTTGGCTTTTTCTGCATATAGAGTGATTCAGTCATTATCAGTTAAAAACACTAAGTAAAAATACATAATTAAGTTAAGGTAATACCTTTATTTTCTGAGCTTCAGGATCAGGCACCAGAACTGTACAGCTCCTTGCATTGTGGCCATGTACACCACAGTTGGTACAACAATAAGATGTCTGTGTCCTTCCCTTGTTAGGGTCCTCATCAGGTTCCCTCCTCCTTAGTTTCTTTGGCCTACCAAGGCCTCTTTTGTATGATGGAGGCAACATCTCCTCAGCATCAACCTCAGGCCACATGTCTTGCCCATTAATTGGGCTAACATTGAAATCATAGCATGCCACATATGTTTCTTTAGAATAACAGTCATCTACATAGTCCTCAGGCACATTGGTTTATCCATAGCCACTAAGATTGTGCTATTAAAAGCTTCGGACACATTATTCATTAACACATCACATTTGGGATAGAATGAGAAAGCATGCTTACACCATGATTTTATGGGAATTTTGATCAACCACTCCCAAGCCTTAGGATTAAACACCTTCAACTCTTTTATCTTTGCTTCTCATGCTTGTATATATGTGGCCATGGCTGCTGCCGTCATCAAATCTCTAATTTGTGTGCCACCACCAAACTTCTTTTTGAAATTGGCATATAAATGCCTAAGACAAAGCCTATGCTCCACCCTTTCAAACATCTCTTCAAAAATAGGAATTAAGCCCTACAAATCAAATCAAACAATAAAAGACGGCAACTATTTCAAGAATTAAGCCCTACAGAGATATACAAAATAAATTGACATATTCAGGGACAAAATACAATACAAATTGACATATTTAGGGACAAAATACATAACAAATTGACATATTCAGGGACCAAGATCAAATTAAATCACAGTTACATAGATTAAGGATGAATTGAAAAATAAAATAGATCTGAAAGGTACCTTTTGTTGGTCTGATATGAATACCCATATTTTGTCTTGTCCAATGTATTCCAAAAGCAAGGTCAAGAACCACCTCCATGACTCCTTTGTTTCAGTCTCACATACACCAAAGGCTAATGGGTAATATTGGTCGTTAGGATCCCTTCCAACAACAACAAGCAATGTGCCACCGTATTTTGTCTTTAGGTGACATCCATCAACAACAATGAATGGCCTACAAGCAGTAGTGAATCCCTTATTTACCCCATCAAAGCAAAAATAAAAGCATCCAAACCTGGGTTGAATTATTGGAGCAATCCTTGAGACATTAATTTTGCAAGTTTTCCCTACATTGACCCTCCTTAATTCTGCAGCATACCTCCACAGTAGTGTATACTGCTTTGTTGCATCACCTTCAACCAAAGCTTTTGCAATTTGCATGGCCTTCCATCCCCTGTTCTTAGTTATACCTACAAAGTAAGTACTCCTAATCTCAGACACAATGTCACGAAGCTTGATTCCATTAGATGAAGCCATCCTAGCCGCCACAGTCTTGGCAATCCACTTTGAGTTAGCAGTGGTGTTATTCAAAACCCTACCACACGTGTGTGCACCAACCCATTTCTTCATTCTATACGTGTGCTTATTCTCCACTTTACTAACAAGAGCCAAAAATCTACAATTGCCCTTGTAAACTACTCTCACTCTAACCTTGTCGTTTTTCACATACATTATCTTTCTTCCATGTAGCACCGACCACTCAGTTATTGCCTCCTTAAATTCAGTAAGAGACACAAACTCCAAACTAACTCTGAACTTGTAGTCCTTATCTAACTCTTCCATCTTGAACCTATGATATTTTGGTCATTTCTCTCCATCTAATGCATCTGGATCACTACTACCTAGATCATCACTTAAATAATTTGTTTCAATCCCTTCATTACCAACATTAACTCCACTTGAGGAACCTTGGTTAGCTTCAACATTTCTTATCTTTGTTGAAGTATTCCTATGTTTCCTTGTTATCTGCTTAACCCTTCCAGTTGGTTTGTCTACAACATCAAATCCATCATCCATGCTAAGGGCCCTTTCATCCTCACTATCCTCAAATGATAAACCATTATAATCACTGTCATCACTATCATCACTATCATTAATATTATCTCCTTCAACTCCATCTACATTCTCATCAATAACGGGAGGTTCACCAACTTCAACATTTCCTGCATTATCCTCAATAACATCATCCTCAATAACATTATCCTCAATACCATCACCAACATTATCCTCAATAACATCATCCTTAACAACATTACCATTACCAGCATTATCCTCAATAACATCATCCTCAATAAAATTATCAGCATCATTAATGATTTTTTCAGCATCATTAACAACATTATCAGATACTACTACCCTATGCTCAACAAATAAATCCACACTACAACTAGTTTCAACAACTTTTTCATAAACAGCAGCAGTATCAATATCACTAACTATCATTGCATGCTTACCCGATCCATAACCAATAATCAGTGGACTCTAGGTTGCAAAAATCTTTCACAATACCAGCTGCTTCAAAGAAGCTTCACCTATCAGGGTCAATATCTACTTCAACTTTATCCCCACCTAAGTAGTACACGACATTATCCTTAACAAACTTCCCCCCGTAATGCATGTTCACCGTAAAGATCATACCTGATAGATTCAAATAGGTCTCTCAATCTTCAATGTAGCTTTATCACCCTCCGTTGCCTTGCCCAAACAAGTTATCGCACCAGTCGCTTCACCTTCTTTGAGCTGATTCCCTTTCTAAAATTGAAACCCTAATTTACAGGGACTAAACATAAAAGAGGGAAATGTCTTTTGGTTGCCTTATTTTTTAGGGGAAAACATCTTATCCACGTGTTCAAAGCAAATATAAATAAGAATGACAAGGAATATGCCAAGTCATCACCGTCTGCCATCTCATCTTTTTTTTAACGTCTCATTAACAGCAGGGACCAACGTCAAAGAAAAATAAACATATGGGTACTCATACAAAAAAAAAGATTCAGGGACAAAAACAAAAAACACGCTAACTTACAGGGACGAAAAACACTATTTAAGCCAAAAATAAAATAAATTTAGATGATCAAAATGTGACAAGGCGTACCAAATTTAGATTTCTTCGACTAATTATGTGAATACGTGATTTTGTCTGCTACTAGGCTTACATAATGCCTCCACGTTTCACTTGTTCTTGTTTTTATCTCAAAAATTTATTTTTCTAAATCAAATGTGCGCTATTTTCTCTTAATGATCTTTGTATCATTAACAATTCTAATTAATGCTATTACAAGCAAGAAACACGAGTAAAATGTTAAACCATTATATTATTTAATCTTGATTAAGTCTAATGCCTCCTTAATCCATGCGAATTTGAGTAGACTTTAAAAAATTTTGACCAACATATTTGTATTTGCTGAAGAGAAACACATAACATTACTCTAAATTTCATTGTTCATTGGTTTCGGCTACGTATCAAAATTTCAAATAGAGTAAATCACAAGACAATTTCACATGAAGATTTTGATAAAAGTTAAACTCATTGGCTTCATGGGATGCACGATAAAGAAGACAATTTCAGTCCCCAAACTTTACGAATAATATGAATATTTGACAACTATGGTTGACAAGGCTATTTGTTGAAGAAATTTCTTAGACCCCAATTACATGTTTTGATCATGTGGGAAAGATTTACATCAGAAATAAAAAAGAGAGGAAAGATTGCAAGGATCTAGACAGCTAAAATACACGATTAATGGTGCCTCCCATGTGCAAATTTACTGGATTGGATTTGAAGGAAACAAATGCCTCCCCTTCGGGTGCTAGTTATGTATGTGTCTGCCCATTTTAAGAAAAAGAAGAAAGAAAAACATGTTTTTACATATCATATCTCTCTGTCAGATTCTCAAATGAATTGGTTTATCTAGTTGCACTTGAGTAATGTTGAATTTTTAGTTATCTGTAGATAAGTGATCTTTTGATTTCTTTCGAGTATAAATAGCTAGGTCAAATATGTCATGCAAACTAAAAATTAGGTCAAATATGTCATGCAGTTTCTTTAATTAAATTATAGTAACAAGTTAGTTTTTTAAAATAATATTTTAGTAATTTTATAACAAAAAACACATTGATTACCAAAAAAAACATATGTATTAATTATTTAAACTATGTGATGAGAATGAGTTTAAATCATCGTCCACGTAGAGCTAATATGATGATTAGGGCTGGAAATGAGTCGAGTCGAGTCGAACTCGTCTTAGTTCAGTTCGACTCGTTAAGAATTAGTCGAGTTCGAGTTCATCACGAACTTTTTTTTCAGCTCAAATTCGACTCGTTAAGAATTGGCCGAGTTCGAGTTCGAGTTCGAGTTCATCACGAACTTTTTTTTCAGGTCAAACTCGACTTGTTAGAAGTTCACGAATATCTCGGTTCAATTCGTTAGGTTTATCTTGTTAGGTTCAACTCGCTTATTTCACAGACTTAAAAGTAATTTTTTAAAGTCTATTTTATATATATATATATATATATATATATATATATATATATATATATATATATATATATATATATATATATATTTGACATTTTAAATTAATATTTTTTTAATAAAAAATATAGAAATAAAATAAAAGTTATAAGATTGAAATTTATACGATGTTAATTTTATTTGTATAATTATTCGTAGAAATATTGTACTCACTTGAGAATATAAATTATCAATTAAAACCGTTAGATTAAAAGAAAATATGAGACTAAGATTTAGAACAAATCTTTAAATCTACTCTTAAAGACAATATAATCTATCTCATATATAATCGAATTGACTTATGAACCTAACGAGTCGAACTATGTATAGTTTAAGTTCAGATCATTTAGTTAACGAACTTAGTTTTTAGCTCATATTCAACTCATTTGGTTTACGAACCTAGTTCAACGATTTAATTTTCAAATCGAATTTCGAACTATTTTCGAGTTAGTTTGGTTCATTGTCAGCCCTAATGATAATGACATTAGCACGTGTTGTAAGAGAAGTTGAGAAAGATTTTACGAGCTTTAAGGGACTAGATAGGAATAGTTGCCATCAAATGAGATAAAAAAAATTATTTCTCTTGGGTGTCTGTTTTATTAATGATGATTTTGGTGGAATAAGATCGAGTTTGTTCTCCTAATGTATTGAAGTTTTAGATTTTTAAGTTTTGCTCTCAATTGTTAGTTTTAGATTTTTAAGTTTTGCTCTAAATTGTTTTGTTGTATCTTTATTTGTTTCTTTTTTTGTTTTAGTAATTTGTGTGATCAATTAAGTATTTCTTGTGCTTTTTAACCTCACTTATTTTGTATTTTTGTAAAAAATTTATTCTCATTTTATTAATATATTATTTTACCAATAAAAAACTATCACAACAAAAACAAAGCACTAGAGAAACCCTTAACAACAAGGAGGAGGAGGATACAACTGTAGCAATTCTCTGTTCTTATACTAGAAGCGTAGTCAAATCTCAATCCAGTATCGGTCGTCTGGTTTCACACATAACTTGAGTTTCGTAAGTCCGTTTGAGGTGAGGTTAGTTATGTTGGAAAGATAACACAATAATCTTTCTGTTGAAGTGAGGAAATGGGGTTTGGGGGTGCTCTAGTAGTATTAATCCTCTTGTTCTTATACCAGGAGCGTAGTCAAATCTCAATCCAGTATTGGTCATTTTGTTTCACGCATGGGTTTCGTAAGTCCGTTTGAAGTGCGGTCAATTATGTTGGAAAGGTAAAATGATAACCTTTCTTGTGATAAAGGTAAATGATACTGTTTTATCACTATGACTATGGTAAATTATGAATGATTGAGATGAATCAATGTGAAACCTTTATGTTGAAGTGATGGAAATGCGTTCTAAGGAAATCATTATAAGGCCTTTATATGGTAGTGCAAATGAATGTGTGTCAAAAAGGAAGGAGGTTTGGGAGGATTATTGTCGATGGTTTATTCATGCATCATACTAGCGTGGAAGTAGGCTAAGTTTATGGGAGTGTTGTAGTACAGATGTAGCTCGCATGTACTCATAGGCATTGCATATCTACAGACGTCTAGGAGAGTTTCGTAGTATGGATGTAGCTCACATGTACTCCTAAACTGTAGAACTCGGGAGAGTACTGTCGTGGTTCAAATGTAGACCGGATGTACTCCTAGACTATTGAGCCTAGAAAGAGTGTTGTGGTATAGAGCCTACCCCGCGTGTACTTCCATGAATATACTTTGAGTTCAATGTTTGGTACGACATGCATACAAAGTAGAGGTTAGCGTGCATTGTATAACATTCATATGCACTAATGTGTGATTGTATGAATTAACGTGATATTTTCCATATTGTGATGATGATTGTGAATGTTTCTGTTGTACTACCTAGTTGTTCTTATGCTATTTATTTTTGTAAGATGTAATCTCAGGATACTCTCAGGATGAGATTGAGGAATAGTTGCTTCGTGAGGCGATCCGGCGAAGATGGTGTAGAAGGCCATCTTAGTTTTATATGTGTTGTATTGCTGGCATATGTTAGTCAGTTAGGGATTGAGTCTAGATAAATTTATGATACATTGACATCAGGGATGGAGTTGCAAATTAAAAGAATATTATGTTTTTTCTTTTCAATGTTTTATTGTGAATCCTAAACATTTTACCCAAGTATGGGAATTTTCTAATGTATGTTCTAAGTAATGTGTGATACCCTGTGTTTTGCATACTATTTATTATATAAATTATTCCACAATTTATATCCACACAAAAAAAAGATTTGGGGTTTAGGGTGTTACATAGTAGGTATCATAGTAGATCTGTCCATCAGGCCTTGTGTGTTATAAGTGTGTTATGCCCTTGTGTACTACATCTATTTTAGCACTTTCAATATTTTTTTCCCTTAAGTGCTATTTTCTTCACTATTCACAACCAATTTATGTTTTCTGTCTGGTTGATGCATGAAGAAATGGTTGCTAGTAGAAATGATCATGCGATAGTTGACACATTAGAAGCAATGGCTAATGTGGTGGCTCACGTTACTCGGGTGTTCAAGGTTCTCAGAATGCTAAAGCTGATGAATTTCATGGGCTAGGAAAATTACAGAAGAACAAACCGCCTATGTTTAAGGGAAAATATGATCTGGACGTTGCTCAGCTTTGGATTCAGGAAGTTGAGAATATTTTTCGAGTCGTGACCTGTACTGATGAAAAAAAGGTGTCTTTTAGAACACAATTGTTGACTGAAGAGACTGAACACCAGAGGGATAATGCTCGTCAGAGAATGGAAGCATCGGGTACATTATCACTTAGGATAATTTCAAGCAAGAATTTTCAGAGAAGTATTTTCCTGAAGATGTCTGTAACCGTAACGAGGTAAAATTTATGGATCTAAAATAGGGCAATATGAGTACAAAGAGATGCTTCTAAATAAGCAGATTACACAAGCTTAAGTACAATAACACAAAAGTGTTTTCTAGCAAGGTATGAACAATATTTCCTTGCTAATATACAAAACTATCTTAAGAATAAACTCCAAGAGATTTGCAGCATATCAACATGAGTTTTATTTAGCTTAAAAGCTTCTTTTGATGCTCCTCTCTTTTCTTATAAAGTTGAGCTCTATCTTTCTGTTTGAGCAACAAGCATCTTCTTTTTTAGCTTACAGCTTGGTGCTTTGCTTCCGCTTCGCACACATACTCTCGTGTTTCCTTTAGCTCTCACTATTCTTCTTATTATTATTCTCTACTACTTCTTCAAGCATTTAGATCTTCAATATATAAAGTTTGAGAATAGATCCGTTGGAGGGTATAATAGGAAACAAATTCCAACTGTAGTTTCCCACGGTCACTTAAAGGAATGGTCAACATCATCATACAAAATATTTACCCTTGCGCCACCTTATCTAGGTAGAGGTCACATAGTACTTTGTTCTTTTATATTCATCAAATCACGCAAACCATTCTTGATCTTCTGTCTTCTAATTTCTTCAGAGGCTTCAGATGTATATTTGGTGAAGCATGTTATAGAAGGATCAATACTTGTAACTTCAAAACCTAAGTCTTTAGAGTCTCTAGAACTCGTTCAGCAGAACCTTGTCTTTGGAGTCTTCAGCACTTGGTCTTTTAGAAGTGATGTCTTTAGAAACTTCAGAACTTGTTCAATCAAAACCCCGTCTTCATAATCTTCAGAACTAGTTCAACATATACTTGTCTTCAGAGTTTTCAGATCTTCGTTCAGCAGAACCTTGTCTTTAGAATCTTCAGAACTTGAACTTCAGAAATGATGTCTTCAGAATCTTCAGAGCTTTTTAAATCAGAACCTTGTCTTTAAAACTTCTGAACTTGGAGCAATAGAAATGATATCTTCAGAGAGCCTTTCAAGCTTTACACACTAAGTCATGATCAGAAGCTCTAGTACTAACGTTCTTCAGAACCATTGCATTAGGAGTATTCCTGAAACTTAACCTTAACAAGGAACACCATATGTTTTCTTCCAGAATGTTGAGTTCAGAGTCTGATGACGTCACACGCCTTTCCTTCAGAGTTAGAACCTGTTTAGAAAAAGATACACACTAGATAGAAATCATTATAGTACATAATTATTCTCTTAAAATATCATGTACAATTATCATCAAAACTTCAAGATCAGATGCAGAACAAATCTTGTTCTTGCAATCTCCCCCTTTTTGATGATGACAACCTATGTATTTTGATAGAGCAATTTATGCAGGGAAACAACTATAAACCACAAAATCAGAGTTAAGCTAACCAGCTCCCTCTGAATCTGTTACTCTCAAAGTTCATTTATGCTTGTTTAGAGTCTCCCCCTGATCCCAAGACTCACAAAATAAATTTGAAGTACAGAGCATAAGAACATAGAAGGAATACTTCTCAGTGACGTCTCATCAGAGTCTGACTAGAACTGCCTGGTCTTCATCTCAGAGTCCGGCTTGCTATCAAAACATGATTATCGTAACAGAACCTGATTAGTAACTTACTTGATGCCTTGCATCATGTATGAGAACTATGTCCTTTTAATATCTTGAACATGTCACCAAAAGGTGCATAAAGTAGCATGTTATCAGGAGGTACTGAACTTGAACATTTCTTGAATGACCATGTCTTGATCGGATATACATAAGGTCCATAACCTTTGAAGTACTAGTGTCTAGCTACCATGCTTTTAGAGAGTTCACAACTTCTGACAAGCCTGAGGTATCAGAGCACTCATAGTTATTCTTTCAGATTATCCTTTGCTCTTGATTAATGAGTGGGCAAAACCAATTCTTCATTAAATAATGTATTGCATCAGAGCAAACTCATTTAGAGCATTCTACTTTCTTCTTGATCATATCCTCTGATAACCTGTTCTAAAAGACGGTGAACTTTTACAAAGTTCCTGATCAAATATTAAACATGGGTTAGAAGTAAAAGCATATTGAAATAGGGATAAAGATTCTGAGAATAAGTATATCAAAATCATATATCACTTTCTCCCCCTTTGTTAGAAATCAAAAAGGAATAAAGGAAGAAATAATAACCAAAAGATAAAGAAAAGAACCGGAAACTTCATTCAAATTTAAACAAAAATATACAAGAGAAGAACATAAGAAAAACGTAAGAGAAGGACTGGGATAATCCTAAGGGGCCTAAGGTAGGGAAGAATTAGGGGTTCTTTGAAGGAGTTGAGTAAGCATGTTCTAAATGTTCTTGTTGAATTCATCTTGCTTGTCAAGTCTGGTTCTAAGCAACTTCTGTTCCTTCTGAATGTCTTCTAAAATTTTCATCAAACGAGGAAGAAGACTAGCTTCAGAACATCGAGACTGATCAGAGATATTTGTACGACCCAAGGAGGTTTCTATAGTTTCTAACATCGCAGTTGTTTTTCTAACAGCTTCTCCTTTATTTTCTTTAGACATCACGGACAATACATCCTCTCTCTTTCTCTTTCTGCTTGAAGTTATTTCCTAATATCGATCTTCTGGTATCTTAATCACATCAGTAATTAAAGACATGTCTAGCAGATCTTCACCATTGAAGAATTTTCCAAACATAATTTCTAGTGCAACTCGATGATTCAACAACTCCATAATCTTGAGATCAATCATGATTGCAGATATTAATCTTCTATAGGGAATCCAGATCCTTTGATTCTTAGACATTTTCTTAGAAAAATTGATAGAGAAACAAAGATAGTAGAAGAGACAAGCAGGCAAGTTGATTCTATCTCCTTTGTCCAGATGATACAACATATGCTTGGAGTCAATATCCAAAATCTTGGAAGAATTTGTTATAGCCCTGTGATAAATGCTTCCACTGATAATCATGAACCAAAGCCTTAGATTATCAAAGAGATTTGTTGGTGAGGTTGAATAATTTACATTTTTGAATATGGTATGGGTGATCATTTGAATAAGCCCTAAATAGTTTATCGTTGATTTAAGCAATACAATAACCTTTCTGTTGTAACACCGAATACCAGTGTTGTTATGAAGAAGCAGACTAGCAATGTCAGCTTCGCTTATGCAGACATTATGTCCCTTAATATTTGAATGTACCATGCAATCATCTAAGACATATGCATTTGCCCAAAAGTCCTGGACTAGCTCCAGGTAAGTAGCCCTTTTTAGAAGGTTGAAGTAGAACTTTCATCCTTGAGTTTCCAATATCTCTGAGAAATTAAAACCAATTGCAGCAAGGTCTTTGAAATCCATTGCCAATTCTGATAGAACGGATAAGTATTCTATTGGAAGGGCTAAGGTGGTATGAGATGCATCCTTGTTTTGATTAGTTGAAGAACTTTGATGATTTCTCGATTGTTGTTGTTGTAGAGCCATTCTTTGTTCATCTGACATGTAGTTAGCCATATGTAGAAGATGAATAAGAACATACACCAGGTTTAGGGGTTTTGAGAGCAAAAGGGTTTAAAAGATTATAAGTGTGGGAAATTGTAGCGTGAGTGTGTGATGTGAACTGAGTGAGTATAAATAGAAGATTTTTCAATGATTATAATTACTAGAGAAGAGAAAAAGTCTGACACAGAGTAAGATGAAAAGATTAATAACTTAATCTCAAGAAAAATCTCGTTTCCCAAAGTGTCATGTTAAGCACGAAGCGACGTTCATTAAAAGGCAGATGTCTTATAATGACGCAACCTCTTCACTTTCGTGAAAACTTGTTAATGAAGTAAAATCTTCAGTTTCCAACGGTCAAAAACATTCTCAAGAGATCATCGACCTTGGATACTTCAGATATATGAAAACTTCACTTGTTAGAAGCCTCACATCTCAGAAGTAAAACCTATGAATCAAGCATTAGAAACTTATTTTTCTATTCTAGGGACATATATTCTTAGATACTCCTTTTCATTCTGGACATAGAACCGGGTTCACATGTTTTGGAATGAGAACAAGTTTATTTTCAGCAAGGAATTTTGAAATAGATAACAGCCATAAGAAATGACTATACCAAAAAGGTTTTGAGAAATAGTTCCTTTCTAAATAAAATCTCTAAATTTAATCCTAGAATATAAAAATAGATTCTTAGACAATTAAATAAAAAGTATTAAGAGTTAGAAAAACGTTACTCTCAATTATTTAGTAGTCTTCCAATTGACTATGTATCTTGAAGATGTAGGTGCTTCTTCAAAATCAACACGCAATTAGCTTCTGTAGCTGAGGACATTGTAGATGATTGTCTCTAGCTGGACCGCGAGATCAAATTCTCCTCAGAAACTGACATCACAATAACTTCTTCCTTTCTTCAGATCTCGAATGAGATGCATATGAGTCATTGAATCTTGTACTGAGACAAGATCGTCTTCATAACTTCTTTGGTCTTCTCATTTTGAGGGATGAAACATCTCTCCCGATGTTTGTTGTATCTAGATCATTAGAGGGAACTGAGTTCTTCCTTTAATCTTCTACTTTTGATCAACCGCTTCTGTCTTCACTATGACTTGTTTCCAAAAAGCCACTTGATTCAATCAACTAATTTCTTAATTCGGATATAGAATACCAAATGCCATATACTAAGAGAACTGGTTGAATTCTTCTTGCATTTACCAGAGTTCAAATTTTAACCAGATGCTCTTCTTCAACAGATGCAGATATCAACATGAACATCAAACCACTGACATTTCTTTAGAGGGTTTGAATGTTGATCTTGTCCTTACTGGTTTAGTTTTATCACCCAGAATCAGTACTTCAGAAAGTAAAGATTTTTGTCTAAGCTTTCTCATAGGGGTAAGAACTACGTTAGCTTTTGGTTATTTCTTATTGAGCATCTTTTGATTTCTTCATCTTGTACTTCTTTAGCATCTTCATTACCTTCAGCATCTTAAAAATGTAATCTTCAGATCTCTCAATCTTTCAACAAGCTTTGGCTTCTAAATTCAAAGCTTATTATCAAGTCTGACACTGATTTGATTCATCTGCAGAAGTACTTCAACTCCAAGTACTTTGTAGCCTTTTGAGCATTCTAGTCAAAATGGATCTGAAAAGAATTCTGTTCTGAATAGCATGCTACAACTCCTTAGAAATGCTTTGTCATGATAGTCTTATATATCATGATTCTAGCCTTTTCTTTTCAGGATCATGTTCTTCCTTTTACATTTGTATCTGGTTGTGAAGAACTAGAGCATGAAAATATCCTTCTCATCAAATAGTTTTTCAAGCTGTTTGTTCTAAGATTGTTGACCAAGATTATTTCTAACCTTGAACATAGGCAATCCCTTTTACACTTAGATGATAGAGAACACAGAAAGATTCATCCTTGTATCAAGAGCCTTCTCTCATGTCCATCCTGTAGTTACTAATAGTAGCTGATCCAATACTTTATACCGTGGTATTTCACTGGTTCAGATATGTCACTGTACAGAAACTCCAAAGGATAACTGTTCTGAAGCCAATGATTCTTTTCCTTCTGATCACCTCCGAAAACCATTGTTTGTAGGCTTAAGTTTTAAGCTTTGGAACATATACCTTCAATCTGTGGAAGCAGTCAGAATCCCAGTAACAAGGTCAGTGCTTCAACTGCATTACTGAGAACTTCTACAACAGAGATGGCTTCTGTTGTACCTGAAATAGAAACTACTTCATCTTTTAGAGGGATCTTCTTCATCAGACATTCTAACATTAGCCAACAGTGTTACGTTAGCTTGTTCTTCATCTCCGTCATTTTCTGAGTACTCAGAATCATCCCATGTTACCTTCAGTATTTTCTTCTTGCTTATCAAAGCTTTTTAATTGGCTTAAGGTAAACTCAAAATAACTAGCAGAACATCTAGTTCCTTTGAGTTTATTGCAATGATTCTTCTTCTAGAGACGATTACTCCTTTTGGACAGAAGTAACAACTCATCTTTATCTTCTTCTGAATCTTCTTCTTAATCCTTGATCTCTTCAGATTTTGAACTTCTGGCCTTCTTCTTATCTTCTGATACATTTAAGCCTAATAGATTTCGTCTCATCTGAGTTATACTGTTTTAGCTTAATCTTCATGACTTATCAAAACGAACTCACTAGTTCTTCTGGAGAAGCGTTGCTCAGATCTTTTGTAACTGGGATGCAATTACTATAAGCTTCCATCAAAATGGTAAGCTTCTGACAATCTTCTTCAAGAGATCTAACGAAGAAAGAACTTTGTTTAGAACCCTAAGTCCTGTAGCCATGGTTTGAAACCTTGATAACAAGATCTCAACGGTCTTCAACATCCTTCATCTTGAAGTCTTCATGCTTCTGAATCAAAACACGAACATTTATTTCCTTGACTTAAAAAAGTTCTTAATGAGTCATTATGAGAAATTCAAATGTAGACTTAGCAGTCTTTATTTGAAAACATCTCATACTCAATAAGAATTGACTTTCAGCAAATAAGGATTCTTGCTTTCGGATGATTCTTTTCATTATTTCTTGATCATTCAGATTAAATTTCAGCCTTTTACCAACTTCACCTGAGGGAGATATGTAGTTATCAACTACCATATTTCAAATATCCGTATCACCGTCTAGAAAGAACTTTCTAGTTCAGCTTTCCAGTACTCAACCTTTTCACCAACAATGGTGGAAGATAGAGCATTTGAGACTGAAACAGCAGGTGGTGGAATAGAAACTATCAAGGTGTTTCTCAAAGCACGTTTGGATATTTATCTGACACGGTTAAGTGTTTGATAAACATCAATACCAGAACCAGGCTCTGATACTAATTGAAGGGGCGAGAAACACAAGAAATGGGGGTTTGAATTGGGTTTCACCGAATGTCATATTTTCCCAAAATTCAAAATTCAATGCTAACAAGAATAAAAATAAATAGACACAATTATTTTTATCCTGGTTCACTGTTAGCAAAGTTACTCCAGTCCACCCACCAAGGTGATTTTGCCTTAGAAAAAGACTTAATCCAATAATCTTTAAAGATTACAATCAACACAACCTCTAGGTGTTAGAAAACAACTTAGCCCTCTCAAGTATACAGACTAACGACTTAGTCACTTGAGGAATAATCACTTTGAAAAGGACTACAAATGTGAGTACAAAGAGATGCTTCTAAACAAGCTGATCACAAGTTTAAGTACAATAACACAAAATTGATTTTTTAGCAAGATATGAATAGCAGTTCCTTTCTAATATACAAAAATATCTTAAGAATAATCTCCAAGAGATTTGCAGCGTATCAACATGAGTTTTGTTGAGCCTAAAAGCTTCTGTTGACGCTCCTATCTTTTCTTGTAGAGCTGCACTCTATCTTTCTGTTTGAGCAACAAGCATCTTCGTTTTGAGCTTACAACTTGGTGCTTTTCTTTCGCTTTGCACACATACTCTCGTGTTTCCTTCAGCTCTCAGTATTCTTCTTCTTGATATTCTCTACTACTTCTTCAAGCATTTAGATCTTCAATATATAGAGCTTTAGAATAGATCTGTTTGAGGGTATAATAGGAAACAAATTCCAACTGTAGTTTCCCAATAGTCATTTAAGGAATTGTCAACATCATAATACAAAAGAGTTGTCCTTGCACCACCTTATCTAGGTAGAAGTCACATAGTACTTTGTACTTTTATATTCATCAAACCACACAAACCATTATTGATCTTCTGTCTTCTAATTTCTTTAGAGGCTTCAGATGTATATTTGGTGAAGCATCTTATAGAAGGATCAATACTTATAACTTCAGAGCCTAAGTCTTTAGAGTCTCTAGAACTCGTTCAACAGAACCTTTTCTTTGGAGTCTTCAGCACTTTGTCTTTTAGAAGTGATGTCTTTAGAAACTTCAGAACTTGTTCAATCAGAACCCCGTCTTCAGAATCTTCAGAACTCATTCAGCACATACTTGTCTTCAGACTCTTCAGAACTTCGTTCAGCAGAACCTTGTCTTTAGAATCTTCAGAACTTGAACTTCAGAAATGATGTCTTCAGAATCTTCAGAGCTTGTTTAATCAAAACCTTGTCTTCAGAAACTTCAGAACTTAGAGCAATAGAAATGATATATTCCGAGAGCCTTTCAAGCTTTACACACTAAGTCATGATCAGAAGCTCTAGTACTAACGTTCTTCAGAACCGTTGCATTAGAAGCTTTCCTGAAACTTGACCTTAACAAGGAACACCATATATTTTCTTCCACAGTGTTAAGTTCAGAGTCTGATGATGTCATGCGCCTTTCCTTCAGAGCCATAACCTATTTAGCAAAAGCTACACACTAGATAGAAACCATTAGAGTACATAATTGTTATCTTAAAATATCATGTACAATTATCATCAAAACTTCAAGATCAGATGTAGAGCAAATCTTGTTCTTACAGAAACGTCATAAGCTTAAATGGTCGTTTAACAAACAGAAATAGTGTTTTTATGCAAAATCAAAATGTCATCTTTGATACACTCCCCGACAACGCATCCAAAAACTTGTTGCTTGAAAACATGTGATGTCACATGCAAGTAAACATGTATGTTTAAAGTAATAAGTGATAGAAAATTAAGTATGTAGAACCTATAGGGAGTGGAAAATAAATTAAGTTTATTTTGTAAAACTATATTTTGTAAATGAGGATGAGAAAGAATAAAATACTGTATGATTTTCACGGGTTCAGTTAGGTAGCAAGCAAAGTCAAGAACAATATAAAGAAAGTAAATATGTTCAATAATGGAGAGCATGTTGGGCAATGACATGTTAATATAGCTTGTCAGATGTGTGTACATGATGTGTTATATCATGCCTGGAAAGGTCAAAATGTGATCTTGTGGTGTATCTTTACATCATCATAAACTTATACAATAAATCAAGCGGAAAATCTCTAAGCCTCACTTGCAACTTTAATGCACGTCTAGTTTTATTTTGAATATCCTCTATGACTCTAGATCCTTATCTCTAAAGTAGCTAATCTAGTGAATATCTCTATCTTACTATTTTCAATCAATTTTATCATGAAATCCACTTGTTGTTGGACCTCTCACAATAACAAGCTTTCATCTTTTCATAATTTGATCATTCAAAGAAGCATATTTACAAAAGTTTAACACATGATAAAGTAAGGCATTAACAACACATCATTTAACATAAATGACTATTTATTATTAACTTCACATAGCTCAACATATAAGGTTTTAGCTCATGATGAGCTTAGTACATACATCAACATTGGTTCATAGCTTAGTAGTTTTAAACTCATAATGATAAAGATGAAAATCTAAGGGTATCGTCTTCGTCTTTTTGCAATTGTTAATCACCAAAATACAAATTCTATCATGACAAATACTGATAGCATACACTTGAAATGATGAGAAGAAGATGATCTCCACCTTGGTTAGCTCACTCTCTTAATTGAATTTTTCTAAGTGTTTATTTCTCTCAAAATGATGAACCTCCTTTTCATTTCCTCTATGGTTTCCTCTTATAGTCACATCCAACTAGGGTTTTGTGTTGTCTTGGATCATGTGCTTTGTGTGATTTCATGAATTCTGTCCCAAAAGAAACAACATAATTCCCTCCAATTTTTCCATTTCGTACCATTGTAGAATCAAGAACATTCAGCATGTGGGGGACAAGGTGTAATGTTGCACGCTGATGGGGCGGGAATTCAAGCGACAGTATCTTTACAATTGTCCTTGTTAGAAGCAGATCACAGTAGTAGATGTACTATGGTGTAGTGTTTTGTCTAGAGGTGTTTACGGGTTATGTTGGGTCTAATTTGATTAAATCCAATACCCAACTCAATCAATACTATTTGGTTTGGATTGACAGTTCAACTCGTACTTTTAAGACTAAATCTGAATTAAACCAACCCGCTCATCAATGGGTTGGTTCGCGGGTCACCCACTAAATATAATTTTTAAATTTTAAATAAAACATCAATTCAATTAACACGTGTATTTTACAAAAACATTAAAAAATTATAAAATTTTAGAAATTTGTTTTAATAAAATATATAATTTAACACCTAAAAACTCTTTGACAGTTCAAATCAAGTCCAAAAGCAAATACAAATGGTGTAGAATATAATTTAAAGGTTAAGATGTATCTCTCTTTGAATAAAGGAATTTGGTCTCTTAAATTTGATTTAGACTTAAATTTTTACAAATAATAAAATTATAATTATGTAAAAATATATATATATATGCATTCTAAAGATCATGCTAGATAGTTTATAAAAAATAAAATAAAATAGCATTACATGTCAATGGGTTGGGTTCGCGGGTTCATGGATTTAAAATTTCAAACCCGTTACCCGAACCAAATACCAATGGGTTTGAATGAGTTAGTTCGGGCTGGACCCATACATGATTGGGTTGGGTTAGATGAGTGGGTTCGGGGGTTGACCCGTACCCATGAACACCCCTAGTTTTGTCCTTTAGCGCCTTGTTCTTATCCATTTAAAGTTTGAACCAATTGCCCTTCATTCTGCAGATTGTAGCCATATAAGCCCTACAACCATGATTTTTCACTCTCTATATCTCCCATCACATCCTTTGTTACAACCATATCTCTTCTCATAGTTGGATGCCCTAGCGCTACTCAGAACTGTTGTGCCAAACCTCATCAAAAATTAACGCTACACAAGAAACAAATGCCTAAAAACTAACAAAAGATAAAACCTATTGTGTTATTTGTAAACTATTTAAAAACAACAAAAATGCATTAAAATAGACCAGCAAACAACTAAATTAAAAGGATAAATTCAATTGATAATGTTAATAATTACTCAAAAATGTGAGTTATCAATTATGCACAAAAGTAGGTGAAAATGGTTGTTAGATTCGAGTCAAAGATATTTGTTTATTTAAGTCAAATGAGCAAGTAGAGTGGAACAAGATCAACATAAAATAAGTGACCCAATTCTTGTGATTTAAGTCATGTTATATCTATGTTTCAAGTCATGAAAGGTCATGATTTGAGTCATCTACAAAGTCTGATTCAAATCAATTTGTGATTCTAGTCATGTAGAAAGTTTGATTTGAATCAAACTGGGCAGTGGTTAACAGGACTTGTGTGATTCGAATCATGTGCAAATTTTGATTTGAGTCATAGTGTTGCATGATTCGAATCAAGTGAAAATTGTGATTCGAGTCACAATCACCATAGCTTTTCGGTTCTCCCCTGTTTGATTTTATTCGAGTCATAAATTGTAAGTGATTCAAGTCACACACAATAAATCTAAAATTTTCAAGTTTTTCAAAATAGTATGAGATTTCACTTCCCACATAACTTGAACCAACATCAAATATCGTTCTTGTTCCATTAACTCAACCAATTGACTTAAAACTTAATGATCATACTCGAATGCAAACACTTGAATTATGCATGCTAAAATGAATGGATTCAAAACTTAAATGTAATAGAGACATGTATCTTCAGGCTTCCCCTTTTTGATTCTTGGCAAGCTTTCACTTTAAATCGAGTCGACTTTTAGCCAATGCAAACAAATGGTTGTGCTCCCCTGAAACATTTCACATATAACATCATAAAAAACATAAAACAAGTTTAGACACACATTACAACATCTCCTCATTTGACAAAATAAAAAAGAGATAGATGGTAATGTGTCTAAACACCTAAAAACCAGCAGCAAAAAAATTCAGATGAACACATGAACTAAAAAGCTAAGAACAATATAAAACATCAGAGATCGGATACAGAACAAAAAGATAGACATGTTGTATGGAAAAAACACTCAAATAGACATGCAACAACATATCAAAACAAAATTAAGTGATTAAAACTACTATGAATGAAAGATTAAATAATGCATGAACATGTATATGAATGTTCAAATGCACATAATCAGCAACACACATTTAAAAACACTTTCAATGCAAGAATGAACAATTATAAGCATACTAGAGATGAATGAGTGAAATAAAGAATGTAATAAGCAAATCAAGGAATATATGTAGAACAGACATACACACAATGATATAACCAAATACGAGAGTTATAGAGACATACCAATGGAGTTGGTAGAACTAAGATATTCTACAAGAAAGAGTTAGTGAATAACAAAATACAAATAGAAAATGAAACTAAATAGAAATCCTAATCTATTTAAGACACGAGGAATCCAGGATACTCAATTTCCTACAAATCTTGTGAAAAAGTTCAGATGATTATGATTTTGTAAAAATGTCAGCAAGCTTTTTCGTATCAACAAATTCAAAAACAATGTCCTCTTTTTCAAATGATCTATAAGAAAATGGTTCTAGATTTCTATATGTTTAGTTCATGAGTGAAGTAACGTATTTTTAGTGAGGCTTATCGCGCTAGTGTTATCGAACTTGATCGAAATGCAACCAAGTTTTAAATCGTAAACTAGAAATTGTTATTTAGCCATAAGACTTGTGCACAACAACTACATGCGATTGTGTATTCAGACTCGACGGTAGAAAGAGCAACACTATGCTACTTCTTACTATGCTATGAAACTAAACAGTTTCCAAACAAGTGACATGTAACACTAGTACTTTTCGTATCTTACTTGCACTATGCAAAATCAGAATCAGAAAAAACCTACTAAGCTGCATGCACTACCTTTAGGAAACCAAAGACCGTGATGCGAGGTTCCTTCAAGATACCTCAAAATTCTTTTTATGATCTTAAAATGGGATTCCTTTGGGGACACCTGATATCTAGCACACATATGTATCCACACTAAACATAATATCTGGTCTACTTGTGGTTAAATAAAGTAGGGATCCTATAATACCTCTATATTTGGTGATGTCAATTTCTACTCCATTCTCGTCTTTATTGATAAGCACATTTGACGCCATGGGGTTGAAATGCTCCTTGAATTTTGTATATAGAACTTCTTGAGAAGCTCCAAGAATTACTTTGTTTGACGTATAAAAGTTCCTTCTTCATCTTGCTTGATTTACAATCCTAAGAAATAAGTGAGCTCTTCCATGAGGGACATTTCAAATTCATTACATGATACTAGAAAACATCTTGCAAAGAAAATCATCAGTGGTTCCAAATATAATATCATCGACATAAATTTGAGCTAAAATGAATATGCAATTTCGTTTGCAATTTTTTAAGTGAAACTAAAAAATTACTTTGATGCATATGAAAAATAGTTGAATGACTATGATCCAATAAAACCAATTAAGAGAAATTAAGATAAATTAAATGCAACTACACGAAGATAGAGAAGAAAAGACATATCATACCAACTATGATGATCTAGGACTAAACTTACCGCATAAGAAAGGTTAGCAAATAACAACTTTAATACATCAAAAAGAATACAATACGATCAAAAATATGATTTTATACATCTTTATTCACTTGTCTTGAGAATTAATTAAGATTCCTAGCACTCCATGCACAAAATATCAATAAATAGAACTAGGTACCCAATTTCAGTTGGGTCCTTAGGGGTTAGTTAAGGAACACTTAGGTATTCAAGCCATGATACCATTAGGAACTTTAACATTCCTAACATGGAAAAGAGTCCTAATGTGACCTTTATCACCACAATAATGACATGTAGCTTTAGATGAAATACTTTTTCTATTTCTTCTAGCAACGTCAGGGTTTTTCTTAAAAACAACCCCTCTATCACTTAAAGAAGTATAACTACTAGTAGATAGTGAAATACCATGTGTTAATTTTGAGATTTTCAATTTCTAATTTTAAATTTGGACAAGTAAGACACTATACTTTTTCTATATTTTCAACTAAAGTATCTGAAACATTAAAATCCTCATGAACCAAAGATGTATGCGCTTCCTTTAAGGAATCTAAAGCTCTATTAAGAACATTAATCTCATTTTCAAGTTTTAAAATTGTTTTCTTTTGGAGAGAAATTTTCTTTAAAACGTTTATCAAATCCGCATACATTTCATTAAAAGCTTTCGACAATTCTCTATATGAAGGATCATTTTCAGGATTAGAAGTATATATATATATATATATATATATATATATATATATATATAAGTCTTCACTTTTCTTTTGTTCCATTAAACATGTATTAGGACATTCATCATCCGCGCATGAGGAGGAATCTGAGGAGTAGCTCTCATTCTCTTCTTTCCACATGATATAAGCTCTACTATCTTTGGCGCTTTTGCCCTTTCGTCTTGTTGAATTCCTTCTCCTTGTTTTTTGTGAGGCTTAATGAGACTTGAACAATTAGTTCTATAATGGCCCGATTTTCCGCACTCATAACATGTGATGACTTAATCCTTTTTCTTATGTTCTCTTTTATGTGGATGAGACTTTTTGAAATTTACCAAACCTTTGTTAGAATGCTTGAGCTTATGTCTTTTAAAGTATCGATTGTAGCGTCTAACGAATAAACTCATTTCCTCTTCTTTAGGAGCTTCTTCATTAGAGTTATTTCTTTCTTCCTTGATTTCTTCTCTTTATATGACAAAGCTTTCAAGGAAAGATCCCTTTTCTCTTCTTTACCTTTCTCTTTCTTTTTTGACTTTACTTCGCTATCTGTAAGTCGTTTCATCTCATTTTCATGTTCAACAAGTTTTCTAAACAACTTTGTGATGTCCAAAGTATTAAGATCGTTAGATTATTTTATGGCGGTAACCTTCAGCTCCCATTCCCTGCACATAGACCTTAATATTTTATTAGCACAATCTTTGTTAGAGACGGACTTTCCTAAGTTATTTAATTTGTTGATTAAATGGAGAAAACGAATCTGCATGGATTCCACATTATCTCCGGGTTCCAATCAGAAAAGTTTAAACTCCTCTGTTAACATGTTGATCTTAGAATCGTTAATGTCTCCAACTCCCTCATAAAGGGTTTGAAGAGCGTTCTATATAGCTTATACATTCTTATGATTTGAAATAGAGTAGAATCCTTTCACACTTAAGTTGTAGATAAGTATGTTCATCACTTTAAAATCATATGAAGTCTTTTTGGTTTCATCATGTGTCCAATCCTTTGGGTGATTAATAGCGTCATCGTCGCCTTTAGGTATAAAAGGCTCGTTAGTAACCGCTATCCATAAGTGTTTGTAAATTGATAGTAAATTACATACATATTTTCATTCCAATAAGCATAATTCTCACCTTTAAAAGTCGGTGCTTTATTATACAATCACTTTGGATCGTCGTCATCCATATTCCCAAACTTTTGAGTTGCTTAGACTTGATCAAAGACAAACTCTTAGGTAAATTGTTGGGTAGGAATATGGAGTAGAGGAACGGTCTAGATGGGGGTGAACAGACCCTTTTAAAATTTTACTGATTTTCAAAATGAAATATTAGAGTTTTTCAATGTGGAAGTCTTATAGCGAAAAATAGAGATCTTATGCTTGAATTAGAAATTAATCACCGATGCAATTACACAATTAACAAATATCTCTGATTGATTAGATATTATATCCAAAGAGTTACAAACTACAATGAATTGAAACTTTTCAAATTACACGAGACATGTTCTTTACTAAATAACAATTGCTACAGGATTCTAACAACACATTTTTTAGAATTTAATTAGCACTAAAACACAAATAGGTTCTGATTCTAAGAAAACATAAACTTATGCAATAAATCGCTTCCAATAGGAATTAACAATAAACTACACTAAGAAGTGAATACCTAAACATGCAATAGGCAACGAAAATTAATATGAGAGAGAGAGAGAGAGAGAGAGAGAAATAGTACACCGAGATGTATGTTTTGACAAATATTACACGAGTTCATACAATCACTAATCCACAATAATGTTGAGAAAAATAAATCTTTTATCTGGATTTTGACTTATATATAGCCTTGACGTTAAACTCTATACAAAATCTTTATTCGGCTCTCACTTCTTGAATTTGAAGGTGAGAAAAATACACAAGAATGGGGGGTTGAATTGTGTTTTACGTTTTGGCTTTGCCTTTAAACAAAGTTCTGATTCTAAACCAATGTTCAGATTATGATAAATAAGTTGCAGGGGAATAATAACAGAAGCAAATAAATAACAACAAAACACAGAGAGATTTATCCTGGTTCCTTCTAAATTGAGAGTAGTCCAGTCCCCTTGCAACACAAGAGATTTTCCACTATAATCAAAACATTATTACGACTGCTTATGCACTTAAGCATAAGACTTTTCTGTTCAAACACTCAGCCTGAGACTTCCTTCTTAAACCCCTCAAGTTCAAGACTTCCTGCTTAGACCCTCGACCCAAGACTTCCTGCTTAAATCCCACTAACTCAAGACTTCCTTGCTCAAACCCCTCAGGTTCAAGACTTCTGCTCAAACCCTCGGTCCAAGACTTCCCTTCTTAGATTCCACGAATCCAAGACTTCCTTGCTTAAACCCCTCATCAAGACTTCAGCTCAGACCTCCAGTCCAAGACTTCCTTGCTTAGATTCAACAAATCCAAGACTTCTGCTCAGACCTCTAGTCCAAGACTTCCTTACTTAATCAACAACTGATCAAGACTTCAATTCTCTAGCACATAGTAGGAGACTTACTTGGCTCAAGCTTCACAACAAGAGACTTTGATGCTTAAGAACATAGCAAAAGACTTTATCTAAACTACTAAATAACGTGTTTAGTATAATAGAGAACAAGGTGTACTTGATCCATAATCATAGGTACTGGGTAATAACCATAACAAAGATCACAACACTTAAGGCTTTCTAAAATTTACAACATATAACAGAATTTCTGCATATTCTATTGTGTTGCGATTAATGATCTTGTTATTCTTCTATTCTGATAGAAGCATGGAACGCTTCTATTCTTCTTGGATCTCCTTCTCTATTTTCCTTGTTCCTTGTTGAAAATCCAGATTGAATCATCAGCTACTTATATAGCAGTTGTAGAAGAATAGTCGTTGGAAGAGATAACTTGTACCAGTGTCTTTGTTACTCCATAGTACATAGAGACGTTGAAGATAGATACACCAAAAGATCTTTATCCATTATGTAACATGTTTAACCATTGCGTCTTCCTTGTGATCTTATATTATAGATACATTGAGAGTAGATATCCGTAAAGCATGTAAACTCTTCTTGAGCCTTGTGAACACAAACTCTAGCTGACAAACTGATTTGACATTGTAGCTTGCTTTCTGCAGTACATATAACTTATTTTTGTCACCGGTTCTGAATGATAACCATAAGCTGATACATTCAATAAGTATAGAGACAATATATTTCTCTTCTGATACTGAGGCCTTCAGCTTCATAGTCTATGCAAACCTATATTATCAGACTTCACTTACAAAATGTTCTTTAGATTATGAACCACCAGAAGCTAATAACTCAGCTTCTCTCAAATGCGTCCTTATATCAGATTCTGAGTATATTATTCTTTAAGCTTTAGAATCTGCATACTTGGAACACACATTAGATAACACCATTGTTCTTTCAATACTTTGTTATCATCAAAACCCAAAGGATATATGTCATGAACAAATCTTGTTCAAACAATCTCCCCATTTTTTATGATGACAAACATAAGTATTTAAAGAACAATGTAAGACTATTTTAATTTTCTTGGCGATATCAGAGTCTGAGGTTTGTAAGCCCACTTTGAGTCTAATAGTCAAAGGTTGAGTTTTTAAAGCTCCCCCTAAGTTATATATTCAAGAAAACTAAAATATGTCAATGTTGGGCTATTTTAATTTTCTTAGCAACATCAGAGTCTGAGGTTTGTAAGCTCTATATGAGTCTAATAGTCTAAGGTTGAGGTTTGTAAGCTCCCCCTTAGTTCCATATACAAGAAAATTAAAATATATCTTCCGGGAAAAATAAATAACCAAATAACAGAAATAATAGAATTTTAAATAATTAAAATAAACAACATTTAAAACTTAATGGGTTCAAATACTTTATTAAATACTTTTACATCTTTCTCCCCCTTTTGTCACATAAAAAAGAATAAAAAAATGAAATGAAAGACATTCATAAATGTAAAGCAGATCATCATTAAGTGATCGGTTCCCAAGGAAGAGAAAACGATTCAAGTAATAAAGAGCATTAAAAGCTTGTACAATGCATCACTATTGGTCATAATGTTTTCAAAGCTTAAGAAAAGGATTTAACCGTTTGGGTTACCCAGACTCCACTATAAAAATAACCGAAGCATAAGTCATTTTCATCAACATCCTTTAGAACAATTATGGAAGCAATATTTGAAAGCACAAACATCTCTATCATAACTGAAATTTTAAAAGATACTACTAGTCTGGAGATGCAAAGTCTTCAGAAACTAGCAAGTTTTTGAAGCTTCTGAAACTGGATCCTCATATACTCTACTGAAGTCTTCTACAGAGGGTTCATCATCAGCAATAATGAGTCCTTCTGAATCAGGTCTATCAACTAGTGTTTTGAAACCTAGGAAGATGTCAATGAATAAGAAGAAGAAGAAGAAGAAGAAGAAGTCTAGAGACAGTATGGCATTTCAGATTGTTATCTCCGACTGTGAAGATGAGCTAGACTACACATGGGAAAATCATATGAGTCTTAGGGCTTTAGAAGAGTTAGATTGATGTAATCTAAATGTTTTCATATTATGTAAGCCTTCTTTTGATTAATAAAATTATATTTTGACCATTATTAAATTTGCATGTATACAATTTTTTACTCATCTCTTTGATTTTCTGACAAATACATAAATGAAGTAAAAAGAATAACATATGAAAGAAATAGACCAACAAATAACTATTAAAATGACATTTACAGTTGTATTAAGAGAATCTTTATTAGGACTATATACTAGACATCATTTCCCAAGAGTCAGACGTTAAAAGATTGATTTGACTAATCAATATTGAAACTCTAAACACTCCAGATAACAGATGAATAGTCTCTATAAAACGTTAAGTAAACTATCTTTCTGAATCACTTAATCTTTAGAGCACCAAAAATGTATAAGCAAAAGCAAATTTGGGTTCCAAAGAGAGATTTTAGAAAGGCACCAATATTGAAAGCAGTAACTCAAGCAAACGATAAGCATGTAGCAACTAAAGCATCTTCAAGCAAGTAGATTTCTTCAAAAGCACATACTTCTACAACAACCTTTATTGAGACACGAAGAAGAAAAAAAATTCTAGGTCAAAACGAAGAAATCTTCCGAGGAAGAAAGTTGTGGAGTTTGCAAATGAAGATCGGAAAGATTATTTAAACAGTCTAGATATGTCAGATGAGCCTAGGGAATTCCTTATAACAGACCCAAATGTCTAGAAAGTTTTTGGTAATAGGTATTAGCTACCAATCTTTCAATGAGTATGTTGCAAGTGTTTTAAGTTTTAGTCCTAATTTTTTTTTGTTCTCCAAACAACATAAAAAAATGCACATTTAACAATTTAGACACATAAGAATATGAACAAGAACAATTTTTAATAAAAAGATTGCTTAATACAAGATGTTTTAACAATTACAAGGCATATATATACATAAATCCAACATTAGAATCTCTCATAGATAGCTTCTAGCTTTTCTCTCCACATTTTAGAAGAATCATCCTCCGAACTTATGACAACTCCCTGTTTGATCAGTAGTTCAGAAAGAAATTGTCCATAAGGAGTGAAGAATGTCTTTCCCTTATGAAAGAATGAAATAGTCTTCTTCAGATAGTAAAACATATCTTGAGGAAGATCAATCTATAAGTCTAAATTAAGAAGAAGTAGCAAATCTTTTTCAATAAGATCCACAAGATCTAGATCTTTGTCCTTATATAGTAAGTTTGAATTCAGAATCTAATTCCAAATAATTGCATTAGGAAAAAGATTTGAGATTTGAAAGAGCTTTGATGGATCTACAAAAGTACGCCAAGTAGGAAGATAGTATTCCGAAACAAGAGTACCTGGGATTTCTCCAATCTCATCACAGTTGATTACATTAGCAATCGTCTTAGAGGTTACTGTAATAGAAACACCAGAAACATTGGAAAGAATAACATACTCGTGATTAGCTCAACAATGGAAGCATTAAAATCCAAAATTATTTTATAAGAATTGGATAAGTAAAACCACAAAGCACATGAAAGTAACCATTCCAACCTTGATCATAAACAATCTTCTAAAATTTAAAACCTTGCTTAAGAAGCTCTTCAAAATTCACAAACTTTTCATTGATGACAACTAGTTGATTTAAAAAAGAATTAAGTAGAGAATTCATCACAGGTTTGGTTTGATCAACACAGATGAAAATAATAAAAATAAAAGAACTGAATAAGACTTTAAAACAATAAGAATATTGTTAGAAGAACAAAAAAGCTGACATGAAATGATGTTTCACAAAGACAAGGGATAGAGACAATAGACGTATAAAATAAGAAAACATCATTACCCAAGGGTCCTTACCCAACAGACTTCTTGAACACACTAAATTATTTTCAACTTTATGAATTTTTAAGTAAGACAGGTTTTTAAAAATAATTCTTACTTAAACTGCTTTATCAGAAGTAAAGATTCCTTTTCTGAATCTCAGAAACTGACAATTTTTCAGAAGCTATCTGTCATCAAGGTCTAGTAGGATTATACTTCAAGTGATACATATTCTGTTAGTCATTAGTCTTTTGATATTATATTCAGAGTCAAGCATTTTCTCTTGAAACTAGAGTCATGCTTGATTTATGAATATTGAATTGGTTTATTGACCATTAATTAGCAGTAGTATTATCACAAATAATGAGAATATTGTTTCCATAAATATGATCATCTTCTAGTTAATGACATATTCAGTATAGTCAAATACAACACAGTTTCTTTTCAAAGATTTCTTAAGATTATTTTGTTGTCAACAGAAAGAATTTCTCTAGAGACCTAACAGAGACTTTGTATTCACTCATACTTAAACAGTTCATTGAGTCAAGAAGTTTGCAAAGAAAAAAAATGTTAGTCCTATATTTCTGCGAGTCCAGAAATGTTAGTCCTAAAGGGCTTTCTTTTGCTTTATGCCTTAATCAGATAGTAGTACCATGATTCATTCCAGAATCTGAGTCTAGGATGAGTTATGGCACTAAAAAAATCTTGTTCTTAGCAGAGTCTTTGATTTCATTGTCTTGGATTAAATTTTTTACTTTATAATCCTTGATTTTGAAGTTTGTGACTAGCATAGATTCAAATAGTGTTTGCTATAAGAGATTAGCATAAAACATGTTTTCAGCATTGTCTTGGTATTGTAAGAAAATAAAAGAATAAATGAAAGGTTTCTCGTAGAATTGTCAATTAACACAAGTTCTATGATAGCCTTCAATTTCCTGAGGATGAATGGAGTCACTAAAGATTTTATCTTGAGTAGAAGACTCCTTATTATCAATTTTGAAACAAGATAGCTTAGAAGTTACCTCTTTCTCTTCAATAATTTATTTTATTCTTGGATTCAGATGATTCTTCAGAAAATGTAATGGCCAGCAGTACCAGATTACACATTTCATCGGATTCTGAATCCTCAACTTTGTTAGCTTCATTAGAATATGTTTTGAAGATCTTTGACATTTTCTTTTTGGGTTTTCTTTGTCTGGTAGCTTTTCTCCTTTTTCTTAAGATTGGAATAATCAATTGAAATACCTATATTTCAGAAGCTTCCGAAGTTACTCTTCCATCAATAGTTATCACACTCCATTTAGCCAGCTGAAAGAATCTTTTGATAAGGAAGTCAAATTCCTCATCACCAGTCATTCCATAGGAATTTTCTTCAGCAGGCCTGAGGAAGGTTGATCTATTTGACAAAATTTCTTTATGTAATTCCATTTATTTAATTTGAAGATTGTAAATCAAACTTTCAAGACTCAGCATACTCAAGTTTTTGACTTCTTGAATAATTGTGACTTTTGGTCTGAATCTTAGCAGGCAGTCTTCTCAGAATTTGATTGGAAAGATTAGATGAAGTGTCACTAGATAAGCTTCTACCTAATTCCCTTCAATTTAGAACACAAGGATTCAAAGATAGTCTGAGAGGTAGACATATCAATGATGTTGATATACGCAAAATGAGATAGAGCACCTACCAGAATGTGTAACACCCCATTTCTACCCGACATTTATAAAGAAATCAGAGTGATAAAATTTCAACATAAAACAGGATGTCACATTTCTCAACTTTCAAATCAATAACATGACAAATAATCATGAAAGATACATAGCAAGTTCGAGGAAAAGAAAACTCATAAATCAACAAATAGTCTCCAAAATAACTCAACTTTATAAAATACGACGCAACGGATTCATAATCAAAGTAATAGCATCTTTATCCAACATAAACAACTTTGAAATAAGCAACAAAGTGTTCTTCGACAATTTAACTTAAAAATTCAGCATGTAAACAAATAAACCAAAATAAGACACGCGTCATCCCCCCGAGTGCTACGTATGAGAGCGACAATCACCGACTCGAACTAAGGTAACCGGTTATTCCTCTTGATTACCTGCATGTTGCCAACATAGGGACAACATTTAAACAGAAGGGGTGAGATATCGAACAATATAATCAGATATATGATAAGTAATATACTAGAATCAGATTATACAATCACCACTTCACAACATCTCAATCAACGTAAAAGAGCAGCACAACAACAACTTTTACTTCATCATTACTCAATAACACAACAACAACTATGCAACATGAAATACGACTCGAAATGCACATGCATGTGGTACCATTGGAGCAGAACTCCCATCTTAAAAATTTGCCAATTAATATTGACTTCAACAAGGCATAAGCCTTCCGCTTAATATTTTTCCAATCTAGGCCTGCTCAATATTTTGCCAATCCAGACCAGCTTAATATGTTATGCCATGCGACTCAAATATGAACATCAAAATCACAACACTAATACTTATCAATCTGCACAGCAACAACTCAACATTGGCCATAGGCCTACAGCTTAATTCTTGCCAATAAGTAGAGGCAATTCAACATCGGTCACAGCTTAATACTTTCCAACAAAATATCACAGCAACTAGGATATATATAATTATGCATCATCTAAAATATATCACAATCCATCATTTAATCAATCGGTAGTTTTCGACTAAAAATCGGTTAATCGGCTCCATCATAATTCTATGTCCAATGCTATAGAATTATATAACAACTTCTCAATTAAAATGGATGGAACAAACACACCACATCAGAACATAACAGAAAGCGAAAAACACACAGCAGCATGCGTAACGGTCGTCACAACACCACCACGGTCGTCACGACACCATCACGATTGTCACAACCCACCACGGTCATCATGACCCCAAAATCCTTTGTCTCAGAATTAGTTCGTTCCAGTTTCTTTTCCAATTCACAGCCTTTCCTCAGTTTCATATAAATTCCAATCTGTCCAAGACAGTGCATTCCAACATATACCACAACGGAATTACAACATTTCCACAGAATTACAACATTTCCACGAATTTCAACATTTCCACAACAGAACTACAACAGAATTACACCTAAAATGACATATACCAGTTTCTCACCACCAATCCATCAATCGCAATGCATTTCAACATTTCTTCGAAAATCATTTCGACACAGACATAAGAAATTCTACAAACCATTCATCAACAGAAAGCCAAATTCAATATTCACGACATCAATTACACAAAACAGAGGAGAATTCTATAAAACCAACCCCACATATTAATTATCATATTCCCGTGTATAGAATTCGAACCCCACCCTTACCTTGGATTGAAGGTAGCTCGAATTTCCGGTCGAATTCTCGCTCTCTCGCGGCCTCTACGCGATCTCTCGCAACCCTTGTTTTCTCCTCTCTGCAACTTCACGTATTCTCTCTTCTCCAACCTTTGTGTTTTTCCAAAGCCCTTGCTCTTAACTGCTTGATAAGTGACTTACTCCCTTTTGTTTTCTGACCATAACTTCCATCTCATTCTATTTTAACTTACTAAAATAATGGGTCCACTAATTATCTTAATGGGCCTTCTACACGATACCCCCAACTTTGCTATTTGTCACGCCACTTAACCCAACCAAATTAATATCCTACAAAAATACATATTATTTCTAATATTAATTCCTCCCGACTAAATCGACTAATTACCCGGTTAATACTTATTAGCATCAAACAACATAATCAACATATTCAACAATTATACGAAAAAACGCTCAATACTATTTAACTAAAAATATTTAATTAAATACGGGCGTTACAGAATGCATCTCCCTCCAAGATAATTTCTATAAAGCTTCTTCTGAGCTGGTGTGAGAGATTTTCTATCATTGATCATCCTTACACCATCAACTTCTATAGTAATACCTTTCTCAAGGGTATTCCATAGACCTTAATCAAAACCCTTTTATCAAGACCAATGATGTAAAAATATATTTTACCTTTTCCCATCATTTAATTTTTTTCATATAGTACTTGATTCCTTCTTGAAAGAAAGCCTTCAGCAGACATATTTTTCTCATTGGATCTTTATCTGTACCACTATTAAGTGTTATGCACTATCCATACTATGAGAAAAATACACAAGAAGGGGGGTTGAATTGTGTTTTTCATTTTTGCTTTGCCTTTGAACAGAGTTCAGATTATAAACCAATGTTTAGATTTTGATAAATAAGTTGCAACAGAATAATAACATAAGCAAATAAATAACAACAGAACACACAAAGATTTATCATGGTTCCTCCCAAACTAAGAATAGTCCAGTCCCCTTGCAGCACAAGAGATTTTACACTATAATCAAAGCATGATTACAACTGCTTATGCACTTAAGCATAAGACTTTTCTGCTCAGACCCTCAGCTCGAGACTGAAGGTGTGAGAAAAACACAAGAAAGGGGGGTTTGAATTGGGTTTTAAAAAATGAAAGCATTTTGTGAAACTCAAACAAAGATGACAAATAGACTAACAATAGAGAAAGACACATGATATATCCTGGTTCACTTGAAAACTATCAAGTTAATCCAGTCCACCCGCCAAGGTGATTTCGCCTTATACACAAGGACTTAATCCACTATAACCAAACTAATTACAACTACACTAGCAACTGCTGGTGACTAACATACACAGACTAACTGTCTCTTCTTAAGGATTCTGACCTAACTAGTCCCTTAACGAATTCAAACAACCGTTTGATCAAATAAAATGTTTACAATGAAATGCTTCTTACATAAGCTGATATAAACACAATTTCTAGCTCACTCTAACGTAGAGAGAATCTATATAGTAAGAACAATCTTCTTCTTTGTATTGTGGTGCTTTATTGTTCACTCATGGATTTCTCTATTTCTAAGTTCTTTCTCGTATGAATCAGTGTTTTTGTATATATCTTTTTCACAATTGGTGTCACAGTTGATTCTTTGAATGCTCAAGTCTTTATATAGCCAGAAAAATATCCATTGAAGGGCAAATCAGGAATATTAGTAAAATACTGGCAAATTGAAATAATGTCGGTATGATGGGATGAAAATCGTACATTGAAATTGTCCTTTGTACCACCAAATCAGGGTAGTGTAATGGTAGTGAAAAAAACGTGTTTGATATGTACTATGTACTATTTTCCCTCGCAAACGTTTCGTCTTCTTCTATCCATCAGAGGCTTTTGAATTGATATGATTAAAGCATAATCAGAAGAATGAATCACTAGGTCTTCAGAGTCTTGAGTCTTCAGAACTTGTTCAGCAGAACCTTATCTTCAGAGTCTTCAGCACTCCTTCTTCAAAACCCTTGGTTATCAGAAACATAAGTCTTCAGAGTCTTCATAACTTGTTCAGCAGAACCTTGTCTTCAGAGTCTTCAGAACTTGGTCTTTAGAAATTTAAGTCTTCAGAACCTGTTCATTAGAATATTGTCTTCAGAGTCTTCATCACTCCTTCTTTAGAACCCTTGGTTATCAGAAACATAAGTCTTCAGAGTCTTCAGAACTTGTTCAGCAGAACCTTGTCTTCAGAGTCTTCAGAACTTGGTCTTCAGAAACTTAAGTCTTCAGAACTTGTTCATCAGAACCTTGTCTTCAGAGTCGTTAGCACTTAGTCTTCATAAGATAAGTATTAGAGTTATATTTAGAGTCAGAATCTAAGAGAACATTGCAGCAACAACATATTGTCTTCTTAGAGTCTTTCTGAAGCATAGTAGATCTGAAGCAATCTTGCTTCTTTGACGTAGAAGCGACTTTTGATAATATGAGAGTGACGCTTCACACGATCTCTATCAGAGTCAGAGCTATCTTTATTAGAGTCATAATTATCTTTATCCGAGTCAGAACCTGTTTGTCAATACTTAAGAAAACAAACGTTAGAGTACCAAAATTATTCTCACACAAATACAACTTTGTTATTATCAAAACAAAGAGATATCTTGCAGAACCAAATCTTATTCTAACAATCCCCCCTTTTTGATAATGACAAAACAATGTATTTTGATAACATAATTTTGTACGAAGATAATAAGAATTGACTCAGATAAGTTCAAAGTGAACGTCCCTTTATCTAGCTCCCCCTGAATCTAAGACTTAACAAAATCTTATAAGATTTGGGATACAGAGCCTGATTGCAAAGATCTAGATAGATCCATAATATCATAGCTTGATTATAGTGGTGATGCATTCTAATAACAGGGCTTGATTAATTAAATCAGAGCCTGATTGATATCAGAGTCATTTTGGCAATATAAATATTTTTCTTGAAAAACATTCTAAAAAGATATGCTAATCCAATTTGATACATTGTGGTAGGCATCGTGGTAGACATCGGTAGACATAGGTACTTGTACAGATTCAGAAAACCATAGGTAATGAATCGTGTATTATTCTTGGATGAAGCTTTGAAGCAAACCCAAGTTAACTTGTTAGTCAAGGATGCTTGACTGAACTTTGTATTGAAAGGGGTGTCTTTTAATAAGATGATACAATTATGGTGTAGTAACTGTTAGATAATCACTGGTTGTGATTTAGGTAGTGAGATGGGTTTCTCTTATCTAGGATGGAGTTCTTAGATAAAGTCTTCATAGGGTAGTGATAGGTAAACGTGGGTGTTTACTGTTAACCTGAGGATGTTTACATAAAACTATACTACTGATAGTGGAGTCTTCTTCCTGGATTGGTATCCCCCAGAGTAGGTGATTTGCACCGAACTGGGTTAACATATTTTGTGTTGTTTATCATTCTGCAATTTACAGTTCAGTTTTGATCAACATGTTAGAACAGATGTCAAAACATCTGTGTTTCTGCAGTTACTGATATCTTGGGTATCAGTCTCCTATTTTGTTCTTGTTTACTATTTATGCAGAATAATGTCTTGACATGTGTTAGGACATCTGTTGTCTGCTATGCCAAAACTTCAATTGGTTTCAGAGCAAGCACCCTGTCTGTTTTTGGATGAGATCTTTGAGAGATACTTTCTGGCATTTTTAAACAAGGAGGAGTTTTGGAGATCAGTTCATCATCTCAAACATACTCAAGGGTATTAATGGATGGGATGGATGTTCTAGATCGAAGGTAACTACCCGGTGGTTGTTCATGTTTCTGAGGAGGTTCTATAACAACTACCGGAGAAGTGGCAAGTTCTCTTGTTGGGGGTGTCTTGTAAGATGTTCTGACATCTTATTAGGGCAGGTTGAATTTATTCCTGGTGGTTCCGCTGCATATGTTTCTGATGGAAGAGCTATGGAATTAATGGGATTCTGGAGTTGTTATTGAAGACAGATGGTGGAAGATCTCAATCATCGGCCTCTATAATTGAAGATATATGCATCTTTTTATTCCAAAGTCGGGAGTGATGGAATGTATAGAGTTGTTGGTAGATGTCTGTTATGATGACTTGGTACTCAGAAGCTTGGTTTCATTGTACATCTTGAAGTCAGTTGAAGAAAATGGGAGTTGAGATTAGGATTATCAAGTTCTTGCTCTAGGAATTTGATAAATTATTGATGGGCTAAGTTGTCAAAGATACTTGAGAATTCTCTCAAGTCCACTCATAAAGGCATATCATTCGTGCATCTGGAGTCTTCTAGTTATTCTTCTAACTAGAGGGTGTTTCTGTGAAACACAAACTTGAAGAAAGTGGAGGTAATTTATTTTCACCGTACAAAAGTGCAAGAAAGGATTCATCTCTCTTAATCCTAAGGATGGATCCAATCTGAATGCAGATTTCAGAACTGTTAAAGTAAATAGGGTTCGTTCAGAGAGAATCTTAGTTACTTGAGTCAAGGGTGGCCACCTTGGTATCTCAACACTTTGTTTGTCAAGGAAGATACTTGCAAAGATTGAATACTTGATAAGTTTTCATGGAGGGATTTGCTGGATTATGGCTTCAACACTGAAGCAGGGTTACTGAACAAGGATTTAAGATCAATTACTATTTGTGATATTCACAAGTATTTAATTGATTATCCTTGTATGTGAAGTTCAAGATTGCTGATGTTCAACACGATGTTGAAACATTTCTTCATCAGGGTTTGTGCAGAATAAAGGGAGGGGTACTGCATAAGCTTTTGGATCTATTTCTCTTGGGTATTGACCTAAGAATCTGCTTCAGTGTGGTGTGGCAGAAGCATCTGATCTCTGGAGAGTTTCCTGGCAAGAAACTGGTCTAGACAATGGTGATGTGGAAGATGAAGAAGAATACATCATAATCTTGATGAATAGTTCTTCGATCAGTTTATTTTTGATCTAGGAGTATTGTAGTGCAGCAGGTGTGTTCCAGTTGTTACTAGAAGCATCTGATGTTTATCTGGAAAGTGTCTTGGCAAGAGACTTATCCAGAATATAGTGTTGGTGATGGCACAGGTTGGGTCAGTTTATTTCTGATCTAGGTACATAGGAGCATGTGATCTTGCTCATATTGGAGGTCAAGGATAAGTGGCAGTTATCTCTGACTTTCTACAGACTGCTCTACTTATGGAAAGTGACATTCTTTGGTATGGCTGTGGTGTAGTCTATGACTACTTCTCTTCTGAAGAATCAGACTTGACACGTTGAGTTCTTTGGAGTTGTGAAGCAGATATTCATCAAGGTGTGAGCTTGAATTGAATACTTATGATATGATTAAGCAGGATGGGGTTGTCTACTTAAACTTGGTTGTTGAATCAAGTCTATGATAACACGGAACTCTTGTTTTGTAATAGGGGGAGGTTCTTCTAAGTGGCAGAAGGAAGGGCTAAATTCCTCAGCTAGATGTATGATCAAATGTCAGGACATCAAGCAGAAACTTTAGGGTCTTAGTTGATGTTGTGGCGCATCATTGTAAGATAAGTTGATCTTTTCAGAAAGAAATGGAATTAATGCTTCAAAAAGGCCTACCTCATGCAGTTTGCGGGAGCTGTCGAAGGAGAAGATGTTACATGTCGAAGGCTTGGTGGATCCAAGATGGCTTACGATGGAGTAAGTAGATCATGTAACTTGAAGACTGGGTTTCATTAGTGGATTAGAAGATTGTCTGAAACTCTGAAGAAAAGTTAAGATGAACCAAATAGTGGCATTTGGTTGATCTTTATTGTGCATTCAAGCAGGGTGCTTGGAACTAATTACTCTTGGGCAGATGGGTAATTGGTTGAAGACGTAAGGAGGTTCTGGTTTAGTTATATCTTGGAGCTTGTGGTAGAAGTTCTAAGCTGATTATGGAAGATTACCTTCTTTTGGTGGATGAGAGTTTATTTCTCTCTGTGGTTATCTAGAGTTCTTATTGATCAAGCTAGTGGCACAGTGTTGTTTGAAGATCTTCAGTTGGATTACTATATAGATAGTAAGTCTAGTGGTGGAACATATCTAGAACCATGTTGGTTGGTGTCTATGATATGTGAAGGATGTCCTAACTGATGTTAGAACATCTTCTGGGTTGGTTATCCTTGGAGTAGGATTCTTAGTTCTGTGTATAGAACTTCACACTCACATCTTATCTAAGAGGCATTATCTTGTCGTACGGGAGAATGATGGGTAAAGGACTGTCTTGGAAGTCTGATGTGAATGTGACATGCTAGAAGTGGATCAGTTTGGTGCTTGTGGAGAAAATAAGCTGAGGATTTCTAGAGCATGTGTTTGATGTCCTTCAAGTGTGAAGAATGTCTGGGCGAGCTGGCAAACTAAGGGGCTTTGTATGTCTCTTTGAGGAATGTGAAGCATTCAGATTCAATTGGGTTGTATATCAGGGAACAAGGAGATCTATACATGAGAATTCAGAAGGAATTCGTGTGGTGTATGGATGGTTTCTGGACGAGAGGGATCAATGGTGTTTTGGTCTCAATCTAAGAGTTTGTTGGTTGTGGTACAAGGATACGTTCCTGGTACTCCCACTGTATGATCATGAAGTTGTCATGGGATATCATGTGGTGATTTTGGGTGTTTCTTACTGAAGAAGCATCATTTGAGAAAGATAGGGGGAGAACTTATGTCTGTTAAATTTACTAGTGTGGTACATGGATTACTTGAGGGTCAAGTATTAGGTGAATGCATTCAGCAGGTGTGTTGAACAGATGGTGCGCTCTTGAAGACATGAAGATGCGTCATATGTTTTCCATTCATTCAGGGTGTTCTTCTTGCAAAGGAGCACTAGTTATCTACGACAGGGGGAGTTAGACTTCGGTTGTGGATATATGGTTGCAGTGGTGCAGATTGTTTATCGATTGTTTATGGTTTCAAGCAGTTTGTGATAGATTACCTCAGGTGAGGTTGATATGTCAGACGAGATGTCGTGACATTGCCATACTGGTTAAGTTCTAGGTGAACTTATCAGGTTGTTCTGATTCTATCATTAGTGTCAATGGATTGAACTAGAAGTGGTACAAGTATATTGGGAATCTCTGCTGCTGTCTGGAAGAAATTAGTTTTCCCTGCTGATGGAAAGGTCAATGGAAGAATTATGTAGTAATCAAGTTTTCTAATTCTGGATTAAGGAAGTGATTCAGAATAATGAAAAGATGGGTGGAATCGTAGTTCTGTCTGTGGGGACCATAAATCTAACAAAATCAGGTTAGGTATCAGGACACTGTTCAGAAGCGGGTTCAAGGACAAGTCAAAAAAGGTGGAATCTTTCGAAACTAACTAGACCAGCAGTTATTTGCACTCATTGACTAGTCTTTTGGTTCTTTCAAATGGATTGGCTCAACCTGGGGTAAGCACAATCTGGGGTAATACACGATTCATTACCTATGGGTTTCTGAATCTGTACAAGTACCGATGTCTACCACAATGTATCAAATTGTGGTAGACATAGGTACTTGTACAGATTCAGAAACCCATAGGTAATGAATCGTGTATTATTTTTGGATGGCGCTTTGAAGCAAATCCAAGTTAACTTGTTAGTCAAGGATGCTTGACTGAACTTTGTATTGAAAGGGGTGTCTTTCAATAGGATAATACAGTTATGGTGTAGTAACTGTTAGATAATCACAGGTTGTGATTTAGGGAGTGAGATGGGTTTCTCTTATCTAGGATGGAGTTCTTAGATAAAGTCTTCATTGGGTAGTGATAGGTAAACGTGGGTGTTTACTGTAAACCTGAGGATGTTTACATAAAACTATACTACTGATAGTGGAGTCTTATTCCTGGATTGGTATCCCCCAGAGTAGGTGATTTGCACCGAACTAGGTTAACATATTTTGTGTTGTTTATCAGTCTGCAATTTACAGTTCAGTTTTGATCAACATGTTAGAACAGATGTCGAAACATCTGTGTTTCTGCAGTTACTGATATCCTGTGTATCAGTCTCCTATTTTGTTCTTGTTTAATATTTATGCAGAATAATGTCTTGACATGTGTTAGGACATCTGTTGTCTGCTATGCCAAAATTTCAATTGGTTTCAGAGCAGGCATCCTGTCTGTTTTTGGATGAGATCTTTGAGAGATACTTTCTGGCATTTTTAAACAAGGAGGAGTTTTGGAGATCAGTTCATCATCTCAAACATACTCAAGGGTATTAAAGGATGGGATGGATGTTTTGGATCGAAGGTAACTACCTGGTGGTTGTTCATGTTTCTAAGGAGGTTCTACAACAACTGCAGGAGAAATGGCAAGTTCTCTTGTTGAGGGTGTCTTGTAAGATGTTCTGACATCTTATTAGGGCATGTTGAATTTATTCCTTGGTGGTTCCGCTGTATATGTTTATGATGGAAGAGCTATTGAATTTATGGGATTCAGGAGTTGTTACTGAAGACAGATGGTGGAAGATCTCAATCATCGGCCTCTATAATTAAAGATATCCGCATCTTTTTATTCCAAAGTTGGGAGCGATGGAATGTATAGAGTTGTTGGTAGATGTCTGTTATGATGACTTGGTACTTAGAAGCTTGGTTTCATTGTACATCTTGAAATCAGTTGAAGAAAATGGGAGTTAAGATTAGGATTATCAAGTTCTTGCTATAGGAATTTGATAAATTATTGATGGGCTAAGTTGTCAAAGATACTTGAGAATTCTCTCAAGTCCACTCATAAAGGCATATCATTCGTGCATCTGGAGTCTTCTAGTTATTCTTCTATCTAGAGGGTGTTTCTGTGAAACACAAACCTGAAGAAAGTGGAGGTGATTTATTTTCACCTTACAAAAGTGCAATAAAGGATTCATCTCTCTTAATCCTAAGGATGGATCCAATCTGAATGGAGATTTCAGAACTGTTAAGGTAAATAGGATTCGATCAGAGAGAATCTTAGTTACTTGAGTCAAGGGTGGCCGCCTTGGTATCTCAACCCTTTGTTTGTCAAGGAAGATACTTGCAAAGATTGAATACTTGATAAGTGTTCATGGAGGGATCTGCTGGATTATGGCTTCAACACTGAAGCAGGGTTACTGAACAAGGATTTAAGATCAATTTCTATTTGTGATATTCACAAGTATTTAATTGAGTATCCTTGTATGTGAAGTTCAAGATTGTCGATGTTCAACACGATGTTGAAACATCTCTTCATCAGGGTTTGTGCAGAACAAAGGGAGGGGTACTGCATAAGCTTTTGGATCTATTTCTCTTACCTATTGACCTAAGAATCTGCTTTAGTGTGGTGTGGCAGAAGCATCTGATCTCTGGAGAGTTTCCTGGCAAGAAATTGGTCTAGACAATGGTGATGTGGAAGATGAAGAAGAATACATCATAATCTTGATGAATAGTTCTTGGATCAGTTTATTTCTGATCTAGGAGTATTGGAGTGCAGCAGGTGTTTCCAGTCAACGATATGAAGCCCAACTCAGCAGAAGGCTATAAAAGAAGACCAAGACCTAGGCAGAAAAAGGAGAGAGAACGACATAGACTTAGGAATCCTATTTTGTAAAGTAGGGTTTAGGTTTTGAGAGTTGTAGGTTTCTCTTGTAAGTCTCCCTCTGTATCAATTTGATACATTGTGGTAGACATCGGTACTTGTACAGATTCAGAAGCCCATAGGTAATGAATCGTGTATTGTTCTTGGATGAAGCTTTGAAGCAAATCCAAGTTAACTTGTTAGTCAAGGATGCTTGACTGAACTTTGTATTGGAATGGTGTCTTTGCATAGGATGATACAATTATGGTGTAGTAACTGTTAAATAATCATAGGTTGTGATTTAGGGAGTGAGATGGGTTTCTCTTATCTAGGATGGAGTTCTTAGATAAAGTCTTCATTGGGTAGTGATAGGTAAACGTGGGTGTTTACTGTAAACTTGAGGTTGTTTACATAAAATTATACTACTGATAGTGGAGTCTTCTTCCTGGATAGGTATCCCCCAGAGTCGGTGATTTGCACCGAACTGGGTTAACATATTCTGTGTTGTTTATCATTCTGCAATTTACAATTCAGTTTTTATCAACATGTTAGAAAAGATGTCAAAACATCTATGTTTCTGCAGTTACTGGTATCCTGGGTATCAGTCTGATGTTCTGTTCTTGTTTAATATTTATGTAGAACAATGCTTTGACATATGTTAGGACATCTGCTGTCTGCTATGCCAGAATTTCCCTTTCCATATTAATACCCCCCCCCCCCTTTTGTCATAATAAAAAGGGTAATCAATGATTAACCTAAGCATTTTGATTTGAAAGAATTTAGATAAGTTCAATTCAGTATTTCTCCTCCTTTAATGGAATGCAGTAAGATAAGATAAATGAAAATAAGGAAAAGTTCTTCATTGATTAAAAAAGGCAAAATTCCAGGGGCGCAGTACAGGAACATAACACAAAATAGGAAAACAAACAAACAACAAGGACAACGGACAGAAACAGCAATAAAAAAACGAAAGAGAGACCAAGCAACCAAGAGACTAACAAAAACACCGGCCAACCAGCTATCTCATTCCCTGATGATGGTTTCAAAATAATTCATGGGAGAACACCATTCAGTAACAAGTTTCTCATTCATTCCAATTAGTTTTAAGTGAGCAACAACTCCTTGAAGATCAAGAATGTGAGAAATAACTCTAATGTAGGGAATATGAAACGATAACTCCACTCTCGATAAAAGAATATCTCCTTTCAAGAAGTTGAATATGGATTGAAGCAGATATATCTTAATCTTGGAGATTAAGAAGAAAATGAAAAGCCTGTCCATTGTAGAGAGCCTTCCTGATCCCTTTTCTTTAGGTCTAAGATTTGTTCCCATGATTTGGTACCAGAATTTAGCCTCAAGGGTGAGAGAAGAGGGACTGTCAGCAGGTCCTTCATGAAGATAGAGGATGTGAATGTGTTTAGCAAACCAGTTGTTTCCTTTGTAGTATTCAACACAATCACCATCCTCTTTGCATTCAATAGCTTGAGAGATGACAGTGGAGTTAATCATGATGGGAAAGCCAGACACAGTAGACAGAATGTAACAAGTATCGGACTTATATGCAAGGATGTGAGCAATTGCGCAGAACTCTTTTACAAGAACTGGATAGATATGTCCATTGAGAATTTCAAGATATTTATCCCAGTTTTGGTAGATGATGTCTGAAAGAATATTGGTAAGACCATTGTCAACAAGAGCCTTGAAATCAATATAGTGTTCTTTTAAGAGATCTAAGTTAGAGATTTCTCCCTTAATGGTTTTAGAAGACAAAGTGAAATAGGAAGGATAGGAGTGAAAAGCAAGTTTAGAAACTGATGAATAGTTATGAGGAAAAGTGTGGTATATAAAGAGAACAAAGAGTGATAACAATAAAGACTAGATGAATTGAGGTGAGGAATTCATCATTTCCAATACAAGGGATACAAACAAGAACAAAGAACGATAAAGGAGTGTATCAGTCTCCAAAAGATCACATATCAGGTATATGTTATTCAAATTATGACATCAGTCAATAAATACAAATAAATGTATACTCAAAAGTGGGAAGGCAGAATCTGACAAAGAATAAAGGAAGGAAGAAAAGTGTTTAGTTCCAAGAAATCTTTGTCTTACACATAACTTTAAGAATGCATAATAAGAGAGGAAGACGTAAAGATTTAAACAATTATCAAGTAAATTTTCAAATCCAATGTGTTAAACATTATTATGGGTTTATTAAGGAGTAATAGGAAATAATTACTTGAAACCTAGTCTCACGAAATCACAATGCTCGAGGTGTCTCTTCAACAGTAGGTATGATTTGATTTTGGACACGTGTCACAAATAATCATAGCCGTTTGTTTTCAAGAGAGTACGTTTGATGTTTCCAACGTCAAGAATACCAAGAGGTATCTGACTGGACTAATTTCTGATCAGGATATTTTCTAACTTGTAGAAGTATCATGAATCAGAAGATCAATAAATAAAATAATTAACACACTTTGCTTAACATCAAAATCTTATATCAGACGTTCTGGTAGCTTGAAACATTAAAATATTATCATCTCATTTTGGATAAGGTTTAATAAATAGGTTTTCCAGAATGAATACAAATCTATCTTCAACAAGGGGTTTTGTGAAAATATCAGCCCACTGGTGATATGTATCCATAAATTTTAACTGAAAAGTACCCTTCTGAACATAGTCACGTAAAAAGTGATGTTTTATTTCAATATGTTTTATCCTAGAATGTAGAATAGGATTCTTAGATAAATAAGTTGCAGAAGTATTATCACAGAAGATAGGAATGTTACACTCTTGTATCTGATAATCTTCAAGTTGATTCTTCATCCAGAGTATCTGAGTACTGCACAGAGATGTTGAGATGTATTCTGCTTCTGCAGTTGAGAGAGCAATTTCTGATTGTCTCTTGCTTGCCGAGGAGACGAGGTTACTTCCCAGAAACTGACAGTTTCCAAAAGTGTTTTTCCTTTCCAATCTGTCTCCAGCATAATCTGCATCACAGTAACCAGAAAGCTTGTACTCTGGTGTTTTCTTATACATCAAGCTATGGTTAGTTGTTCCTTTTAGATACCTTAGGATTCTCTTAACAGTAGTTAAGTGAGTTTGCCTTGGATATGATTGGAAACGAGCACAAAGACATACGCTGAACAGAATATCTGGACGAGAAACTCTCAAATACAGAAGAGAGACTATCATACCATGATATAGCTTCTGACAAACTTTTTTACTTACTTCTTATTTCTCCAGAATGCATGTCGGATGCATAGGAGTCTTAGCAAGTTTACTTTTTGACATATTGAATTTCTTCAGGAGTTCTTTTGCATACTTGCTCTGATGAATGTACATTCCTTCTGAACATTGATCAATCTGAATTCCCAGAAAGAACCTGAGTTCTCCCATCAGACCCATTTCAAATTCAGCCTGCATTAACTTGGAAAATTCCTTGCAGAACCAAATATAATATCATCAACGTAGATTTGAACAATCAGAATGTCATTTTTAAAGGTTTTACAAAAGAGTGTTGTATCCACTTTTCCTCTAGTAAAGTCATTTTCCAAAAGAAAGTTACTTAGCCTTTCTTACGATCTCATATTTCTCATATAACTTGTTTCTGAATACCTACATAGTTCCAATGATGTGGACACCTTTGGGTTTCTGAAAAAGATCCCAGATATCATTTCTGGTGAATTGATTCAGTTCTTCTTGCATGGCCAGAATCCACTCATTTCCTTAAGAGCTTCATCAACTGATGTTGATTCTATCAGAGACACCAAGCCCAGAAGAGTTTCTTCAGAACGTCTAAATGAAGAATCAGTTCTGACTAGATCAACTTTATGTCCTAGAATCAATTCTTCAGAATGAGAAGTCTTTAATCTATTCTTCTTCTGATGAGATGGGTTATTTTCAATTTCTGGTAAGGTTGTATCTGAATCTGGAGAATCTGCATCTTTGTTTGCTTCTCTTGAATCTTCTTCTTCTTTAGATTCTGATAAGGTGATCTTCAGATCTGCAAACTTTTCAACTAGATTTTACTTTTCAGGGTCAAGCTTATCATTGAATCTGACATGAATTGATTCCTCAACAAGTCTTGTTTATGTGTTATAGATTTTGTAGCCTTTAGAGCGTTCAGAGTATCCTAACAGTAAACACTTTTGAGCTTTGGAGTCAAACTTGCCAAGATTCTCTTTAGTGTTCAACATAAAACAAATACAGCCAAAAGGATGAAAATATGAAATGTTGGGTTTTCTATTCTTCCACAATTCATAAGGAGTCTTACCCAGAATAGGTCTTATTGAAACCCTCTTCTGAATGTAACATGTTGTATTTACTGCCTCTGCCCAGAAGTGCTTAGCCATGTCAGTTTCTTGGATCATGGTACGAGCCATTTCTTGCAAAGTCCTATTCTTCCTTTCCACTACTCCATTTTGTTGTGGAGTTCTGGGACAGGAGAAATCATCGGAAATGCCATGGGAATCAACAAGATTCTCAAAGTATATGTTCTCAAATTCTCCATCATGATCACTTCTGACTCTGACTATTTTACAATCCTTCTCTGTTTGCACTAGAGAGCAAAAGGTAGAGAACACAGAATGAGACTCATCATTGTGTTTCAAGAATTTTACCCATGTCCAACGACTATAATCATTAACGATTACTAATCCATACTTCTTTCCACTGATTGAGGCAGTTTTCACTGGTCCAAACAAATCAATGTGTAGAAGTTCTAACGGTCTAGAGGTGGACACAACATTCTTTTCCTTAAAGGAAGTTTTAGAAAACTTTCCCTTCTAACATGCTTCACAAAGAGCATCTGAAGAATACTTCAGATTTTTCAAGCCTCTGACAAGTTCAAGCTTATTTAGCTGAGAAATCCTCCTCGTGCTAATATGGCCTAAATGTCTATGCCATACCCATTGCTCTTCATTAACAGACATTAAGAATTTGACATTCTGTTCACGAAGATCAGAAAGTCTAATCTTATAAATGTTGTTTTTCCTCTTTCCGATAAATAGGATTGAACCATCTTTGTGACTTACAGCCTTACAAGACTTTTAATTAAAGATGATATCATAACCATTTTCACTAAATTGACTAATTGACAACAAGTTATGCATCAAACCATCGAATAAAATAACATCAGTAATAGAAGGAAGTTTAGCATTACCAATGGTTCCAGAGCCAATGATTTTTCCTTTCTGGTTTCCTTCGAAACTGACGAAGCCTCTAGGCTTAAGTTCCAGAATTTGGAACATATGCCTTCTTCCCGTCATGTGTCGTGAGCAACCACTGTCCAGGTACCATGACCAGTGTTTCAACTGAGTTGCTAAGGATATCTGCAACATAGATTATCTTGTCCTTAGGTACCAATTTTTTGGGTCCTCTCTTGTTAGCTTTCCCAGAGTGTTTCACAACTTTGGGATTTTGTGCAACAGGATAATCAAGTAGAATTTATGCATGATATTTAACTTTAGAAACAGATTTTTGTGTTGGTGGAGGTTCTTGTGCAACCTCAGAGCACACAATCTCAGTGCCAGAAGGCCCAAAATGGTCATAGAGAGGTTTCGGTTTAACAGTTTGACTTTCATCAATTTCAGATGATTCTGTACATCCCAAACCTTTCTTACCATTTCTGCTAACTCCATAGATCATGGAAGCTATTCTGCTTCTATCTATGCTTTTAGCTAGAAAATACTGGAATGCTCTATCATACTTGTTGATACAGCTAGTACAACTCGATGATTCAACAACTCCATAATCTTGAGATCAATCATGATTGCAGATATTAATCTTCTATAGGGAATCCAGATCCTTTGATTCTTAGACATTTTCTTAGAAAAATTGATAGAGAAACAAAGATAGTAGAAGAGATAAGTAGGCAAGTTGATTCTATCTCCTTTTTCCAGATGATACAACATATGCTTGGAGTCAATATCCAAAATCTTGGAAGAATTTGTTATAGCCCTGTGATAAATGCTTCCACTGATAATCATGAACCAAAGCCTTAGATTATCAAAGAGATTTTTTGGCGAGGTTGAATAATTTCCATTTTTGAATATGGTAGGGGTGATCATTTGAATAAGCCCTAAATAGTTTATCGTTGATTTAAGCAATACAACAACCTTTCTGTTGTAACACCGAATACCAGTGTTGTTATGAAGAAGCAGACTAGCAATGTCAGCTTCGCTTATGCAGACATTATGTCCCTTAATATTTGAGTGTACCATGCAATCATCTAAGACATATGCATTTGCCGAAAATTCCTTGACTAGCTCCGGGTAAGTAGCCCTTTTTAGAAGGTTGAAGTAGAACTTTCATCCTTGAGTTTCCAATATCTATGAGAAATTAAAACCAATTGCAGCAAGGTCTTTGAAATCCACTGCCAATTCTGATAGAACGGATAAGTATTCTATTGGAAGGGCTAAGGTGGTTTGAGATGCATCCTTGTTTTGATTAGTTGAAGAACTTTGATGATTTCTCTATTGTTGTTGTTGTAGAGCCATTCTTTGTTCATCTGACATGTAGTTAGCCATATGTAGAAGATGAATAAGAACATACACCAGGTTTAAGGGTTTTGAGAGCAAAAGGGTTTAAAAGATTATAAGTGTGGGAAATTGTAGCGTGAGTGTGTGACGTGAACTGAGTGAGTATAAATAGAAGATTTTGCAATGATTATAATTACTAGAGAAGAGAAAAAGTCTGACACTGAGTAAGATGAAAAGATTAATAACTTAATTTCAAGAAAAATCTCGTTTCCCAAAGTGTCATGTTAAGCACGAAGCGACGTTCATTAAAAGGCAGATGTCTTATAATGACACAACCTCTTCACTTTCGTGAAAACTTGTTAATGAAGTAAACTCTTTAGTTTCCAACGGTCAAAAACATTCTCAAGAGATCATTCGACCTTGGATACTTTAGATATATGAGAACTTCACTTGTTAGAAGCCTCACATCTCAGAAGTAAAACCTACGAATCAAGCATTAGAAACTTATTTTTCTATTCTAGGGACATATATTCTTAGATACTCCTTTTCATTCTGGACATAGAACCGAGTTCACATGTTTTGGAATGAGAATAAGTTTATTTTCAGCAAGGAATTTTGAAATAGATAACAGCCATAAGAAAGGACTATACCAAAAAGGTTTTGAGAAATAGTTCCTTTCTAAACAAAATCTCTAAATTTAATCCTAGAATATAAAAATAGATTCTTAGACAATTAAATAAAAAGTAGTAAGAGTTAGAAAAACGTTACTCTCAATTATTTAGTAGTCTTCCAATTGACTATGTATCTTGAAGATGTAGGTGCTTCTTCAAAATCAACACGCAATTAGCTTCTGTAGCTGAGGACATTGTAGATGATTGTCTCTAGCTGGACCGCGAGATCAAATTCTCCTCAGAAACTGACATCACAATAACTTCTTCCTTTCTTCAGATCTCGAATGAGATGCATATAAGTCATTGAATCTTGTACTGAGACAAGATCGTCTTCATAACTTCTTTGGTCTTCTTATTTTGAGGGATGAAACATCTCTCCTGATGTTTGTTGTATCTAGATCATTATAGGGAACTGAGTTCTTCCTTTAATCTTCTACTTTTGATCAACCGCTTCTGTCTTCACTATGAGTTGTTTCAAAAAAGACACTTGATTCAATCAACTAATTCCTTAATTCGGATATAGAATACCAAACGCCATATACTAAGAGAACTGGTTGAATTCTTCTTGCATTACCCAGAGTTCAAATTTTAACCAGATGCTCTTCTTCAACAGATGCAGATATCAACATGAACATCAAACCACTGTCATTTCTTTAGAGGGTTTGAATGTTGATCTTGTTCTTACTGGTTTAGTTTTATCACCCAGAATCAGTACTTCAGAATGTAAAGATTTTTGTCTAAGCTTTCTCATAGGGGTAAGAACTACGTTAGCTTTTGGTTATTTCTTATTGAGCATCTTTTGATTTCTTCATCTTGTACTTCTTTAGCATCTTCATTACCTTAAGCATCTTAAAAATGCAATCTTCAGATCTCTCAATCTTTCAACAAGCTTTGGCTTCTAAATTCAAAGCTTATTATCAAGTCTGACACTGATTTGATTCATCTACAGAAGTACTTCAACTCCAAGTACTTTGTAGCCTTTTGAGCATTCTAGTCAAAATGGATCTGAAAAGAATTCTGTTTTGAATAGCATGCTACAACTCCTTAGAAATGCTTTGTCATGATAGTCTTATATATCATGATTCTAGCCTTTTCTTTTCAAGATCATGTTCTTCCTTTTACATTTGTATCTAGTTGTGAAGAACTAGAGCATGAAAATATCCTTCTCATCAAATAGCTTTTCAAGCTGTTTGTTCTAAGATTGTTGACCAAGATTATTTCTAACCTTGAACATAGGCAATCCTTTTTACACTTAGATGATAGAGAACACAGAAAGATTCATCCTTGTATCAAGAGCCTTCTCTCATGTCCATCCTATAGTTAATAATAGTAGCTGATCCAATACTTCATACCGTGGTATTTCACTGGTTCAGATATGTCACTGTACAGAAATTCCAAAGGATAACTGTTCTGAAGCCAATGATTCTTCTCCTTCTGATCACCTCCGAAAACCATTGTCTGTAGGCTTAAGTTTTAAGCTTTGGAACATGTACCTTCAATCTGTGCAAGCAGTCAGAATCCTAGTAACAAGGTCGGTGCTTCAACTGCATTACAGAGAACTTCTACAACAGAGATGGCTTCTGTTGTACCTGAAATAGAAACTACTTCATCTTTTAGAGGGATCTTCTTCATCAGACATTCTAACACTAGCCAACAGTGTTACGTTAGCTTGTTCTTCATCTCCATCATTTTCTGAGTACTCAGAATCATCCCATGTTACCTTCAGTATTTTCTTCTTGCTTATCAAAGCTTTTTAATTGGCTTAAGGTAAACTCAAAACAACTAGTAGAACATCTAGTTCCTTTGAGTCTGTTGCAATGATTCTTCTTCTAGAGACGATTAATCCTTTTGGACAGAAGTAACAACTAATATTTATCTTCTTCTGAATCTTCTTCTTAATCCTTGATCTCTTCAGATTTTGAACTTATGGCCTTCTTCTTATCTTCTGATACATTTAAGCCTAACAGATTTCCTCTCATCTGAGTTATACTGTTTTAGCTCAATCTTCATGACTTATCAAAACGAACTCACCAGTTCTTCTGGAGAAGCGTTGCTCAGATCTTTTGTAACTGGGATGCAATTACTATAAGCTTCCATCAGAATGGAAAGCTTCTGACAATCTTCTTCAAGAGATCTAACGAAGAAAGAACTTTGTTTAGAACCCTAAGTCCTGTAGCCATGGTTTGAAACCTTGATAACAAGATCTCAACGGTCTTCAACATCCTTCATCTTGAAGTCTTCATGCTTCTGAATCAAAACACGAACATTTATTTCCTTGACTTTAAAAAGTTCTTAATGAGTCATTCTGAGAAATTAAAATGTAGACTTAGCAGTCTTTATTTGAAAACATCTCATACTCAATAAGAATTGACTTTCAGCAAACAAGGATTCTTGCTTTCGGATGATTCTTTTCATTATTTCTTGATCATTCAGATTACATTTCAGCCTTTTACCAACTTCACCTGAGGGAGATATGTAGTTATCAACTACCATATTTCAAATATCCGTATCACCGTTTAGAAAGAACTTTCTAGTTCAGCTTTCCAGTACTCAACCTTTTCACCAACAATGGTGGAAGATAGAGCATTTGAGACTGAAACAGCAAGTGGTGGAATAGAAACTATCAAGGTGTTTCTCAAAGCACGTTTGGATCTTTATCTGACACGGCTAAGTGTTTGATAAACATCAATACCAGAACCAGGCTCTGATACTAATTGAATGGGCGAGAAACACAAGAAATGGGGGTTTGAATTGGGTTTCACCGAATGTCATATTTTCCCAAAATTCAAACTTCAATGCTAACAAGAGAATAAAAATAAATAGACACAATTATTTTTATCCTGGTTCACTGTTAGCAAAGTTACTCCAGTCCACCCACCAAGGTGATTTTGCCTTAGAAAAGGGCTTAATCCAATAATCTTTAAAGATTACAATCAACACAACCTCTAGGTGTTAGAAAACAACTTAGCCCTCTCAAGTATACAGACTAACGACTTAGTCACTTGAGGAATAATCACTTTGAAAAGGATTACAAATGTGAGTACAAAGAGATGCTTCTAAACAAGCTGATCACAAGTTTAAGTACAATAACACAAAATTGATTTTTTAGCAAGATATGAATAGCAGTTCCTTTCTAATATACAAAGCTATCTGAAGAATAATCTCCAAGAGATTTGAAGCGTATCAACATGAGTTTTGTTGAGCTTAAAAGCTTCTTTTGATGCTCCTATCTTTTCTTGTAGAGCTGCACTCTATCTTTCTGTTTGAGCAACAAGCATCTTCGTTTTGAGCTTACAACTTGGTGCTTTTCTTTCGCTTCGCACACATACTCTCGTGTTTCCTTCAGCTCTCAGTATTCTTCTTCTTGATATTCTCTACTACTTCTTCAAGCATTTAGATCTTCAATATATAGAGCTTTAGTATAGATCTGTTAGAGGGTATAATAGGAAACAAATTCCAACTGTAGTTTCCCAATAGTCACTTTAAGGAATTGCCAACATCATAATACAAAAGAGTTGTCCTTGCACCACCTTATCTAGGTAGAAGTCACATAGTACTTTGTACTTTTATATTCATCAAACCACACAAACCATTCTTGATCTTCTATCTTCTAATTTCTTTAGAGGCTTCAGATGTATATTTGGTGAAGCATCTTATAGAAGGATCAATACTTATAACTTCAGAGCCTAAGTCTTTAGAGTCTCTAGAACTCGTTCAACAGAACCTTTTCTTTGGAGTCTTCAGCACTTTGTCTTTTAGAAGTGATGTCTTTAGAAACTTCAGAACTTGTTCAATCAAAACCCCGTCTTCAGAATCTTCAGAACTCATTCAGCACATACTTGTCTTAAGAGTCTTCAGAACTTCGTTCAGCAGAACCTTGTCTTTAGAATCTTCAGAACTTGAACTTCAGAAATGATGTCTTCAGAATCTTCAGAGCTTGTTCAATCAAAACCTTGTCTTCAGAAACTTCAGAACTTGGAGCAATAGAAATGATATATTCCGAGAGCCTTTCAAGCTTTACACACTAAGTCATGATCAGAAGCTCTAGTTCTAACGTTCTTCAGAACCGTTGCATTAAAAGCTTTCCTGAAACTTGACCTTAACAAGGAACACCATATATTTTCTTCCACAATAGTAAGTTCAGAGTCTGATGATGTCACGCGCCTTTCCTTCAGAGCCATAACCTATTTAGCAAAAGCTACACACTAGATAGAAATCATTAGAGTACATAATTGTTATCTTAAAATATCATGTACAGTTATCATCAAAACTTCAAGATCAGATGTAGAGCAAATCTTGTTCTTACAGAAACGTCATAAGCTTAAATGGTCGTTTAACAAACAGAAATAGTGTTTTTATGCAAAATCAAAATGTCATCTTTGATACACTCCCCGACAACGCATCCAAAAACTTGTTGCTTGAAAACATGTGATGTCACATGCAAGTAAACATGTATGTTTAAAGTAACAAGTGATAGAAAAGTAAGTATGTAGAACCTATAGGGAGTGGAAAATAAATTAAGTTTATTTTGTAAAACTATATTTTGTAAATGAGGATGAGAAAGAATAAAATACTGTATGATTTTCACGGGTTCAGATAGGTAGCAAGCAAAGTCAAGAACAATTTAAAGAAAGTAAATATGTTCAATAATGGAGAGCATGTTGGGCAATGACATGTTAATATAGCTTGTCAGATGTGTGTACATGATGTGTTATATCATGCCTGGAAAGGTCAAAATGTGATCTTGTGGTGTATCTTTACATCATCATAAACTTATACAATAAATCAAGCAGAAAATCTCTAAGCCTCATTTGCAACTTTAATGCACGTCTAGTTTTATTTTGAATATCCTCTATGACTCTAGCTCCTTATCTCTAAAGTAGCTAATCTAGTGAATATCTCTATCTTACTATTTTCAATCAATATTATCATGAAATCCACTGGTTGTTGGACCTCTCACAATGACAAGCTTTCATCTTTTCATAATTTGATAATTCAAAGAAGCATATTTACAAAAGTTTAACACATGATAAAGTAAGGCATTAACAACACATCATTTAACATAAATGACTATTTATTATTAACTTCACATAGCTCAACATATAAGGTTTTAGCTCATGATGAGCTTAGTACATACATTAACATTGGTTCATAGCTTAGTAGTTTTAAACTCATAATGATAAAGATGAAAATCTAAGGGTATCGTCTTCGTCTTTTTGCAATTGTTAATCACCAAAATACAAATTCTATCATGACAAATACTGATAGCATACACTTGAAATGATGAGAAGAAGATGATCTCCACCTTGGTTAGCTCACTCTCTTAATTGAATTTTTCTAAGTGTTTATTTCTCTCAAAATGATGAACCTCCTTTTCATTTCCTCTATGGTTTCCTCTTATAGTCACATCCAACTAGGGTTTTGTGTTGTCTTGGATCATGTGCTTTGTGTGATTTCATGAATTCTGTCCCAAAAGAAACAACATAATTCCCTCCAATTTTTCCATTTCGTACCATTGTAGAATCAAGAACATTCAGCATGTGGGGGACAAGATGTAATGTTGCACGCTGATGGGGCGGGAATTCAAGCGGCAGTATCTTTACAATTGTCCTTGTTAGAAGCAGATCACATTAGTAGATGTACTATGGTGTAGTGTTTTGTCTAAAGGTGTTTACAGGTTGTGTTGGGTCTAATTTGATTAAATCCAATACCCAACTCAATCAATACTATTTGGTTTGGATTGACAGTTCAACTCGTACTTTTAAGACTAAATCTGAATTAAACCAACCCGCTCATCAATGGGTTGGTTCGCGGGTCACCCACTAAATATAATTTTTAATTTTTAAATAAAACATCAATTCAATTAACACGTGTATTTTACAAAAACATTAAAAAATTATAAAATTTTAGTATTTTGTTTTAATAAAATATATAATTTAACACCTAAAAACTCTTTGACAGTTCAAATCAAGTCCAAAAGCAAATACAAATGGTGTAGAATATAATTTAAAGGTTAAGATGTATCTCTCTTTGAATAAAGGAATTTGATCTCTTAAATTTGATTTAGACTTAAAATTTTACAAATAATAAAATTATAATTATGTAAAATATATATATATATATATATATATATATATATATATATATATGCATTCTAAAGATCATGCTAGATAGTTTATAAAAAATAAAATAAAATAGCATTACATGTCAAAGGGTTGGGTTCGCGGGTTCATGGATTTAAAATTTCAAACCTGTTACCCGAACCAAATACCAATGGGTTTGAATGAGTTAGTTCGGGATGGACCCATACATGATTGGGTTGGGTTAGATGAGTGGGTTTGGGGGTTGACCCGTACCCATGAACACCCCTAGTTTTGTCCTTTAGCGCCTTGTTCTTATCCATTTAAAGTTTGAACCAATTGCCCTTCATTTTGCAGATTGTAGCCATATAAGCCCTACAACCATGATTTTTCACTCTCTATATCTCCCATCACATCCTTTGTTACAACCATATCTCTTCTCATAGTTGGATGCCCAAGCGCTACTCAAAACTGTTGTGCCAACCCTCATCAAAAATTAACGCTACACAAGAAACAAATGCCTAAAAACTAACAAAAGATAAAACCTATTGTGTTATTTGTAAACTATTTAAAAACAACAAAAATGCATTAAAATAGACCAGCAAACAACTAAATTAAAAGGATAAATTCAATTGATAATGTTAATAATTACTCAAAAATGTGAGTTATCAATTATGCACAAAAGTAGGTGAAAATGGCTGTTAGATTCGAGTCAAGGTTATTTGTTTATTTAAGTCAAATGAGCAAGTAGAGTGGAACAAGATCAACATAAAATAAGTGACCCAATTCCTGTGATTTAAGTCATGTTATATCTATGTTTCAAGTCATGAAAGGTCATGATTTGAGTCATCTACAAAGTCTGATTCAAATCAATTTGTGATTCTAGTCATGTAGAAAGTTTGATTCGAATCAAACTGGGCAGTGGTTAACAGGACTTGTGTGATTCGAATCATGTGCAAATTTTGAATTGAGTCATAGTGTTGCATGATTCGAATTAAGTGAAAATTGTGATTCGAGTCACAAGCACCATAGTTTTTCGGTTCTCCCCTGTTTGATTTTATTCGAGTCATAAATTGTAAGTGATTCAAGTCACACACAATAAATCTCAAATTTTCAAGTTTTTCAAAATAGTTTGAGATTTCACTTCCCACATAACTTGAACCAACATCAAATATCGTTCTTGTTCCATTAACTCAATCAATTGACTTAAAACTTAATGATCATACTCGAATGCAAACACTTGAATTATGCATGCTAAAATGAATGGATTTAAAACTTAAATGTAATAGAGACATGTATCTTCAGGCTTCCCCTTTTTGATTCTTGGCAAGCTTTCACTTTAAATCGAGTCGACTTTTAGCCAATGCAAACAAATGGTTGTGCTCCCCTGAAACATTTCACATATAACATCATAAAAAACATAAAACAAGTTTAGACTCACATTACAACATCTCCTCATTTGACAAAATAAAAAAGAGATAGATGGTAATGTGTCTAAACACCTAAAAACCAGCAGCAAAAAAATTCAGATGAACACATAAACTAAAAAGCTAAGAACAATATAAAACATCAGAGATCGGATACAGAACAAAAAGATAGACATGTTGTATGCAAAAAACACTCAAATAGACATGCAACAACATATCAAAACAAAATTAAGTGATTAAAACTACTATGAATGAAAGATTAAATAATGCATGAACATGTATATGAATGCTCAAATGCACATAATCAGCAACACACATTTAAAAATACTTTCAATGCAAGAATGAACAATTATAAGCATACTAGAGATGAATGAGTGAAATAAAGAATGTAATAAGCAAATCAAGGAATATATGTAGAACAGACATACACACAATGATATAACTAAATACGAGAGTTATAGAGACATACCAATGGAGTTGGTAGAACTAAGATATTCTACAAGAGAGAGTTAGTGAATAACAAAATACAAATAGAAAATGAAACTAAATAGAAATCCCAATCTATTTAAGACACGAGGAATCCAGGATTTTCAATTTCCTACAAATACTGTGAAAAAGTTCAGATGATTATGATTTTGTAAAAAATGTCTGCAAGCTTTTTCGTATCAACAAATTCAAAAACAATGTCCTCTTTTTCAACATGATCTATAAGAAAATGGTTCTAGATTTCTATGTGTTTAGTTCATGAGTGAAGTAACGTATTTTTAGTGAGGCTTATCGCGCTAGTGTTATCGAACTTGATCGAAATGCAACCAAGTTTGAAATCGTAAACTAGAAATTGTTATTTAGCCATAAGACTTGTGCACAACAACTACTTGCGATTGTGTATTCAGACTCGACGGTAGAAAGAGCAACACTATGCTACTTCTTACTATGCTATGAAACTAAACAGTTTCCAAACAAGTGACATGTAACACTAGTACTTTTCGTATCTTACTTGCACTATGCAAAATCAGAATCAGAAAAAACCTACTAAGCTGCATGCACTACCTTTAGGAAACCAAAGACCGTGATGCGAGGTTCCTTTAAGATACCTCAAAATTCTTTTTATGATCTTAAAATGGGATTCCTTTGGTGACACCTTATATCTAGCGCACATATGTATCCACACTAAACATAATATCTGGTCTACTTGTCGTTAAATAAAGTAGGGATCCTATAATACCTCTATATTTGGTGATGTCAATTTCTACTCCATTCTCGTCTTTATTGATAAGCACATTTGACGCCATGGGGTTGAAATGCTCCTTGAATTTTGTATATAGAACTTCTTGAGAAGCACCAAGAATTACTTTGTTTGACGTATAAAAGTTCCTTCTTCATCTTGCTTGATTTACAATCCTAAGAAATAAGTGAGCTCTTCCATGAGGGACATTTCAAATTCATTACATGATACTAGAAAACATCTTGCAAAGAAAATCATCAGTGGTTCCAAATATAATATCATCGACATAAATTTGAGCTAAAATGAATATGCAATTTCGTTTGCAATTTTTTATGTGAAACTAAAAAATTACTTTGATACATATGAAAAATAGTTGAATGACTATGATCCAATAAAACCAATTAAGAGCAATTAAGATAAATTAAATGCAACTACACGAAGATAGAGAAGAAAGGACATATCATACCAACTATGATGATCTAGGACTAAACTTACCGCATAAGAAAAGTTAGCAAATAACAACTTTAATACATCAAAAAGAATACAATACGATCAAAAATATGATTTTATACATCTTTATTCACTTGTCTTGAGAATTAATTAAGATTCCTAGCACTCCATGCACAAAATATCAATAAATAGAACTAGGTACCCAATTTCAGTTGGGTCCTTAGGGGTTAGTTAAGGAACACTTAGGTATTCAAGCCTTGATACCATTAGGAACTTTAACATTCCTAACATGGAAAAGAGACCTAATGTGACCTTTATCACCACAATAATGACATGTAGCTTTAGATGAAATACTTTTTCTATTTCTTCTAGCAACATGGGGGTTTTTCTTAAAAACAACCCCTCTATCACTTGAAGAAGTATAACTACTAGTAGATAGTGAAATACCATGTGTTAATTTTGAGATTTTCAATTTCTAATTTTAAATTTGGACAAGTAAGACACTCTACTTTTTCTATATTTTCAATTAAGTATCTGAAACATTAAAATCCTCATGAACCAAAGATGTATACGCTTCCTTTAAGGAATATAAAGCTCTATTATGAAAATTAATCTCATTTTCAAGTTTTAAAATTGTTTTATTTTGGAGAGAAATTTTCTTAAAAACGTCTATCAAATCCGCATACATTTCATTAAAAGCTTTCGACAATTCTCTATATAAAGGATCATTTTCAGGATTAGAAGTATATATATATATATATATATATAAGTCTTCACTTTTCTTTTGTTCCATTAAACATGTATTAGGACATTCATCATCCGCGCATGAGGAGGAATCTGAGGAGTATCTCTCATTCTCTTCTTTCCACATTATATAAGCTCTACTATCTTTGGCGCTTTTGCCCTTCGTCTTGTAGAATTCCTTCTCCTTCTTTTTTGTGAGGCTTAATGAGACTTGAACAATTAGTTCTATAATGGCCCGATTTTCCGCACTCATAACATGTGATGACTTAATCCTTTTTCTTATGTTCTCTTTTAGGTGGATGAGACTTTTTAAAATTTACCAAACCTTTGTTAGAATGCTTGAGCTTATGTCTTTTCAAGTATCGATTGTAGCGTCTAATGAATAAACTCATTTCCTCTTCTTTAGGAGCTTCTTCATTAGAGTTATTTCTTTCTTCCTTTGATTTCTTCTCTTTATATGACAAAGCTTTCAAGGAAAGATCCCTTTTCTCTTCTTTACCTTTCTCTTTCTTTTTTGACTTTACTTCGCTATCTGTAAGCCGTTTCATCTCATTTTCATGTTCAACAAGTTTTCTAAACAACTTTGTGATGTCCAAAGTATTAAGATCGTTAGATTATTTTATGGCGGTAACCTTCGGCTCCCATTCCCTGCACATAGACCTTAATATTTTATTAGCATAATCTTTGTTAGAGACGGACTTTCCTAAGTTATTTAATTTGTTGATTAAATGGAGAAAACGAGTCTGCATGGATTCCACATTATCTCCGGGTTCCAAATAGAAAAGTTTAAACTCCTCTGTTAACATGTTGATCTTAGAATCGTTAATGTCTCCAGCTCCCTCATAAAGGGTTTGAAGAGCGTTCTATATAGCTTATACATTCTTATGATTTGAAATAGAGTAGAATCCTTTCACACTTAAGTTGTAGATAAGTATGTTCATCACTTTATAATCATATGAAGTCTTTTTGGTTTCATCATGTGTCCAATCCTTTGGGTGATTAATAGCGTCATCGTCGCCTTTAGGTATAAAAGGCTCGTTAGTAACCGCTATCCATAAGTGTTTGTAAATTGATAGTAAATGTACATACATATTTTCATTCCAATAAGCATAATTCTCACCTTTAAAAGTCGGTGCTTTATTATACACTCACTTTGGATCGTCGTCATCCATATTCCCAAACTTTTGAGTTGCTTAGACTTGATCAAAGACAAACTCTGAGGTAAATTGTTGGGTAGGAATATGGAGTAGAGGAACGGTCTAGATGGGGGTGAATAGACCCTTTTAAAATTTTACTGATTTTCAAAATGAAATATTAGAGTTTTTCAATGTGGAAGTCTTATAGCGAAAAATAGAGATCTTATGCTTGAATTAGAAATTAATCACCGATGCAATTACACAACTAACAAATATCTCTGATTGATTAGATATTATATCCAAAGAGTTACAAACTACAATGAATTGAAACTTTTTAAATTACACGAGACATGTTCTTTACAAAATAACAATTGCTACAGGATTCTAACAACACATTTTTTAGAATTTAATTAGCACTAAAACACAAATAGGTTCTGATTCTAAGAAAACATAAACTTATGCAATAAATCGCTTCCAATAGGAATTAACAATAAACTACACTAAGAAGTGAATACCTAAACATGCAATAGGCAACGAAAATTAGAATGAGAGGGAGAGAGAGAGAGAGACAAAGAGTACACCGAGATGTATGTTTTGACAAATATTACATGAGTTCATACAATCACTAATCCACAATAATGCTGAGAAAAATAAATCTTTTATCTGGATTTTGACTTATATATAGCCTTGACGTCCAACTCTATACAAAATCTTTATTCGGCTCTCACTTCTTGAATTTGAAGGTGAGAAAAATACACAAGAATGGGGGGTTGAATTGTGTTTTACGTTTTTGCTTTGCCTTTGAACAAAGTTCTGATTCTAAACCAATGTTCAGATTATGATAAATAAGTTGCAGGGGAATAATAACAGAAGCAAATAAATAACAACAAAACACAGAGCGATTTATCCTGGTTCCTCCTAAATTGAGAGTAGTCCAGTCCCCTTGCAACACAAGAGATTTTCCACTATAATCAAAACATTATTACGACTGCTTATGCACTTAAGCATAAGACTTTTTTGCTCAAACACTCAGCCCGAGACTTCCTGCTTAAACCCCTCAAGTTCAAGACTTCCTGCTTAGACCCTCGACCCAAGACTTTCTGCTTAAATCCCACTAACTCAAGACTTCCTTGCTCAAACCCCTCAAGTTCAAGACTTCTGCTCAAACCCTCAGTCCAAGACTTCCCTTCTTAGATTCCACGAATCCAAGACTTCCTTGCTTAAACCCCTCAGGTTCAAGACTTCATCTCAGACCTCCAGTCCAAGACTTCCTTGCTTAGATTCAACAAATCCAAGACTTCTGCTCAGACCTCTAGTCCAAGACTTCCTTACTTAATCAACAACTGATCAAGACTTCAATTCTCTAGCACATAGTAGGAGACTTACTTGGCTCAAGCTTCACAACAAGAGACTTTGATGCTCAAGAACATAGCAAAAGACTTTATCTAAACTATTAAACAACGTGTTTAGCATAATAGAGAACAAGGTGTACTTGATCCATAATCATAGGTACTGGGTAATAACCATAACAAAGATCACAACATATAAGATTTGTAAGATATTCAATGTTTAAGAAATCTTAAGGCTTTCTAAAATTTACAACATATAACAGAATTTCTGCATATTCTATTGTGTTGCCATTAATGATCTTGTTATTCTTCTATTCTAATAGAAGCATGGAACGCTTCTATTCTTCTTGGATCTCCTTCTTTATTTTCCTTGTTCCTTGTTGAAAATCCAGATTGAATCATCAGCTACTTATATAGCAGTTGTAGAAGAATAGTCGTTGGAAGAGATAACTTGTACCAGTGTCTTTGTTACTCCATAGTACATAGAGACGTTGAAGATAGATACACCAAAAGATCTTTATCCATTATGTAACATGTTTAACCATTGCGTCTTCCTTGTGATCTTATATTATAGATACATTGAGAGTAGATATCCGTAAAGCATGTAAACTCTTCTTGAGCCTTGTGAACACAAACTCTAGCTGACAAACTGATTTGACATTGTAACTTGCTTTCTGCAGTACATATAACTTATTTTTGTCACCGGTTCTGAATGATCACCATAAGCTGATACATTCAATAAGTATAGAGACAATATATTGCTCTTCTGATACTGAGACCTTCAGCTTCATAGTCTATGCAAACCTATATTATCATACTTCACTTAAAAAATGTTCTTTAGATTATGAACCACCAGAAGCTAATAACTCAGCTTCTCTCAAATGCGTCCTTATATCAGATTCTGAGTATATTCTTCTTTAAGCTTTAGAACCTGCATACTTGGAACACACATTAGATAACACCATTGTTCTTTCAATACTTTGTTATCATCAAAACCCAAAGGATATATGTCATGAACAAATCTTGTTCAAACAATCTCCCAATTTTTTATGATGACAAACATAAGTATTTAAAGAACAATGTAAGACTATTTTAATTTTCTTGGCGATATCAGAGTCTGAGGTTTGTAAGCCCACTTTGAGTCTAATAGTCAAAGGTTGAGTTTTTAAAGCTCCCCCTAAGTTATATATTCAAGAAAACTAAAATATGTCAATGTTGGGCTATTTTAATTTTCTTAGCAACATCAGAGTCTGAGGTTTGTAAGCTCTATATGAGTCTAATAGTCCAAGGTTGAGGTTTGTAAGCTTCCCCTTAGTTCCATATACAAGAAAATTAAAATATATCTTCCGGGAAAAATAAATAACCAAATAACAGAAATAGTAGAATTTTAAATAATTAAAATAAACAACATTTAAAACTTAATGGGTTCAAATACTTTATTAAATACTTTTACATCTTTCTCCCCCTTTTGTCACATCAAAAAGAATAAAAAAATGAAATGAAAGACTTTCATAAATGTAAAGCAGATCATCATTAAGTGATCGGTTCCCAAGGAAGAGAAAACGATTCAAGTAATAAAGAGCATTAAAAGCTTGTACAATGCATCACTATTGGTCATAATGTTTTCAAAGCTTAAGAAAAGGATTTAACCGTTTGGGTTACCCAGACTCCACTATAAAAATAACCGAAGCATAAGTCATTTTCATCAACATCCTTTAGAACAATTATGGAAGAAATATCTGAAAGCACAAACATCTCTATCATAACTGAAATTTTAAAAGATACTACTAGTCTGGAGATGCAAAGTCTTCAGAAACCAGCAAGTTTTTGAAGCTTCTGAAACTGGATCCTCATATACTCTACTGAAGTCTTCTAAAGAGGGTTCATCATCAGCAATAATAAGGCCTTCTGAATCAGGTCTATCAACTAGTGTTTTGAAACCTAGGAAGATGTCAATGAATAAGAAGAAGAAGAAGAAGTCTAGAGACAGTATGGCATTTCAGATTGTTATCTCCGACTGTGAAGATAAGCTAGACTACACATGGGAAAATCTTATGAGTCTTAGGGCTTTAGAAGAGTTAGATTGATGTAATCTAAATGTTTTCATCTTATGTAATCCTTCTTTTGATTAATAAAATTATATTTTGACCATTATTAAATTTGTATGTATACAATTTTTTACTCATCTCTTTGATTTTCTAACAAATACATAAATGAAGTAAAAAGAATAACATATGAAAGAAATAGACCAACAAATAACTATTAAAATGACATTTACAGTTGTATTAACAGAATCTTTATTAGGACTATATACTAGACATCATTTCCCAAGAGTCAGACGTTAAAAGATTGATTTGACTAATCAATATTGAAACTCTAAACACTCCAGATAACAGATGAATAGTCTCTATAAAACGTTAAGTAAACTATCTTTCTGAATCACTTAATCTTTAGAGCACCAAAAATGTATAAGCAAAAGCAAATCTGGGTTCCAAAGAGAGATTTTAGAAAGGCACCAATATTGAAAGCAGTAACTCAAGCAAACGATAAGCATGTAGCAACTAAAGCATCTTCAAGCAAGTAGATTTCTTCAAAAGCACATACTTCTACAACAACCTTTGTTGAGACACGAAGAAGAAAAAAAAATTCTAGGTCAAAACGAAGAAATCTTCTGAGGAAGAAAGTTGTTGAGTTTGCAAATGAAGATTTGAAAGATTATTTAAACAATCTAGATATGTCAGATGAGCCTAGGGAATTCCTTATAACAGATCCAAATGTCTAGAAAGTTTTTGGTAATATGTATTAGCTACCAATCTTTCAATGAGTATGTTGCAAGTTTTTAAGTTTTAGTCCTTTTTTTTTTGTTCTCCAAACAACATAAAAAATGCACATTTAACAATTAAGACACATAAGAATATGAACAAGAACAATTTTTAATAAAAAGATTGCTTAATACAAGATGTTTTAACAATTACAAGGCATATATATACATAAATCCAACATTAGAATCTCTCATAGATAGCTTCTAGCTTTTCTCTCCATATTTTAGAAGAATCATCCTCCGAACTTATGACAACTCCCTGTTTGATCAGTAGTTCAGAAAGAAATTGTCCATAAGGAGTGAAGAATGTCTTTCCCTTATGAAAGAATGAAATAGTCTTCTTCAGATAGTAAAACATATCTTGAGGAAGATCAATCTATAAGTCTGAATTGAGAAGAAGTAGCAAATCTTTTTCAATAAGATCCACAAGATCTAGATCTTTGTCCTTATATAGTAAGTTTGAATTCGGAATCTAATTCCAAATAATTGCATTAGGAAAAAGATTTGAGATTTGAAAGAGCTTTGCTGGATCTACAAAAGTACGCCAAGTAGGAAGATAGTATTCCAAAACACTGGGATTTCTCCAATCTCATCACAGTTGATTACATTAGCAATCGTCTTAGAGGTTACTGTAATAGAAACACCAAAAACATTGGAAAGAATAACATACTCGTGATTAGCTCAACAATGGAAGCATTAAAATCCAAAATTATTTTATAAGAATTGGATAAGTAAAACCACAAAGCACATGAAAGTATCCATTCCAACCTTGATCATAAACAATCTTCTAAAATTTAAAACCTTGCTTAAGAAGCTCTTCAAAATTCACAAACTTTTCATTGATGACAACTAGTTGATTTAAAGAAGAATTAAGTAGAGAATTCATCTCAGATTTGGTTTGATCAACACAAATGAAAATAATAAAAAGAAAGAACTGAATAAGACTTTAAAACAATAAGAATATTGTCAGAAGAACAAAAAAGGTGACATGAAATGATGTTTCACAAAGACAAGGGATAGAGACAATAGACGTATAAAATAAGAAAACATCATTACCCAAGGGTCCTTACCCAACAGACTTCTTGAACACACTAAATTATTTTCAACTTTATGAATTTTTAAGTAAGACAGGTTTTTAAAAATAATTCTTACTTAAACTGCTTTATCAGAAGTAAAGATTCCTTTTCTGAATCTCAGAAACTGACAATTTTTCAGAAGCTATCTGTCATCAAGGTCTAGTAGGATTATACTTCAAGTGATACATATTTTGTTAGTCATTAGTCTTTGATATTATATTCAGAGTCAAGCATTTTCTCTTGAAACTAGCGTCATGCTTGATTTATGAATATTGAATTGGTTTATTGACCATTAACTAGCAGTAGTATTATCACAAATAGTGAGAATATTGTTTCCATAAATATGATCATCTTCTAGTTAATGACATATTCAGTATAGTCAAATACAACACAGTTTCTTTTCAAAGATTTCTGAAGATTATTTTGTTGTCAACAGAAAGAATTTCTCTAGAGACCTAACAGAGACTTTGTATTCACTCATACTTAAATAGTTCATTGAGTCAAGAAGTTTGCAATGAAAAAAAATGTTAGTCCTATATTTCTACGAGTCTAGAAATGTTAGTCCTAAAGGGCTTTCTTTTGCTTTATGCCTTAATCAGATAGTAGTACCATGATTCATTCCAGAATCTGAGTCTAGGATGAGTTATGGCACTAAAAGAATCTTGTTCTTAGCAGAGTCTTTGATTTCATTGTCTTGGATTAAATTTTTGACTTTATAATCCTTGATTTTGAAGTTTGTGACTAGCATAGATTCAAATATTGTTTGCTATAAGAGATTAGCATAAAACAAGTTTTCAGCATTGTCTTAGTATTGTAAGAAAATAAAAGAATAAATGAAAGGTTTCTCGCAGAATTGTCAATTAACATAAGTTCTATGATAGCCTTCAATTTCCTTAGGAGCAATGGAGTCACTAAAGATTTTATCTTGAGTAGAAGACTCCTTATTATCAATGTTGAAACAAGATAGCTTAGAAGTTACCTCTTTCTCTTCAATAATTTATTTTATTCTTGGATTCAGATGATTCTTCAGAAAATGTAATGGCCAGCAGTACCAGATTACACATTTCATCGGATTCTGAATTCTCAACTTTGTTAGCTTCATTAGAATATGCTTTGAAGATCTCTGACATTTTCTTTTTGGGTTTTCTTTGTCTGGTAGCTTTTCTCCTTTTTCTTAAGATTGGAATAATCAATTGAAATACCAATATTTCAGAAGCTTTCGAAGTTACTCTTCCATCAATAGTTATCACACTCCATTTAGCCAGCTGAAAGATTGATAAGGAAGTCAAATTCCTCATCACCAGTCATTCCATAGGAATTTTCTTCAGCAGGCTTGAGGAAGGTTGATCTATTTGACAAAATTTCTTTATCTAATTCCATTTATTTAATTTGAAGATTGTAAATCAAACTTTCAAGACTCAGCATACTCAAGTTTTTAACTTCTTGAATAGTTGTGACTTTTGGTCTGAATCTTAGCAGGCAGTCTTCTTAGAATTTGATTGGAAAGATTAGATGAAGTGTCACTAGATAAGCTTCTACCTAATTCCCTTTAAATTAGAACACTAGGATTCAAAGATAGTCTGAGAGGTAGACATATCAATGATGTTGATATACTCAAAATGAGATAGAGCACCTACCAGAATGTGTAACACCCCGTTTCTACCCGACATTTATAAAGAAATCAGAATGATAAAATTTCAACATAAAACAATATGTCACATTTCTCAACTTTCAAATCAATAACATGACAAATAATCATGAAAGATACATAGCAAGTTTGAGGAAAAGAAAACTCATAAATCAACAAATAGTCTCCAAAATAACTCAACTTTATAAAATACGACGCAACGGATTCATAATCAAAGTAATAGCATCTTTATCCAACATAAACAACTTTGAAATAAGCAACAAAGTGTTCTTCGACAATTTAACTTAAAAATTCAGCATGTAAACAAATAAACCATAATAAGACACGCGTTATCCCCCTGAGTGCTACGTATTAGAGCGACAATCACCGACTCGAACTAAGGTAACCGGCTATTCCTCTTGATTACCTACACGTTGCCAACATAGGGACAACATTCAAACAGAAGGGGTGAGATATCGAACAATATAATCAGATATATGATAAGTAATATACTAGAATCAGATTATACAATCACCACTTCACAACATCTCAATCAACGTAAAAGAGCAGCACATCAACAACTTTTACTTCATCATTACTCAATAACACAACAACAACTATGCAATATGAAATGCGACTCAAAATGCACATGCATGTGGTACCATTGGAGCAGAACTCCCAGCTTAAAAATTTGCCAATTAATATTGACTTCAACAAGGCATAAGCCTTCCGCTTAATATTTTTCCAATCCAGGCCTGCTCAATATTTTGCCAATCCAGGCCAGCTTAATATGTTATGCCATGCGACTCAAATATGAACATCAAAATCACAGCACTAGTACTTATCAATCCGCACAGCAACAGCTCAACATTGGCCATAGGCCCACAGCTTAATTCTTACCAATAAGTAGAGGCAATTCAACATCGGTCACAGCTTAATACTTTCCAACAAAATATCACAGCAACTAGGATATATATAATTATGCATCATCTAAAATATATCACAATCCATCATTTAATCAATCGGTAGTTTTCGACTAAAAATCGGTTAATCGGCTCCATCATAATTCTATGTCCAATGCTATTGAATTATATAACAACTTCTCAATTAAAATGAATGGAGCAAACACACCACATCAGAACAAAACAGAAACAGAAAAACACACAGCAGCACGCGTGACGGTCGTCACAACACCACCACGGTCGTCATGACACCATCACGATCGTTACAACCCACCACGGTCGTCACGACCCCAAAATCCTTAGTCTTAGAATTCGTTCGTTCCAGTTTCTTTCCCAATTCACAGCCTTTCCTCGGTTTCATATAAATTCCAATATGTCCAAGACAGTGCATTCCAACATATACCACAACAGAATTACAACATTTCCACAGAATTACAACATTTCCACGAATTTCAACATTTCCACAACAGAACTACAACAGAATTACCCCTAAAATAACATATACCAGTTTCTCACCACCAATCCATCAATCGCAATGCATTTCAACATTTCTACGAAAATCATTTCGACACAGACATAAGAAATTCTACAAACCATTCATCAACAGAAAACCAAATTCAATATTCACGACATCAATTACACAAAACAGAGGAGAATTCTATAAAACCAACCCCACATATTAATTATCATATTCCCATGTATAGAATTCGAACCCCACCCTTACCTTGGATTAAAGGTAGCTCGAATTTCCGGTCGAATTCTCGCTCTCTCGCGGCCTCTACGCGATCTCTCGCAACCCTTGTTTTCTCCTCTCTGCAACTTCACGTATTCTCTCTTCTCCAACCTTTGTGTTTTTCCAAAACCCTTGCTTATAACTGCTTGCTACGTGACTTACTCCCTTTTGTTTTTTGACCATAACTTCCATCTCATTCTAATTTAACTTACTAAAATAATGGGTCCACTAATTATCTTAATGGGCCTTCTACACGATACCCCCAACTTTGCTATTTCTCACGCCACTTAACCCAACCAACTTAATATCCTGCGAAAATAAATATTATTTCTAATATTAATTCCTCCCGACTAAATCGACTAATTACCCGGTTAATACTTATTAGCATCAAACAACATAATCAACATATTCAATAATTATACGAAAAAACGCTCAATACTATTTAACTAAAAATATTTAATTAAATACGGGCGTTATAACTCTCCCCCACTTAGAATATTTTTGTCCTCGAAAATCTTACCTTGCTCAAACAGCTCAGGATATGATTCCCGCATCCTGCTTTCCAACTCCCACGTCATACTTTCTCCGGCAGCTCCTAACCAGACTACTTTCACCAATGCAATCTCCTTGCCTCTCAGGGTCTTCATTTCACGATCCGCAATTTGCACAGGCATCGTCTCGATAGTAAGATTATCCTGTACTTGCACATCATCCATATGAATCACATGAGAATGATCTGAAATGTACTTCCGAAGTTGTGACACATGAAACACATCGTGCAAATTCGAAAGATTAGGCGGTAAAGCCACTCTATAAGCAACATTCCCAATTCTGTCCAAAATCTGATACGGACCAATAAAACGAGGAGTGAGCTTCTTAGACTTCAATGCACGCCCAACACCGGTCACAGGTGTAACTCTTAAAAACACATGGTCACCTGCTTGAAATTCTAAGTCTTTCCTTCGCTTGTCATGATAACTCTTCTGCCTACTTTGGGAAGATCTCATCTTTTCTCGGATCAACTTCACCTTCTCAGTAGTCTCTCGAATAATTTCAGGTCCAAGTACTACACTTTCTCCAGATTCATGCCAACATAAAGGAGTCCTACATCTCCGACCATATAATGCTTCAAAAGGGGCCATTCCGATACTAGAATGGTAACTGTTATTATAAGTGAATTCTATCAAGGGAATATAAGTATCCCATGAACCTCCTTGCTCAAGAACACAAGCTCTCAACAAGTCCTCCAACGACTGAATAGTCCTCTCAGTTTGACCATCTGTCTAAGGATGATACACCGAACTCAACCTCAACCTAGAACCCAACGCCTCTTGCAAACTCTCCCAAAAATCAGAAGTAAACCTCGGATCTCTGTCCGACACAATACACAAAGGAACACCGTGCAGCTTCACAACTACCCGAATATAAATCTCTGCCAACTTCGATACCGAAAAAGTGATGTTAATAGGAATAAAATGAGCCGACTTCGTAAGCCTATCAACAATCACCCAAATCGAATCATATCCTCTTGAAGTGTTTGGTAATCCCGTTACAAAGTCCATTGAAATGCTATCCCATTTCCATTCTGGAACTTCTAACGGTTGCATCAACCCCGCAGGCTTCTGATGTTCAACTTTCGACTTCTGACAAGTTAAACATGCATACACAAACTGTGCTACATCACGCTTCATCCCAGGCCACCAAAACAAATTCTTCAAATCTTGATACATCTTTGTAGCCCCCGGATGAATACTCAATTTACTTCTATGGCTTTCCTCAAGAATTGCTTTCTTCATCTCCGCATCATCAGGAATGCAAATTCTATTATGGAATCTCAACACACCATGCTCATCTAACTTGAAATCATTATTTTCCGACTGATCGATTCCAACCATCGAATCTACTAGTTTCACATCTAACTTCTGAGCTTCTCTGATACTATCCAAAAAATCATTATTAATCTTCAACATTCCTAACATCACACTCTGCGGTGTCACTTCGTAAACTAAACTCATATCTCTGAACTGTTCAATTAACTCCAACTCTTTAACCATCATCGCTGACATATGCAAAGTCTTTCGGCTTAAAGCATCAGCCACAACATTAGCTTTACCTGGATGATAATTCAAACCGAAATCATAATCTTTTAATAACTCCATCCACCTTCGCTGTCTCATATTCAACTCCCTCTGGTCAAATAAGTACTTTAAACTTTTATGGTCACTAAATACTTCAAATCTAGAACCATAAAGATAATGCCTCCAAATCTTCAGCACAAAAACAACTGCAGCAAGTTCTAAATCATGCGTAGGATAGCTCTTCTCATGAGTCCTCAATTGCCTCGACGCATAAGCAACTACCTTACCATTCTGCATAAGTACACCTCCTAAACCCATTTTAGAAGCATCACAATATACCACAAAAGGTTCTCCTGGGTTAGGTAATGCCAAAATCGGAGCCGAAGTCAATCTCTTCTTCAATTCCGTGAAACTTCCTTCACATTGAGCGTCCCACACAAACACTTTACCTTTACACGTCAACTTAGTCAACGGAAGTGCCAACTTAGAAAACCTTCGATGAACCTTCTATAGTAACCAGCTAATCCCAAAAAACATTCTTATCTCAGTAGCCGACCTTGGAGTCTCCCATTGCAGCACCGCGTCTACTTTAGATGGATCCACAGCAATGCCACTACTTGAAATGACATGACCAAGAAAACTAACTTCCTTTAGCCAAAATTCACATTTCGACAACTTTGCATATAGCTTCTTTTCTCTCAAAACTTGCAATACTAATCTTAAGTGTTATGCATGCTCTTTTTTCGATTTGGAGTAAATCAGTATGTCATTAATAAACACCACTACAAACCGATCCAAATACGTATGAAAGATACGGTTCATGTACTCCATGAATACTCCTGGCGCATTAGTAACACCGAACGGCATCACCAAATACTCATAATGTCCATAACGCGTTCTAAAAGTTGTCTTCTGAACATCATCATCTTTCACTTTAATCTGGTGATAGGCCGACCTCAAATCAATCTTGCTAAACACACAAGCACCTACCAACTGATCCATCAAGTCATCTATTCTTGGAAGCAGATACTTGTTCTTAATTGTCACTTTGTTCAACTGTCTATAGTCAACACAGAGCCTCATACCCCCATCTTTCTTCTTCACCAACAACACTGGAGCTCCCCACGGCGATACACTTGGCCTTACAAACTTCTTTTCAATCAAATCCTCCAATTGTTTCTTTAGTTCTGACAATTCAGATGCAGACATCCTGTATGGTGCCATGGAAACAGGTCTGGTACCAGGTACAAGGTCAATTGCAAATTCAACTTCTCTTTCTGGCGGTACTTCAGGAATTTCGTCAGGGAAAACCTCAGGAAATTCACGCACCACCTGCAACTCATCAATTATAGCTTGGTTCTCAATAGATAACATTGCCATCAACGAGAACACCTGAGCTTCTTCTTGCATCAGTCGTTGCAACTGTCTAGCAGACAACAAACCAGTTTCCTCTTCAGGAGTAGAAAACCTCAGAGTCTTGTTGTAACAATTAATATGAACATAGTTATATTCTAATCAGTTCATACCCAAGATTACATCCATCCCGCTTAATGGCAAACATACTAGATCAGCAGCAAAGTCTCTGCCAAAGATCGACAAAGGACACTTCAAACACACAAGAGAAGTAGTCACTGATCCCTTAGCTGGAATCTCGATGACCATTTCTCCATTCATAGAGGACAACATAAGACCCAATCGCTTAACACAATCAACAGCGATAAAGCAATGAGTAGCACCAGTATCAATCATAGCGATTAAAGGAGTACTATTAATGAAACATGTACCTCTGATGAGTCTGTCCTCACTAGTTGTCTGAGTCCCAACCAATGCGAACACTTTCCCACCATTTTGCGCCTTCTTTGGTTTCTGACACTGACTACCAAGGTGTCCTTCTTCACCACAGTTGAAGCAAACCCTCTCTTTATGCTTGCACTCAGATATGGCATGCCCCGTCTTACCACAACGGAAACACCTCTTCACCTCAGCAGTACACACATTACTCTTATGACCAGGTTTCCCACATTTGAAACAAGTTATGGCAGCAGGAGCATCTCCTCCACTAGTCCTCTTGCCATCAGCTACTTTCTGCTTACCTTTTCCCGCCGGAGCATCATAAGGCTTGCCACGATTCTGTTGGTGCTTGCCCTTCCTCTCATTAATGATCTTATAATGAGCATTGTTATCTTCTTTAAAAATCCTGTAACTATCAATCAAATCCGCAAAAACATGAATCTTCTGATATCCAACTGCCTTCTTAATTTTCGGGCGCAACCCACTCTCAAACTTGATGCACTTAGAAAATTCAGCATCATCTCCGTTATAGTGCAGGTAAAACTTAGCCAACTCAACAAAATTTGCAGCATAATCGGTAACCGACATGTTTCCTTGCTTCAGCTCAAGAAACTCTATTTGCTTCTTACCACGAACATCCTCTGGGTAATATTTCCTCAGGAACTCTCTTCGGAACACAGTCCAAGTGATACCTTCACCTGCAGCTTCCAACCTCTGACGAGTCTCTAGCCACCAGTCATTAGCCTCGAATGCTAGCATATGAGTCCCATATCGAACCTTCTGCGCTGGAGTGCAGTCCATCACACGGAAAATTCTATCCATCTCTTTCAACCAATCCAACGCTCCATCAGGATCATACTTTCCCTTGAAGGTAGGCGGATTCTCCCTCTGAAACGTCGCCAAACTACGAGATCCAGCATTCTCATCAGCGTTCGGCAGGTTCTGCACAGCTTAGGCCATTGCTTGCATAGCAGCAGCCATCGCAGCATCGTTCCTTCCAGCCATCTCAACTTGTCACTTCAACATAAACAAAAGTTAGGACTAGTTAACAATACTCTATTGTTAAACAACTACGACTCGACAACTTGGCCGGGCGGACCGACCTGCTCTGATACCACTAATGTAACACCCCGTTTCTACCCGACATTTATAAAGAAATCAGAGTGATAAAATTTCAACATAAAACAGGATGTCACATTTCTCAACTTTCAAATCAATAACATGACAAATAATCATGAAAGATACATAGCAAGTTCGAGGAAAAGAAAACTCATAAATCAACAAATAGTCTCCAAAATAACTCAACTTTATAAAATACGACGCAACGGATTCATAATCAAAGTAATAGCATCTTTATCCAACATAAACAACTTTGAAATAAGCAACAAAGTGTTCTTCGACAATTTAACTTAAAAATTCAGCATGTAAACAAATAAACCAAAATAAGACACGCGTCATCCCCCCGAGTGCTACGTATCAGAGCGACAATCACCGACTCGAACTAAGGTAACCGGCTATTCCTCTTGATTACCTGCACGTTGCCAACATAGGGACAACATTCAAACAGAAGGGGTGAGATATCGAACAATATAATCAGATATATGATAAGTAATATACTAGAATCAAATTATATAATCACCACTTCACAACATCTCAATCAACGTAAAAGAGCAGCACAACAACAACTTTTACTTCATCATTACTCAATAACACAACAACAACTATGCAACATGAAATGCGACTCGAAATGCACATGCATGTGGTACCATTGGAGCAGAACTCCCAGCTTAAAAATTTGCCAATTAATATTGACTTCAACAAGGAATAAGCCTTCCGCTTAATATTTTGCCAATCCAGGCCTGCTCAATATTTTGCCAATCCAGGCCAGCTTAATATGTTATGCCATGCGACTCAAATATGACCATCAAAATCACAGCACTAATACTTATCAATCCGCACAGCAACAACTCAACATTGGCCATAGGCCCACAGCTTAATTCTTGCCAATAAGTAAAGGCAATTCAACATCGGTCACAGCTTAATACTTTCCAACAAAATATCACAGCAACTAGGATATATATAATTATGCATCATCTAAAATATATCACAATCCATCATTTAATCAATCGGTAGTTTTCGACTAAAAATCGGTTAATCGGCTCCATCATAATTCTATGTCCAATGCTATTGAATTATATAACAACTTCTCAATTAAAATGGATGGAACAAACACACCACATCAGAACATAACAGAAACAGAAAAACACACAGCAGCACGTGTGACGGTCGTCACAACACCACCATGGTCGTCACGACACCATCACGATCGTCACAACCCACCACGGTCGTCACGACCCCAAAATCCTTCGTCTCAGAATTCGTTCGTTCCAGTTTCTTTCCCAATACAAAGCCTTTCCTCAGTTTCATATAAATTCCAATCTGTCCAAGACAGTGCATTCCAACATATACCACAACGGAATTACAGCATTTCCACAGAATTACAACATTTCCACGAATTTCAACATTTCCACAAGAGAACTACAACAGAATTACACCTAAAATAACATATACCAGTTTCTCACTACCAATCCATCAATCGCAATGCATTTCAACATTTCTACGAAAATCATTTCGACACAGACATAAGAAATTCTACAAACCATTCATCAACAGAAAACCAAATTCAATATTCACGACATCAATTACACAAAACAGAGGAGAATTCTATAAAACCAACCCCACATATTAATTATCATATTCCCGTGTATAGAATTCGAACCCCACCCTTACCTTGGATTGAAGGTAGCTCGAATTTCCAGTCGAATTCTCGCTCTCTCGCGGCCTCTACGCGATCTCTCGCAACCCTTGTTTTCTCCTCTCTGCAACTTCACGTATTCTCTCTTCTCCAACCTTTGTGTTTTTCCAAAACCCTTGCTCTTAACTGCTTGCTACGTGACTTACTCCCTTTTGTTTTCTGACCATAACTTCCATCTCATTCTAATTTAACTTACTAAAATAATGGGTCCACTAATTATCTTAATGGGCCTTCTACACAATACCCCCAACTTTGCTATTTCTCACGCCACTTAACCCAACCAAATTAATATCCTACGAAAATAAATATTATTTCTAATATTAATTCCTCCCGACTAAATCGACTAATTACCCGGTTAATACTTATTAGCATCAAACAAAATAATCAACATATTCAACAATTCTACGGAAAAACGCTCAATACTATTTAACTAAAAATATTTAATTAAATACGGGCGTTACAGAATGCATCTACCTCCAAGATAATTTCTATAAAGCTTCTTCTGAGCTGGTGTGAGAGATTTTCTATCATCGATCATCCTTACACCATCAACTTCTATAGTAATTCCTTTCTCAAGGGCATTCCATAGACCTTAATCAAAACCCTTTTATCAAGACCAATGATGTAAAAATATATTTTACCTTTTCCCATCATTTAATTTTTTTCATATAGTACTTGATTCCTTCTTGAAAGAAAGTCTTCAGCAGACATATTTTTCTCATTGGATTTTTATCTGCGCCACTATTAAGTGATATGCACTATCCATGCTATGAGAAAAATACATAAGAAGGGGGGTTGAATTGTGTTTTTCATTTTTGCTTTGCCTTTGAACAGAGTTCAGATTATAAACCAATGTTTAGATTTTGATAAATAAGTTGCAACAGAATAATAACATAAGCAAATAAATAACAACATAACACACAAAGATTTATCATGGTTCCTCCCAAACTGAGAATAGTCCAGTCCCCTTGCAGCACAAGAGATTTTACACTATAATCAAAGCATGATTACAACTGCTTATGCACTTAAGCATAAGACTTTTCTGCTCAAACCCTCATCCCGAGACTGAAGGTGTGAGAAAAGCACAAGAAATGGGGGTTTGAATTGGGTTTTCAAAAATGAAAGCATTTTGTGAAACTCAAACAAAGATGACAAATAGACTAACAATAGAGAAAGACGCATGATATATCCTGGTTCACTTGAAAACTATCAAGTTAATCCAGTCCATCCGCCAAGGTGATTTCGCCTTATACACAAGGACTGAATCCACTATAACCAAACTAATTACAACTACACTAGCAACTACTGGTGACTAACATACACAGACTAACTGTCTCTTCTTAAGGATTCTGACCCAACTAGTCCCTTAACGAATTCAAACAACCGTTTGATCAAATAAAATGTTTACAATGAAATGCTTCTTACATAAGCTGATATAAACACAATTTCTAGCTCACTCTAACTTAGAGAGAATCTATACAGTAAGAACAATCTTCTTCTTTGTATTGTGGTGCTTTATTGTTCACTCATGGATTTCTCTATTTCTAAGTTCTTTCTCGTATGAATCAGTGTTTTTGTATATATCTTTTTCACAATTGGTGTCACAGTTGATTCTTTGAATGCTCAAGTCTTTATATAGCCAGAAAAATATCCATTGAAGGGCAAATCAGGAATATTAGTAAAATACTGGAAAATCGAAATAATGTCGGTATGATGGGATGAAAATCGTACATTGAAATTGTCCTTTGTACCACCAAATTAGGGTAGTGTAATGGTAGTGGAAAAAAACGTGTTTGATATGTACTATGTACTATTTTCCCTCGTAAATGTTTTCGTCTTCTTCTATCCATCAGAGGCTTTTGAATTGATATGATTGAAGCATGATCAGAAGAATGAATCACTAGGTCTTCAGAGTCTTGAGTCTTCAGAACTTGTTCAGCAGAACCTTATCTTCAGAGTCTTCAGCACTCCTTCTTCAAAACCCTTGGTTATCAGAAACATAAGTCTTCAGAGTCTTCAGAACTTGTTCAGCAGAACCTTGTCTTCAAAGTCTTCAGAACTTGGTCTTTAGAAATTTAAGTCTTCAAAGTCTTCAGAACCTGTTCATCAGAATATTGTCTTCAGAGTCTTCATCACTCCTTCTTTAGAACCCTTGGTTATCAGAAACATAAGTCTTTAGAGTCTTCAGAACTTGTTCAGCAGAACCTTGTCTTCAGAGTCTTCAGATCTTGGTCTTCAGAAACTTAAGTCTTCAGAACTTGTTCATCAGAACCTTGTCTTCAGAGTCGTTAGCACTTAGTCTTAATAAGATAAGTATTAGAGTTATATTTAGAGTCAGAATCTAAGAGAACATTGCAGCAACAACATATTGTCTTCTTAGAGTCTTTCTAAAGCATAGTAGATCTGAAGCAATCTTGCTTCTTTGACGTAGAAGCGACTTTTGATACTATGAGAGTGACGCTTCACACGATCTCTATCAGAGTCAGAGCTATCTTTATTAGAGTCATAATTATCTTTATCAGAGTCAGAACCTGTTTGTCAATACTTAAGAAAATAAACGTTAGAGTACCAAAATTATTCTCACACAAATACAACTTTTTTATTATCAAAACAAAGAGATATCTTGCAGAACCAAATCTTATTCTAACAATCCCCCCTTTTTGATAATGACAAAACAATGTATTTTAATAACACAATTTTGTACGAAGATAATAAGAATTGACTCGGATAAGTGCAAAGTAAACTTCCCTTTATCAAGCTCCCCCTGAATCTAAGACTTAACAAAATCTTATAAGATTTAGGATACAGAGCCTGATTGCAAAGATCTAGACAGATCCATAATATCAGAGCTTGATTATAGTGGTGATGCATTATGATAACAGGGCTTGATTAATTAAATCAGAGCCTGATTGATATCAGAGTCATTTTGGCAATATAAATATTTTTCTTGAAAAACATTCTAAAAAGATATGCAAATCCAATTTGATACATTTTGGTAGACATCGGTAGACATAGGTACTTGTACAGATTCAGAAACCCATAGGTAATGAATCGTGTATTGTTCTTGGATGAAGCTTTGAAGCAAACCCAAGTAAACTTGTTAGTCAAGGATGCTTGACTGAACTTTGTATTGAAAGGGGTGTATTTTAATAAGATGATACAGTTATGGTGTAGTAACTATTAGATAATCACTGGTTGTGATTTAGGGAGTGAGATGGGTTTCTCTTATCTAGGATGGAGTTCTTAGATAAAGTATTCATAGGGTAGTGATAGGTAAACGTGGGTGTTTACTGTAAACCTGAGGATGTTTACATATAACTATACTACTGATAGTGGAGTCTTCTTCCTGGATTGGTATCCCCCAGAGTAGGTGATTTGCACCGAACTGGGTTAACATATTTTGTGTTGTTTATCATTCTGCAATTTACAGTTCAGTTTTGATCAACATGTTAGATCAGATGTCAAAACAACTGTGTTTCTGCAGTTACTGATATCCTGGGTATCAGTCTCCTATTTTGTTCTTGTTTAATATTTATGCAGAATAATGTCTTGACATGTGTTAGGACATCTGTTGTCTGCTATGCCAAAATTTCAATTGGTTTCAGAGCAGGCACCCTGTCTATTTCTGGATGAGATCTTTGAGAGATACTTTCTGGCATTTTTAAACAAGGAGGAGTTTTGGAGATCAGTTCATCATCTCAAACATACTCAAGGGTATTAATGGATGGGATGGATGTTCTGGATCGAAGGTAACTACCCGGTGGTTGTTTATGTTTCTGAGGAGGTTCTACAACAACTGCAGGAGACGTGGCAAGTTCTCTTGTTGGGGGTGTATTGTAAGATGTTCTGACATCTTATTAGGGAAGGTTGAATTTATTCCTGATGGTTCCGCTGCATATGTCTCTGATGGAAGAGCTATGGAATTTATGGGATTCTGGAGTTGTTACTGAAGACAGATGGTGGAAGATCTCAACATCGGCCTCTATAATTGAAGATATATGCATCTTTTTATTCCAAAGTCGGGAGCGATGGAATGTATAGAGTTGTTGGTAGATGTCTGTTATGATGACTTGGTACTTAGAAGCTTGGTTTCTTTATACATCTTGAAGTCAGTTGAAGAAAATGGGAGTTGAGATTAGGATTATCAAGTTCTTCCTCTAGGAATTTGATAAATTATTGATCCTCTAAGTTGTCAAAGATACTTGAGAAATCTCTCAAGTCCACTCATAAAGGCATATCATTCATGCATCTGGAGTCTTCTAGTTATTCTTCTAACTAGAGGGTGTTTCTGTGAAACACAAACTTGAAGAAAGTGGAGGTGATTTATTTTCACCGTACAAAAGTGCAAGAAAGGATTCATCTCTCTTAATCCTAAGGATGGATCCAATCTGAATGGAGATTTCAGAACTGTTAAGGTAAATAGGGTTCGTTCAGAGAGAATCTTAGTTACTTGAGTCAAGGGTGGCCACCTTGGTATCTCAACACTTTGTTTGTCAAGGAAGATACTTGCAAAGATTGAATACTTGATAAGTTTTCATGGAGGGATTTGCTGGATTATGGCTTCAACACTGAAGCGGGGTTATTGAAAAAGGATTTAACATCAATTACTATTTGTGATATTCACAAGTATTTAATTGAGTATCCTTGTATGTGAAGTTCAAGATTGCTGATGTTCAACACGATGTTGAAACATCTCTTCATCAGGGTTTGTGCAGAATAAAGGGAGGGGTACTGCATAAGCTTTTGGATCTATTTCTCTTGGGTATTGACCTAAGAATCTACTTCAGTGTGGTGTGGCAGAAGCATCCGATCTCTAGAGAGTTTCCTGGCAAGAAACTGGTCTAGACAATGGTGATGTGGAAGATGAAGAAGAATACATCATAATCTTGATGAATAGTTCTTGGATCAGTTTATTTCTGATCTAGGAGTATTGGAGTGCAGCAGGTGTGTTCCAATTGTTACTAGAAGCATCTGATGTTTATCTGGAAAGTGTCTTGGCAAGAGACTTGTCCAGAATATAGTGTTGGTGATGGCACAAATTGGGTCAGTTTATTTCTGATCTAGGTACATAGGAGCATGTGATCTTGCTCATCTTGGAGGTCAAGGATAAGTGGCAGTTATCTCTGACTTTCTACAGACTGCTCTACTTATGGAAAGTGACATTCTTTGGTATGGCTGTGGTGTAGTCTATGACTACTTCTCTTCTGAAGAATCAGACTTGACACGTTGAGTTCTTTGGAGTTGTGAAGCAGATATTCATTAAGGTGTGAGCTTGAATTGAATACTTGTGATATGATTAAGCAGGATGGGGCTTGTCTACTTAAACTTGGTTGTTGAATCAAGTCTATGAGAACATGGAACTCTTGTTTTGTAATAGGGGGAGGTTCTTCTAAGTGGCAGAAGGAAGGGCTAAATTCCTCAGCTAGATGTATGATCAAATGTCAGGACATCAAGCAGAAACTTCAGGGTCTTAGTTGATGTTGTGGCGCATCATTGTAAGATAAGTTGATCTTTTCAGAAAGAAATGGAATTAATGCTTTAAAAAGGTCTACCTCATGCAGTTTGCGGGAGCTGTCGAAGGAGAAGATGTTACATGTCGAAGGCTTGGTGGATCCAAGATGGCTTACGATGGAGTAAGTAGATCATGTAACTTAAAGACTAGGTTTCATTAGTGGATCAGAAGATTGTCTGAAACTCTGAAGAAAAGTTAAGATGAACCAAACAGTGGAATTTGGTTGATCTTTATTGTGCATTCAAGCAGGGTGCTTGGAACTAATTACTCTTGGGCAAATGGGTAATTGGTTGAAGACGTAAGGAGGTTCTGGTTTAGTTCTATCTTGGAGCTTGTGGTAGAAGTTCTAAGCTGATTATGGAAGATTACCTTCTTTTGGTGGATGAGAGTTTATTTCTCTCTGTGGTTATCTGGAGTTCTTATTGATCAAGCTGGTGGCACAATGTTGTTTGAAGATCTTTAGTTGGATTACTATACAGATAGTAAGTCTAGTGGTGGAACATATCTAGAACCATGTTGGTTGGTGTCTATGATATGTGAAGGATGTCCTAACTGATGTTAGAACATCTTTTGGGTTGGTTATCCTTGGAGTAGGATTCTTAGTTCTGTGTATAGAACTTCACACTCACATCTTATCTAAGAGGTATTATCTTGTCGTACGGGAGAATGATGGGTAAAGGACTGTCTTGGAAGTCTGATGTGAATGTGACATGCTAGAAGTGGATCAGTTTGGTGCTTGTGGAGCAAATAAGCTGAGGATTTCTAGAGCATGTGTTTGATGTCCTTCAAGTGTGAAGAACGTCTGGGCGAGCTGGAAAACTAAGGGGCTTTGTATGTCTCTTTGAGGAATGTGAAGCATTCAGATTCAATTGGGTTGTATTTCAGGGAACAAGGAGATCTATACATGAGAATTCAGAAGGAATTCATGTGGTGTATGGATGGTTTCTGGACGAGAGGGATCAATGGTATTTTGGTCTCAATCCAAGAGTTTGTTGGTTGTGGTACAAGGATGCGTTCCTGGTACTCTCACTGTATGATCATGAAGTTGTCATGGGATATCATGTGGTGATTTTGGGTGTTTCTTGCTGAAGAAGCATCATTTGAGAAAGATAGGGGGAGAACTTATGTCTGTTAAATTTACTAGTGTGGTACATGGATTACTTGAGGGTCAAGCATTAGGTGAATGCGTTCAGCAGGTGTGTTGAACAGAGGGTGCGCTCTTGAAGACATGAAGATGCGTCTTATGTTTTCCATTCATTCAGGGTGTTCTTCTTGCAAAGGAGCACTAGTTATCTACGACAGGGGGAGTTAGACTTCGGTTGTGGATATATGGTTGCAGTGGTGCAAATTGTTTATCGATTGTTTATGGTTTTAAGCAGTTTGTGATAGATTACCTCAGGTGAGGTTGATATGTTAGACGAGATGTCGTGACATTGCCCTACTGGTTAAGTTCTAGGTGAACTTATCAGGTTGTTCTGATTCTATCATTGGTGTCAATGGATTGAACTAGAAGTGGTACAAGTATATTGGGAATCTCTGCTGCTGTCTGGAAGAAATTAGTTTTCCCTGCTGATGGAAAGGTCAATGGAAGAATTATGTAGTAATCAAGTTTTCTAATTTTGGATTACGGAAGTGATTCAGAATAACGAAAAGATACGTGGAATCATAGTTCTGTCTGTGGGGACCATAAATCTGACAAAATCAGGTTAGGTATCAGGACACTGTTTAGAAGCGGGTTCAAAGACAAGTCAGAAAAGGTGGAATCTTTCGAAACTAACTTGACCAGCAGTTATTTGCACTCATTGACTAGTCTTTTGGTTCTTTCAAATGGATTGGCTCAACCTACATAGCTTCTTTAATATTTAAGTAGAATCGTGCTAGAACATCTTTCTTAAGTTGGGAGCAAATGGGGTAAGCACAATCTGGGGTAATACACGATTCATTACCTATGGGTTTCTGAATCTGTACAAGTACCGATGTCTACCACAATGTATCAAATTGTGGTAGACATAGGTACTTGTACAGATTCAGAAACCCATAGGTAATGAATCGTGTATTATTTTTGGATGAAGCTTTGAAGCAAATCCAAGTTAACTTATTAGTCAAGGATGCTTGACTGAACTTTGAATCGAAAGGGGTGTCTTTCAATAGGATGATACAGTTATGGTGTAGTAACTGTTAAATAATCACAGGTTGTGATTTAGGGAGTGAGATGGGTTTCTCTTATCTAGGATGGAGTTCTTAGATAAAGTCTTCATTGGGTAGTGATAGGTAAACGTGGGTGTTCACTGTAAACCTGAGGATGTTTACATAAAACTACACTACTGATAGTGGAGTCTTCTTCCTGGATTGGTATCCCCCAGAGAAGGTGATTTGCACCGAACTAGGTTAACATATTTTGTGTTGTTTATCATTCTGCAATTTACAGTTCAGTTTTGATCAACATGTTAGAACAGATGTCGAAACATTTGTGTTTCTGCACTTACTGATATCCTGGGTATCAGTCTCCTATTTTGTTCTTGTTTAATATTTATGCAGAATAATGTCTTGACATGTGTTAGGACATCTGTTGTCTTCTATGCCAAAATTTCAATTGGTTTCACAGCAGGCATCCTGTCTGTTTTTGGATGAGATCTTTGAGAGATACTTTCTGGAATTTTTAAACAAGGAGGAGTTTTGGAGATTAGTTCATCATCTCAAACATACTCAAGGGTATTAATGGATGGGATGGATGTTTTGGATCGAAGGTACCTACCTGGTGGTTGTTCATGTTTCTGAGGAGGTTCTACAACAACTGCAGGAGAAGTGGCAAGTTCTCTTGTTGAGGGTGTCTTGTAAGATGTCCTGACATCTTATTAGGGCAGGTTTAATTTATTCCTTGGTGGTTTTGCTGTATATGTTTCTGATGGAAGAGCTATGGAATTTATGGGATTCAGGCATTGTTACTGAAGACAGATGGTGGAAGATCTCAATCATCGGCCTCTATAATTAAAGATATCTGCATCCTTTTATTCCAAAGTCGGGAGCGATGGAATGTATAAAGTTGTTGGTAGATGTCTGTTATGATGACTTGGTACTTATAAGCTTGGTTTCATTGTACATCTTGAAGTCAGTTGAAGAAAATGGGAGTTGAGATTAGGATTATCAAGTTCTTGCTCTAGGAATTTGATAAATTATTGATCGACTAAGTTGTCAAAGATACTTGAGAATTCTCTCAAGTCCACTCATAAAGGCATATCATTCGTGCATCTGGAGTCTTCTAGTTATTCTTCTATCTAGAGGGTGTTTCTGTGAAACACAAACCTGAAGAAAGTGGAGGTGATTTATTTTCACAGTACAAAAGTGCAATAAAGGATTCATCTCTCTTAATCCTAAGGATGGATCCAATTTGCATGGAGATTTCAGAACTGTTAAGGTAAATAGGATTCGTTCAGAGAGAATCTTAGTTACTTGAGTCAAGGGTGGCCGCCTTGGTATCTCAACCCTTTGTTTGTCAAGGAAGATACTTGCAAAGATTGAATACTTGATAAGTGTTCATGGAGGGATCTGCTGGATTATGGCTTCAACACTGAAGAAGGGTTACTGAACAAGGATTTAAGATCAATTTCTATTTGTGATATTCACAAGTATTTAATTGAGTATCCTTGTATGTGAAGTTCAAGATTGCCGATGTTCAATACGATGTTGAAATATCTCTTCATCAGGGTTTGTACAGAATAAAGGGAGGGGTACTGCATAAGCTTTTGGATCTGCTTCTCTTAGGTATTGACCTAAGAATCTGCTTCAGTGTGGTGTGGCAGAAGCATCTGATCTCTGGAGAGTTTCCTGGCAAAAAATTGGTCTAGACAATGGTGATGTGGAAGATGAAGAAGAATACATCATAATCTTGATGAATAGTTCTTGGATCATTTTATTTCTGATCTAGGAGTATCGGAGTGCAGTAGGTGTGTTCCAGTCAAAGATATGAAGCCCAACTCAGCAGAAGGCTATAAAAGAAGACCAAGACCTAGGCAGAAAAAGGAGAGAGAACAACATAGACTTAGGAATCCTATTTTGTAAAGTAGGGTTTAGGTTTTGAGAGTCGTAGGTTTCTCTTGTAAGTCTCCCTCTGTATCAATTTGATACATTGTGGTAGACATCGATACTTGTACAGATTCAGAAACCCATAGGTAATGAATCGTGTATTGTTCTTGGATGAAGCTTTGAAGCAAATCCAAGTTAACTTGTTAGTCAAGGATGCTTGACTGAACTTTGTATTAGAAGGGTGTCTTTCAATAGGATGATACAGTTATGGTGTAGTAACTGTTAGATAATCACAGGTTGTGATTTAGGGAGTGAGATGGGTTTCTCTTATCTAGGATGGAGTTCTTAGATAAAGTCTTCATTGGGTAGTGATAGGCAAACGTGGGTGTTTACTGTAAACTTGAGGTTGTTTACATAAAACTATACTACTGATAGTGGAGTCTTCTTCCTGGATTGGTATCCCTCAGAGTCGGTGATTTGCACCGAACTGGGTTAACATATTCTGTGTTGTTTATCATTCTGCAATTTACAATTCAGTTTTTATCAACATGTTAGAACAGATGTCAAAACATCTGTGTTTCTGCAGTTACTGGTATCCTGGGTATCAATCTGATGTTCTGTTCTTATTTAATATTTATGTAGAACAATGCTTTGACATGTGTTAGGACATCTGTTGTCTGCTATGCCAGAATTTCACTTTCCATATTAATACTCCCCCCTTTTGTCATAATAAAAAGGGTAATCAATGATTAACCTAAGCATTTTGATTTGAAAGAATTTAGATAAGTTAAATTCAGTATTTCTCCTCCTTTAATGGAATACAGTAAGATAAGATAAATGAAAATAAGGAAAAGTTATTCATTGATTAAAAAAGGCAAAACGCCAGGGGCGCAGTACAGGAACAGAACACAAAATAGGAAAACAAACAAACAACAAGGACAACGGACAGAAACAGTAATAAAAAAAACGAAAGAGAGACCAAGCAACCAAGAGACTAACAAAAACACCTGCCAACCAACTATCTCATTCCCTGATGATGGTTTCAGAATAATTCATGGGAGAACACCATTCAGTAACAAGTTTCTCATTCATTCCGATTAGTTTTAAGTGAGCAACAACTCTTTGAAGATCAAGAATGTGAGAAATAACTCTAATGTAGGGAATCTGAAACGATAACTCCACTCTCGATAAAAGAATTTCTCCTTTCAAGGAGTTGAATATGGATTGAAGCAGATATATCTTAATCTTGGAGATTAAGAAGAAAATGAAAAGCCTATCCATTGTAGAGAGCCTTCCTGTTCCCTTTTCTTTGGGTCTAAGATTTGTTCCCATGATTTGGTACCAGAATTTAGCCTCAAGGGTGAGAGAAGAGGGACTGTCAGCAGGTCCTTCATGAAGATTGAGGATGTGAATGTGTTTAGCAAACCAGTTGTTTCCTTTGTAGTATTCAACACAATCACCATCCTCTTTGCATTCAATAGCTTGAGAGATGACAGTGGAGTTAATCATGATGGGAAAGCCAGACACAGTAGACATAATGTAACAAGTATCGGACTTATATGCAAGGATGCGAGCATTTGCGTAGAGCTCTTTTACAAGAACTGGATAAATATGTCCATTGAGAATTTCAAGATATTTATCCCAGTTTTGGTAGATGATGTCTGAAAGAATATTGGTAAGACCATTGTCAACAAGAGCCTTGAAATCAATAGAGTGTTCTTTTTATGAGATCTAAGTTAGAGATTTCTCCCTTAATGGTTTTAGAAGACATAGTGAAATAGGAAGGATAGGAGTGAAAAGCAAGTTTAGAAACTGATGAATAGTTATGAGGAAAAGTGTGGTATATAAAGAGAACAAAGAGTGATAACAATAAAGACTAGATGAATTGAGGTGAGGAATTCATCATTTCCAATACAAGGGATACAAACAAGAACAAAGAACGATAAAGGAGTGTATCAGTCTCCAAAAGATCACAGGTCTGGTATATGTTATTAAAATTATGACATCAGTCAATAAATACAAATAAATGTATACTCGAAAGTGGGAGGGCAGAATCTGACAAAGAATAAAGGAAGGAAAAAAAGTGTTTAGTTCCAAGAAATCTCTGTCTTACACACAACTTTAAGAATGCATAATAAGAGAGGAAGACGTAAAGATTTAAACAATTATCAAGTAAATTTTCAAATCCAATGTGTTAAACATTATTATGGGTATATTAAGGAGTAATAGGAAATAATTACTTGAAACCTAGTCTCACGAAATCACAATGCTCGAGGTGTCTCTTCAACAGTAGGTATGATTTGATTTTGGACACGTGTCACAAATAATCATAGTCGTTTGTTTTGAAGAGAGTACGTTTGATGTTTCCAACGTCAAGAATACCAAGAGGTATCTGACTGGACTAATTTCTGATCAGCATATTTTCTAACTTGTAGAAGTATCATGAATCAGAAGATCAATAAATAAAATAATTAACACACTTTGCTTAACATCAAAATCTTATATCAGACGTTCTGGTAGCTTGACACATTAAAATATTATCATCTCAATTTGGACAAGGTTTAATAAGTAGGTTTTCCAGAATGAATACGAATCTATCTTCAACAAGGGGTTTTGTGAAAATATCAGCCCACTGGTGATATGTATCCACAAATTTTAACTGAAAAGTACCCTTCTGAACATAGTCACGTAAAAAGTGATGTTTTATTTCAATATGTTTTGTCCTAGAAAGTAGAATAGGATTCTTAGATAAATAAATTGCAGAAGTATTATCACAGAAGATAGGAATGTTACACTCTTGTATCTGATAATCTTCAAGTTGATTCTTCATCTAGAGTATCTGAGTACTGCACAGAGATGTTGAGATGTATTTTGCTTCTGCAGTTGAGAGAGCAATTGTTGATTGTCTCTTGCTTGCCCAGGAGACAAGGTTACTTCCCAGAAACTGGCAGTTTACAAAAGTGCTTTTCCTTTCCAATCTGTCTCCAGCATAATCTGCATCACAGTAACCAGAAAGCTTGTACTCTGGTGTTTTCTTAGTTGTTCCTTTTAGATACCTTAGGATTCTCTTAACAGTAGTTAAGTGAGTTTCCCATGGATATGATTGGAAACGAGCACAAAGACATACGCTGAACAGAATATCTGGACGAGAAACTCTCATATACAGAAGAGAGCCTATCATACCACGATAGAGCTTCTGACAAACTTTTTTACTTACTTTTTATTTCTCCATAATGCATGTCGGATGCATAGGAGTCTTAGCAAGTTTACTTTCTGACATATTGAATTTCTTCAGGAGTTCTTTTGCATACTTGCTCTAATGAATGTACATTCCTTCTGAACATTGATCAATCTGAATTCCCAGAAAGAACCCGAGTTCTCCCATCAGACCCATTTCAAATTCAGCCAGCATTAACTTGGAAAATTCCTTGCAGAACCAAATATAATATCATCAACATAGATTTGAACAATCAGAATGTCATTTTTAAAGGTTTTACAAAAGAGTGTTGTATCCACTTTTCCTCAAGTAAAGTCATTTTCCAAAAGAAAGTTACTTAGCCTTTCTTACGACCTCATATTTCTCATCTAACTTGTTTCTGAATACCCACATAGTTCCAATGATGTGGACACCTTTGGGTTTCTGAACAAGATCCCAGATATCATTTCTGGTGAATTGATTCAGTTCTTCTTGCATGGCCAGAATCCACTCATTTCCTTAAGAGCTTCATCAACTGATGTTGATTCTATCAGAGACACCAAGCCCAGAAGAGTTTCTTCAGAACGTCTGAATAAAGAATCAGTTCTGACTGGATCAACTTTATGTCCCAGAATCAATTCTTCAGAATGAGAAGTCTTTAATCTATTCTTCTTCTGATGAAATGGGTTATTTTCAGTTTCTTGTAAGGTTGTATCTGAATCTGGAGAAACTGCATCTTTGTTTGCTTCTCTTGAATCTTCTTCTTCTTTAGATTCTGATAAGGTGATCTTCAGATCTGCAAACTTTTCAACTAGATTTGACTTTTCAGGGTCAAGCTTATCATTGAATCTGACATGAATTGATTCCTCAACAAGTCTTGTTTCTGTTTTATAGATTTTGTAGCCTTTAGAGCATTCAGAGTATCCTAACAGTAAACACTTTTGAGCTTTGGAGTCAAACTTGCCAAGATTCTCTTTAGTGTTCAACATAAAACAAATACAGCCAAAAGGATGAAAATATGAAATGTTGAGTTTTCTATTCTTCCACAATTCATAAGGAGTCTTACCCAGAATAGGTCTTATTGAAACCCTTTTCTGAATGTAACATGTTGTATTTACTGCCTCTGCCCAGAAGTGCTTAGCCATGTCAGTTTCTTGGATCATGGTACGAGCCATTTCTTGCAAAGTCCTATTCTTCCTTTCCACTACTCCATTTTATTGTGGAGTTCTGGGACAGGAGAAATCATCGGAAATGCCATGGGAATCAACAAGATTCTCAAAGTATATGTTCTCAAATTCTCCATCATGATCACTTCTGACTCTGACTATTTTACAGTCCTTCTCTGTTTGTACTAGAGAGCAAAAGGTAGAGAACATAGAATGAGACTCATCATTGTGTTTCAGGAATTTTACCCATGTCCAACGACTATAATCATCAACGATTACTAATCCATACTTCTTTCCACTGATTGAGGCAGTTTTCACTGGTCCAAACAAATCAATGTGTAGAAGTTATAACGGTCTAGAGGTGGACACAACATTCTTTGCCTTAAAGGAAGTTTTAGAAAACTTTCCCTTCTAACATGCTTCACAAAGAGCATCTGAAGAATACTTCAGATTTTGCAAGCCTCTGACAAGTTCAAGCTTATTTAGATGAGAAATCCTCCTCGTGCTAATATGGCCTAAATGTCTATGCCATACCCATTGCTCTTCATTAACAGACATTAAGAATTTGACATTCTGTTCACGAAGATCAGAAAGTCTAATCTTATAAATGTTGTTTTTCCTCTTTCCGATAAATAGGATTGAACCATCTTTGTGACTTACAGCCTTACAGAACTTTTAATTAAAGATGATATCATAACCATTTTCACTAAATTGACTAATTGACAACAAGTTATGCATCAAACCATCGAATAAAATAACATCAGTAATAGAAGGAAGTTTAGCATTACCAATGGTTCCAGAGCCAATGATTTTTCCTTTCTGGTTTCCTCCGAAACTGACGAAGCCTCTAGTCTTAAGTTCAAGAATTTGGAACATATGCCTTCTTCCCGTCATGTGTCGTGAGCAACCACTGTCCAGGTACCATGACCGGTGTTTTAACTGAGTTGCTAAGGATATCTGCAACATAGATTATCTTGTCCTTAGGTACCCATTTTCTGGGTCCTCTCTTGTTAGCTTTTCCAGAGTGTTTCACAACTTTGGGATTTTGTGCAACATGATAATCAAGTAGAATTTATGCATGATATTTAACTTTAGAAACGGATTTCTATGTTGGTGGGGGTTCTTGTGCAACCTCGGAGCACACAATCTCAGTGCCAGAAGGCCCAAAATGGTCATAGAGAGGTTTCGGTTTAACAGTTTGACTTTCATCAATTTCAGATGATTCTGTACATCCCAAACCTTTCTTACCATTTCTGCTAACTCCATAGATCATGGAAGCTATTCTGCTTCTATCTATGCTTTTAGCTAGAAAATACTGGAATGCTCTATCATACTTGTTGATACAGCTTGTGTCAGAGACATTGGAGATTAATTCTTCTTCTAATTAAGGAACTTTGCTTTTCAGGGCATAATTACTATTTTTTAAGGAAAAAATGTTTTCATTTAAAGAAGAATTATTCTGCTCAAGCTTATCTTTTTCCTCAGAAGCAATTACATGTGATTTTTTAAGATCTTTGTATTTACTCTGAAGAGTTTGATACTTTTCCAGCATTTCTGAAAGACATGACTCTAATTCACAACGGGAGAGTTTAGATAATACCTCTGAGTCAGAGTCTAAGTCTGATTCTGGTTTTGATGATATTCTGTCTTCTGGTTCTCCAGAACCTTCATTGTCAATTATTACTACTAGCGCAACATTTTCTTGTTCTTCATCGGAGTCTTCTTCTTCAGAATCAGAGTCGTCCCAAGTTACCATCAATTCTTTCTTCGTTTTGGAGAGGATCTTCTTAGACTTCTTGTCTTTCTTGAGCTTTGGACACTCGTTCTTGTAATGACCTGGCTCATTACACTCATAGCAGATGACTTCCTTTCAGGAGTTCTGGTTCTTCTGTCCAGATGATGACTCAGAGCGGCCTTTGTTTCTTCTTGATCCTCTGAAGTTTCCTTGTTTATGCTTCCAGAGTTTGTTGATCCTTCTGGAGATTAGTGATAGCTTATCTTCTGATTCTTTACCAGAATCTTCTAATTCTTCCTTAGCTTGATAAGCCTTTGCCTTTTCAGGTTTAGACTTAAGAGAAATAGATTTACTTCTCTTCTGAGGTTCATCTTCTTCCAACTCTATCTCATGACTTCTTAAAGAACTAACAAGTTCTTCAAGACTTATGCTGTTAAGATCCTTGGATAACTTTAAATCTGTTACCATAGGTCTCCATTTCATGGGAAGACTTCTGATGATCTTTTAAACATGATCAGTAGTTGAGTAACCTTTGTCCAGAACTTTAAGTCCTGTGACTAGCAATTGAAACCTTAAAAACATGGTCTCAACTGTTTCATCATCCTCCATTCTGAATGCCCCATATTTTTGGATTAGGGCCAGTGCCTTTGTCTCCTTAACTTGAGCATTTCCTTCATGATTCATTCTCAGATAATCAAAATGGATTTGGCAGTATCTATATTTGTTATTTTCTCATACTCAGTATAAGAGATAGCATTTAGCAATATAGTTCTTGCCTTGTGATGATTCTTATAATCTTTCTTCAGTTGGTCGGTCATATCACTTCTGGATATTTTAGCACCTGTAGCATCAAATGGGTGAGTGTAGCCATCGACTACCAGATCCCAAAGATCTACATCATAACCAAGAAAGAAACTTTCTATTATGTATTTCCAGTAGTCAAACTTTTCACCATCAAAGACTGGTGGTTTGGCACTGTAATGATCTTTCTCTTCTACAGCAGGATTAACATTAACTGCAGCAGCCATGATATCTCACACAAATATTGGATCGGTAATGAACACGGTGAAGTGTTGATAAATCGTTTTATCACAATCAGAACCGGAGCTCTGATGCCAATTGAAGGTGTGATAAAAACACAAGAAAGGAGGGTTGAATTGGGTTTTCAAAAATGAAAGCTTTTTGTGAAACTCAAACAAAGATCACAAATAGACTAACAATAGAGAAAGACACACGATATATCCTGGTTCACTTGAAAACTATCAAGTTAATCCAGTCCACCCGCCTAGGTGATTTTGCCTTATACACAAGGACTTAATCCACTATAATTAAACTGATTACAACTGCACTAGCAACTACTGGTGACTAACATACACAGACTAACTGTCTCTTCTTGAGGATTCTAATCCAACTGGTCCCTTAAGGAATTCAAACAACTGTTTGATCAAATAAAATGTTTACAATGAAATGCTTCTTACATAACTGATATAAACACAATTTCTAGCTCAATCTAACTTAGAGAGAATCTATACAGTAAGAACAATCTTCTTCTTTGTATTGTGATGCTTTACTATTCACTCATGGATTTCTCTATTTCTAAGTTCTTTCTCGTATGCATTAGTGTTTTTGTATATATCTTTTTCACACTTGGTGTCACATTTGATTCTTTGAATGATCAAGTCTTTATATAGCCAGAAAAAGATCTGTTGAAGGGCAAATCAGGAATATCAGTAAAATACTAGTGACTTGAAATAATATCGTTATGCTAGGATGAAAATCGTACACTGAAATTGTCGTTTGTACCACCAAATCAGGGTAGTGGAATGGTAGTTGAAAAGAACGTGTTTGATCTGTACTATGTACAATTTTCCCTCGCAAAAATTTTGTCTTCTTCTATCCATCAGAAGCTTCTGAATTGATATGATTGAAGCATGATCAGAAGAATGAATCACTAGGTCTTCAGAGTCTTGAGTCTTCAGAACTTGTTCAGCAGAACCTTTTCTTCAGAGTCTTCAACACTCCTTCTTTAGAACCCTTGGTTATCAGAAACATAAGTCTTCAGAGTCTTCAGAACTTGTGCAGTAGAACCTTGTCTTCAGAGTCTTCAGAACTTGGTCTTCAGAAACTTAAGTCTTCAGAGTCTTCATAACTTGTTCATCAGAACCTTGTCTTCAGAGTCTTCAGCACTTCTTCTTCAGAACCCTTGGTTATAAAAAACATAAGTCTTCAGAGTCTTCAGAACTTGTTCAGCAGAACCTTAAGTTTTCAGAGTCTTCAAAACTTTTTCATCAGAACCTTGTCTTCAGAATCGTTAGCACTTAGTCTTTAGAAGATAAGTATCAGAGTTATATTTAGGTCAGAATCCAAGAGAACATTGCAACAACAACATATTGTCTTCTTTGAGTTTTTCTGAATCACAGTAGATCAGAAGCAATCTTGCTTCTTTGACGCAGAAGCGACTTTTGATAATATGAGAGTGACGTTTCACATGATCTCTATCAGAGTCATAGCTATCTTTATCAGAGTTAGAATTATCTTTATCAGAGTTAGAACCTGTTTGTCAATACTTAAGAAAAAAAGTTAGAGTACCAAAATTGTTCTCACACAAATACAGCTTTATTATTATCAAAACAAAGAGATATCTTGTAGAACCAAATCTTGTTCTAACAGAGACTTCCTGCTTAAACCCCTCAGTTTCAAGACTTCCTGCTTAGATCATCGGCCCAAGGCTTCCTTCTTAAATCTCACTTACTCAAGACTTCATTGCTTAAACCTCTCATGTTCAAGACTTCTGCTCAGACCCTCGGTCCAAGACTTCCCTTCTTAGATTCCACGAACCCAAGACTTCCTTACTTATACCCCTTAGGTTCAAGACTTCTGATCAGACCTCCAGTGCAAGACTTCCTTACTTTTATTCCACGAATCCAAGACTTCTGCTCAGACCTCTAGTCCAAGACTTTCTTGAATCAACAACTGATCAAAACTTCAATTCTCTATCACATAGCATGAGACTTACTTGTCTCAAGCTTCACAGCAAGACACTTTGATGCTCACGCACATAACAAGATACTTTATCTAAATTACTTAACAACTTGTTTAGCAAAATAGAGAATAAGGTGTACTTGATACATAATCATAGGTACTTGGTAATAACCATAACAAAGATAACAACACTTAAGAATTATAATATATTTAATGTTTAAGAAATCTTAAGGCTTTGTATAATTTACAACATATAACCGAATTTCTGCATTCTAGATTGTGTTGCCATTGTTGATCTTATTATTCTTTCATTCTGATAGAAGCGTGGAACACTTCTATTCTTTTTAGCTCTTCTTCTTTATTTCCTTTGTTCCTTGTTGAAAATCCAGATTGAATCTTCAGCTACTTATATAGCAGTTGTAGAAAAATAGTCGTTGGAAGAGATAACTTGTACAAATGTCTTTGTTACTCCATAGTACAAAGAGACAATGAAGATAGATACACCAAAATATCTTTATCCATTTTATAACATGTTTAACCATTGCGTCTTCCTTATGATCTTATACTATTGATCCGTTGAGAGTAGATATTCGTAAAGCATGTCAACTCTTCTTGAGCCTTGTGAACACAGACTCTAGTTGACAAAATGGTTTGATATTGTAGCTTGATTTCTACAGTACGGATAACTTAGCTTTGTCACCAGTTCTGAATGATCACCAGAAGTTGATACATTCAATAAGTGTAGAGACAATATATTGCTCTTTTGATACTGAGGCCTCCAGCTTCAGAGTCTATGCAAACCTATATTATCAGACTTCACTTAAAAAATATTCTTTAGATTCTGAGCCATCAGAAGCTAATAACTCAGCTTCTCTCAAATGCGTCCTTATATCTGATTCTGAGTATATTCTTCTTTAAGATTTAGAACCTTCATACTTGGAACACACATTAGATAACACCATTGCTCTTTCAATTCTTTGTTATCATCAAAACCCAAAGGATATATGTCATGAACAAATCTTGTTCTAACAAAATCATGTAGCTTCACCAATCTGGTCCAACTCTTCGTGTGTGGCAATCACCCTTGATCCCACCGATTTATTTAGCAATGGATTGTCTGAGTATTTGAGAAAAAATCCTACCCTGTTTGGAGGCTTCCACACAAAACTACTAAGGTCAACCTGGAGATAAGAACCTTTTTCTTTTAACTGGAATTTGTAACACCCTTTTCTACCCAACAAACATCACGAATAAATACAACTATTTTATCAGAGTACAGTCCCAAAAAGGGCATCACATTTCGTCACAAAACATCAAATAACCACTTGCTCCGTAACACGGGTTTTACCATCATGAATTTATTTAAACATCACGCAACGGAAATCAAAATTAAAAAAAAAAATTTATAATCCAAAACTTCTTAAAATAAAACATCATAAAACATCCTCATGCCAACAAATAAAAGAACGTAAATCGTTCGACTCAAATGTCCTGACCCGATGTTATATATCAAAGCAAGACCCTCTAATTGATGAAGAATTCAAAATACTTCAAAATGTTAAATCTTCATGCGCCAAGAAAGCTAAGCCTGATCACCTGCACGTTACCCACGTGGAGGCAACATTCAAACAGACAGGGTGAGTAATCACGAATCAATACAAAAGATATAAGCAAAGATAAAGTATAAACACAAACATCATCAAATCACTCACAAACATCATTAATACATCAATTACATCAATAGAATGGAAGGCCACACAATATGCAAATGCAACATCATAGACTCATGCATATGGTACCAATTCTTGATAATTGATGGACACTAGGCCATCATCCTCCAAAGATCCCCACCAATAGGATCGATTTTACATAAGAACCGGAGCACGTCAGAAAACACTTCAATCCACACAATGGGATTGAAGCCACAAAATGAACCGGAGTCCTAACTATGCCATGAATGCATGATACAAATCGTCATAATAATCATCGTCATAAAATCGTCATAATTGCATCACCGTTCATGAATCATCATCAAACATCATTATACAACACCAATTCGCACTCATCACGATTCATCACTATACCTCACAATTCGTCATGTCATCATCGTCACGTCAAGATATTCCCGATTTTATCCCATTCACCCTCATTACTAGTTTACACATGTTTTATTTCTTCATAAAAGCCTTACATTTCAAGGAATCCGCATCACAAGCAAAAATGGGACAGAAATCAGAAAAACGAACAATTCTGTCAGCTACCCTGCCCATACGTGTATGGCCATGCCCCATACGCGTATGCCTCAATTTCTCGCCCACTGGCATGCGTATCATACGCATAGGGCCACATGCCCAGTCCTCCCTTACGCGTACCAACCTCCTTGTTACGCGTATCACCAAAGGGGTTTCCCTCTCAAAAGTCCCCTCCAACGACCCATTACGCATAATGGCTAGTCCATACGCGTATTGCTCAGTTCCCAAGAATTCCCTACGCGTAATTGCTTCCCATACACGTATCCTTCCTCATTCACAGCTTCTCATATGCGTAATGGCTTCCCATACACGTATGGCCCTACTCTCCGTACGCGTACGTTATGCATCTTGGCAGAAGGTCGTGCTGGCCCCGGGGACGGGTGCGTATGCTACGCGTATCACCCTGGGTGTGTCCCCTCTTACGCGTAATACTCCCCCCGTTACGCGTATAGCCAGAAAACCCTCCAAAACTCAGATTTCGTATCTGAATGAAAAACTTCCCATTCCAACACCTTTGATCTTCCAAAATCATACCCAAACACAGTTTTGATTAATCACAGATCCATGTCCTTATCCTACTTCATTATTTTCATCAATTTCTTTCTAATTATTAAGTCCTAATTCGTTAATCCCACCTTCAATTTCAGATCTGGTTTTGTTCACATATTCATCACAACAACAATAATCATTCACACGAATTTCACAGAAATTTTAGCAACTCGTACAAATTCATGACATAAATCAAACGCACTCAGATTCACGTAAAATCATCACAAAGTTCATCACAGACCCGCCACCAAAATTCGTCAGAAATACAGAACACATAACTACTTCTACCTTAAACCCATATCAGACATATTAACCTGGATTAACCCCCCATACCTCAAATTTTTCCAGCAATAGATCCTTCTTTGGGGTTCTACGATTGATTCCCTCGTTCTCTGTGCCCTACCCTCCTTTCCTCAGTTCTCTCTTCACTTCTTACGATTGCACAGAATAACTCCCCTAATTCCCACTTTTCTTTTTGTTAAACCTACCTCTTGGACCCTAGTTATAATTTACCCATATTATCCTCACTAACCCTTCTCAAAATTACCATCTCACCCTTAGTGGTCCTCTTAATTATTTTAAATACTAATAATAATAATAATCTATATAATAATAATAATAATAATATAATTATTCAAATTATATTATTATTATGGGTTAAATATATTTTTGATTCTCATAAATATGGTCGTTTTCACTTTTAGTCCCTTAAAAAATTTCCTTCAAAGAATGGTCCTCCTAATATTTTCAGTTTCCACTTTTGGTCCCTGCTGTCAACTGCCGTTAACAAAAGCTGGCATGACATGCCATGTGTAAAATTTTGGATGACTAGACATACATGTGGTAGTGTCAGCGTGGTAAAGATGCTGACGTGGCATGCCACATAGCTAAGGTCAACACCATACTTGAATCCATAAAAATTGGTAGCTAATTGGTAGCTAAAATCGTAACTAATCTGTAGCTAATTAGAGACATTTTGTTTAGATGAAAAACAGTTTTTTATGCATAACCCATGAACTATTAGACCTTCTATCACCATATTCCTGCTTGTTATACCATGCAGTAATCCTATAAACTTAACATCATTGGGATATACATCACCAATTCTCATAGTTAACAGTACAATCTCTCTTGAGACTAGTGTCATACCCCAAATTTTGACCACTAAGATTTCCCATCATTGTGCAAATCATCATCACAATATGGATGTACTTTCATGCCTCATCAATCTCCTCAGAGATGTTTGAGCATTCACCACAATCAAGAATTAAGGTTTCAAGCCCTCTCAAAGCTCTTATACAAGGGATCAATCAAGGAATGACATGATCTTCAACTTGTCTAACCTCTCAAATATCCATAAAGAATAAAGAGGACTCCCACAATAGGAATCAAGCACAAAGTTGTAGCATTCCAAGTGGATCAAGCCTCAAGATCGCCAGTGTCACCATATTAGGGTTTTGGTCGACTAAGGCCTCCAGATGAAAATTTTCTTTTGGGCATGAGCCAATGCTTCAAAGCATAACTCAAGATACTCCAAGGGACCTCATGGACCCAATCATCATGTCAATCATGCCTCAGGGGATGCATTAACCAAAAATCAGGAATTAGGGTTTCTTAACCTAATTCACCCCTAAGTTGACTTTTGGGACAAAACAGGCGCCAAGACCTCAAGACATGATTTGAGGGACTCCAATACACTACATTGATCCATTTACAACAATGGATTGATCCAAGAAGCTTGATCTACAAGTTTCAATTTCATCAGGACCACCATTAGGGTTTTGAGGGAAAAGTCAACTGTACCTTTGACTTTTGACCAAGACATGCTCCCAAACCCTGGAACATGATTCAATACACCCTATAACACCTATGGAACATATCCATCAAGTTTGATTTAGGTCAAGGACTTGATTTCATAGAGGATCGCACAGTTTGGAATTCATCTGATAAAAAGTCAACTGTGCACAAAAGTCAAGTTTAACTTTTTGAGATTCTTCATAATTGTTAGTTCTGTTATTGGCTGCAATTTTGGTAAAACAAGGTGTAACATCAAGATGTCATGCTTGATATCAATACATGTGGCTCTAACATGTGTTGCAGGATTGTGGTGTATGATGTCAAGGCGGATGTCTTAACATCTTCTGACAGAACTACCATTTCTGTGTGTTTTTGTGCTGCGCATTATTTGATATATCTTGGGAGATTTTGTTTGAGATATTGCAGGCAAATTTATTGGAGAAGAGTTATTCTGATACAATCAGTTCCTATTACTTTGTGGAGTATATTTTGTTACTATCTTAGGGCAAAAAGATTTGGAGTTTTATCAGTTTTAATTGAGAATTAATTTTGAGAATTATTATTGCCCAGGCCCAAGAATTTGTTTCTTTTTAAAGAAGTCTCAACCCTACTTGGAAGAGACGAAGACAAGAGATTGTGTACTGACTGTCAAGTATTAGGGTTTGTGTTTTCGTCTGTGTATTGTGAGCCATTCATTCATCTATTTTGATGTTTAAATTGGACTGATTTAGTTGAGTTGTATGCTGTCCACTCTAAGCTTTTAAGCACGAGTGTTTGTTCTTGATTGAAGCTTTTAAGCAAGATCAAGGTGTTGTCGTTGAAGTGTGTCTTCTACTTTCTTTATTGTATGTTGTTATCACTGCTGTGATTGAGGGGGAGTGAGAGGTGTCTCATATCTAAGAGTGTCTTAGGTAGAAGTGTCATTGGGTAGTGATTAAGTGAATAGATTGTCAACTTGTATATTGATTGTAGAGTCTATGAATTAATACTACTGATAGTGAATTTACTCCCTGGCTTGGTAGCCCCCAGACGTAGGTTGTTAGACCGAACTGGGTGAATAATTCTCTGTGTTTATTTATTGCTTTTAAGTGATGTTACTTTTATTGTCTTATTCATATAGCAGATATTGATGTTGTGACATCTCACTCGACATCACATATCTGATACCAGAATTTCAATTGGTATCAAAGCAGGTCATCCTGCTCTGTATCTGGGTGAGATCTAGGGTTGTTACTCTCTGGTGCAATGGACAAGGAGAGTGGTGGATTTGTGAATATACCCCATATTCTAGATGGATCAAATTATGACTATTGGAAACCTCGCATGGTTTCCTTTTTGAAGTCTTTAGACAGCAGGGCTTGGAAGACTGTTCTGACAGAATGGAAACATCATGTCATTGTGGGAAAAGATGGTGTGTCAAAGCTGAAACCTGAGGAGGAGTGGACCAAGGAAGAAGATGAACTCGCTCTTGGGAATTCTAAGGCCTTAAATGCTTTATTTAATGGTATTGACAAGAATATTTTCAGGCTGGTCAACACATGTGAAGTGGCTAAAGAGGCTTGGGATATCCTGAAAACAACTCATGAAGGAACTTCCAAGGTCAAGATGTCAAGACTTCAGCTACTAACGACAAATTTTGAAAGTTTAAGGATGAAGGATGAAGAGACCATTCATGATTTTCACATGAATATACTTGAACTGTCAAATGCTTCTAGTGCCCTAGGAGAGAGGATGTCTGATGAAAAGCTGGTAAGAAAAATTCTCAGATCTCTTCCCAAGAGATTTGATATGAAGGTGACTGCTATAGAGGAAGCTCAAGATATCATCCAGATGAGGGTAGATGAATTGATTGGTTCACTTCAGACATTTGAATTAGGGCTAAATGACAGATCTGAAAAGAAGGTCAAAAGCATAGCTTTGGTGTCTAGTACAGAAGATGATGAGAAAGAGTGTGGCCCTGAAACTCAGGAAGAGCTATCCAATGCCATTGTTCTGCTGGGAAGACAGTTTAATAGGGTTTTGAAAAGAATGGACAGGAGCTATAAACCTAATGTCAAGAACATCACATCTGACATCAACAGGTCAGGTGATCAGATGAAGAAAACAAGAACTGAGGAGAAGCCTAATTATGACAAAGGAATCCAATGTCATGGATGTGAGGGTTATGGTCATATCAGAGCTGAATGCCCTACATATCTTAAGAAGCAGAAAAAGGGCTTATTTGTGTCCTGGTCTGATACTGAAAGTGAGGAAGATGAAGAGACTGCCAAGCAGATTAGGGTATTGACTGGAAGGTGTACATCTGATGATGATTATAGGGATGAAGAGAGCAGATATGATGAGCTTACTGATTCTTATAGAGAGCTATGCATTAACAGCAAAGAAGCCTGTCAAGAAGGGGAGAGGCAGAAGAAGATCATTGCTCAACTCAAGGCTGAAAAGATAGAGCATCTGGAAACCATTGCCAAGCTGGAAGATGAAGTATTTGTGCTGAACTCTAAACTTGAATCTATGTCCAAGTCTATCAGAATGCTGAATAGTGGAACTGATGTTATAGACAAGATTATTGATGTTGGAAGAACTGTAGGAGACAAAAATGGGTTGGGTTTCAACAGTGGATCTGCTTCAGATGATGTTATTCCTAGTTTCAAGCCAGTGATGTTGAAACATCCTGACAGGACTCCCTCTAGGAAGAAATTCAGGTGCTGGAGATGCCATCATTGTGGGAGCTTTGGACACATAAAGGGCTTCTGTTATAAGTTGCATGGGTATCCTAAGAGTACTTCTAATTGTGCACCCAGACAGGTCATTCATAAAGGTAATCAAGTCATCAAGCAAAAGAAGCAATGGGTCTCCAAAACTGATGTTGTCAGCTTGATAGCACATACTTCTCTTAGAGTCTCTGCTAAAGAAGACTGGTACTTTGACAGTGGCTGTTCAAGACACATGACAGGAGTTAAGAATTTGCTGGTGGATGTTAAACTTCATTCTTCTGGCCATGTGACCTTTGGTGATGGTGTTAATGGAGAAATCAAGGGTGTGGGAAAGCTAAATTGTGAAGGTACACCTAGACTTGATGATGTACTGCTAGTCAAGGGGTTGACACCAAATTTGATCAGTATTAATCAACTATGTGATCAAGGACTCATAGTTAATTTTACAAAAACTGAGTGCATTGTCACAAATGAGAAAGGTGAAGTTATCATGAAGGGTGCTAGGTCTAAGGACAACTGTTACCTATGGGTGTCACAAGACTCAAGTTCATCCACATGTGTTCTTGCAAAAGAATATGAAGTCAGAGTATGGCATCAAAAGCTGGGACATCTACATTTGAAGGGAATGAAGAGAACCATATCTACAGAAGCAGTAAGAGGAATCCCAGAGCTCAAAATTGAAGAAGGAAGAGTGTGTGGAGACTGTCAGATAGGGAAGCAGACCAAGATGTCACATCAAAAGCTTCAACATCCCACTACTTCTAAAGTGTTGGAACTTCTTCATATGGACTTAATGGGGCCTATGCAGGTGGAAAGTCTAGGTGGGAAGAAGTATGCTTATGTAGTTGTGGATGACTCTTCCAGGTACACTTGGGTGAATTTTATCAAAGACAAAATAGAAGTGTTTGATGTGTTTAAGAATCTCTGTCAAAGACTCCAAAGAGAAAAGGAGAGCAATGTCATCAGAATAAGAAGTGATCATGGAAGAGAGTTTGAAAATAGCAATTTTGCTGAATATTGTTTAACTGAAGGCATCAGTCATGAGTTTTCCTCACCTATTACTCCTCAGCAAAATAGAGTTGTTGACAGGAAGAACAGAACCATTCAAGAATCTGCTAGAGCAATGATTCATGCCAAAAAGCTTCCTTACCATTTATGGGCTGAAGCTATGAATACTGCCTGCTACATTTACAACAGAGTTACCTTGAGAAGAGGTACTTCAGCTACCTTGTATGAGCTGTGGAAGGGAAGAAAACCAAGTGTGAAGTACTTTCATGTCTTTGGAAGTAAATGTTATATTCTGTCAGATCGTGAACAGAGGAGGAAAATGGATCCTAAAAATGATGAGGGAATCTTTTTGGGATACTCTACAAACAGCAGAGCTTATAGGGTATTCAACTCCATAACCAGAGTCATGATGGAATCTATAAATGTGGTTGTTGATGACTATGGAATGAAGGAAGTTACTGATGTCCTGGATGATGTTGGAACATTTGTTGATGATGTATCAACAGAAGCTGAAGACAGAAGTGTAAATCCCAATCCTACTGCTGCTGAACCTGAACCAGAGCAGCCTAATAAGGAAGCTTCCATCAGAGTGCAAAAGGACCACCCAAAAGAGTTTATCATAGGTGATCCAAACTCAGGACTTACCACTAGGTCAAGAGAAGTTGTGTCAAATTCTTTCTTTGTATCCAAAATTGAGCCCAAAAATGTTAAAGAAGCCTTGAAAGATGAATTTTGGATTAATGCCATGCAAGAAGAGCTGGGACAATTCAAGAGGAATGAAGGGTGGGAGCTTGTACCAAGGCCTGATGGAATAAATGTGATTGGCACCAAGTGGGTTTACAAGAATAAATCTGATGAACAAGGAGTGGTCACCAGAAATAAGTCTAGACTGGTTGCCCAAGGTTACACTCAGGTAGAAGGAATTGATTTTGATGAGACTTTTGCTCCTGTTGCCAGACTGGAATCTATCAGGTTACTCTTAGGCGTGGCTTGTAATCTCAAATTCAAGTTATTCCAGATGGATGTAAAAAGTGCTTTCTTGAATGGGTACTTAAATGAAGAAGTTTATGTAGATCAACCCAAGGGGTTTATTGATCCAACATTTCCTAACCATGTCTACAAACTAAGGAAAGCTCTTTATGGATTAAAGCAGGCACCTAGAGCTTGGTATGACAGGCTTACTGAATTCTTGGCTCTGAATGGTTACAGAAAAGGAGGAATTGATAAGACATTATTTGTCAAAGAGGAAGGAGGAAAACTGCTGATAGCTCAAATATATGTTGATGACATAGTGTTTGGTGGGATGCCAGAAGAAATGGTTCAACATTTTGTGAAACAGATGCAGTCTGAGTTTGAGATGAGTCTTGTTGGTGAGCTCCGCTATTTTATGGGTCTGCAAGTTAGACAAATGGAAGACTCCATATTTATCTCTCAGAGCAAGTATGCAAAGAACATATTCAAGAAGTTTGGCCTGGAGAGTGCTAATCACAAGAGGACACCGGCCCCTACTCACCTGAAGCTGTCCAAGGATGAACATGGAGTGAGTGTGGATCAAAGCTTATACAGAAGCATGATTGGAAGCTTACTGTATCTCACAGCTATCAGACCTGATATCTCCTTTGCTGTAGGAGTTTGTGCTAGATATCAATCTGAACCTAAGGTTAGCCACCTGAATCAAGTGAAGAGAATTCTGAAATATGTGAATGGTACTAGTGACTATGCTATACTATACAGTCATGGATCAGGTACTGAACTGAGTGGATATTGTGATGCTGACTGGGCAGGGAGTGCTGATGATAAAAAAAGTACTTATGGAGGATGCTTCTTCTTAGGGAACAATCTTATCTCGTGGTTTAGCAAAAAACAGAACTGTGTGTCTCTCTCTACTGCTGAGGCCGAGTACATAGCAGCAGGAAGTATTTGTTCATAACTGGTTTGGATGAAGCAAATGTTAACTGAATACAATGTCAAGCAAGATGTCATGACATTGTACTGTGATTATCTGAGTGCTATCAATATCTCCAAGAACCCAATTCAACATAGCAGGACTAAGCATATTGACATACGCCATCACTTTATAAGAGATCTAGTTGAAGATAAAGTGGTTTCTTTGGAACATGTTGCTACTGAAATGCAATTAGCTGATATTTTTACTAAAGCCTTAGATGCAAATCAATTTAAAAATTTAAGAAGCAAATTAGGGATTTGCATATATGAGGATTAGTAGATTGTTGTTGGAGTGCAGGAAGGTGATTTTTGGTGCAGGTGTCTTATGTGAAAGTGGCAAAATAAGAATGTTTGGAAACAATCAAGAACAATTTTATTAATGGAAGTACTCATCATTACATTTTTTGGAAACTACAAGCAAAGAGTTCTCATGTTTGGATTTAGCTATTCATTCCAACCACCTGAGTTAATGAAAGTAACCCAATCTTCATCTACCTCATCCTCATAATCATGTAGTTGCACCTGAGCTTTCTTGATGGTCTTCATCCTTGTTTCTGTCTTTCTTCCTGTCCTTGTTACCCCTGTAGAGGATCCACCTGTTGTCATTTCTTTGAACTTCATCTCCTTTGGTTTTGTGCTCTTGTTCTTCTGGTCTTGCTTCAACTGACCCTTGTGTGTATCAACTGTCTTGGAGGACTGACTCATGTTTCCTTCTCAGATTGCCTGAAGTAAGAAGCAGTTTGATGTAGTTTTTATAATGGAAACCCCTTGTTTGATTGCGTGTCAGAACATTGGGCTTGGTGACTGGTTCGTCTGGATTTAATCAGCTAGTTGTCAAATTGTGGCTAAAAAGGGGGAGTGAAAGGCTAGCTGTTGCTTTCTGATTTTCTGGGAGAGTTTTTGTTTGGCTTGTGTGGTTCCTTGACTTGAGAGGTATTTGGAGTTTTGTTTGGGGTTTCTGCTGAATGTTAGTGTTGTTATGTGTTATTTTCTGCTGCAGGTATCTCTGATGTGTGCTGATATTGTTTTAGCCAAAATTAGCCAAAGGGGGAGATTGTTAGTTCTGTTATTGGCTGCAATTTTGGTAAAACAAGGTGTAACATCAAGATGTCAAGCTTGATGTCAAGACATGTGGCTCTAACATGTGTTGCAGGATTGTGGTGTATGATGTCAAGGCGGATGTCTTAACATCTTTTGATAGAACTACCAGTTATGTGTGTTTAGGTGCTGTGCGTTATTTGATATATCTTGGGAGATTTTGTTTGAGAGATTGCAGGCGAATTTTTTGGAGAAGAGTTATTCTGATACAATCAGTTCCTATTACTTTGTGGAGTATATTTTGTTACTATCTTAGGGCAAAAAGATTTGGAGTTTTATCAGTTTTAATTGAGAATTAATTCTGAGAATTATTATTGCCCAGGCCCAAGAATCTGTTTCTTTTTAAAAAAGTCTCAACCTTACTTGGAAGAGACGAAGACAAGAGATTGTGTACTGAGTGTCAAGTATTAAGGTTTGTGTTTTTGTCTGTGTATTATGAGCCATTCATTCATCTATTTTGATGTTTGAATTGGACTGATTTAGTTGAGTTGTATGCTGTCCACTCTAAGCTTTTAAGCACGAGTGTTTGTTCTTGATTGAAGCTTTTAAGCAAGATCAAGGTGTTGTCGTTGAAGTGTGTCTTCTACTTTCTTTATTGTATGTTGTTATCACTGATGTGATTAAGGGGGAGTGAGAGGTGTCTCATATCCAAGAGTGTCTTAGGTAGAAGTGTCATTGGGTAGTGATTAAGTGAATAGATTGTCAACTTGTATGTTGATTGTAAAGTCTATGAATTAATACTACTGATAGTGAATTTCCTCCCTGGCTTGGTAGCCCCAAGACGTAGGTTGTTAGACTGAACTGGGTGAACAATTCTTTGTGTTTATTTATTGCTTTTAAGTGCTGTTACTTTTATTGTCTTGTTCATATAGCAGATATTGATGTTGTGACATCTCACTCGACATCACATATCTGATACCAGAATTTCAATAATTATGGTTCTTTAACCGTAAAACAATTTTAATGTATGATTTGAATCATCATTCATAAAAAAAATCAAAAGAAAGTGGGATAACTTGTAAAAGGGGTAACCATAAAAACTTAGAATATTTCTTAGTTATGGAACAAAGTGGCTAGGGTACCAACTTTCAAGGATCATAACTTGAGATCTAAGCAACCATTTTGAATGATCCAAAGATGGATTTGAAGCTCTCATGGCATACTTTAAAAGTTTCAACTACACCTCATTCCAATTCTTCATGGATTTTTAGTTATGGAGTGATCAAAATGGCTGAAAACATGAAAAGTCACTTTTTCCTACACTTAGTGAAATTTTCACTAAGTCAGAATCTGTCTTGCTTTTTTTCAAAATGTAGGGGCATTTTTCACTTGGATCCAAAAAGTTTCAAGACAAATTATGATCACACATGTGTTGTGTCACATAAGAGCTTTCGAAAATGTCCAAGAACTCCATCAAAATCCATCTGAGCTAGGAGTTATGACAGCTGCAACATGCATTGCTGCAAACTGTCTTGGCAAGGCAGATTGTGCATTAGTGCTCGATTTGATCAATTTGTGCAAATGACAAACAAGTTTATCCATCTGCACACCTCAGGGGAGACCAAGGAGGAACAAACACTGATCCATAAGCCTCCCAAGTCTTTGGAACTACATATAGGTTTGGCACCCCTAAAAGCTAAAGATGCCTCAAGACTCCAATTTTGTTTTAGAGCATTCAATGGATGCTTAGAGGTGGCATGTATCAGAGCAAAGATGAACACTTCAGTCAAGCCTTATCCTTAAATCAAAGACACATAGGCCTGTGCTCTAATCTCAAGTGAATGGCTAGAGGAGACTTGAGATTCCAAAATGATCCAATTGGCCACAGACCTATACTAGTTGCCATACACTATTCCTTGGAAAATAAACTTACTCTACTATAGGTGTGTTTGTGATCAGTTTGAGTACACCAAAGCACCCAAACTGATGCTTTCCTCAAAATCACCTTCTCACTTCCAATTATACCTTCCAAAGCAAGTCACTATTGGGTTTTGAGTTTGAGAGCAATTCCAACCAAACCAATAACACACACACCTCATAAACATCATATAGAAGTGATCCAAACACTTAAACAACATCTGGAACACCAATTTCACAAAATCACCAGCCAATTGCTCAAGCTTTCAACCAAGTTGCAGTTGAGGTGCCATAACCTGTTCCAGTCCATTTCCAATCACTCCAAGCATTCAAACACATTCCATATGGTGTAGGGAAGCTGTTCAGATCATCATAACTCATCTGTAACACCTCCAACTCAAAAATCAAATTGCTCTTGCTGCCACGACCTTCAAGTAAGCCTAAACTTGGTCATTTCGTGATTCATCCATATTTCCTCGCACAATAATTTTGCCATATGTTCATAATCATGTATGGAGGATTTCCCCTCAATTAATTGCTTTGTATGAATCGTGTATCAAAATTCCCATCCTTCATGCAGAATTTAGGGTTCTTGAGGTTTTGTCTTGATTTCTTATTCCATGCTTAAAATAAATGAAATTAAAGACCATAGACATGATCGTGAGGTGAAAACGAGTAGATTGATATGTGGATTGTGTGATTTAGTATTCAGTGAGATTGAGGGGAAAACGCAAATTTGAAGAAACAGAGGGTGCAAGCAAGAACTTGGTGTTCTTGGCGCCCTTTTTTGAATTTTTAAATATTTGAATTTTTGTGATTTTATGTAATTGATTCAAAAAATAATTTCTCTCTGGTTTTTAATGATTTTGAGTTGATTCTTTTTTTAATAATTCACAAAAATGTTAAAATATTTTATTTTTACAATAATTTCCCAAAAATATTATTTATTTCATATATTTGAAATTTTTACAAAGAATTAATTTTTATTTGTTTTTTAACATTTAAAATATTTTTTCCTTCTTGATTTTCCAAACTTAAATGGTTTCCAATCATTTTTTTGGATAAAAACATGATTTTTCAAACATTAATCCAAGATCACAACTTGTTTTTTACACATGTTTGAGAATTTTGATCATTTTAATCAAATTTTTTTTTAATTAAAATACATTTTGAAATTAATTTAGGGTTTTGATCTTAATCTCCCTAAACAAATCTTTTTCAAACTCTTTGGGCCTCTAATAGAGTGTAAGACCCAACCCCTTTTGAAAACCAAAATAATTTGGGCCTCGGTCATCAAATAAGACCCATTGTGTTTTCAAACCTCGACGCGATCGCCATTTTTCAAACAAATAATCATTTGGGCCTCTCCTCGAGCTATAAGTCCCATTCCTTTTCTTAAAAAAATCTTTTGGGCCTCTAATAGAGTGTAAGACCCAACCCCTTTGTAAATAATACCTTTTGGGCCTCACACATTGTATAAGTCCCTCTGTATATTTTCAAACGTTCGACGCGATCGTCGCCGTTTTAACAAAATCAACTGGGCTTCTTCTTGAGCTATAAGACCCATCTTTATTCATTTTCAAACTCTTTGGGCCTCAAATAGAGTGTAAGACCCAATCCCCTTTTGACCAAAACTTTTTGGGCCTCAGTCGTTGTATAAGTCCCGATACAAAACAACAGTGCCATCACTGTAAAAATTTGGGCCTCTCCCTGAGCTATAAGCCCCGATCTCTGTTTAAAATACTTTATCCTTTGATTTTGAATCCAAATGTATAGTTTCTATCAAAACTTTCTTTAATTTCTTTGTTGAACAACTAACAAAACAACATGGAATCTCTACAACGGGTAAGTGTTTATCCGCTTTCTTTTGTATGCTTTCATATATAAAACTGTATTGTGGGAAGCTGCACATGGTTAGTCTTCTTTCATATCCTTTTAAATACTCTTCATATCTCAACTGTATATATACTAGTATAGTTATTTAGAGTTTTCCCCGGCAACTAGGTCTAGAACTAGGTAAAGCCCTGTTGGTCACTCTTAAATACAAACAAAACTAGATCCCCCATAGGATTTCCAGATACTGTCTTCCCTTCTCTTGGAGTTAAACAATATGGAACAAAGAGAAAGGCAGTATTCTCGGTGAGCCTTTTCTCAGACTGTCACCCCTAGAAATTGTCAAAGAAATTCTACTCCCCAGAGCTGATCTACTCTCCATGAATAGCATCTCTTGAGTTTCTTCCAAACCCTCAAACTTTCCTGGAATGATCTCTTCTCTGTGAATTGCATTTCTTGAACTTCTCTTGGTATGGGGACCCACAGGCTTCCTAAAAGCATCCCCGCCTCCTTTTGGGCTTTGTACAAGGACCCTTCGGCTTCTTAGAAGTTCTCATGCCTTCTCTTGGGCTTAATATAAGGACCCTAACGACCTCTTAAAGGTATAAGATAGAACTTAGTCATCCTTTGCTAGAGCAGTCTTTCCAGTGTCAAACCTCAGGCCACTTTAGGGTTGATTCTCATCCCTTAGGGTCCTTGCCTCCTCTTGGAGGCATCATACAAAAGATAAAACTCTTCAACACCAGTAGACTTGGACAGTCTAAACCCTCTTTGAGTCTCAAAGACATTCTCAAGTTCCTTTCAAACATAGGAAAAAACACTGATCACTCTGGATAAATCTCCAGCAGAAACCCGGTCTCTCTCATGAGAGTTCCCCACCCTTGGGCCTGCCTATGGATTTAATCCTCAGCAGTAAGATAGCCTCCTCTTAGGCTTTGTATAATGATCGTTCCTTAACACAGTCAGCCTCCTTTTGGGCTTTGTACAATGATCCTCCCCCAGCAGAGCTAACCTTTTCAGACTCTCTTGTTGAGTCAATCACATTTCAGACTCTCTTGTTGAGTCAATCTTTTTTTTCAGACTCTCTTGTTGAGTCAATCACCTTTCAGCACTCTCTCGTTGAGTATAAAAGACTCTCTTGTTGGGTCAATCTCCTTTTAGCCTCAATCTCGGGCTTCGTACGAGATAGCAAATCACTCTCCTGTTGAGTATAAAAGACTCTCTTATTGAGTCAATCAACTTGCAGACTCTCTTGTTGGGTCAATCACCTTTGCAAGACTCTCTTGTTGAGTTAACTCTTTTAGCCTCCGTCTTGGGCTTTGTACAAGACATGTAAAAGCACTCTCTTGTTGAGTCAACTCTTTTAGCCTCCGTCTTAGGCTTTGTACAAGACATATAAAAGCACTCTCTTGTTGAGTCAACTCTTTTAGCCTCCGTCTTAGGCTTTGTACAAGACATATAAAAGCACTCTCTTGTTGAGACAAACCCATTTCAGCCTCCGTCTTGGGCTTTGTACAAGACACATATAAACCTCCCCAACAGAGTCAAAAATCCCTTTTAGCCTCAATCTTGTGCTTTGTACAAGACAGAAAGAACACTTTCCCGGGAAAAGTCAAACTGTTAGCATCCTCTTAGGCTTTATATAATGATATCCCCAAAGAGTCAGTTTCTTTTTTGCCTCAATCTTGGGCCTTGTACAAGACATATACACTCTCTTGTGGACTCGGTCTCATCTAGCCTTCTCTTAGGCTTCGTATAAAGAAATCCCTAGCTGAGTCAATCAACCTTTTAGCATCAAACTTGTGCTTTGATCAAAGCACATAAACATCAACAGTTCCTCTTTAGAGATGACAAATTCTCTCTCAGCCAAAACCCTTTAGCTTCATATCTTGGGCTTTGAACAAGATACAAATTCCTTTTTAGCTTCAATCTTGGGCTTTGAACAAGACACCAAAACATCTTTTTCCTCCCTTAGAATAGGAGGAACTACGATTGCTCTGATTTCCCTGTTTTGTTTAAACGGGAATACGTAGGCATAAGATTGCGAAATTTAAGCGAGCATACTAATCAAAAACTCTAGGTCCAGTACCTTCACACATCAATCAAAACTTAGGTCCAGTACCTTACCAAAAACATCGGGAACACCCGAACATCAACAAATACCCACTCACTCTCTCATATTTCCCAAGAAACTTTCCCAACCCATCAGCAGATAAACACCATCAATTACAAAGCAAGACCCAAAGCTAACATCCTGTGGATAACCACATATAGGATGGGTAATTGACAACTACCCATTGTATAACCTGACCCCGGACCCCCCAATCTCTTTAAAGCATTTGTTCGATTAAACATTCGCGTGCAAGGTTAGTTTTAGATAGATTTCCTTTCCCCTTCAGCTTCACGAGATAAATAAGAAATCAGAAAGTAGCACCCATCCCTCCTCATTGCGGTGAGGAGAAGAACCAGCGATAAGGTGGTCACGTCACCGACGAAAATCGCTCGCTACAGAAAAATGGCGACTCTGCTGGGGAAATTTTGACTGTTAGGATCATAGGACTAGAGGTCTAGGATGTTAGGACAAATATATATACTGCTTTTCCTAATTGATATCCGTGTTTATTTTTCTGCTAATGGGAATGCGTGTGATGCCGCATCTGGAAAGATTGAATATACACCTAAGATAAGTGATGGCACTAGATGGGTAATCTTATAGGGAGTGACTCCCAAATAAGAGGTCCCGGTCGACCATCGAATCAGTGGAGATGCCGTTTGCGGATTTAATGCCTATATGACTTCAGTTGTTGAAAGCAGATTGTTTGATTGGGTTATCTGAGAAGCTGAGGATTTTAGTATACTAAAACCTTGTTACTATTTTGTAGTGCGGAAGCTATCGAAAATAGTTGTCACGCGATACTACCCTCATTTGAGATTACTCTAAGATACTGCAGCTCGCTCAGGTGATTCCAGACTGTTGTTGTTATCCCAAGAGGGGTCAGTGATTTTGAGGACAGGTACAAAAAATCACCAGTATAAATCTTTGGGGATGGGTAGAGCCATGACTTCATGACACTGAACCTTTGACCCCATGTTTTTTCTATGTTTTTGTGTGCTGCATTCATGCATTCATGTCATTAAAAAACATTAATCAAAAGAAAAATTTCTCTTCTAGTCTCTCTTTTTCAAATTAAACTAAGACAATGATTGCAAATGTCAGAGAAAAAGATTGCGTTATGGATTTCGGTAGAAGGAAGACTCACAAGTACACCTTCAAGGTTCCAAAACTAGAGGATTTGAGAGGATTGGCGAGGATGATCACCAACCCTGATGCTTTTAGAGCTAAGTACGGAGGACTGTTGTCTCTGTTAAGGATCCATGTAATTGAAGGAATACTGGCTACGCTCATTCAGTTTTATGATTCGGTCTATCATTGTTTCACATTCCCGGATTACCAGCTCGCACCAACACTAGAGGAGTACTCTCACCTGACTGATTTACCCATCATTGACCAAGCTCCCTTTTCTGGACTGGAAGAAATTCCGAGGGATCAAACCATTGCAAGAGCAATTTATTTGGACGAGTCAGAAGTCAGGACTCACATGACCACTAAGGGTGGAATCCAAGGTTTACCAGCCCAGTTTTTGATAAAGAAAGCCATGTACTTTGCTAGTATGGGGAACGTGCCCGCTTTCGAGAGCATCTTTGTTTTGCTCACCTACGGGTTATTTTTGTTTCCCAGCATCGATAACTTCGTAGATATCAATGCCATTAAGATATTTTTTATTGGAAACCCTGTACCAACCTTGCTCGCAGATGCTTATCATTATGTACACTTAAGGAATTTGTACAGCGGAGGAATGATCACCTGCTGTGTACCCCTGTTGTACAAATGGTTCATTTCCCACTTGCCCAAGTCTGCTGCATTTTGGGATCCTAAGAATACTTTAAGTTGGTCACAGAGGATCATGTCTCTTACCAACTCTGACATAGACTAGTACAATCGGATCTATGATGGGATAAGAATCATCGACTATTGTGGAAACTTCCCTAATGTACCCCTCATAGGAACTAAAGGAGGAATCAACTATCATCCAATTTTAGTTCGTTGTCAATTCGGATACCCGATGAGGCATGTCCCGCGTAATGCTCATCTGGAAGGTCTTTTCTTCAAGGAAGGAGAAAACGACAAAGCACTAAAGACAGAAATAGTGCATGCTTGGAAACATGTTCATAGGAAAGGAATAGAGTCTCTAGGAAAACCAGACTATGTCTCGGTGGAACCTTATCTCCACTGGGTACAAACTAGAGCTCTCAAGCTGAGGATGCCTTACCCTCGTCAGGAAGTTCTTCCGTTAAGGGACCCTGTTCTTTATTTTATGTCTGATACAGAAAAACTTCAGGTTACTCTCAACAGAGTTCAATAGGAGAATAAGTCTTAGAAGAACAAGTATCGTATTCTCAGCATGGAGTGCAAGAAAATACAGTAACTGTTAAAAGAAAAAGACGCTCTGATCGAGATTTTAGAGCAACATGCTGTAGAAAACCAAGATGACCAAAGGAATTTGCTCGCTCCTTTCACTTGGAAAAGAAATGACAACCCGACAACGGCTCAAGAGCCCCGGTCCAAGAAAAGGAAAATACTGGAACCAGCACCTGAGCCCTCCTCAGAGAGGACTCAGGATCCATAAGTTTAGACATTTCCTTTTACAGCACTTTGTAAATTACTATATTTCCATTTTCGCAATCTTTGAATTCAATAAAACGGGGTTATCCCCACTGTTTTATATTTGCAATCCAATTTTCGAAGTTTATTTTGATTAAACAAAAAGAAAAATATATCTAATCATTGCATATCATTCATCATTCTCACATAATGCATTCCTCTTACCTACGAATCTCACATTTGTGTCTCGATTCTAGAGTCAAACTGTCTCATTCGTACAATACTCGGGCTAGTCAACAAAAGAAAATGGATTATCTCGAGGAAGAGAACAGAGAGTTGAGAGAAAAACTCGACGCTCTGAAAGAGGATTTGAGAAAGCTTCACAATGACATGCAAGCTCTGGCAGCAGCTCAGATGCAACAACAAAGGACCGTGATCTCAAAGATCGCATCTACGCCCATAGTGGAAAAGTATGATCCTCGATATACCATGCCTAAAGATCGTCCCTGGGGCATGCCACTCAACTATATCCCTGAAGGATATATTCCGCCGATCTCGGAAGATCCGGAAACTGCATCAGGAACCGCTGGGCCTGAAGGTTACAAACTTTGGGAAAGCGAATATGTCAGGGGCATGACAGTAACTCCTGAAGGTTACAAACTTCAGGAGAGGGAAGCACCAAGAGTCACTGCCGTAATGACTGTACCACCACCCGTGGTACACACTGTCCCGGAAGGACAGATTTCCCAGATACCGTCTGGTGGAAACGAAAGTATGGACAGCAGAATGAGGGAATTCTAGGAACAGTTCCTGGAGATGCAGAAAGAACTGCAAGCTATTCGCAGTCAGGATCTATTCGAAAAGGACGCCGTAGACCTTTGTTTGGTCCCCAATGTGAAAGTTCTGCACAAATTCAAGGTGCCCGAATTTGAAAAGTACAAGGGTAACTCTTGCCCTCAAAGCCATTTGGTGATGTACTCTCGGAGGATGTCAACTCAGATAGAGAACCAACAGTTACTGGTTCATTACTTCCAGGATAGTTTAACCGGTGCCGCACTCAAATGGTACATGGGATTAAACCACACTAAGATCGTCACTTTCCGAGATCTTGGTGCTGCCTTCGTTCAATAATATAAGTATAACCTGGACATGGCACCAGACAGAGATTAACTCAGAGCCATGTAGCAGAAGGATAACGAAACCTTTAAGGAATACGCTCAAAGATGGCATGAAATTGCCGCCCAGATTTGTCCACCTCTTGAGGAGAAAGAGACGACAAAAATCTTCTTGAAAACATTGAGCTAATTTTAATACGACAGAATGGTCGCCAGTGCGCCCAGTGACTTTACTGAAATGGTAGGCATGGGAGTTCGTCTTGAGGAAGCAGTCCGAGAAGTACGTTTAGTCAAAGATCCTGGACCATCAAGCAGTACCAAAAGATACGGTAGTGCTCTCCCTAAGAAAAAATAGCAAGATATTGGTAACATCTCTCTCGGAAAGCAAAGGCGAAGATATCAACCAGTAGCAGCTATAACTCCTGCTATCAACCCTACGCATGTTCCTACGTATCAACCCCAGGTTGCTCAGAGCCAACCGAATCAACAACAATATCAGCAAAGGAAACAACAGCCTCTTCAGCAGGCTCATCCTCAATACAACAACAACCATACAACGCGACCACCAGGGTTCGACCCTATACCAATGTTGTACGCAGAACTATTTCCACTACTACTGGTCAAGGGACACGTCCAAACCAGGGCTCCTCTTACAATACCAGAAAATCTGCCTTTTTGGTTCAAAGCAAATCAAACTTGCCCTTACCATCAAGGAGGACCGGGGCATAACATAGAAAACTGTCTCAGCTTCAAATCCGATGTACAGAAGCTTGTTAGGAGCGGGGTCTTATCCTTCAAGGATATGAATCCAAATGCTCAGACGAACCCACTGCCTCAACATGAGAAAGCTGCAGTAAATTTGATAGAGGGAGAGTTTAACCACTGCTATCAAATTCATGATGTACTCTTATTGAGGGCCAACCTGGTTAAGATGCATCGCAGACAGAGCGGATATGGTCATGTACCATCTCATAACTATCACCAGTGTGATATCTGCTCTAAGGACAATCAAGGATGTTCTGTGGTGCAATCAGCTCTACAGGAACAGTTGGATCTCAGATGGATCCAAGATCACCGAATCCGTGAGGTCAACATGACCTATACAAATTCCAACGTCATTCAAAACCACGACATCCGTGCGATAAATGTCAACTTGGTGGCAATGCACTCAAGGCAAAGCCAACATCATAATCTGCCACAGCACGATTATGATTCCTGTCTGGTTTGCTCGGTAAATGATCAGGGATGCTCTTTTGTACAAGAGGCCTTCCAGCGGCAGATGGATCTTTGATGGATTTAGGATTACCGCGATAAAAATCAATATCAATTTAATATGATTCAAATTTTTGATATCCACTTGATGAATACCAGCTTGGTGGGATTACATGCTAAGCAGGTCCAGCTCGGTTTTCTGACTTCGCATAATTATCAGAACTGTAAGGGATGTCGTGAGAGCAACCAAGGATGTGCTCTCGTTCAAAGAACTTTACAACACTTGTTAAACCATTGGTGGCTTCCGATCTATTTAGATGAAGACACACAACAAGTCAATATGATTAATGGGAACCCTACTAGGCATCAAAGTCAGGATGTTCGATAAATGGAAACAGATCTAGTGAGGTTACACTGCATACAAAGCGGACATGGCTAGGTGCCACCACACAACTATGAACGCTATATAGTTTGCTCTGAAGATAATCAAGGATGTTACCTCGTGCGAGCAGCCCTTCAGAGTCAATTGGACCACAAAGAGATTCAACTGTGTCCAAGTTCTGGGTCAATCAATTCGATGCCAGACTATTTTGCTGATCAAATCAAAGATGTTATTGTAATCTCTGATCATAAGAGGACCAAAGATGTTTGTACCATCATCCCTTTACTTGACAAATCGAAAGTTCCCAACCGGGAACTGATTGAAATTACTTACAATGGTCAGAAGAATCAGAAGGCTCATGCAGTTATCTATCTACTGGGACCATTACCGTATGAATCAACTAAGGCTATCCCTTACAAATACGGTGCAACAACAATTGAGAATGGAAAGGAAATTCCATTAGGCTCCATCGTGAATATTGCAGACATCATCCGAGTAACATGGAGTGGTCGAATCTTCAACCGAGGAGTTGGAGAACCCAGTAAAGAAAAGGAACCTCAAACGGAAGTTCCTGATCAACCAGTCGGTCAATCCAGTCATCCCGACCTTTCAAAGAACAACGATGAAATGCTGAAGCTCATTCAGAAGAGTGAATACAACATTGTCGATCAGCTGTTGCAAACTCCTTCAAAAATCTCTGTATTATCTCTTTTACTCAGTTCTGAAGCTCACAGGGAGGCTCTACAGAAAGTCTTAGAGCAGGTCTTTGTGGAACAAGATGTGTCAATAAGACAATTTGATAGCATCATCTTCAACATCACTTCCTGCAACAACTTGGGATTTAGAGATGAGGAACTGCCGGAAGAGGGCCCAAATCATAACATGGCACTCAATATTACAGTCAACTGCCAAGACGATGCTTTAGCCAGGATACTGGTTGACACCGGATCGGCTCTGAATGTTATACCGAAGTCCACTCTAATGCGACTATCATTCAAAGGATCTCCGATGAGAGGCAGTGAGGTCATCATCAAAGCATTTGACGGATCCCGACAGATCCCGAAAAACAGTTATCGGTGAAGTCGACCTTCCCATAACTATCGGTCCCCACACTTTCCTAGTCACTTTCTAGGTCATGGACATCTGAGCAACATACAGCTGTTTGTTGGGAAGACCTTGGATACACGAGGCTGGGGCAGTCATTTCGACACTTCACCAAATGCTGAAGTTTGTCAAGAACGACCAACTCGTCATAGTCTATGGAGAGCAAGCCTTGATCGTGAGTAACCTATCATCATCCACTTGTGTAGAACCAGAGGATGTTGTTGGAACCCAGTTCCAAGCACTTTCGGTGAGCAACGACAATCGATCAGAAAGAGGATCGTCGATTTCCTCGTACAGAGATGCTCTCGAAGTGATCAAAAATAACAAAACCAAAGGATGGGGACAACTTGTCATTCCTACTGATAACAAGACGAAGAAAGGTCTTGGTTTTTCTTCAACCTGTACCCAGACTGCTACTAACAATGAAAGTCTTCATCCCATTCAGAATTTCTTCCACAGTGGAGGTTTCCTTCACCTAGTTTCTCAAGAAGTACATACCATCAACGAGGGAGATCCCTCCGATACAGATGAATAATGGAAGTCCTATCTTAACGAGGACGGTTATATGTCTCAGGAAGAGGTGTGCACACCATTTTGCTATCCCACACAGAGTCCGAGATTTATACCGAGATTAGATGTCAAAATGATATACGGAGATTCTGATCCAGAAGGATGTCGTGCTCCACCCAACTCATTAGAGGAGGACACTCTAATGAAAGACAACTTTAACCATCACTACTATGGCCCAATGGATGGCCTGCCTATCTGGCAGCCTTACCCAGGAAACTCGGGGCAAAAGAGTCAGCCCAACGATGCATATCAGCTGAGCGTCATTGAAAAGAATACATGCGTCCCCACCATGTCATGGGATCAACACTCAGGGCATTCTGAAAATATCCAGCATAATGATGAATTTACAAAGATTGCAGGACAAGAGTTCCTTAACTATGCTTTTCTTGAGGTCAACGTCATCGAGAGGGATGACTCCTCCAGTTCCAAAGAAGTGTGGGACACCTTAGGAAAACCAAGTGGAAAGTGTGACTTCTTGGTCAAGTACACCGCTCCTGAAAGCTCTCGTATCAGGCTCGAAAACATCCAGCCAACTGGATGGGGAGATTTACCTGAGAGCACGAACACTATGCAAGATACAACAAAAGAGTACATCTACGACAACTCTGCCTGGGAAACAGATTCCAACGATCCTGCTCCACCAGAAATCAGCGTTATTTCTGAAGACAAACCAAGAAGGAAAGTGCCAGACTTTGTGATTCACCGAGGAGTTCGCCGCCAATGGGTTGCAGTCAACGTTCCAAAAGTTGTTCATAAATCGAAGTAATTGTCGTCTTTACTTTAACCTTTCACCCTGCCCAGGTGAAACAGATGTTTTGATAGGGCTCACTTTTTGTAAATGTCCCTCTTCGCTTTGCCCAAAGCGACAGAGTTTTGTTTTATAGGGTTGTAGTTTCAAGAATCGACAAGATCATAAATAAAATAACGTCGTTCTATAATTTCTGCATTTTATTGCTGTTTTCTCCTTTCGCTTTTTCAGAAAATGGTAATCCTAAAAAACAACAAATAATAAAAACAAGCATCTTTTAAAAAATTACACTGCACGCACTCTTGCATTTCTCTCTATCTCTTCTAAAACAAATCATCACGTCATGCAGATTGCTTGTTTTAAACCCCAATGAAACATATGATCCAATGCCTTCTCCCAACTTTGAATTCCCGGTATTTGAGGCTGAAGAAGAAGATGATGAAGAAATTCCAGAGGAGATCTCGCGATTACTCAGACAAGAGGAAAGGTCCATCAAACCTCATGAAGAGCCGTTGGAAACGATCAACTTGGGTTCAGAGGAAGAGAGAAAAGAGGTCAAGATTGGGGCACTGCTCAGTCCAACTGTCAAAGGAAGTTTGACAAACCTTCTCAAAGGGTTTCCTGATGTATTTGCTTGCTCCTATCAGGATATGCCAGGGTTGGATACCAGCATCGTGGAACATCATCTACCGTTAAGATCAGAATGTCCGCCAGTAAAACAAAGGCTAAGACGGACTCATCCAGACATGGCCATCAAAATCAAAGAGGAAGTACATAAACAGATTGACACGGGTTTCCTCGCTACATCAGAATATCCTCAAGGGCTAGCTAACATAGTGCCAGTTCCGAAAAAGGATGGAAAGGTCAGAATATGTGTAGACTACAAGGATCTGAACAAAGCAAGTCCAAAGGATGACTTTCCCTTACCGCACATAGACATGCTGGTAGACAGTACAACAAAGTTTAAAGTATTCTCCTTCATGGATGGATTCTCGGGCTATAATCAGATAAAAATGGCGCCGAAAGACATGGAAAAAACTTCGTTCATTACCCCATGGGGTACCTTTTGTTACAAGGTAATGCCGTTCGGTTTGAAGAACGCCGGGGCAACCTATCAAAGGGCCATGACTACTCTGTTTCATGAAATGATACACAAAGAGATTGAGGTATATGTCGATGATATGATTGCCAAATCCCAAACAGAGGAGGAGCATGTGACCCACCTGTCAAAACTATTCGAGCGGCTGAGAAAGTATAAACTCCGCTTGAATCCCAATAAGTTCACATTTGGTGTCTGTTCAAGGAAACTGCTAGGATTCATCGTCATCTAAAAAGGAATTGAGGTTGATCCTGAAAATGTCAAGGCCATTCAAGAAATGCCTTCTCCAAAGAATGAAAAACAAGTCAGAGGATTCCTAGGACGTTTGAATTATATTTCCAGATTTATATTCCTCATGACCGCGACATGCGCGCCAATCTTGAAATTACTCAAAAAGAATCAGGATTGCATTTGGACAGAAGACTGCCAAACCGCCTTCGATAGTATCAAGGAATACCTATCGAACCCACCGATTCTATCACCTCCAATGGAAGGAAGACCACTGATCATTTACTTAATAGTCTTGGAAGACTCCATGGGTTGTGTACTTGGCCAACAAGATGAAACGAAAAGGAAAGAGTCTGCCATTTACTATTTAAGCAAGAAATCCACCGACTGCTAGACTCGGTACACTATGCTTAAGAAAACTTGTTGTGCTCTGGCTTGGGCAGCCAAACGTCTTTGCCAGTATATGATTTGTCACACTACTTGGTTAATCTCCGAGATGGATCCAATCAAGTACGTCTTTGAAAAACCTGCTCTCATGGGAAGGATTGCCCGTTGGCAGATGTTGTTATCAGAATACGACATCGAGTACCATGCTCAGAAAGTCATAAAAGGAAGTGTTTTAGCCGATCATTTGGCTCATCAACCGATTGACGATCAAGAATCAGTCGGGTTTGACTTCCCAGATTAAGATGTCATGTATTTGAAATGAAAGACTGCGATGAACCGCTACCCAGTGAAGGGCCAGAACCAGGATTTCAATGGGGACTAATCTTTGACGGAGCTGTTAATCATTATGGGAATAGAATTGTGGAAATCATCATAACACCTTAGGGTACCCACATTCCTTTCATTGCCCGGCTGACATTCAAGTGCACAAACAACGAGGCCGAATACGAAGCTTGTATCATGGGTCTCGAAGAAGCGATCGACTTAAGGATCAAGAACTTGGATGTATACGGCAATTCAGCCCTAGTTATCAATCAGATCAAAGGGGATTGGAACACATATCAATCAGGACTGATTCCTTACAATGACTATGCGAGAAGGTTGTTACCATTCTTCAACAGAATTGAGTTTCATCACATCCCTCGTGAAGAGAATCACATGGCTGGTGCATTAGCCACTCTCTCTTCCATGATTAGTGTAGGTCAGCGGAATGACATACCTAAGATTGACATAATGCGCCTAGAAAGGCCTGCTTACATCTTCACGATTGAAGCAGTCATAGACGATAAACCTTGGTATCACGATATCAAATGCTTCCTTCAGAAACAAGAGTACCCACCTGGGGCATCCAGAAAGGACATAAAGACTCTCAGAAGACTGGCAGGCAATTTCTTCCTGAATGGTGATACACTCTATAAGAGAAACTTTGACATGATATTGCTTCGATGTGTAGACAGACCAGAGGCAGACATACTGATAAAAGAAATTCATGAAGGATCCTTTGGCACTCATACCAACGGACACACAATGGCGAGAAAAATTCTGAGAGTAGGGTACTACTGGTTAACCATGGAATTCGATTACTACAAGTACATGAGGAAGTGTCACAAGTGTCAGATATACTCAGACAAAATCCATATACCACCAACGCATCTTAAAGTTCTCTCTTCCCCATGGCCTTTTTCCATATGGGTGTAGCGCGGTTTTTGTGGTTTCGAATCACTATCGCATTAGTACTACAGTTCGATTCATTTTTTATCCTATTGAAGCTGATGAAGGAAGGGAAATAGATGTCTCCAATTAACCCTGCTTGCAAACTGAGGTTAAACAGTCAAAACTATTGGTTTACAGATGCGGCTTTAGTTCATGGGTCTCTCTCTGCTTATTTTGTTTCGAACGAAATACCGGGATTGTTCATGGGGAATTTGTTGGGATACTGTGCTAGATTGGCTAGAGGTAGGGGACTTTGGGGTTTTTCGATTAGTGTGCTCGCTAAGATTCTTTTTCAATCTTATGCCTACGTATTCCCGGGATAGGGAAATCAGAGCGATCGTAGTTCCTCCTATTCTATGGGAGGAAATGGTGTTTTGGTGTCTTGTTCAAAGCCCAAGACATGAAGCTAAAGGTGGTTTGTATCTTGTTCAAAGCCCAAGATGTGAAGCTGAAGGGTCTATTTGTATCTTGTTCGAAGCCCAAGATGTGAAGCTAAAAGGGTGTTGACTTTAGAGAGAATTTGTCATCTCTAAAGGGGTCTGTTTGTCACAATTGTTGGGTGACTAATTATAAAGGAAAATTACTTTAACTGGGATATGCGAATCCAACAATGCCATAATTTCCTTTATATTGGATTTTCAACCTGAAGGAGAATACTTTAACTCAGTTTAGAGTAATTCCATCTTTCCTTAGGAATTTCTCATGCTAAAAGAGGGACAGTGGCGTGGATGTAAATAATCCAGAGGCTTGCCGCTTACAGCAATTAGACGAGGAAAAAAAGTTATTGATGTTTGTATACTGTGAATGAGGCAAAGCTTTTGATGCTAAAAGGTTGATTGAATCAAACGGGGATTTCTTTATACAAAGCCTAAGAGGAGGCTATTGACCCAACAAGAGGATGCTTTTGTGTCTCGTACGAAGCCCGAGATAGAGGCTAGAAGGGTTGACTTAGCAAGAGAGTGTTTGTAACACCCATATATAGAATCCATACATCAAAGCATAAATTATATATATGAATCCAAGTATTTGGTATTGAAATACAATAAGTCTTAGTTAACACATTATACACATAAATGCCTCTAATACACAACACTAAAAGTCTAAGGCATTACATATACAAGATGTTCCAACATGATAAAAACTAAGAACTAGATCAATGCAATGATCTCAAAATCAACGCCATAGCGGAAGCCATGCCATCTCAAAAGATACGAACCGGGAGGAAAAGTCAAACCACTTTATCCATACCCTTCGTCGAACCTGCAGGACCTGTGATGTAAACAACAACAGTGGGGTGAGATACATCAAATCTCAGTGAGTTCCCTATCTTATGGATTCTCTCGGATTATTCACGGTTCTAACAATCCTAACTCAAGTCCGGGGAAGGGAAGGACTCTTGAGTTCACACTTGATAATCTCACACTATATGGAACATGACATGAGTTCATTAACTCACCACATCATTAATCGATAACCGGTACCAAGGTATCTCTTTTTCCCGTCCGCTTCTACGTCTAGAAGGCGATCCGAGTCATAGATCCTTGTAGTTACTTGGTATAAAATTGGATTCGGGATCATCGGCCTGTTAACCGTGAACCGTCACTTCTCATGGCCTGTTAACCATCACAAGTCTCGTACCCATTGCATAGGCTTCCAATTGTACTACACGTAGGGAATCAAACCTACCAAGTAAATCCTGCCTGCACTTCAGAGGAGCTCGAGACTCATGAAGGCCTCTCTAGGGCAAATTAAAAATAAAATGGTTACGATTACATGATTATACAACAAAATAATGTATTCGACAATGCCTCGGCCATAATGCCTCAAGGCCTTTCTTGTCCTTTAAACCACAAAGTTAACCTCATGTTCCATACTAGTGTTTCCAACTCCTAATTTCTCCTATAGTTCATAAGGGGTTTTCCTCACTCTTCCTATTTCTTCTTCCATATTAACATGCATATTCGATTCCAATCATGTTAAACAATAATAGGATAGGCAAGGCATCTCACAATTGCATAATAAAACAATTAATAACAATTACAACATAATTAAAACACCTTTGAACTTTCCCGATTATTTAATCGGTCGGTAAAATCAACATATTTTACTTCCATTGCGTAGAATATTTCCTCGGCTTTACATCAATATAAAGAACAATCGAAACCGATAAGCGAAACCAAAGTTATGAATTTTTTCGTCAAAAGTATAATTTTTTTCAACTCCCAGGTCGCGCTCAGCGCGCCCTGGTCCGCGCTCAGCGCGTAACTCCCTGCCTCGAGAGGTTCCAAGGATTTGACACCGCGCTCAGTGGGCAACCTGCGCGCTCAGCGCGCAGCACGATTCTCAGAAAAATACACCTGCGATAACAGAACTTTATCCACCCTCCAAAATCACTTTAGGGCACATTTAGAAGTTAACAGAGGTTCAACCTCACATTTATAACAAGGTTTGATCACCACTATCATCAAAACATATCATTTCATAAAAACCCAATGATTCTAAAACCCTAACATTTCACAATCATCAAACATCATATAGAAACATGAAAACAATCATTCCCACATGATTCTATGAGCATACTAAACATTCATTTCAATTTCTAACCGATTCTATCCATTAAAACATCGATTTCTACGATTTCGACCTAAAACTCATAATACCAAAACACAAAGAAAATGGTTTCTAGCTAAACCCACTTTGCAAAGATGAAGAAAATGATGAAGATGAGATGAATGGTTGGAGCTTTGAATAATGGATGATGATTTCTCTTGGAGTTCTTCAACTTTTCCCTCTTCTCCACTTTTCTCCTCTTTTCTTCTTTCCTTCTTACTATCTTTTTCTTTTATGTTTGGAAAGTGGAAGGAAATGATAAGTAGTAAACTTAGTATTAGAAATAATACTACTAAATGTCCAAAAAGTCTCTTAATTCCAACTAAATAAAATGCCTCAGAGTCAGATAATATTAATTGGATTTATTCTAAGTTCCACAGTTACTTTAATTATTTTTGTCAAATAATTTATCAGAGTACTCTAGGCTCAGTCGATCACAATATAATATTATCCGGAGTAATAAAAATACGGGGTATTACATCCTCCCCCCCTTAAATAGAAATTCGCCCTCGAATTTAAAGATTACCTGAACAGATAAGGGTAAGCATCTCGCATTTCCGATTCAAGTTCCCAGGTTGCATCACCCGGATGCGTTACATCCCACTGCACCTTAACGAGAGAAATATATTTGTTCCTTAATACTTTAGTTTCTCTTCCCACAATGCGGCTCGGTTGAGGTTCAAACGTTAAGTCTGTTTCTATTTCAATAGTATCTGGTAGAACTGGTTGAAGAGGATCTGGAACAAACCTCCGAAGTTGGGATACATGGAAAACATCATGCATTTCTGACAGAGAAAGAGGTAAGGCCAATTTGTACGCTACTTCACCAATCTTCTCTAAGATCTGATACGGTCCCACGTATCTCGGACTTAACTTTCGTGACTTAAACGGTCCTTTCAGTCTTAATCTCGGAGTAACTTTCAAAAACACGTGATCACCTTCTTCAAATTCCAAAGGTCTCCTTCGATTGTCCGCATAACTCTTCTGTCGATCTTGTGCTTGCTTAATTTTCTCGCGGATCATTCGAATCTTTTCCGTAGTTTCTTGGATAATTTCGGGTCCTAAGATTCTATCTTCCCCAACTTCCGCCCAACACAAAGGTGTCCTACACTTTCTTCCATACAACGCTTCATACGGAGCCATTCCAATGCTCGCATGGTAACTATTGTTATAAGAGAACTCAATTAATGGTAGAAGTTCCTTCCAATTCCCTTTACTCTCTAACACACAAGCTCTCAACATATCCTCCATCGTTTGTATCGTTCGCTCAGTCTGACCATCCGTCTGTGGATGATTAGACGTGCTCAAACGCAACTCCGTCCCCACAGCTTGTTGAAAAACTTTCCAAAATCTTGAAGTAAACTACGGATCTCTATCCGACACAATATTAGAGGGAATGCCGTGCAATTTTACAATTTCCGCTATAAACAACCTCGCAAGATGACTTGCCTTGAAACTAGTCTTCACGGCCAAGAAATGCACCGACTTTGTCAATCGATCGACTATTACCCAAATCGAATCATAACCACCCTGCGTGCGGGGTAAACTTACTGCAAAATACATAGAGATACTATCCCATTTCCAAATGGGGATTTCTAATGGTTGCAATAACCCACCCGGTCTTTGATGTTCAATCTTAACTTGTTGGCATACAACACATTCCGACACAAGGATCGCAACATCTCTTTTCATACCGGACCACCAGTAATCCTTCTTTAAATCTTGATACATCTTTGAAGAACCCAGATGTATAGTAAAGGCACCTTTATGCGCTTCTTCCAAAATCTTTCTTTTCACAGTCGCATCGTTCGGAACGCAAATTATTTGGTTAAACATAATTATTCCATCGCTAGCGTGCACAAAACCCGGTTGACTTAGCAGTTCTTGCAATTTCTCATCCAATAACTGTCCTTGTTGAATTTCAACTCTTAAAGTAGAATTGACATTCAAATTCCCCATTATCACTCCATTAGGAGTCCACACAGATTGTATATTTAAATCTCTAAATTTCTCCAACAAGGAATATTCTAACATCATCAATTCGGCCTTTCTCAAAACTTTCCTACTCAAGGCATCGGCCACTTTGTTCGCTTTACCAGGATGGTATCTTAGCTCTAGATCATAATCCTTTAAATATTCCATCCACCTCCTTTGACGCATATTCAACTCTTTTTGGTCAAAGAGGTACTTTAAACTCTTGTGGTCACTAAACATTTCAAAATGTACTCCATACAAATAGTGTCGCCACACCTTCAAAGTAAACACCACCGCCGCCAATTCCAAATCATGGGTTGGATAATTCTTCTCGTGAACTTTCAATTGTCAAGAAGCATAAGCCACCACGTGACTTTCTTGCATTAAAATGCCTCCTAGTCCCATCTTAGACGCATCACAAAATACTTCATACGACTTGCTAGGATCGGGAATAATCAGGACGGGAGCTGTAGTCAGTCTCTCTTTCAAACTCATAAAACTTTGTTCACACGCCGAATCCCACTCGAAGGGGAAATCCTTCCGAGTAAGCTTAGTCATGGGTAATGCTAATTGCGAAAAGCCTTTGATAAATCTTCTGTAGTAACCGGCTATACCCAAGAAACTCCTAATCTACGATACATTCTTCGGTCCCTCCCAATTAATCACAGCTTCCACCTTTGACGGATCCACCGCTACACCACCCTGTGATATAACGTGGCCAAGAAAACTAACTTCAGACATCCAGAACTCGCACTTGCTTAACTTGGCAAAAAGTTGCTTCTCTTGTAAGATCGATAAGACGATTCTCAAATGTCCTTCGTGCTCTTGTGGAGTACGGGAATAGATAAGAATGTCATCAATGAAGATCACAACAAATTGATCCAAGTAAGCTTGAAACAACCGGGTCATGTAGTCCATAAAAACAGCTGGAGCATTAGTCACACCGAAAGGCACCACTAAAAATTCGTAATGACCATAACGGGTCCTAAATGCAGTCTTAGGTACATCGGAACTCTTCACTCGGATTTGGTGATAACCCGACCTCAAATCAATCTTCGAGAACACACAGGCTCCTTTCAATTGATCTAATAGGTCGTCTATCCTTGGCAAGGGATACTTGTTCTTAATGGTGACTTTATTCAACTGACGATAATCAATACACAACCGCATCCCACCGTCTTTCTTCTTTACTAACAAAACTGGGGCTCCCCACGGTGAAACACTAGGTCTAACAAAATGCTTAGCCATAAGCTCTTCCAATTGTTCCTTCAGCTCTCTCAATTCAAGCGCTGCTATCCGATACGGAGAAACGGATATAGGAGCCGTTCCCGGTACCAGGTCAATAGAAAATTCCACTTCCCTCTCCGAAGGAAGAGAAGTGACATCTTCGGGGAAAACTTCCGAAAACTCACAAACTACCGGAATGTTCGAAACTTGAAGGTCGCTACTCCCTTCCTTAGTGAGAACCAAATGAACAGATTTCTCTTCTTCGAACAAGAAATTTATCATTCCAACAGTACCTTCTAGAATAGTTGCTAAAACATCTTTCGGGGTAGCATCAACAGATGGAATGATGATGAGCTTTTCTTCACACCCAATAAACACCGAATTAGCAGAAAGCCAATCCATTCCCAAAACGACATCAACTTTCTTAAGTGGTAAGCAAATAAGATCAATCTGAAAAACCCTACCATTCATAGACAGCACACAGTTTTCACACATCAAAGGTGTCTCAACTATTTCATCCATGGCGGTAGTGACCACCATAGGAGGAGACAACGGAACGGACCGTAACCCGAGTCGCTTCATACATTGCATCGATACAAAAGAATGTGTAGCTCCGCAATCAAATAAAACAAAACAAGGAAATCCGTTAACTAGGCACGTACCAGCAATTAATGAATTGTCACTCTTCTTCTTCCTTGCATCTAAGGTGTAAACCCTTCCTTGTGGTTGAGTCCTATTCTGAGGACAATCTTTCTTCATATGACCCACCTTTTGACATTGGAAACACCTTACCCCTTCAAAACCACACCTTCCGAAATGATTCCTGCCACAAGTGCAACACACCGGAGGTGTACTCGCCCTTGTATCTTGCACCTGTTTCCCCTTGAAGGATTGTGGCCTAGGTCTAAATGATTGATTAGACCTTCCACGATCACCTTGAGTTATCCGACTTGCTAGACTTTCATCTCGAACCTTTTTCAAACTATGTTCTGCCACATAGCATTGTCTTAACATTTCAGCGTACGTAGCGAACTCTCTCTGAGATACGCTATGAGATATTTCAGCTTTTAGTCCAAACAGAAACTGGTCTATTTTCCACCTTTCATCAGGAGCATACATAGCCTGCCTAGAATAAGCAGCCATGTCTTCAAACTTCTCTGCATAACTGGCCACAGTCATACTACCTTGTCTTAATTGCTGAAATTCAATTTCTTTCTGAGTCCTCAATGAGCTTGGAAAATATTTCTCCATGAAAATAACTTTGAACTGTTCCCAAACCTTAGGCACTTCCTGAATAGTCATTAGAGCCGAAGCACTCTCCCACCATCTCATGGCGGGACCTTTTAGAGAATGAGAAGCAAACAACACCTTATTCTCTTCGCTGCAATGGATTATCAAGAAAATCCTTTCCATACCTGAAATCCATTAGTGAGCCTTCACGGGATCTAATCCACCCTGAAATTCCAGAGGATTCATGCGGATAAAGTCCCGAAAATTCCCACCTACAGCTTCGGGAACAACTACTTGAGGATGCGGACCTCCATTCATTTGCTGCACCATTTGTTGCATGAATAGATTCTGTTGTTATTGCATCTGTTGCATGAACTGATACAACGGAGCATTACCATCGCCAACCGGTGGATTCGTCCCTTGAGGAGTGGTGCGGGGCCTACCACGAGGGTTTCTACGTCCATCAGCCATGTTCCTACAGGTTATACAAATAGAATTTAAGTTGATCAGGCTCAATGCCATAAATATAATGCTTAAGACCCATGGCGACACAACGTATATGAAACGGAAAGAAACACTTATACGATTTCATGGCTAGGTCGAGGATACGACCTGCTCTGATACCAACTGTAACACCCATATATAGAATCCATACATCAAAGCATAAATTATATATATGAATCCAAGTATTTGGTATTGAAATACAATAATTCTTAGTTAACACATTATACACATAAATGCCTCTAATACACAACACTAAAAGTCTAAGGCATTACATATACAAGATGTTCCAACATGATAAAAACTAAGAACTAGATCAATGCAATGATCTCAAAATAAACGCCATAGCGGAAGCCATGCCATCTCAAAAGATACGAATCGGGAGGAAAAGTCAAACCACTTTATCCATACCCTTCGTCGAACCTGCAGGACCTGTGATGTAAACAACAACAGTGGGGTGAGATACATCAAATCTCAGTGAGTTCCCTATCTTATGGATTCTCTCAGATTATTCACTGTTCTAACAATCCTAACTCAAGTCCGGGGAAGGGAAGGACTCTTGAGTTCACACTTGATAATCTCACACTATATGGAACATGACATGAGTTCATTAACTCACCACATCATTAATCGATAACCGGTACCAAGGTATCTCTTCTTCCCGTCCGCTTCTACGTCTAGAAGGCGATCCGAGTCATAGATCATTGTAGTTACTTGGTATACAATTGGATTCGGGATCATCGGCCTGTTAACCGTGAACCGTCACTTCTCATGGTCTGTTAACCATCACAAGTCTCGTACCCATTGCATAGGCTTCCAATTGTACTACACGTAGGGAATCAAACCTACCAAGTAAATCCTGCCTGCACTTCAGAGGAGCTCGAGACTCATGAAGGCCTCTCTAGGGCAAATCAAAAATAAAATGGTTACGATTACATGATTATACAACAAAATAATGTATTCGACAATGCCTCGGCCATAATGCCTCATGGCCTTTCTTGTCCTTTAAACCACAAAGTTAACCTCATGTTCCATACTAGTGTTTCCAACTCCTAATTTCTCCTATAGTTCATAAGGGGTTTTCCTCACTCTTCCTATTTCTTCTTCCATATTAACATGCATATTCGATTCCAATCATGTTAAACAATAATAGGATAGGCAAGGCATCTCACAATTGCATAATAAAACAATTAATAACAATTACAACATAATTAAAACACCTTTGAACTTTCCCTATTATTTAATCGGTCGGTAAAATCAACATATTTTACTTCCATTGCGTAGAATATTTCCTCGGCTTTACATCGATATAAAGAACAATCGAAACCGATAAGCGAAACCAAAGTTATGAATTTTTTTGTCAAAAGTATAATTTTTTTCAACTCCCAGGTCGCGCTCAGCGCGCCCTGGTCCGCGCTCAGCGCGTAACTCCCTGCCTCGAGAGGTTCTAAGGATTTGACACCGCGCTCAACGGGCAACCTGCGCGCTCAGCGCGCAGCGCGATTCTCAGAAAAATACACCTGCGATAACAGAACTTTATCCACCCTCCAAAATCACTTTAGGGCACATTTAGAAGTCAACAGAGGTTCAACCTCACATTTATAACAAGGTTTGATCACCACTATCATCAAAACATATCATTTCATAAAAACCCAATGATTCTAAAACCCTAACATTTCACAATCATCAAACATCATATAGAAACATGAAAACAATCATTCCCACATGATTCTATGAGCATACTAAACATTCATTTTAATTTCTAACCGATTATATCCGTTAAAACATCGATTTCTATGATTTCGACCTAAAACTCATAATACCAAAACACAAAGAAAATGGTTTCTAGCTAAACCCACCTTGCAAAGATGAAGAAAATGATGAAGATGAGATGAATGGTTGGAGCTTTGAACAATGGATGATGATTTCTCTTGGAGTTCTTCAACTTTTCCCTCTTCTCCACTTTTCTCCTCTTTTCTTCTTTCCTTCTTACTATCTTTTTCTTTTATGTTTGGAAAGTGGAAGGAAATGATAAGTAGTAAACTTAGTATTAGAAATAATACTACTAAATGTCCAAAAAGTCTCTTAAATCCAACTAAATAAAATGCCTCAGAGTCAGATAATATTAATTAGATTTATTCTAAGTTCCACAGTTACTCTAATTATTTTTGTCAAATAATTTATCAGAGTACTCTAGGCTCAGTCGATCACAATATAATATTATCCGGAGTAATAAAAATACGAGGTATTACATCCTCCCCCCTTAAATAGAAATTCGCCCTCGAATTTAAAGATTACCTGAACAGATAAGGGTAAGCATCTCGCATTTCCGATTCAAGTTCCCAGGTTGCATCACCCGGATGCGTTACATCCCACTGCACCTTAACGAGAGAAATATCTTTGTTCCTTAATACTTTAGTTTCTCTTCCCACAATGCGGCTCGGTTGAGGTTCAAACGTTAAGTCTGTTTCTATTTCAATAGTATCTGGTAGAACTGGTTGAAGAGGATCTGGAACAAACCTCTGAAGTTGGGATACATGGAAAACATCATGCATTTCTGACAGAGAAGGAGGTAAGGCCAATCTGTACGCTACTTCACCAATCTTCTCTAAGATCTGATACGGTCCCACGTATCTCGGACTTAACTTTCGTGACTTAAACGGTCCTTTCAGTCTTAATCTCGGAGTAACTTTCAAAAACACGTGGTCACCTTCTTCAAATTCCAAAGGTCTCCTTCGATTGTCCGCATAACTCTTCTGTCGATCTTGTGCTTGCTTAATTTTCTCGCAGATCATTCGAATCTTTTTCGTAGATTCTTGGATAATTTCGGGTCCTAAGATTCTATCTTCCCCAACTTCCGCCCAACACAAAGGTGTCCTACACTTTCTTCCATACAACGCTTCATACGGAGCCATTCCAATGCTCGCATGGTAACTATTGTTATAAGAGAACTCAATTAATGGTAGAAGTTCCTTCCAATTCCCTTTACTCTCTAACACACAAGCTCTCAACATATCCTCCATCGTTTGTATCGTTCGCTCAGTCTGACCATCCGTCTGTGGATGATTAGACGTTCTCAAACGCAACTCCGTCCCCACAGCTTGTTGAAAAACTTTCCAAAATCTTGAAGTAAACTACGGATCTCTATCCGACACAATATTAGAGGGAATGCCATGCAATTTTACAATTTCCGCTATAAACAACCTCGCAAGATGACTTCCCTTGAAAGTAGTCTTCACGGCCAAGAAATGCGCCGACTTTGTCAATCGGTCGACTATTACCCAAATCGAATCATAACCACCCTGCGTGCGTGGTAAACCTACTGTAAAATCCATAGAGATACTATCCCATTTCCAAATGGGGATTTCTAATGGTTACAATAACCCTGCGTCCAAGTCTAGAGTTTTATCTTTTGTACTGGGCTTAAGAGAGAGTACGTTCGCGATAGAAAGATCTAGACTCTTTGAAAGACTGTTCTATTAAGATGACTAATTTCTGTTTCTATATCTTTAAGAGGTTGTCAGGACAATTTGTACGAAGCCCAAAAGGAGGCGAGAAAAACTTTTAAGAAGCCGAAGGGACAATTTGTACGAAGCCCAAGAGGAGGCTATCTTCCCAGAGGAAGAATCATTATACGAAGCCTAAGAGGAGGCTGTGAAAACTTCTAAGAAGCCGACGGGTCCTTATACAACGCCCAAGAGGAGGCGGGGATGCTTTTAGAAAGCCTGTGGGTCCTTACACTAAGCCCAAGAGGAGGCTGATGAACAGTTCCAGAAGGGGTTTCACTTGGAACATTGGCCTTCTGTATATGAACTGATCAAGGGGGAGATTTCTTAGATCTAGTTGTCTAAAATTGTCGTAAAAGAAATTTCTCATGGTTTAGGTTATGTTGAAATATCCGGGAGAACGTCGAATGTAAGGAGACGAGGTTTTGTCTAGTTCTAGACGCAGTTGCCGGGGAAACTCTAAATATCTATACTAGTATTACACAGTCGATATGAGTTTATGAAAGAAGACTTACAGTGAAACAGCCCCACAATACAGTTATATACATATGAAAGCGGTAAATGAAAGTCAGTAAACACTTACTCGGTTGTAGAGCTTCAATGCTGTTTGGTTAGTTGTTCAACAAAGAAATTGAAAATAACAGTATGTTATAAAATCAAAGGAGAAAGTGCTTTTGAAAAGAAAATTGGGGCTTACAGCTCAAGGAGATGCCCAGGGTTTTATCAGTGATCGCACTGTCGTTTTGTACAGGGACTTATACAAGTAACTGAGGCCCAAGAAAGGTTTTCTGTACAAGGGGATGGGTCTTACACTATCTCAAGAGGCCCAAAATGATTGAAAGTGAACAAAGATGGTTCTTATAGCTCAAAGAAAAGCCCATATTTATTTTGAAAAGGGCGACGACCACGCCGAGGTTTTGAAAACACCGTGGGTCTTATACAATGACTGAGGCCCAAAAGTTTTTGGTTTCAAAAGGGGATTGTGTCTTACACTCTATTAGAGGCCCAAAATGATTTTGAATGGGTCTTATAGCTCAAGGAGAGGCCCAAATGGTTTGTTTTAAACGGGCGATGATCGCGCCGAACTTTTGAAATACAACGGGACTTATACAACATTTGAGGCCCAAAAAATGGTTTTCAAAGGGGGTTGGGTCTTGCACTCTAATAGAGGCCCAAAGTTTGAAAATGTTTTTTTTTGTGAGGGTGAAAATCAAAGAAACCCTAATTTTCCTTTTCTTTAAAAGTAAATATTTAAAGAAAATCAAATAAAAATGATAAAAATGCCAAATAAGTTTGAATAAACCATTTGTGATTTTTGTTTAAGATTTGAAAAATGAGGGACTAATCACAAGATGAATTAAAACTCATTTGGTTTTGATTTTCAAAGTAAATATTCACTTTTAAATGTTAAAAAACAATTAAAAAGGAATTTATTCACAAAAATACTAATTATATTAAATAAATAATATAAATCTGATTTTTTTGTGGAATAAAATATTTCAATATTTTTGTGATTTTTTGCAGAAAGAAACAATAAAAAATAATTAAAATTGAAGGAGTTATTAATTTTCCAATTAATTAATAAAACATGAAAATATTGGAAAAAATAGCAAAAATGTGAGAAAACACAAAATGGTCTGGGTGGGGTTTGAACCCACGACCTCAAGGTTATAGGGCGCGCGCCTTACCACTGGGGTGGTGATACATCCGTTGATTGAAACAAACCAACAAATACACAAGGCTTGCCTTGTTTTCTAGGCCTGGCCAAGGCAAGGCAAGGCAAGTTTTGGCTCAGAAACGTGAAGGCCATAACTTTCTCATTTCTCCATGGATTGAGACAAAATTTAGGTCCATCCTGCCTAGAATTTCACAAGCAATCCAATGGTGGTGGTAGCTTTTCAAGATCATGTCCCCATTTTAAAACCCGATAGTGGTTTTGAAATAGGCCTCCAATTGCATTTTCTGTGCTATCTCATGATACAGGCAAGAATTGCATGGAAATTTGGTGCAAACACAACACATATAACATGTACAAGATGTGCATGATCAGTGGACCTCGAAGCAATGCATATTTTGGAAAGTTCAAGTCATGATGCTTACCTCTTTTTGAGCTTTTGGAGTTTTTTGTGCAATCTGTCAAGTTTCTTGTTCCAAAAATGGTTTGATGTTTTGGACACTTTCAAATGATCTTTTAGAAGCTTTCAGGATAATTGGAATCAGTTGGAAACCTCAGGGATGAGTTTGAGCTCTTTCTTGCAAAAGGGGCAAAAGTGGCCAAAATAGCAACTCCCTCAAATGGTGTTCCAGATGGGGGGAACCATTTGGGAAAGTTCAAGGATAATATTTGGAGTGTGTTTGAGGTTTTATCTGGTTGGGAAAGTGACTGATTCAAGACATGGCTTAAAAAATGCAAAAAAGGCCTTTTTTGAGGTTTTGAGAGGTGACTTTGTGATTTAAGGATTACAGGTAACTTGTGTGAGTTTGGACAACTTAGATATGACATATTGGATGTGTTTGGATCATAAGCTGTGGTGGAATTGCTCTCTAACTCAAAAACTCAGAGTTACCTTGCTAAAGAAGGTATTTTTGCCTAGAGAAAGAGATTTTGAGGAAAGCATCTGTTTGATGGCTTTGGTGTACTCAAACTGAGCACAAATGAGCTCTATTTATAGTAGAGCAAGTTTGTTTTGGGATCAATAGTGAATGGCAACTGCAGCAGAGGTTTGGCCAATGTTGATCAATAGGAATCCAAGTCTCCTCTAGCCATTGACTAGAGGTTAGAGCACAGAGTTGTGGTTCCCTAGTTGTTGGATCATTCTTGACTGAATTCAGTTACAAATGTGTCAGTCCATGCCACCTTGGTGCATCCATTAAATGATCCAATCCAAAATTGGAGTCTTGTCCCTCTTTTAGGGATTTCTAGGTTTGGCATGCTACTTCTTGTTCCAAAGATTTTGGAGGCTTGGATCAGTGTTTATTCCCTTTAAATTTGATCCTCAGATGTGTCCAAAGTGATGACAAGGCTTGGAATTATCTGATTTTGCCAAATCGAGCAAAAGTGCAAAATTCTGCCTAGCCTTGGCAGTTTTCAGCAAGGCATATTGCCATTGTCATATCTCATGGCTCAAGTGGAATTTGATGGAGTTATTGGCCATTTTGGAAAGCCCTCATATGATACAATAACTGTTTAATCATAATTGGTTTTGATACTTTTTGGATCCAAGTGAAAAATGCCCCTACATTTGGAAAAAAGTGAAGGCAGTTTCTGACTTAGTGAAAATTTCACTAAGTGTTGGAAAAAGTGGCATTTCATGTTTTCAGCCACTTTGATCATTCCATAACTCAAAATCCATAATGAATTGGAATGAGGTGTAGTTGAAGCTTTTGTAGAGGGCCATTAGGGCTACAAATCCAGCTTTGAATGGGAAAAAATGGCCTTGAGGTTTAGGAGTTATGGTCCTCCAAAGTTGGTACCCTAGCCACTTTGTTCCATAACTTGGAAAATTTTCTAAGTTTTTATGGTTACCCCTTTTACAAGTTATCCCACTTTTCTTGATTTTTCTTGATGAATGATGATTCCAATCACACATTAACATCATTTTAGGGTCAAAGAACCATAATTGTGAAAAATCTCAAAAAGTCAATGTTTGACTTTTGTGCACAGTTGACTTTTTGTCAGATGAATTCCAAATTTTGCGATCCTCTATGAAATCAAGTCCTTGACCTAAATCAAACTTGATGGATTGATTTCATAGGTGTTATAGGGTGTATTGAATCATGTCCCAAGGTTTGGGAGCATGTCCTGGTCAAAAGTCAAAGATACAATTGACTTTTTCCGCGAAACCCTAACTGTGGTTCAGATAAAATTGAAACTTGTTGCTCAAGCTTCTTGGATCAATCCATTATTGCAAATGGATCAATGTGATGTAATTGAGACCCTCATATCATCTCTTGAGGTCTTGGCTCATGATTTGTCCCAAAAGTTAACTTAGGGGTGAATTAGGTCAAGAAACCCTAATTCCTGATTTTTAGTGAATGCATCCCCTAAGGCTAAATTGACTTGATGATGGGGTCCATGAGGTTCCATGGGGTATATTAGGTTATTCTTTAAAGCATTGGTTCATGCTCAGAGGAAAATTTCCATCTGGAGGCCCTGGTCGACCAAACCCTAATTTGGTGACACTGGCGATCTTAAGGCTTGATCCACCTATGAGGGAGAAGCCTTGTGCTTAATCCTTGAAGTGGGAGTCCTCTTGATCCTTTGTGGATGTTTGAGAGGCTATAAAAGTTGAAGATCATGTCATTTCTTGATTGATCATATGTCTAAGAGCTCTGAGAGGGCTTAAAACCCTAAGTCTGATTGTAGTGGATGCTCACCCATCTTTGGGGAGACTAATGGTTCATCCATATTGTGATGATGATTTGCACAATGATGGGAAATCTTAGTGGTCAAAATTTGGGGACAGATGCCCCTATTTAATCTTCTTGGACCCGAAGGTGTGAATAGCGAAGGTATTCGGGCATTCGGGGTGCAAGAGGATTAAATATCGAAATACCCTAAATTTTGATGGTGGTTAAGAATGGTAGTTCACGCATCCTTCCTCTTTTGCTAAGCAACAATGCTTAGAAAAGGTAAAAACTTCCCCTTAATCCTGGTCTTCAGCCAAGGAACTGGTCTCAATTTCTGATGTAAAGTTCCCCTCGATCCTAGTTTCCTACCAAGGAACTAGTCTCAGTTTCTGAAATAAACTTCCCCTCGATCCTGGTTTCCTACCAAGGAACTGGTCTAAGTTTCTGAAATAAACTTCCCCTCGATCCTGGTTTCCTACCAAGGAACTGGTCTAAGTTTCTTTCGTCAATAAACTTTATTGACGAGGGACGCTATGTGTAGCGGTTTTTCTCAAACTTCTCGCCGAATTTTCCTGGGGAGATGCCATTTGATGTAAAAAAACTTGTGATGTCAGACTTGCTGGGGAACCCATCTGTCTAAATTGTAGAGGTGTACAAACTTCTCTGTTCGGAGATGCCGTTTGTCGACTCTACAGGGGAAAACGAGCCTCTTCGAGAGACTGTTTCTTGCTTGGGGATATTGCATCATACTTTTCTCAGAGATCTTCTCGGAGAAATTTCATATGATGTGATCCAATTTTGAGGTGCCGATGACCTTTTCGTCAGTGAATTTTTCGAAGAAAAACTGCTGTACTTCCGAATCTCTGATTAAGAGGCTTTCTCTGGGGATTTTCCTTAATCCGGGAAAGCGAAGATATCATCTTCAATGGCGAAGAGTGATGTTTTTCGGAAGCTCTCTGGCTCTTCAGAGGTTTAAGTTATCAAAGTGGTCAAAGAACCACCTTCAATCCAGAAATAAACTGGAGGAGAGATCGCTTAGATGATTCATTTCCTGACGAGGAAAGAACTGACGACTCGATTGAAAGGACTTTTATCACTAGGGAACAAGACCGACTAGAGTGATAGTGATGTAATATGAATATGAATGTGAATCAATAATGCATGATCTATGTATGTATATGCTGACAAAGCTAATGCGACATACAGACTAGTAGATGAACACGACTAGATACTCGGCCACAGTGGGGGATGAAAAGTATCACTGGTTCACGATAGCAATTCTGCCTTGCTTAGGAGAAGTAGTCCTCGTGGGGAGCTACGTTGGTCGGGCTTAGGAGATAAGAACTCTGCCGGGGGTATCAGATAGGAAAGTCGCATTTGATACAGCTGATCCTTCATTCAAGCGCACTGGCTTAGAAGGGGTACTTTGATTCTGCACTTTGAAGCTCGATTACTTTTGGCGAAGCGATCGAGGTTCTTTTGATGTTCAACAGTCAAAAGAAATTGCCATCTTTATTTTAGAGAAGAAAAGTTTTACAAGTAAATTCATTTTTTGTTTTATTTCAAGAACCGCTGATCATGTTAAAATGTCGTTCTATAAAGCTAAAACAAATGAGAATTGCAAACAAAAACACAAGGGCTTAAATTTTATTGATAGGATGGAAATCAGCCAAACGCGTGATTCCATAGAGTATTTACAAAGTTAGAAAATGGTAATTTAAGGGAAAAGGGCTACATCGAAACATAACGACCAATATCCTTCTACCAAATTTGACTTCGAGGCATCCTGAGCTTCTGTCGAAGATGACCTTGACCGGAGCTTTCCTGACGGATGATGTAACTGCTGCCGAGGGACTTGCCCCTTTGTCGAACGTAGTTACTTGCCATTATCCCTAATTTTTGCCTGGATTGTACTATGATGTTTCCAATCCACCGGGATGATTTTTGATCATGTCTCTAATTTTTTCCTGGACCGCCCTTTCGGGTTTTCAATCCACCGAGACGTTTTTTTTTATTATTATTATTTTTTTTAGGAAAAGTATTTCTTGACTACGTCAACATTCATGGGGTAGGCAAATTCCTTTCCATCCATGGTTGCAAGTCTCAAGGCGTCGCCTGAGAAGGCTTTCTTGACGACATAGGGGCCGTCATAATTCGGAGTCCATTTGCCTCGGGAATCAGTGAGAAATGATTGTATCTTCTTGAGCACGAGGTCTCCTTTCCTGAAGACGCGAGGTCGGACCTTTTTGTCGAACGCCTTCTTCATCCTTTACTGATACAACTGACCATGGCATAGTGCCGTGATTCGCTTTTCTTCGATCAGGTTCAGTTCGTCGTGTCGACTTTGACACCATTTAGCTTCTGTTAGCTTAGCTTCCATCAATACCCAGATTGATGGGATCTCTACTTCTATGGTGAGTACTGCTTCCATGCCATATACTAGAGAGAAAGGGGTTGCCCCTATTGAAGTGCAGACAGATGTGCGATAACCGTGAAGAGCAAAGGGTAGCATCTCGTGCCAATCTTTGTAGGTTACGACCATCTTTTGAACAATCTTCTTGACGTTCTTGTTAGCCGCTTCTACCGCGCCGTTCATCTTGGGTCGGTAGGGAGATGAGTTATGGTGTTCGATCTTGAACTCTGTGCAAAACTCTTTCATCATTTTATTGTTCAAGTTGGATCCATTATCAGTAATGATCTGGCTCGGAACACCATAACGGTAAATGATATTGCTTTTGATAATTCGGACTACCACTTGTCGGGTTACATTGGCGTATGACGCTGCTTCGACCCATTTGGTGAAATAGTCAATGGCTACCAGGATGAACTGATGTCCGTTCGAAGCCTTAGGCTCAATCAGGCCAATCATGTCGTTTCCCCATATGAAAAAAGGCCATGGGGAAGAAAGAACTTTGAGATGTGTTGGAGGTACATGGATTTTGTCGGAGTATATCTGGCACTTGTGACACCTCCTCATGTACTTGTAGCAGTCGGATTCCATGGTCAACCAGTAGTACCCTACTCTCAGAATTTTTCTCGCCATTGTATGTCCGTTGGCATGAGTGCCAAAGGACCCTTCGTGAATTTCTTTTATCAGCATGTCTGCTTCTGGTCTGTCTACGAAGCAAGACCATGTCAAAGTTTCTCTTATAAAGTGTATCACTGCTCAGGAAGAAGCTGCCAGCCAGTCTTCTGAGGGTTTTTCTGTCTTTTCTTAGTGCCCTAGGTGGGCACTCTTGTTTCTGAAGGAAGCATTTGATATCGTGATACCAAGTTTTGTCGTATATGACTGCTTCAATCGTGAAGACGTAAGCGGGCCGTTCAAGGCACATTACGTCAATCTTAGGTAAGTCGTTCCATTGACCTACACTAATCATGGAAGAGAGAGTGGCTAATGCATCAACCATGTGATTCTCCTCACGAGGGATATGATGAAACTCGACTCTGTTGAAGAAGGGTAACAACCTTCTTGCGTAATCTTTGTAAGGAATCAATCCTGATTGGTATGTGTTCCAATCTCCTTTGATCTGATTGATAACCAAAGCTGAGTCGCCATATACATCCAAGGTCTTAATCCTTAAGTCGATCGCTTCTTTGAGACACATAATACAAGCTTCGTATTCGGCCTTATTGTTTGTGCACTTGAATGTAAGTCTAGCAGTGAAAGGAATGTGGGTACCCTGAGGTGTTATGATGATTGCCCCAATTCCGTTTCCTTAATGATTGACAGCTCCGTCAAAAATTAGCCCCCATTGAGAACCTGGTTCTGGCCCTTCACTGGGTAGTGGTTCATTGCAATCTTTCATTTTCAAATACATGACATCTTCGTCCTGGAAGTCAAATCCGACTGATCCCTGATCGTCAATCGGTTGATGGGCCAAATGATCGGCTAAAATACTTCCTTTAACGGCTTTTTGAGCGTGGTACTCTATGTCATATTCTGATAACAACATCTGCCAATGAGCAATCCTTCCCGTGAGAGCAGGCTTTTCAAAGACATACTTGATTGGATCCATTTCAGAGATTAACCAAGTGGTGTGACGAATCATGTACTGGCGAAGATGTTTGGCTACCCAAGCCAGAGTACAGCAAGTTTTCTCGAGCATAGTGTACCGAGTCTCGCAGACGGTGAATTTCTTGCTCAAATAGTAGATGGCAGACTCTTTCCTTTTGGTTTCGTCTTGTTGGCCAAGTACACAACCCATGGAGTCCTCTAGGACTGTGAGGTAGATGATTAGTGGTCTTCCTTCCATTGGAGGTGATAAAATCGGCGGGTTCAACAGATATTCCTTGATACTGTCGAAGGCGGTTTGACAGTCTTCTGTCCAAATGCAGTCCTGATCCTTTTTGAGTAATTTGAAAATTGGCGCACATGTCGCAGTCATGAGGAATATGAATCTGGAAATATAGTTCAAACGTCCCAGGAATCCCCTGACTTGTTTTTCAGTCTTTGGAGAAGGCATTTCTTGAATGGCCTTAACCTTGTCAGGATCAACCTCAATTCCTTTCTGGCTGATGATGAACCCTAAGAGTTTCCCTGAATGGACACCGAAGGTGCACTTATTGGGATTCAAGCGGAGTTTGTACTTTCACAAACGCTCGAATAGTTTTGACAGGTGTGTCACATGCTCCTCCTCTGTTTTAGATTTTGCAATCATATCATCGACATACACTTCAATTTCTTCATGTATCATGTCATGAAACAAAGTAGTCATGGCCCTCTGATAGGTTGCCCCGGCATTCTTCAAACCGAACAGCATTACCTTGTAACAGAAGGTACCCCAGGGGGTAATGAATGAAGTTTTCTCCATGTATTTCGGCGCCGTTTTGATCTGGTTATAGCCCGAGAATCCATTCATGAAGGAGAAAACTTTGAACTTTGTTGTACTGTCTAGCAGCATGTCAATGTGTGGTAAAGGAAAGTCGTCCTTTGGGCTAGCCTTGTTTAGATCTCTGTAATCCACACACATTCTGACCTTTCCGTCCTTTTTTGGAACTGGTATGATGTTGGCTAACCATTGAGGATATTCTGACGTAGCGAGGAAACCCGCGTCAATCTGTTTCTATACCTCATCTTTGATTTTGACAGCCATGTCTGGATGAGTCTGTCTCAACCTTTGTTTTACCGGCAGACGTCCTGATCTCAACGGTAGATGGTGTTCTACGATGCTGGTATCCAACCCTGGCATGTCCTGATATGACCAAGCAAACACATCGGGAAATTCTCTGAGAAGCTTTGTCAAACTCTTTTTGACAGTTGGACTGAGCAGTGCCCCAATCTTGACTTCTTTTCTCTATTTTTCTGAACCCACGTTGATCGTTTCCAACGACTCTTTGTGAGGTTCAATGGACCTTTCCTCTTGTCTGAGTAGTCGGGAGATCTCTTCTAGAATTTCGTTGTCAACTTCTTCTTCAGCCTCAAATACCGGGAACTCAAAGTCGGGAGAAGGCATCTGATCGTATGTTTCAACGGGGTTTAAAACAAGCAATATGCATAGCATGATGATTTTTGTTTAGAAGAGATAGAGATAATGCAAAAGTGTGTGCAGTGTATTTTTCTATTACTGCTTGTTTTTATTATTGAGTTGTTTTTTAGGATTACCATTTTCTGAAAAACGAAAAGAGAAAACAGCAATTAATGCGGAAATTACAGAAAGATGTTATTTTATTAATGAACAAGTCGTTTCTTGAAACTACAACCCTATAAAACAAAACTCTGTCGCTTTGGGCAAAACGAAGAGGGATATTTATAGAAAGTGAGCCCTATCAAGACATCCGTTTCACCTGGGCAGGTTGAAAGGTTAAAGACGCCAATTACTTTGACTTATGAACAATCTTCGGAACATCGACAACAACCCATTGGCGGCGAATGCCTAGGTGAATCACAAAGTCTGGTACCTTCCTTGATTTGTCTTCAGAAATGACGCTAATTTCTGGAGGAGCAGGATCATTGGAATCTGTCTCCCAGGCAGAGTTGTCGTAGGAGGATTCCTCAGTTGTATTTTGCGTAGTATTTGTACTCTCGGCTGTGTCTCCCCATCCAGTTAGCTGGATGTCTTCGAGCTTGAAGAGAGAGCTTTCGGGAGCGGTGTAATTGACCATGAAGTCAAATTTTCCACTTGGTTGTCCTAAGGTGTCTCACACTTCTTTGGAACTGGAGAAGTCATCTCCCTCGATGACGTTGACCTCAGGAAAAGCATAGTTGATGAATTCTAGTCCGGCAAGCTTTGCCAATTCATCATCGTACGAGATATTTTCTGAATGACCTGAGTATTGATCCCATGACATGGTGGGGACGCAGGTATTCTTTTCAATGATGCTCAGCTGATTTTCATTGTTCGGCTTATTTTCTTGCCACAAGTCTCCGGGATACGGCTGCCAGATAGGCAAGCCATCCATTGGTCCATAATAGTCGTGGTCAAAGTTGTATTTCATCGGAGTGTCTTCCTCTAATGAATTTGGCAGAGCCCGACATCCTTTAGGATCACAATCTCCGTATATCATTTTGACATCTGACCTCGGTATAAATCTCGAACTCTGTGTAGGAAATCAAAAGGGAGACTGCGTTTCGCCCTGAGACGTATAACCGTCCTCGTTGAGATAGGACTTCCATTCTCCCTCTGTATTGGAGGAATCATCTTTATTGATGGTATGCACGTCTTGAGTCACTGGATGAAAGAAACCTCCATTGTGGAAGAAGTCCTGAATGGGACGAAGACTTTCATCGTTAGCAGCTGTCTGGGTGCAGGTTGCAGAAAAACCAAGACCCTTCTTTGTTTTGTTATCAGTGGGAATGACAAGCTGCCCCCATCCTTTTGCATTGTTATTTTCGATCACTTCGAGAGCATCTCTGTATGAGGAAATTGAGGTTCCTTTCTCTGATTGATTCTCATTGCTCACCGAAAGTGCTTGAAACTGGGTTCCAACAACCTCCTCGGGTTCTACACAAGTAGATAATGACAAGTTGCTCGCGAGCAAGGCTTGTTCTCCACAGACTGTGACGAGTTGGCCGTTCCGGACGAATTTTAGCTTTTGGTGGAGGGTCGAAGTGACCGCCCCAGCCCGACAAGTGGTAGTCCGCTTTATCAAAAACAATTTTATCTGTCGTTATGGTATTCCAAGCTAGATCATTACTGATAATGGATCTACCTTGAACAATAAGATGATGAAAGATTTGTGCGCTGAGTTCAAGATCGAACACCATAACTCATCTCCCTACCGACCTAAGATGAACGGAGCGGTAGAAGCGGCTACCAAGAACATCAAGAGGATTGTTCAAAAGATGGTTGTAACCTACAAAGACTGGCACGAGATGCTACCATTTGCTCTTCACGGTTATCGCACATTTGTCCGCACTTCAACAGGGGCAATCCCTTTCTCTCTAGTATATGGCATGGAAGCAGTGCTCCCCATAGAGGTAGAGATCCCATCAATCCGGGTATTGATGGAAGCTAAGCTAACACAGGCTGAATGGTGTCGAAGTCGACACGACGAACTGAACCTAATCGAAGAAAAACGAATAAAGGCTTTGTGCCATGGTCAATTGTATCAGCAGAGAATAAAGAAAGCGTTCGACAAAAAGGTCCGACCTCGCGTCTTCAGAAAAGGAAACCTTGTGCTCAAGAAGATACAATTGTTTCTCACTGATTCCCGGGGCAAATGGACTCTGAATTACTATGGCCCCTATGTGGTCAGGAATGCCTCCTCAGGTAGCGCCTTGAGACTCGTAACCATGGATGGATAAGAATTTGCATATCCCACGAATGTTGATGTAGTGAAGAAATACTTCGCGTATACAAAAAACACGTCTCGGTGGATTGAAAACCCGAAAGGGCGGTCCAGGCAAAAATTAGAGACATGATCAAAAATCATCCCGATGGATTGAAAATCTCAAAGTACAATCCAGACAAAAGTTAGGGATAATGGCAAGTAACTACGTCCAGCAAAGGGGCAAATCTCTCAGCAGCAGTCATGCCATCCATCAGGAAAACACCAGTCAAGGTCATCTTCGACAGAAGCTTAAGATGCCCAGAATTCAAAGTTGGTAGAAGGATAGTGGTCGTTATGTTTCAATGTAGCCATTTTTCCTTAAATTACCATTTTCTAAACTTTGTAAATACTCTATGGGATCGCGCGTTTGGCTGATTTCCATCCTATCAATAAAATTTGAGCCCTAGTGCTTTTGTTTGCAATTATTATTTGTTTTAGCTTTAAAGAATGATGTTTTTAACATGATTTACGATTCTTGAAATAAAACAAAAATGAATTTACTTGTAAAAGTTTTCTCTACTTTTAAAATAAAAATGGCAATTTCTTTTGACCGTAGAACATTGAAAGAACATCGATCGCTTCTCCAGAAGCAATTGAGCTTCAAAGTGCAGAATCAAAGTACTCCTTCTAAACCAGTACGCCTGAACGAGGGATCAACTGTGTCAGAGACCGTGTTTCATCTGACGCCCCCGGCCGAGTTCTTATCTCCTAAGCCCGATCAACGGTGCTCCCCGCAGGGACCATCTCTCTCCTAAGCAAGGCGGAATTGCTATCTTAAACCAGTGATACTTTTCATCCCCTGTAGTGGCCGAGTATCCAATCATGTTCATCCACTAGTCTGTATGTCGTGTCAGTTTTGTCAGCATATACATACATACATCATGCATTATTGATTTGCATTCATATTCATATTGCATCACTATCACTCTAGTCGGTTTTATCCCCTAGTGATAAAGTCTTCTCGATCGAGTTGTCAGTTATTTCCTCGTCAAGAAATGCCTCATCCGAGAAATCTCTCCTCCGGTGTATTTTTGGGATGGAGAAGGCCCTTGACCACTTTGATAACTTGAACCTCTGAAAAACAAGAAAACTCTCTACAAATGTCACTCTTCTCCATTGAAGATGACATCTTTGCTTTCCCGGATTAAGGAAAATCCCAGAGAGAGCCTCGCAACTAAAGACTCTCAGCAACACAGTGGTTCTTCTCTCCAGAAAATCAATGTCACTAAAGTCATCAGCATCTCAAAATTAGGGTACATTGTATGGCATTTCTCCGAGAAGGTCTCGAAGAAAAGTATGATGTAATATCCCCAAGCGAAAGCAGTCTCTCAAGAGACTTGTTTTCCCCAGTAGGGTCGGCAAATGGTGTCTCCATCAGAGAAGTTTGAACACCTCTACATTTCAGACCAATGGGTTCCCCAACAAGTCTGACATCAAAACCTTTTCCCATCAAATGGCATCCCCCCAGGAAAATTCAGCGAGAAGTTCGAGGAAAACCGCTACGAACAGCGTCCCTTGTTAAGAAAGTTTATTGACAAAAGAAACTGAAACCAGTTCCTTGGTAGGAAACTAGGATCGAGGGGAAGTTTATATCAGAAACTAAGACCAGTTCCTTGGTATGAAACCAGGATCGAGGGGAAGTTTATATCAGAAAATGAGACCAGTTCCTTGGTAGGAAACTAGGATCGAGGGGAAGTTTATATCAGAAACTGAGACCAGTTCCTTGGAAGGAAACTAGGATCGAGGGGAAGTTTATATCAGAAACTGAGACCATTTCCTTGGTAGGAAACCAGGATCGAGGGGAAGTTTATATCAGAAACTGAGACCAGTTCCTTGGTAGGAGACCAGGATCGAGGGGAAGTTTACATCAGAAATTGAGACCAGTTCCCTGGCTGGAAACCAGGATCGAGGGGAAGTTTACCTTTTCTAAGTATCAACGCTTAGCAAAAGAAGATGAATGCATAAGCTACCATTCATAACCACTGTCAAAATTTCGGGTATTCCGATATTTAATCATCTTGCACCCTGAATGCCCGAATACCTTCGCCATTCACACCTTCGGGTCCAAGAAGATTAAATAGGGGCATCTGTCATACCCCAAATTTTGACCACTAAGATTTCCCATCATTTTGCAAATCATCATCACAATATGGATGTACTTTCATGCCTCATCAATCTCCTCAGAGATGTTTGAGCATTCACCACAATCAAGAATTAGGGTTTCAAGCCCTCTTAGAGCTCTTAGACAAGGGATTAATCAAGGAATGACATGATCTTTAACTTATCTAACCTCTCAAACATCCATAAAGGATCAAGAGGACTCCCACAACAGGAATCAAGCACAAAGTTGCAGCATTCCAAGTGGATCAAGCCTCAAGATTGCCAGTGTCACCAAATTAGGGTTTTGGTCGACTAAGGCCTCCAGATGAAAATTTTCTTCTGGCCATGAGCCAATGCTTCAAATAATAACTCAAGATACTCCAAGGGACCTCATGGACCCAATCATCAAGTCAATCTAGCCTCAGGGGATGCATTCACCAAAAATTAGGAATTAGGGTTTCTTAACCTAATTCACCCCAAAGTTGACTTTTGGGACAAAACAGGAGCCAATACCTCAAGACATGATTTGAGGGACTCCAATACACTAAATTGATCCATTTATAACAAAGAATTAATCCAAGAAGCTTGATCTACAAGTTTCAATTTCATGAGGACCACCATTAGGGTTTTGAGGGAAAAGTCAACTGTACCTTTGACTTTTGACCAAGACATGCACCCAAACCCTGGGACATGATTCAATACACCCTATAACACCTATGGAACATATCCATCAAGTTTGATTTAGATCAAGCACTTGATTTTATAGAGGATCGCATAGTTTGGAATTCATCTGATAAAAAGTCAACTGTGCACAAAACTCAAGTTTGACTTTTTGAGATTTTTCATAATTATGATTCTTTAACCCTAAAACAATGTTAATGTATGATTTGAATCATCATTCATCAAGAAAAATCAAAGAAAGTGGGATAACTTGTAAAAGGGGTAACCATAAAAACTTAGAATTTTTCTAAGTTATGGAACAAAGTGGCTAGGGTACCAACTTCCAAGGATCATAACTTGAGATCCAAGCAACCATTTTGAATGATCCAAAGATGGATTTGTAGCTCTCATGGCATACTTTAAAAGTTTCAACTACAACTCATTCCAATTCTTCATGGATTTTTAGTTATGGCGTGATCAAAATGGCTGAAAACATGAAATGTCACTTTTTCCAACACAGTGAAATTTTCACTAAGTCAGAATCTGTCTTGCTTTTTTTCAAAATGTAGGGGAATTTTTCACTTGGATCCAAAAAGTTTCAAGACAAACTATGATCACACATGTGTTGTGTCACATAAGGGCTTTCCAAAATGTCCAAGAACTCCATCAAAATCCATCTGAGCTAGGAGTTATGACAGCTGCAACATGCGTTGCTGCAAACTGTCTTGGCAAGGCAGATTGTTCATTAGGGCTCGATTTGATCAATTTGTGCAAATGACAAACAAGTTTATCCATATGCACACCTCAAGGGGAGACCAAGGAGGAAAAAACACTAATCCATAAGCCTCCCAAGTCTTTGGAACTACATATAGGTTTGGCACCCCTAAAAGCTAAAGATGCCTCAAGACTCCAATTTTGTTTTGGAGCATTCAATGGATGCTTAGAGGTGGCATGTATCAGAGTAAAGATGAACACTTCAGTCAAGCCTTATCCTTGAATCAAAGACACATAGGCATGTGCTCTAATCTCAAGTCAATGGCTAGAGGAGACTTGAGATTCCAAAATGATCCAATTGGCCACAGACCTGTACCAGTTGCCATACATTATTCCTTGCAAAACAAACTTGCTCTACTATAAATACAGCTTGTTTGTGATCAGTTTGAGTACACCAAAACACCCAAACTAATGCTTTCCTCAAAATCACCTTCTCACTTCCAATTTTGCCTTCCAAAGCAAGTCACTATCGGGTTTTGAGTTTGAGAGCAATTCCAACCAAACCAGTCACACACACACCTCATAAACATCATATAGAAGTGATCCAAACACTTAAACAACATCTGGAACACCAATTTCACAAAATCACCAGCCAATTGCTCAAGCTTTCAACCAAGTTGCAATTGAGGTGCCATAACCTGTTCCAGTCCATTTCCAATCACTCCAAGCATTCAAACACATTCCATATGGTGTAGGGAAGCTGTTCAGATCATCACAACTCATCTGTAACACCTCCAACTCAAAAATCAAATTGTTCTTGCTGCCACAACCTTCAAGTAAGCCTAAACTTGGTCATTTCATGATTCATGCATATTTCCTCGCACAATAATTTTGCCATATGTTCATAATCATGTATGGAGGATTTCCCCTCAATTAATTGCTTTGTATGAATCGTGTATCAAAATTCCCAGCCTTCATGCAGAATTTAGGGTTCTTGAGGTTTTGTCTTGATTTCTTATTTCATGCTTTAAATAAATGAAATTAAAGATCATAGACATGATCGTGAGGTGAAAACGAGTAGATTGATATGTGGATTGTGTGATTTCATCAAGTATTCAGCGAGATTGAAGGGAAAACGCAAATCTGAAGAAACAGAGGGCGCGGGCAAGAACTTGGTGTTCTTGGCGCCCTTTTTTGAATTTTTAAATATTTGAATTAATGTGATTTTATTTAATTGATTCAAAAATTAATTTCTCTTTGGTTTTTAATGATTTTGAGTTTATTCTTTTTTTAATAATTCACAAAAATGTTAAAATATTTTATTTTTACAATAATTTCCCAAAAATATTATTTATTTCATATATTTGATATTTTTGTAAAGAATTAATTTGTATTTGTTTTTTAACATTTAAAATATTTTTTCCTTCTTGATTTTCCAAACTTAAATGGTTTCCAATCATTTTATGGATAAAAACATGATTTTTCAAACATTAATCCAAGATCACAACTTGTTTTTCACACATGTTTGATAATTTTGATCATTTTAATCAAATTTTTATTTAATTAAAATACATTTTGAAATTAATTTAGAGTTTTGATCTTAATCACCCTAAACAAATCTTTTTCAATCTCTTTGGGCCTCTAATAGAGTGTAAGACCCAACCCCTTTTGAAAACCAAAATAATTTGGGCCTCGGTCATCGTATAAGACTCACTGTGTTTTCAAACCTCGGCGCGATCGCCATTTTTCAAACAAATAATCATTTGGGCCTCTCCTCAAGCTATAAGTCCCATTCCTTTTCTTAAAAAAATCTTTTGGGCCTCTAATAGAATGTAAGACCCAACCCCTTTGTAAATAATACCTTTTGGGCCTCACACATTGTATAAGTCCCTCTGTATATTTTCAAACGTTCGGCGCGATCGTCACCTTTTTAACAAAATCAACTGGGCTTCTCCTTGAGCTATAGGACCCGTCTTTATTCATTTTTAAACTCTTTGGGCCTCTAATAGAGTGTAAGACCCAATCCCCTTTTGACCAAAACTTTTTGGGCCTCAGTCGTTGTATAAGTCCCGATATAAAACAACAGTGCCATCACTGTTAAAATTTGGGCCTCTCCCTGAGCTGTAAGCCCCGATTTCTGTTCAAAATACTTTCTCCTTTGATTTTGAATCCAAATGTATAGTTGCTATCAAAACTTTCTTTAATTTCTTTGTTGAACAACTAACAAAACAGCATGGAAGCTCTACAATGGGTAAGTGTTTATCTGCTTTCTTTTGTATGCTTTTATATACATAACTGTATTGTGGGAAGCTGCGCATGGTTAGTCTTCTTTCATATCCTTTTAAATACTCATCATATATCAACTATATATATACTAGTATAGTTATTTAGAGTTTTCCCCGACAACTAGGTCTAGAACTAGGTAAAGCCCTGTTGGTCACTCTTAAATACAAACAAAACTAGATCCCCCATAGGATTTCCAGATACAGTCTTCCCTTCTCTTGGGGTTAAACAATATGGAACAAAGAGAAAGGCAGTATTCTCAGTGAACCTTTTCTCAGACTGTCACCCCTAGAAATTGTCAAAGAAATTCTACTCCCCAGAGCTGATCTATTCTCCGTGAATAACATATCTTGAGTTTCTTCCAAACCCTCGAACTTTCCTGGAATGATCTCTTCTCTATGAATTGCATTTCTTGAACTTCTCTTGGTTTGGGGACCCACAGGCTTCCTAAAAGCATCCCCGCCTCCTCTTGGGCTTTGTACAAGGACCCTTCGACTTCTTAGAAGTTCTCATGCTTTCTCTTGGGCTTAATACAAGGACCCTAACGACCTCTTAAAGGTATAAGATAGAACTTAGTCATCCTTTGTTAGAGCAGTCTTTCTAGTGTCAAACCTCAGGCCACTTTAGGGTTGATTCTCATCCCTTAAAGCCCTTGCCTCCTCTTGGAGGCATCATAGAAAAGATAAAACTCATCAACACCAGTAGACTTGGACAGTCTAAACCCCCTTTGAGTCTCAAAGACATTCTCAAGTTCCTTTCAAACATAGGAAAAAACACCGATCACTCTGGATAAATCTCCAGCAGAAACCCGGTCTCTCTCATGAGAGTTCCCCACCCTTGGGCCTGCCTATGGATTTAATCCTCAGCAGTAAGATAGCCTCCTCTTAGGCTTTGTATAATGATCGTTCCTTAACACAGTCAGCCTCCTTTTGGGCTTTGTACAATGATCCTCCCCCAGCAGAGCTAACCTTTTCAGACTCTCTTGTTGAGTCAATCACTTTTCAGACTCTCTTGTTGAGTCAATCTTTTTTTTCAGACTCTCTTGTTGAGTCAATCACCTTTCAGCACTCTCTCGTTGAGTATAAAAAACTCTCTTGTTGGGTCAATCTCCTTTTAGCCTCAATCTCGGGCTTCGTACGAGATAGCAAATCACTCTCCTGTTGAGTATAAAAGACTCTCTTATTGAGTCAATCAACTTGCAGACTCTCTTGTTGGGTCAATCACCTTTGCAAGACTCTCTTGTTGAGTTAACTCTTTTAGCCTCCGTCTTGGGCTTTGTACAAAACATATAAAAGCACTCTCTTGTTGAGTCAACTCTTTTAGCCTCCGTCTTGTGCTTTATACAAGACATATAAAAGCACTCTCTTGTTGAGACAAACCCATTTTAGCCTCCGTCTTGGGCTTTGTACAAGACACATATAAACCTCCCCAACGGAGTCAAAAATCCCTTTTAGCCTCAATCTTGGGCTTTGTACAAGACAGAAAGAACATTTTCCCCAGAAAAGTCAAACTGTTAGCCTTCTCTTAGGCTTTATATAATGATATCCCCAAAGAGTCAATCTATTTTTTGCCTCAATCTTGGGCCATGTACAAGACATATACACTCTCTTGTTGAGTCGGTCTCATCTAGCCTCCTCTTAGGCTTTGTATAAAGAAATCCCTAGCTGAGTCAATCAACCTTTTAGCATCAAACTTGTGCTTTGATCAAAGCACACAAACATCAACAGTTCCTCTTTAGAGATGACAAATTCTCTCTCAGCCAAAACCCTTTAGCTTCATATCTTGGGCTTTGAACAAGATACAAATTCCTTTTTAGCTTCAATCTTGGGCTTTGAACAAGACACCAAAACATCTTTTTCCTCCCTTAGAATAGGAGGAACTATGATTGCTCTGATTTCCCTGTTTCTTTTAAACGGGAATACGTAGGCATAAGATTGTGAAATCTTAGCGAGAATACTAATAAAAAACTCTAGGTCCAGTACATTCACACATCAATCAAAACTTAGGTCCAGTACCTTACCAAAAACATCGGGAACACCCAAACATCAACAAAAACCCACACACTCTCTCATATTTCCCAAGAAACTTTCCCAACCCATCAGCAGATAAACACCATCAATTACAAAGCGAGACCTAAAGCTAACATTCTGTGGATAACCACATATAGGATGGGTAATTGACAACTACCCATTGTATAACCTGACCCCGGACCCCCCCAATCTCTTTAAAGCGTTTGTTTGGTTAAACATTCGCGTGCAAGGTTAGTTTTAGATAGCTTCCCTTTCCCTTTCAGCTTCACGGTATAAATAAGAAATCATAAAGTAGCACCCATCCCTCCTCATTGTGGTGAGGAGAAGAACCAGCGATAAGGTGGTCGCGTCACCGACGAATATCGCTCGCTACAAATAGTTCTAATGCAAACAACACTATGAGCTTATTTATCATAATTTAATGGATGTTAATTTTTAGAAGAGTTTAAACTGCCTGAATAATGTAACCTTTTCAAAAGAAAATAAACTTTTAAAAGTATATTGCTAACATTCTTCTTGGATGAACTGTAGTGATACGTAACTAACCAACCAGTACTACATTACAAGAAAATGATCCACCAAAACAAAGTTAACTAATGTTTTTTGTGAAAACAAATAATATTTTCACTCACTTACCACACTAACTCTAAATAAAATTCTATTTGAAACACAATTTTCACCACTTTCTAATTTCTGACAACCACTACTGCTACTGAACCTAATGCATCCATATGATATGATATGATCCTCTTTTCACTATGTTGGAGTGTATAGGATTCTCTAATTTATGTTGAAATGAAAGAGTTACGGTAAAAAAAATAGTTCAACTAGTATATAGTAATTAACTAACATGTATGTATCAAACTCTCACATGACCATATCCTAGTATATAGAAATTTAAATATTTTAAATTGAAAAACAAAAACAAATTATATATTTCACTACAAAATCAGATTTTTATCGATAAACCATTAATTTTTCAATTGCGTGAAAGCATGATTCTCTAGACTAGGGAATTAAATTTGATAAGAGAGAGTCATAAATACACATGACAATTCACAATGCAACATAGTAAGTTGTAAGCCCTTTAACAATTCTCTAGACTAGGGAATTAAAAGTTCAAAACAAGTAGTATATATTACACAAATACAACCAAGTAGAAGAACTTGACTTAACAAAGTTTAATTAGAACATGTAATAATCTTAACCAACCAAATAGTAGTCCCTTGTATAGTTTTACCATTTTTCTTCTCTCTTTGTTCCTGCACATTACCCTTTATTTCTATTCAATTTTTTTTCTTTGTATTCTAGTATTAATAAACGCTCAATTGCAAACCATTATTTATTTTACATTTTTACCTATAGTGGTATCAGTATAATTTTTATTTTACTTTCTCCCATCTACATAAGCGTTTATTTACAGATGCAAGCAACGAAAAAGAAATAGCAGGCCAGAATTCTGTATCACCAAACATTGGAAATGAACGAATTTTAGTACACTTCTACTTTTAATTCTTGGTCCTGATAGTTAAAAATAAGGATTTTCTCTTAGAGGTGCAGAAGGCATCACAGTCAATCCCCAACCCTGCATTTCAAAAATTGATATGAAATTTTATAGTGCATAATTTTAAACTAGAAAATTGTTTATGTGATCAGTTTGAATTGGATCCTTGCTTTCAAATAAGGATGAAGTTTGTCTATGAAAAAAAGTTGAAATACTATTATACCATATGGCAATGAATCTACTGAATTTTTTCTATTGCTACTGAATTTGTTCTGGTACTATGAATCTACAAAATATTATTTCTAAGAATTAGCCACAAATTATTACTAATAGAATGATATGTTTAAATTAACTAGAGATTAGCTAGGAACTAGCTACAGATTATTACTAATAGAATAAAGTGATTAAATTAGCTAGGTATTAGCTAGGAATTAGCTGCAGATTAGCTACCATTTCTGCGTTTAAATATGATATTAATATATAAAAAAATTAAAGTTGAAACATTTGACACGTGGCATACATGTCAGCATTTTTTGTCACATTGACATTGCCACTTGTATGCCACATCATCAAAAAAATTCTACATGACATGCCACATAAGCCTCCGTTAGTGGAAACTAACGGGAGGGACTAAAGTTAGGGACGAAAAACTTTTAGAGGACCATTGTTTGAAGAAAAATTTTGGAGGGACCAAACCTGAAAGTTGAGATATTTGTAGGGACCTTATACATATTTAACCCTATCAAAAAAAATAATCTTAATTATATTACTAGTTTTAAAGGCCTCAATATTCCCTTTACTCAATGCTACCCCACCACACCACACAAAGTCACCATGCGTCATAATATTCACCAAAATTCACCAAAACACTGAACAATCATAATAATTCAATTAAATAAATATTATAATTATTTTGGGGTGTTACAACTCTCCCCCACTTAAAGAATTTTCGCCCTTAAAAATTACTTGGAGGAAACAGAGTCGGATACGACTCTTTCATCTGATCTTCACGCTCCCAAGTCCAACTTTCGCCAGCTGGTCCACCCCATAACACCTTCACCAAAGTTATGTCTTTACCCCGCAGGTACTTCATTTCACGACCATCAATCCGCACAGGTAATGCTTCCACAGTCAGATTATCCCTCACTTGTACATCATCCATCTGAATCACATGTGATGGATCCGTCATGTACTTCCTCAACTGAGACACATGGAACACATCATGCAAATTTGCAAGAGACGATGGTAAAACAATCTGATAGGCTACCTCTCCTATCCTCTGCAAGATTTGATATGGACCAGCAAAACATGGAGTGAGCTTCCTAGACTTCAAAGCTCGACCCACACCAGTCACTGACGTCACCCTCAGAAACACGTGGTCTCCCTCTTGGAATTCAAGTGCTTTTCTCCTCTTATCGTGATAACTCTTCTGACAACTCTGCAAAGTTCTCATCCTTTCTTGGATCATCTTAATCTTCTCAGTCGTCTCCTGCACAATCTCAGGTCCGAGTACAACACTCTTGCCTAACTCATACACACACAAGGGAGTTCTACACCTTCTCCCATACAAAGCTTTATACGACGCCATTCCAATACTACCATGAAAGCTGTTATTGTACGTGAACTCAATCAAAGGTAAATGGTTATCCCAAGATCCTCCGTGATCCAACACACAAGCCCTCAGCAAATCCTCTAAAGATTGGATAGTCCTTTCCGTCTGACCGTTCGTCTGCGGATGATATGCATAACTCATCCTCAACTTTGTACCCAAAGCATCTTGTAAACTCTTCTAGAACCTCGATGTAAATCTAGGGTCTTTATCCGACACAATACTCGAAGGTATCCCATGTAACTTCACAATCTCCTCAATGTACATCTCGGCTAACTTCTGCATAGAATGATTAATCTTCATCGGCAAGAAATGAGTCAATTTAGTTAATCTATCCATAATCACCCAAATCGAATCATTTCCCTTTTGCAGTTCTTGGCAACCCCGACACAAAGTCCATGGAAATGTTATCCCATTTCCACTCTGGGATATTCAACGGTTGCATCATCCCTAAAGGCTTCTGATGCTCAATCTTTGACTTCTGACAAGTCAAACACGCATAAACAAACTCGCCAATATCCTTCTTCATACCTGGCAACCAAAAAAACTTCTGCAGATTTTGGTACATTTTCGTAGCACCGGGATAAATACTCAATCTACTTCGATGTCCCTCGTCAAGAATGATTTTCTTAATTTCTGGAATATCTGAGACACACACACTATCTCTGAACCTCATCACACCATTCTCATTAATCCGAAATTCACCTTCGTTACCTTGGTTGATCAAGGTTAACTGGTCAACCAACTTCAAGTTAGATTGTTGCCCCACTCTGATCTCTTCCAGAATACCACTAGTCAAATTCAACATGCCCAACTTCACACTGTCAAAAGTCTCTTCACATACCAAACTCAAATCTCGGAATTGCTCAAATAACTCCAACTCTTTCACCATAAGCATCGACATATGCAATGACTTCCTACTCAATGCATCTGCCACTACATCTGCTTTACCAGGATGGTAATTCAAATTAAAGTCATAATCCTCCAACAATTCCAACCACCTTCTCTGCCTCATATTCAACTCTTTCTGATCAAACAAGTACTTCAAACTCTTATGATCGCTGAACACTTCAAATTTAGAGCCAAACAGATAATGTCTCCAAATTTTCAACACAAACACAACAGCTGCCAACTCTAAGTCATGGGTAGGGTAATTCACTTCATGAACCCTCAACTGCTTGGAAGCATAAGCAACAACTTGACCATTCTGCATCAACACCCCACCAAGACCCATCTTCGATGCATCACAATACACTACAAAAGATTCATTCGAATTAGGCAAAATCAACACTGGAGCGGTCGTCAACCTCTTCTTCAATTCCATAAAACTCTCTTCACAAACTACATCCCACACAAAAGCTTGACCCTTTCGAGTCGGCTGAGTCAAAGGTAATGCCAACTTATAATAGCCCTTGATAAACTTGCGGTAATATCCCGCAAATCCAAGGAAACTTCGTATCTCTGTAGCAGACTTCTGAGTCTCCCACTGTAACATAGCATCAATCTTAGAAGGTTCCACAGCAATCCCATCACTTGAAATCACATGGCCGAGAAAACGCACTTCCTTCAACAAAAACTCACACTTAGATAGTTTTGCATACAACTTCTTCTCCTTCAATACTTGCAACACAGTTCTCAAATGCTCAACATGTTCTTCTTCAAATTTAGAGTATATCAGAATATCATCAATGAAAACCACAACAAACTTATCCAAATACCCATGAAAAATTCGATTCATATATTCCATGAACACACCAGGTGCATTGGACACTTCAAACGGCATCACAGTGTATTCATAGTGACTATACCTCGTCCTGAAAGCTGTCTTCGGAATATCACCAGGCTTAACACGAATCTGATGGTAACCCGACCTCAAGTCAATCTTGCTAAACACACAGGCGCCTACTAACTAATCCATCAAATCGTCGATTCTCGGAAGTAGATATTTATTCTTGATAGTCACTTTATTCATCTGCCAATAATCATCACACAACCTCCTACTTCCGTCCTTCTTCTTCACTAACAGCACAGGAGCACCCCACGGAGAAATACTCGGTCTGACAAACCTCTTCTCAAGCAATTCTTCCAATTGTTTCTTCAATTAACTTAACTCCGAAGAGGGCATCTGGTAAGGAGCCATTGACACTGGACTCGTACCTGGTATCAGGTCCACTGCAAACTCCACTTCACGTTCTGGAGGCAAATCACTTATGTCGTCTGGAAACACATTTGGAAATTCACCGACAACAGGTAATTTGTAACGCCCCGTTTTGTCCGATTTATTTAATCGAGTCGATTAAATTATTTTTGTTTTTATATTATTTTATTCTTGACTTTTATTTGACAATATATTATTTTTCATCGTTATTATGTTTTATCGCGTTTTGAGAGCGTTCGCGAGATATTTGAGCTGAGGGGTAAAATGGTCTTTTAGGGGTTTTTTATATTTGTTATTACAAGAGAGAAAGAAAAGAGAGTTTAAGGAGAAAATAGAAAGAAGGAAAAAGAGAAGAGAGAAAGGAAGAGAAGGGAAAAGGAGAGGAAAACTTGGGATAGAAGGAATTGTCCGCTCAAGCACGATTAATCGGGTAAGGGTGAGAAGTTTCGATTATATCTTGCGTGTGTATGTATATGTGTTATTTGTTGTAATTGTTTTGGTTGTTTCACAACTTTTTCTCATTGATAATGTAAGGACCATATAATAATACATGCATCAAATCATATATTATACATGAGTTTCACTTTTGGTACTGAAACATAATAAGTTCCTAGTTAACACATTATATATATAAATGCCTCTAATACACAAGAACTAAAAGTCTAAGGCATTACATATACAAGATGTTCCAAAATGATAAAAACTAAGAACTAGACCAATATAATGATCTCAAAACATAACGCCATAGCGGAAGCCATGCCATCACAAAACCACGATCCGTAAGGAAAGTCAAATAACCTTGTCCTTACCCTTCGCCGAACCTGCAGAACCTGTGATGTAAACAACAACAGTGGGGTGAGATACATCAAATCTCAGTGAGTTCCCTATCTTAAAGTCCTCTCGGCTTTACAAGGTTCTAACAAAGTCCTAACTCATGTCCAAGGGGAAAGGGGAAAGACCATGAGTACACACACACAAGTAACCGCCACGGTGAGCCTGTAAACTCACACTAGTACCGAAGTACCTCTTGAGCCTGTAAACTCAAGGATTCACAAAGTACCGAAGTACGTTCTGAGTCCGTACACTCAAGAACTCACATATCAATAACCAATACCAAGGTATCCCCTTTTCCCGTACCCTTCTACGTCTAGAAGGCGATCCGAGTCATGGATCCTTGTAGCTACTTGGCATACGATTGGATTCGGGATCACCGGTCCGTACACCGTGATCCGTCACTTCTCACGGCCCGTACACCGTCACAAGTCTCTTTACCCGTAGGCTCCAACCGTACTTAACACGGGACTCAAACCTGCCAAGTAGTTGTGTATAACGTTCAGAGGAGGTGCTCGAGTCTCATGAACTACACCGCACAACTGTGGTTATTGATAAACAGAAATGCACACGCCTCGGCCTTCATGCACGAGCGTTGCCACGCGTGGAACAATTACACTTCCGACACAGTTTTGGTAATAATCCTCACCCTGCCTAGTCCATATTTTAACATGCATATATTGTCAATAATAATTACACACAATTAACAGGTAAAAGTCGATAAAACGACACAATTTCAGAAATCCCGACTTAATTAAATCGGCCGACGATCTTAAAACCATTTTAATAAGAAAGTACATTTTATTATCTTTCCAACGATATCAAAATTGTTCCAATCCGAGTTACGTACAAAAAGTTACGGTATTGCAAACAATCGATCGGAAAATAAATCACAACAGCAGGATTCTGTAACTCTCCTGGCCGTACGCGTATTGGCATTCCCCGTACGCGTATGCCCAAAAGCTCGCCCAGCCATACGTGTATTGCCCCAAGCGATACGCGTATTGCTCAAAATGCCCGGCCATCCATACGCGTATTGCCCTTGCCGTACGCGTATTGACAAGCTCCATACGCGTATTGACATGCTCCATACGCGTATGGGCAGAGAAAAAATGCAGAAGTTCCTGCAGAATTTTCTGCTACGGGTTGATCCAAAATCAACCCCAAATCCCATTTTTCATCAATCAAAATGCATCAAAACATGTTATAACATCACAACCAGTATAACATATAATCAAACATTGCATTTAGCAGTTAGATTCACGAATTTTGTGCAAAAAGATTCAATTTTCACAATTTCAACCTAACTCTAAACTCAACAAAACTCTACTCTAAAGAGTCTAACTAGAACCCACCTGGATTACTAGACGAGGAGGTTGATACTGAGACGATTAAACGAAGAACAGATGAATTGATGATGATTCTTGAGCTTTTGGAAAATTTCTCTTCTTCCTCTTTCTTTTCCTTTCCTTCCTTCCCTTTTTCCTTTTCTTTCTTCCTATCTTTCTCTTTTAGCTTTTGTTTGGTTTTCAAGGAAAATGAAAAGAAAATAGATAGTATAGAAACTATCATTTTTAGTAACACTACTAAATGTTCAAAATTAGTTCAAATACATCAAATTATAAAAACTCAACGTTAAATACTATTAATTTAATCGACTCTGAGTTCGTCAGTTTACTCCAATTATTTTATCAAATAATTACTCAGAGTATTCCGGAACCCAGTTGATCATAATAATATTAACTCGAGCGTTTATAAATTTACGGGGTATTACATCCTCCCCCCCTTAAATAGAAATTCGTCCTCGAATTTAGAATATTACCTGAACAGATGTGGATAAGAATCTCGCATTTCCGATTCTAGCTCCCAAGTAGCATCGCCCGGATGCGTCATATCCCATTGCACCTTAACAAGTGGAATATCTTTGTTCCTTAACACTTTTGTTTCCCTTCCCACAATACAACTCGGTTGTGGTTCAAAAGTCAAATCCGCTTCAATTTCCACTGATTCGGGTAGAATTGGCCGAAGAGGATCAGGAATAAACTTACGGAGCTGAGATACGTGAAAAACGTCATGCATCTCGGATAGAGAGGGTGGTAAGGCTAATCTATAAGCAACTTCACCAATCCTTTCTAAAATCTGATACGGTCCCACGTATCTCGGACTTAACTTACGTGACTTAAACGGTCCTTTCAATCTCAATCTCGGAGTAACTTTCAGAAATACATGGTCACCCTCCTCAAATTCCAAAGGTCTCCTACGATTGTCCGCATAACTCTTTTGACGATCTTGTGCTTGTTTAACCTTCTCGCGGATCATTCGAATCTTTTCCGTAGTCTCTTGAATAATCTCGGGTCCCAAAATTCTATCTTCGCCAATTTCAGCCCAACACAAAGGTGTTCTACACTTCCTCCCATACAATGCTTCATACGGAGCCATACCGATGCTCGCATGATAACTATTGTTATAGGAAAACTCAATTAACGGCAAAAGTTCTTTCCAATTCCCTCTACTCTCTAACACATAAGCTCTTAACATATCCTCCATCGTTTGTATTGTTCGTTCAGTCTGACCATCCGTTTGAGGATGATTCGACGTGCTCAAACACAAATTCGTACCCATCACTTGTTGGAACACTTTCCAAAATCTCGAAGTAAACTTCGGATCTCTATCGGACACAATACTAGAAGGAATACCATGCAATCTCACAATCTCAGCAATAAACAACCTTGCAAGATGACTTGCCTTATGAGTAGTCTTTACGGCTAAGAAGTGTGCAGATTTCGTTAGTCGATCTACAATCACCCAAATAGAATCATACCCACCTTGGGTACGGGGTAAACCCACTGCAAAATCCATAGAAATACTATCCCACTTCCAAACTGGAATATCCAAAGGTTGTAACAAACCGCCCGGTCTTTGGTGTTCAATCTTCACCTGTTGGCACACCGCACATTCTGACACATATCCCGCTATATCCTTTTTCATCCCAGGCCACCAATAATCCTTCCTTAAATCCTGATACATCTTTGAAGAACCAGGATGTATCGTAAAAGTACCTTTATGAGCTTCGTCTAAGATCTTCCTTTTCAATGCCTCATCCCTCGGAACACAAATCCTTTGATTAAACAGAACAATCCCATCTGTCGCTCGTATAAAACCTGGCTGAAGTAACAACTCTTGTAACTCTTCCTCTAACAATTGTGCCTGTTGAATCTCAACTCTCAAAGTAGAATTGACATTCAAATTTCCCATAATCACACCATTCGGAGTCCACACAAACTGGAGGTTAAGATCTCTAAACTTTTCCAACAATAAATACTCTAAAATCATCAATTCCGCACTATGAACCATTTTCGACTTAAAGCATCCGCTACTTTATTCGCTTTTCCTGGATGATACTTCAATTCTAAGTCATAATCCTTTAAGTACTCCATCCACCTTCTTTGTCGCATATTCAACTCCTTTTGATCAAACAAATACTTCAAACTTTTGTGGTCACTGAACATTTCAAAACGTACACCATATAAATAATGACGCCACACCTTCAGTTCAAAAACCACTGCAGCTAGTTCCAAATCATGAGTTGGATAATTCTTCTCATGAACTTTTAACTGTCGAGAAGCATAAGCTACCACTTGACCACCTTGCATCAGAACACCCCCTAATCCCCTCCTAGAAGCATCACAGAATACTTCATAAGAGTTGTTAGGATCAGGAATAATTAATACCGGAGCACTCGTCAAACTCTCCTTCAAATGCATAAAACTTTGTTCGCAACCTGAATCCCATTCAAACGTAACATCCTTCCGAGTAAGTTTCGTCATTGGTAAGGCCAATTGAGAAAAGCCCTTGATAAACCTTCTATAGTAATCGGCCAATCCCAAGAAACTTCTGACTTCTGAAACATTTCTCGGTCTCTCCCAATTAATTACTGCTTCTACTTTCGATGGATCCACTGCCACACCACCTCGAGATATCACATGTCCAAGAAAATTAACTTCCGACATCCAAAACTCACACTTGCTCAACTTAGCAAACAATTGCTTCTCTTGCAAGACCGATAAGACAATCCTCAGATGTTCTCCGTGCTCTTGTGGAGTACGAGAATAAATAAGAATGTCGTCAATAAAGATTACCACAAATTGGTCCAAGTAAGCCTGAAATATTCGATTCATGTAATCCATGAAAACAGCTGGAGCATTAGTCACACCGAAAGGCATCACTAAGAATTCGTAATGACCGTAACGTGTCCTAAATGCAGTCTTTGGCACATCGGAACTCTTCACTCGAATCTGATGATAACCCGACCGTAAATCGATCTTCGAGAACACACAGGCTCCTTTCAATTGATCTAATAAGTCGTCTATCCTTGGTAAGGGATACTTATTCTTAATGGTAACTTTATTCAACTTACGATAATCAATGCACAAACGCATTCCCCCATCTTTCTTCTTTACCAGTAACACTGGAGCTCCCCACGGTGAAACACTAGGCCTAACGAAATGCTTGGACATCAAGTCCTCCAATTGGTCCTTTAATTCTCTTAATTCAAGCGGTGCCATCCGATACGGAGAAACAGATATAGGAGCCGTTCCCGGTATCAGGTCAATAGAGAACTCAACTTCTCTCTCCGGAGGAAGAGAAGAAACATCCTCAGGAAACACTTCAGGAAATTCACACACTATTGGAATACTCAGAACTTGCTGTTCACTACTTCCTTCCTTAGTAAGAACCAATAAAACAGATTTCTCTTTCTCAAACAAGAAATTTACCATTCCCACCGTACCTTCTAAAATCGTTGATAATACATCTTTCGGAGTAGCCTCAGCAGATGGAATAATAATTAGCTTCTCCTCACAACCGATAAAAACCGAATTAGCTGAAAGCCAGTCCATTCCCAGAACAACATCCACTTTCTTGAGCGGCAGACAAATAAGATCAATCTGGAAGACTCTTTCGTTCACCGACAACACACAATTTTCACACATCAGTGGTGTTTCAACCATTTCATCCATGGCAGTAGTAACCACCATAGGAGGAAATAAAGGAATAGTTTGCAACCCAAGTCGCTTCACACATCTCAAAGACACGAAAGAATGTGTAGCCCCACAGTCAAATAAAACAAAACAAGGTTGACCATTAACAAAACACGTACCCGCAATCAAGGAATTATCACCCTTTGCTTTCCTTCCATCCAGAGTATATACTCGACCCGTAGTCTTCCCTTGTGTCTGATTCCTACTCTAAGGACAATCTCTCGCTACATGACCCATCTTGTTACACTGATAACACCGTATCCCATCCGAATAGCACCTACCAAAATGACTCCTCCCACAAGTGCGACATACTGGAGGTACACTAGTTCTAGAGCCCTGTACTTGCTTCCCTTTGGAAGACTGTTGCCTGTGCCTAAACTGTTGATTCGACCTTCCACGGTCACCTTGAGTTACCCTGTTCGAATCCACCTCCATTTGTATCTTTTTCAAGCTATTTTCCGCCACATAACATTGTCTTAACATTTCAGCATAAGTAGCAAATTCCCGTTGAGACACGCTGTGTGAAATCTCAGCCCTTAACCCAAACAGAAACTGGTCTATCTTCCACCTCTCGTCAGGAGCATACATGGCCTGTCTAGAATAGTCAGCCATGATCTCAAATTGTTCCGCATAAGAAGCCACTGATAAATTTCCCTGTCTCAACTGTTGGAACTCAAACTCCTTTTGAGACCTTAAAGAACTCGGAAAATATTTCTCCATAAAGGTTACCTTAAACTGTTCCCACACTTTCGGCACTTCCTGAGTTGTCATCAAGGCTGAAGCGCTCTCCCACCACCTCATGGCAGGACCCTTCAACCAGTGAGAAGCAAAGACCACCTTATTCTCCTCACTGCAATGAACTATCAGAAAAATCCGTTCCATTCCTGTTATCCATTCGTGTGCCTTCACCGGATCTAGCCCTCCTTGAAACTCCAGAGGATTCATACGAACAAATTCCCTGTAGGTTCCTCCCGTAACTTCCGGAACAACCACTGGAGGATGCAGACCATCAGCCATTTGTTGCATCATTCCTTGCATGAACTGATTCTGCTGTTGCTGCATCTGCTGCATAAATTGGTACAACGGGGCATTCCCTTCATCACCTTGTGGAACTGTCCTAGCTGGAGTAGTTCTTGGTCTTCCACGGTTGTTTCTGCGTCTATCAGCCATGTTCCTGAATTCCATATCAATAGGATTAAGTTGATCAGACTCAATACCATAAATATAACAGACAAGACCCATGGCGACACGCCGCATATGAAACGGAAAGAAACACTTATTCTATTTCATGGCTAGGTCGAGGATACGACCTGCTCTGATACCAACTGTAAGGACCATATAATAATACATGCATCAAATCATATATTATACATGAGTTTCACTTTTGGTACTGAAACATAATAAGTTCCTAGTTAACACATTATATATATAAATGCCTCTAATACACAAGAACTAAAAGTCTAAGGCATTACATATACAAGATGTTCCAAAATGATAAAAACTAAGAACTAGACCAATATAATGATCTCAAAACATAACGCCATAGCGGAAGCCATGCCATCACAAAACCACGATCCGTAAGGAAAGTCAAATAACCTTGTCCTTACCCTTCGCCGAACCTGCAGAACCTGTGATGTAAACAACAACAGTGGGGTGAGATACATCAAATCTCAGTGAGTTCCCTATCTTAAAGTCCTCTCGGCTTTACAAGGTTCTAACAAAGTCCTAACTCATGTCCAAGGGGAAAGGGGAAAGACCATGAGTACACACACACAAGTAACCGCCACGGTGAGCCTGTAAACTCACACTAGTACCGAAGTACCTCTTGAGCCTGTAAACTCAAGGATTCACAAAGTACCGAAGTACGTTCTGAGTCCGTACACTCAAGAACTCACATATCAATAACCAATACCAAGGTATCCCCTTTTCCCGTACCCTTCTACGTCTAGAAGGCGATCCGAGTCATGGATCCTTGTAGCTACTTGGCATACGATTGGATTCGGGATCACCGGTCCGTACACCGTGATCCGTCACTTCTCACGGCCCGTACACCGTCACAAGTCTCTTTACCCGTAGGCTCCAACCGTACTTAACACGGGACTCAAACCTGCCAAGTAGTTGTGTATAACGTTCAGAGGAGGTGCTCGAGTCTCATGAACTACACCGCACAACTGTGGTTATTGATAAACAGAAATGCACACGCCTCGGCCTTCATGCACGAGCATTGCCACGCGTGGAACAATTACACTTCCGACACAGTTTTGGTAATAATCCTCACCCTGCCTAGTCCATATTTTAACATGCATATATTGTCAATAATAATTACACACAATTAACAGGTAAAAGTCGATAAAACGACACAATTTCAGAAATCCCGACTTAATTAAATCGGCCGACGATCTTAAAACCATTTTAATAAGAAAGTACATTTTATTATCTTTCCAACGATATCAAAATTGTTCCAATCCGAGTTACGTACAAAAAGTTACGGTATTGCAAACAATCGATCGGAAAATAAATCACAACAGCAGGATTCTGTAACTCTCCTGGCCGTACGCGTATTGGCATTCCCCGTACGCGTATGCCCAAAAGCTCGCCCAGCCATACGCGTATTGCCCCAAACGATACGCGTATTGCTCAAAATGCCCGGCCATCCATACGCGTATTGCCCTTGCCGTACGCGTATTGACAAGCTCCATACGCGTATTGACATGCTCCATACGCGTATGGGCAGAGAAAAAATGCAGAAGTTCCTGCAGAATTTTCTGCTACGGGTTGATCCAAAATCAACCCCAAATCCCATTTTTCATCAATCAAAATGCATCAAAACATGTTATAACATCACAACCAGTATAACATATAATCAAACATTGCATTTAGCAGTTAGATTCACGAATTTTGTGCAAAAAGATTCAATTTTCACAATTTCAACCTAACTCTAAACTCAACAAAACTCTACTCTAAAGAGTCTAACTAGAACCCACCTGGATTACTAGACGAGGAGGTTGATACTGAGACGATTAAACGAAGAACAGATGAATTGATGATGATTCTTGAGCTTTTGGAAAATTTCTCTTCTTCCTCTTTCTTTTCCTTTCCTTCCTTCCCTTTTTCCTTTTCTTTCTTCCTATCTTTCTCTTTTAGCTTTTGTTTGGTTTTCAAGGAAAATGAAAAGAAAATAGATAGTATAGAAACTATCATTTTTAGTAACACTACTAAATGTTCAAAATTAGCTCAAATACATCAAATTATAAAAACTCAACGTTAAATACTATTAATTTAATCGACTCTGAGTTCGTCAGTTTACTCCAATTATTTTATCAAATAATTACTCAGAGTATTCCGGAACCCAGTTGATCATAATAATATTAACTCGAGCGTTTATAAATTTACGGGGTATTACAGATAAATTGATGAATAATTGATAGAAATCGATGTTTTCGTGGTTGAACCTCGATATAAACTGCGCAGAATACTTGTTGATTAAGTTGGAACACGTTTTGGTTGATATATTGTGATTTGGGAGTGTTTAGATGAGAATTGGAGAGGAAATTGGATGAATTTCGCAGGAAAAATTCTGCAGGAAAAATTCTGGGTTTTGCTGCCCATACGCGTAACAGGCAAGGCAATACGCGTATTGGTTAGGGCAATACGTGTATGGCAAGGGGGAAATGTGGGCATTACGCGTATGGAACCCATTTTGCACGGCCCTCTGCTGAAATGCGTAATGGTACGCGTACTTGGCAAGGCATTACGCGTATCTAGGAAGGCAATACGCGTACGGGGTTTTAGTGGAATTCTTGGGTAGAAATTAGTCTCTGCCCATACGCGTAGAACTTTAGGCAATACACGTATGGATGGGAGAGCGAGCTGGGCAATACGCGTATGGCTCAGGGCAATACGCGTATGACCAGAGAGGGTCCAGAATTTTCCCAATTTTGCGTCTGATGCCGTAACTTTTGATCCGTAACTTGGATCGAGGCGTTCTTGGTACCGTTAGAAAGCTTGTGAAATGTTCTTTCTTATTAAAATGGTTTTGAGATTGGTGGTCGATTTAATTATGTCGGGAATTTGGGAATGTGTCGTTTTTCCGACTTTTACCGTCTTAACTGTGTGTATTTGATGTGTTATCATGCAATATGCTTTTGATATATATCGTATGACTTGTGTGTTATTGTATGATGTGAATGCATGTGATGAAATGTTGTGATGATGGTTTGTAGCCTAAGGGCAAGTAAATGCATTGTGTTGTGTTCAATTGTATATGCATGATTATGGGTGTGTATATGTGTATGCATTTGATTGTCATGAGTCATTGTATGCCAAGCATCATGATATGCATTCTTGTGATGTCTTGTGCCTTAGTAGGTGTGAGCAATGAAACAATTCCAGAGGGAATCTGCTATAACGATCGTGAGCCTTATACCGAGAGGACCTAAAGCGACGTTATAGACGATCGTGAGCCTTATACAAAGAGGACCTAAAGCGATCGGATCGTGAGCCTTATACAAAGAGGGCCTAAAGCGATCCATAAACGTCGTGAGCCTTATACCAAGAGGACCTAAAGCGACGGGGAACATCATTTTCCCGACGGGGAGTTACACTAAGTAACAAGAGATGATTGCATTTGCATAAATCATGAATGGATTTATTATGTATGGAAAATCATGAATGGATTGATTATGTGTGGAAAATCATGAATGGATTGATTATGTGTGGAAAATCATGAATTGATTGAGTATGTGTTGAGATTTATGTTTGAATTGGTGAATTGATGTGCATATGTGATAAATGCATTGGTTGTGGATAATATGTTTTATGCATAGACATATGCCATGTGATGTGGTAGGGTGTTTCCATATGTTATGACTTTGGTGTGCCTTATGTGTGAATATGTGATTATGTTGGTGTAATTGATATATGCTATGATGTTGGATTATCAGAAATATGTTATGTATCTGTGGCACACTATATGTATTAGTATGTGATGCTTGTGGTGAGAATAATTATGCATGTGAATTTGTATGTGTTTGCATATTATTATGCAATCTTGATTTAGTTGTTATTTCTCACCCTTCTACTGTGGGTTGTTGCTCTATGAGGCAATTGCAGATCTGTGTCTTGGAGGCTTTTGTGAAGATTAGTTCTCCATCCTTTTGTCGGTCTGTCTGCTCTGATACGTAACACGGGAGTCGGGGAGCACTATTGTTATATATGTATACATTTGTTGGATATATTTTGTACTAACTTTGTATGAATATCTTGATGTTACAAAACAATTTATTTTTTAAAACAAGGCAGTTATGGATCTTTCCGCTTTATTCCATAATTGAACTTTCCTTTTGTATGGAAAAAGTTTCCCTTTGAGGTTATTCCATTTTGTGTTATGTATCAAAATTTATGAGCAGGGATTGTGTTTTCTTTCTATTGATGTGGCATCCGTGTTTCTGTCGGAAAAATAAATTTTTAATTACTCTGATTTAATTATGTATTATTGATTCGCGATGGGAATTGGGGTGTTACAATAGTGGTATCAGAGCAGGTTCGTCCGTCCGGCTAAGTTGTTGAGTCCGTTGGTGTGACAGTTGAATACTGTCGATGTTGTTTGTTCCTTAGTATGTGATATGTGTGTGAAACACTGTCAGTACTTTCTGGTTTTCTAATCCTTTGTCTGCAGGATTTAGAATGAGATAAGTGGGGGAGAAGTTGGTGCTTCTCCAAGTTGCTTCAGGTGTGGAGTGTTGGTTCAGTGTGTTGTAGATTGCAAGATTGTAAGTGTTGTTTAGACAGCGTTGTTCCCGGTTCCGGGGGGGAATGCGGAGGTAAGGTTTATGTCAACTAAGGATTTGTGCCTTAGGTAGTTTTGTGCACAAGATGCAAGAAATGCTATTATAGTTTGGTAAGGACGGTTTATGCCCCATCATGATTGTTGGCTGTCTATTGACAAATTGAGGAACTGATCACCCTTAATCTCTTGTTGATAATAGACGAGAATTATGTTGGATGAAATAGACGTGTCTTTCCGGCTTTGATAGTGTGTGCAATGAATTATTTGGAATTTAAGGAAATGATTACGGATTGTTTTGATGAGTCGATGAAGATTCTAATATCGGAAGGTGAGACGGATCAGAGGTTTTGGTATGTTGGTTCAGTTGGGAAGTCGTTGAGAGAGAACGATTGGGTATTATTAATGGTTGTTTCTCAGAGAGCAGAGACTGAACTCAAAATTGGACGAAGGTGAGGATTTGAGGTTTATATCTGTTAAATGAGTAGTAAACTCTCAGGGGATGAGACTAAGATGTTTGTTATGTTTGTGATAATAGTGTTCTGGAATTGGCAGAAAGGCCACAGTGATGGGCTACCAGTTGTGCGTGATTCCAGATGTGTTTCCGAATGGAATATTTGGAGGTATTATCTTTGTAGTTCGAGGTTCGAAGTGTTTAGTAATCACAAGGCTATTGAGTACTTGTTTGGTCTGAAGGGATAGAGTGTGAGGTTGGGTATATTAAAAGTGAACAGTGATTTTTGGCGAATGCGAGAAAGAGTTAGACTTTGGACGTGAAATTGGTAGTTTTGATGGTTACGAGTAATCAAAGTGTGTAGCATTGTTGTAATATTGTTGTGTGACAAGGATGTTTGGTATTCTGGTTTTGACGAGGTTGTTGAAACGATGTTGGGTTGTGGAACTTTATGTTCTTGTTTATGTTGTTGCCTCGTTTCCATCGTGATGGTTCGAGTGCGAGTAGCTAATTCCTGTGTGTGTTCGTAACTTGGGTATTCTTTGAGTCGTGCGTTAGTCGCTAAGTGCATTGTATGGGCTTTGCACCTTGTTGTGGTAGTGTCGTCGTTGTCGTGTCGTTGTTGTAGCTGCTGTTGGCAAGGTGGTTTGTCAGTTTGTGTTATTCGTGGTGTGCCTTTTGTTGGCATGATAGTTTGTTGGTCGGATGCAAGAGTCGTATCCGGAGTTGTTCGTATCGGTTATATTTTCGAGGACGAAAATGTCTAAGTGGGGGAGAAATGAACGCCCCGTTTTGTTCGATTTATTTAATCGAGTCGATTTAATTATTTTAGTTTTTATATTATTTTATTCTTGACTTTTATTTGACAATATATTATTTTTCATCGTTATTATGTTTTATCGCATTTTGAGAGCGTTCGCGAGATATTTGAGCTGAGAGGTAAAATGGTCTTTTAGGGGTTTTTGATATTTAATTTGTTATTACAAGAGAGAAAGAAAAGAGAGTTTAGGGAGAAAATAGAAAGAAGGAAAAAGAGAAGAGAGAAAGGAAGAGAAGGGAAAAAGAGAGGAAAAATTGGGATAGAAGGAATTGTCCGTTCAAGCACGATTAATCGGGTAAGGGTGAGAAGTTTCGTTTATATCTTGCTTGTGTATGTATATGTGTTATTTGTTGTAATTGTTTTAGTTGTTTCACAACTTTTTTTCATTGATAAATTGATGAATAATTGATAGAAATCAATGTTTTCGCGGTTGAACCTCGATATAAACTGCGTAGAATACTTGTTGATTAGGTTGGAACACGTTTTGGTTGATATATTGTGATTTGGGAGTGTTTAGATGAGAATTGGAGAGGAAATTGGATGAATTTCGCAGCAGAAATTCTGCAGGAAAAATTCTGGGTTTCGCTGCCCATACGCGTAACAGGAAAGGCAATACGCGTATTGGTTAGGGAAATACGCGTATGGAAAGCGGGAAATGTGGGCATTACGCGTATGGAACCCATTTTGCACGGCCCTCTGCTGAAATGCGTAATGGTACGCGTACTTGGCAAGGCATTACGCGTATCTAGGAAGGCAATACACGTACGGGGTTTTAGTGGAATTCTTAGGTAGAAATTAGTCTCTGCCCATACGCGTAGCACTTTGGGAAATACGCGTATAGATGGGCGAGCGCGTTGGGCAATTACGCGTATGGCTCAGGGCAATACGCGTATGACCAGAGAGGGTGCAGAATTTTCCCAATTTTGCGTCCGATGCCGTAACTTTTGATCCGTAACTCAGATCGAGGCGTTCTTGGTACCATTAGAAAGCTTATGAAATGTTATTTCTTATTAAAATGGTTTTGAGATTGGTGGCCGATTTAATTATGTCGAGAATTTGGGAATGTGTCGTTTTGCCGACTTTTACCGTCTTAACTGTGTGTATTTGATGTGTTATCATGCAATATGTTTTTGATATATATCGTATGACTTGTGTGATGTTGTATGATGTGAATGCATGTGATGAAATGTTGTGATGATGGTTTGTGGCCTAAGGGCAAGTAAATGCATTGTGTTGTGTTCGATTGTATATGCATGATTATGGGTGTGTATATGTGTATGCATTTGATTGTCATGAGTCATTGTATGCCAAGCATCATGATATGCATTCTTGTGATGTCGTGTGCCCTTGTGGGTGTGAGCGACGAAATGATTCCAGAGGGAATCTGCTATAACAATCGTGAGCCTTATACCGAGAGGACCTAAAACGACGTTATAGACGATCGTGAGCCATATACAAATATGACCTAAAGCGAATGGATCGTGAGCCTTATACAAAGAGGACCTAAAGCGATCCATAAACGTCGTGAGCCTTATACCAAGAGGACCTAAAGCGACGGGGAACATCGTTTTCCCGATGGGGAGTTACACTAAGTAACAATCGATGATTCCAATAGTTCCTGAGTGAACTAATGATGAGAATGATGGATGGATGGTACCGCATTGCATTTGCATAGAGTCGTTGTGTCGGTCTCTTTGCATTTGCATAAATCATGAATGGATTGATTATGTGTGGAAAATCATGAATTGATTGAGTATGTGTTGAGATTTATGTTTGAATTGGTGAATTGATGTGCATATGTGATAAATGCATTGGTTGTGGATAATATGTTTTATGCATAGACATATGCTATGTGATGTGGTGGGTTGTTTCCATATGTTATGACTTTGGTGTGCCTTATGTGTGAATATGTGATTATGTTGGTGTAATTGATATATGCTATGATGTTGGATTATTAGAAATATGTTATGTATCTGTGGCACGCTATATGTATTAGTATGTGATGCTTGTGGTGAGAATAATTATGCATGTGAATTTGTATGTGTTTGCATATTATTATGCAATCTTGATTCAGTTGTTATTTCTCACCCTTCTGTTGTGGGTTGTTGCTCTATGAGGCAATTGCAGATCTGTGTCTTGGAGGATTTTGTGAAGATTAGTTCTCCATCCTTTTGTCGGTCTGTCTGCTCTGATACGTAACACAGGAGTCGTGGAGCGCTATTGTTATATATGTATACATTTGTTGGATATATTTTGTATTAACTTTGTATGAATATTTTGATGTTACAAAACGATTTATTTTGTAAAACAAGGCAGTTATGGATCTTTCCGCTTTATTCCATGATTGGACTTTCCTTTTGTATGGAAAAAGTTTCCCTTTGAGGTTATTCCATTTTGTGTTATGTATCAAAATTTATGCGCAGGGATTGTGTTTTCTTTCTATTAATGTGGCATCCTTGTTTCTGTCGGAAAAATAAATTTTTACTTACTCTGATTTAATTATGTATTATTTATTCGCGATGGGAATTGGGGTGTTACATAATTCAACACTCGCAGCTTCACGATCAACCTGCAACGATGCAAACATTGCAAACACCAAGGCTCCATCTTCCAGAAGTTCGTCTACTCGCTTAGCAGACAAGAACATCAACCCTCCATTATCACCAAACTCAGAAAACTCTACGATCTTATTATAACAATTAATATGAACATGGTTGAACTCCAACCAGTTCATTCCAAGGATTACATCGATTTGGTGCAAGGGTATACACACCAAATCCATCACAAAACTCTTCCCAAAAATCGTCAAAGGACATCTCAAACACACAAAAGTAGTAGTAACAGAACCATTAGCTGGAGTTTCTATTACCATATTACCATTCATATCACACAATTTCAAACCCAATCTAGTAGCACAATCAAACAAAATAAATGAATGAGTAGCACATGTATCAATTCTAGTGACCAACTCAACGTTATTAATAAAACAAGTACCTCGAATCAAGTTGTCCTTCTCTGGAACTTCTGCACCACTTAAAGCAAACACTTTGCCATTGGTCTGAGCAGCAGTAGCAGTCTTCTTCGGTTTATGACACTAGGTACTAATGTGACCCTTCTCACCACAATCGAAACAGGTTGGACCGTCATCCTTGCAATCAGTAGCTATATGACCCTTCTTGCCACATCTGTAACATCTCAACACATTACTGGTGCAAACCTCAGCACGGTGGCCTTGCTCGCCACATCTGTAACACGTCCCAGAAGCGGGAGCTGCTCCCCCACTTGTCTTCTTCACATCAGAAGCCTTCTGCTTCCCTTTATCAGCCAAAGTCGTATAAGGCTTCCCTCTATACTGCCCTTTCTCTTTCTTCTCACTAAGATGCTGTAGTGAGCAGATCGAGCTCGGCTATCCTCATCATATAACCTACTCTTATCAACCAGCTCAACATACTTGCAAATTTATTGGTACCCAATACCCTGCTTGATTTCTGAACTCAGCCTATTTTCAAACTTGAGACACTTGGACACCTCGACATCAGCACGGTTGTAGTGAGGACAGAACTTCACCAGCACCTCAAACTTTGCAGCATACTCTGCCACAGTCATGTTGCCTTGTTTCAGCTCAAGGAATTCCACCTCCCTCTTGCTACGAGCATCCTCTGGAAAATAGTTTCCCAAAAGTTCCTGCTTGAACGCAGCCCAGGTTATCACAGTACCAATGTCATCCAGTCTCTGACGGGTGTTATCCCACCAATCCTCAGCCTCTTCTGACAACATGTGAGTTCCAAACTGCACTTGTTGAGCGTCAGTACACCCCATCACCCAGAATATCTTCTCAATCACCTTCAGCCACTTCTGTGCACTCTCTGGATCATGAGTACCCACAAAAGTCGGCGGATTGTTCCTCTGAAACTTCCCCAAAGCACGAAACTCGTCCGGATCTCCACCTTTCTAATTGTTCTGAGCCATTGCTTGAGCAAGTGACTTCAATGCATCAGCGATAACATGATCATTTCTTCCAGCCATCCTGTCTACCACCAACAAGGTTAGAAGAAACAAAACATTGACAGTGTACACACACTCGTCGACTGACAGGGGACTGACATCACGTAAAACCTGGTCGGACAGACCGACCTGCTCTGATACCACTGATGTAACACCCTTTTCTACCCAACAAACATCACAAATAAATACAACTATTTTATCATAGTACAGTCCCAAAAATGGCATCACATTTCGTCACAAAACATCAAATAACCACCTGCTCCGTAACACTGGTTTTATCATCATGAATTTATTTAAACATCACGCAGCGGAAATCAAAATTTACAAAAATAATTTTATAATCCAAAACTTCTTAAAACAAAACATCATAAAACATCTTCATGCCAACAAATAAAAGAACTTAAATCGTTCGACTCAAACGTCCCGACCTGATGTTACATATCAGAGCAAGACCCTTTAATCGACGGAGAATTCAAAATACTTCAAAATGCTAAATCTTCATGCGCCAAGAAAGCTAAACCTGATCACCTGCATGTTACCCACGTGGAGACAACATTCAAACAGGTGGGGTGAGTAATCATGAATCAATACATAAGATATAAGCAAAGATAAAGTATAAACACAAACATCATCAAATCACTCACAAGCATCATTAATACATCAATTACATCAATAGAATGCAAGGCCACACAATATGCAAAATGCATCATCATAGACTCATGCATGTGGTACCAATTCGTCATAATTGATGGACACTGGGCCATCACCCTCCAAAGATCCCCACCAATAAGATTGATTCTACATAAGAACCGGAGCACGTCACAAAAAACTTCAATCCACACAATGGGATTAAAGCCACCAAATGGACTGGAGTCCTAACTATGCCATGAATGCATGATGCAAATCGTCATAATAATCATCGTCATAATTGCATCATCGTTCATGAATCATCATCAAACATCATTATACAACACCAATTCGCACTCATCAAGATTCGTCATTATACCTCACAATTCGTCATGTCATCATCGTAACGTCAAGATATTCCCGATTTTATCCCATTCACCCTTATTACTAGTTTACTCATGTTTTATTACTTCATCATAGCCTTACGTTTCAAGGAAGTTGCATCACATCGAAAACGGGACAGAAATCGCAAAAACCGACAATTCTGTTAGCTACCCTGCCCATACGCGTATGGCCATGCCCCATACGCGTATGGCTCAATTCCTCGCCCACTGGCATGTGTATCATACGCGTAGGGCCACCTGCCCAGGCATCCCTTACGCGTACCAAAGGGGTTTCCCTCTCAAAAGCCCCCTCCAACGTCCCATTACGCGTAATGGATTGTCCATACGCGTAGTGCTCGATTCCCAAGAATTCCCTACACGTAATGGCTTCCTATACGTGTATCCTTCCTCATTCCCAGCTTCCCATACACGTAATGGCTTCCCATACGCGTATGGCCCTACTCTCCGTACGCGTACACTACGCATCTTGTCAGAAGGTTATGTTGGCCCTGGGGACGGGTGCGTATTCTACGTGTATCACCCTGGGTGTGTCCCCTCTTACGCGTAATACTCCCCTTGTTACACGTATTGCCAGAAAACACTCCAAAACTCAGATTTCGCATCTGAACGAAAAACTTCCCATTCCAGCACGTTCGATCTTCCAAAATCAGACCCAAAACAGTTTCGATTCATCACAGATCCAAGTCCTTATCCTACTTCATTATTTTCATCAATTTCTTTCTAATTATTAAGTCCTAATTCGTTAATTCCACCTTCAATTTCAGATCTGGTTTTGTTCACATATTCATCACAACAACAATAATCATTCACACGAATTTCACAGAAATTTCAGCAACTCATATAAATTCATGACAGAAATCAAACACACATAGATTCACGTAAAATCATCACAAAGTTCATCACAGATCCGCCACAAAAATTCTTCAGAAATACAGAACACATAACTACTTCTACCTTAAACCCATATCAGACATATTAACCCGGATTAACACCCCATACCTCGAATTTTTCCAGCAACAGATCCTTCTTTGGGGTTCTACGATTGATTCTCTCGTTCTCTGTGCCCTAGCCTCCTTTCCTAAGTTCTCTCTTCACTTCTTACGATTGCACAGAATAATTCCCCTAATTCTCACTTTTCTTTTTGTTAAACCTACCTCTTGGACCCTAATTATGATTTACCCATATTATCCTCACCAACCCTTCTCAATATTACCGTCTCGCCCTTAATGGTCCTCTTAATTATTTTAAATACTAATAATAATAATAATCTAAATAATAATAATAATAATAATAATAATAATAATAATAATAATAATAATCTAAATAATAATCTAATTATTCAAATTATATTATTATTATTATCAACAAAATAATCTTAATTATATTACTAGTTTTAAATGCCTCAATATTCCCTTTACTCAATGCTACCCCATCACACTACACAAAGTCACCATGCGTCATAATATTCACCAAAATTCACCAAAACACCGAATAATCATAATAATTCAATTAAATAAATATTATAATTATTTTGGGGTGTTACAAAATTTGTCACCACCAGTCACAAAAACCACAATCTTGCAAGCCTCCTGAAAATATTTATCAAATCTTCAAGAAATGTTAGTTTTAAGACACATCTCCATCAACAATTACAAATCTTCATAATCAAGATCTGAATCCATACTAGAGGTTGAAGATGAAATAAATTCTGTTTGCAAGAGATTTTGAGTTTTCAAAAATGTAGGTTATTATTGATTTCACAAAATTCCCAAAATTTCAAAAATTATATTTTTGGTTATGAGATGACAAAAAGACTTATATGTGATGGAGATTCTGCACAAAAATAGGTGAAAAATGATTGTTAGACTTGAGTCAAGAACATTTGTTGATTTGAGTCAAATGAGTAAGTATAGTGGAACAAGATCAGCATAAAAGAAGTTACTCATTTTGTGTGATTCGAGTCATGTTATATTTATCATTAGAATTGTGAAAGGTCATGATCCGTGTCATGTACAAAGTCTGGTTCAAATTAATTTAGATAGAGTCAAACATGTAAAAGTGAAAATATTTGTGATTCGAGTCGTGTAGAAAGTGTAATTAAAATCTAACTGGACATTGGCTAACAGGACTTGTGTGGTTCGAATCATGTGCAACTCGCGATTCCAGTCACAATGTTACATGATTCAAGTCAAGTGAAAATTGTGATTTGAGTCGCACACAACATTTTTTTCATGTTCTCCTCTATTTGATTTGATTCGAGTCATAACTTGTGAGTGATTTGAGTCATACAAGAAATCTCAAATTTTCAAGTTTTTCAAAATAGTTTGAGATTTCACTTCCCACATAACTTGAACCAACATCAAATATGGTTTTTGTTCAATTAAATCAATCAATTGACTTAAAATACAAGGATCACACTCAAATATAAATATTTGGATTATGCATGCTAAAACAAATGGATTCAAAACTTAATCCAAATATTTGCAATAGAAGATGAGACTCAATAAGCAATAATAACGAAACTAAAACTTAAGTGACAAGAAACAAACCGTATTGGGGTTTTCTCCCTAAATGTATTAAAAACATGCAACTTCAAATATTAAGGCCGGAAGATTCGAGAAGCGGATTCGAGTAAAGATTTTGCATAGAGTTTAGTTTATAATTTGTGTACAAGTCAAAGATCTAGAAAACTGGGATTTATTTTTTAGCATTTATATCGGATATTGTGATTGTACAAGCTCTTGTAATTTTGTTACAAATCATATTGAAAGACCAACAAAATTTCAACGGGCAACCATTGGAGTCTAGCTTAGGCGCAAAGCGAGGACAAACACGTTTAAATAGTATAAATTCCGGTGTACTATCTTCTCTCTCTCTCTCTCTCTCTCTCTCTCTCTCTTCTTAATTTTCATAGTTAATTGCTTGATTAGTTTTTTCTTTATTGCTTTCTAGAAATTGCATGCTATTAGAATTTCTTTTAGCAGCAATTAATTGTATAGGTGTATGTTGTGTTAGAATTGATACTTCGATTTTGTCTTGTTGTCGATTAAATCTGAAAATTGTGATTGCAGAATCTTCTAAGTATTGTTATTGTAAAATCAAACTACTTTTTTAATTTGCCAATTATTCAATACATTGATAGTTTTTAGATTTTAGTTATAATTGTGTATCAATCTTTATGTGTTATTCATTTTGTAAGTCGTTACACACTTATTCCAATCGATAAGTATAATTTCTTTTACGCTAAAAATTTGCTTCCATCGTACAAAATCACTTTTGTTTTAGAAACTCTGATAAAACATTTTCAAACTATTTTTTCAAAGAAATTTTAATTGGGAGGCATATTCATCCCCTCTAGACTATTTATTGTCCATATTCTGACCAAACAATTGGCCTTAGAGATGGTCTATTGATCAAATCTATGCGACTCAAAAATTTTAAAGGCGAAAATTATGCTTATTGAAAGGTAGCCATGTACGCTTAATATCAGTTGATAAGCATCTATGGGTAGGAATCACCGACGAGCCTTTTATCTCCAAAAACGAAGTCGATGATTCTGTTAAACTCCCAAAAGATTGGACCGATAATGAAACCAAAAAGGCTTCATGTGATTTGAATTCGAGAAATATACTTATCCATGCGTTAAGCGCTAAAGTATATTACTCTATCTCACATTTTAAAAGCGCACAAATATGTGGAATGCTCTTCAAGTCCTTTACGAAAGAACTTAAGACGTTAAAGATTTTAAAATCAATATGTTGACAAAGGAGTATGAACTTTTTCGTATGGAACTCGGAGAATCCGTGGAATCTATGTAGACTCGTTTTCTCCATTTAATCAACATGTTAGATAACTTGTGAAAGACCTTTTTTAACAAAGATTGTGCTAAAAATTGTTAAGGTATATGTGCAGGGAATGACAACCAAAGTTATGGCCATCAAAGAATCAAATGACTAATGTCGTTGTCCATGATGAGAAAATTAAACTGTGGTGAACCAAAGCCAACTCATATGACTTTGACATTAGCATATCATTCTATCATTCTTTCAATAATTGAAAAGGAATAAATAAATTTATATAAACTAAAATTTTAAAATATATAAATAAATGATTTAATTTATCTACATCATTATTTTAATTTTTTTACACATGCATCTAACCAAATTATTTAATGATGCATGTATTTTTTTAGATTAATTTCTAAAATATCTATTTACCATAATTTAATTTAATCCATGTCCTATAAACACCTATAAACTAATTTCTTGAATATATTTATTAATTTTTAACAAACAAAAAAGTAAAGTTATATTTTTTCTAGTTAAGTCAGATCTTAGGATTATGATGTAAGAGGATGGGTAAAGATGATTGAGTGTAAACATGGAAACTTACTAGAAATAGAACATGATATCAATTACTTTTGAAAAGTTTGCTGCCACTAAATCATGTTGTCATTAGCAATACAAAAGAAAATGGCCCATTGTAATTTAACTATCCATAATTAACATGCTTAATCATCGTTGACCAATATACACACCACTTGATTTTCCTCAACTATATATCTTTTATTATGTTTATTATTTAGTCCCTGGTCCATTCACATTATTGATGCTCTCTTAAGTTTTTTGTTCTTATATATTTTCTTATATATATTTATAATATTTATGAGGATAAATAAATAATGTGTATATAATGTAGGTATACTCTTGTGAAAAAGTATTATTGCAGTGTTAAATGTGAGTGAGTGGGAACATATATTGGACCACAAAGGTTTGATTTAAATAAAGAGGGAAAAATTTGAGAGAATCAAATAAGTTGTTTTTCTTTTAGGTGAAGAAAGAGAATAATAAATATATATTGCTGGCCACTTGTAGAGAATTTCCAATAATGGATAGCTGACCCATTGTCGGGTAAATTTTCTTTCCATATGTCTGGATTTTTAGGGAATGGGGTCTACATCTCTTAAATATCATTATTTTGTGCTAAACATTTTCACATTATTCTGCAAGGATTAATAAATACTGTCAATTAATGGAAATTCAGAAATATATAATTAGTCGCATTTTGATTATAATTTCAATTTGAAAACATCAAACAATCTGATCATTAAATTTACGTAATTTCTTTTTCATAGTAAAAATGATGAATAACTGTATTAATATCGGTATGCTCCATTACCGTTTTATCGCAGTTATTTTCACAGTAACGAACTCGTTTTTTTTTAAATTATATCTTACGTATACCACCAAAATATCTATTAGCCTAAGTGTTGATCTGCTCTCATATTGGTCGGTTATAAAACTGATAAACATCTATTTCTTTTCAGATATTTGGATTCGCCAAAATATATCAAATAAAAGATCCCTAACATAGTTATATTACAGTTTGAAAATTTTTTATAATAAATCGTGAAATTTTTTACCCAAAGACCCCACATTTTCGAAAAAATTCCCTAAATACCACACGTTTCAAAAAATTTTCCAAACTGCCCCAGTTAGGGCAAGACTTTGTACATTGTCGCCAAATGAAATGGCGACACCCATTTAAGGATACAACACTGTCGCCAATTGTATTGGCGACTCCCTTGCTTATCATGTTGCAAGTGCAATTGGCGACCCTGTACAAAAGCAAAAGAGAGTCGCCAATACAATTGGCGACAAGGTTATAGCCTTAAAGGGGTGTCGCCATTTCATTTAACGACAATGTACAAAGCCTTGTTCTAACTGAGACAGTTTGAAAAACTTTTTAAAACGTGAGGTATTTGAAGAATTTTTTCAAAAATGTGAGATATTTGGGTAACTTTACCTAAATCGTGTGTTCCTCAAATATATTCAAACACATCTTCCAATAAACAAAACAAATTTCGTCAATAACCAAAAAAAAAAGAAAATCATAAGATAAGTTATAAAGAATGTACGACACTTTCTGATATTATGTGTTGGCCTTTCCATCAATAAAACTAATAAAGAGAAAACTTTAAATATTTGTGGTTTACAAACAAACAAAAATAATTTTTTATCTTGTGATCCTATCAAATTTTTACGTTATAGTAAAATTGATAAGGTTTCTTGATAGAAATTTAATATATATATATATATATATATATATATATATATATAACATTTTCAAAATTAAACATAAATACAAAAGGGGGTTCAACCACCCACTCATAAATATAATTTACTAAATTGTTACTTAGTGAATTTAAAACAGTAAATTGTTATGACTTTTATGATTTCAACTAAAATCATATTTTATTATAACAAAAATGATGGTGGAAAGAGAAAGAGAGTCTTTGCAGCTATATAAGTACTGCTTCCCTTTCACATTAGAAACCTCTTCTACAAAGCCTTAAACTCATAGCCTTTCCACTTCCTTCAGCCATGAAAGAAGATAAGTTATTATATATCTTTAAAACTTGAAGAATTCAGAAGCTAGGAGATGAAGTTTCGGTTATAATTCCATTGCAACTGGAGGAGACATCCAAAGGGATCGCATTGATCTCAAATCTAATTAAGTCGGTTTTTTCTTAATTACATTCTCAGATCATGCTATCCCTTTGGATTCCTCCTTCAATGGCTTCTACTATGCACAATCAACATTAATCTCAATTATATAAGACTAGCATCATCTTCATGTAAGTTTATATTTTGTTCTTGCTTCTAACCCTATTCCAATTTTTTTTTTTATGATTATATCTTATATGCTTGAATTCATAACCTCAATTTTTTATAGATCCACATGTTTCCGGTAAAATGTTCTTGAATTATTGGATTGGATCCCTACCAGGTAAATAGTCTTCTTCCATGAATGTCAATATGTGCAATACAGTTTAAAAACACGGCCGCGTTAATCGTTGATCGTGGCAACGACTACGCCACAATGATGTTGCAGAAAAATTGTGGTACAATTGGTTGGAGAGGAAATAAAACTTTAATGTTGTGATCTAAAATATGTTCAAGACCATTTTTTAAAACCCTATGTATATATCTATATACAGAAACATATATACAGAAACATATACATATAATATATATATTGAATTGGTACAGTGCTAAGTAGTTATATATTATATGCTAACTGGAAGTACAAATTTTGAAGTTGATGCATTAAGATTTGTGAAATAAGAGCAATTAGGTGTACTATTTCTAGGTGTACTTTTAAGGAAAGTGCTAAAGATTGAAAAACAATATAATTATATTAAAAAATATATTATGTTTGATTTATTGTATATTGTTGCTTTTATTTGCAGAAATTATATGAAACATATTTTATATGAAAAGGTGTTATATCTCAAGACAAGAGATGAAGAACATGATCGTCTCTGAGAAATTTTCTTCAAGTAGTACAGTTTCTGAGCAAAGAAATGAAGGGAATTGAAAAAAGTGGTTTTTTTAAAAGCAATAGTTTGCATATTCTCACTCTTAAAAGTCACAAGTTGAGGATGTGAGTGGTGGAAAAAGTCATAGTAATTATTATTATTTTAAATGCAAATTATATAAAAAGTCATAATTCAAGTACTATAACAAATTAAGTGGAACCAACCTCTGTTAAAGCTTTAATTTCAAAACCTATTTTGAAGTTTATTTATTTGAATTTTGATAATTGTGCTATTTATTTTACCTTTTGATAAATTTTTTTTTTTACATTCATTGAACATGATCATTTTAAGCATAAAAGCTAACTGAGAAAACTTGACATTCACAATTTTATAACTCACTTTCTGATCCACACTTCTGTATTACCATAGTGTTGGATGGCTTCATGATCACAGAAAGTCAAAGTATCTTCTTGATAGCCTTATGCATGGTTCTAAATTTCATGTAACTTTTTTTTATTAATCAATAAAATGAAAATTTAAAGGTATAATTAAGCATCAAATCCCTTAACTTAATTTAATATTTCGTTTTATTCTTTAACTAAAACACATTACACTTTAATCCCTTAAAACACTTCCGTTAACAGATATGGTCATTTTCGTCAATTTTTTTGTCAAAAATCGTTAGATTTACTGACGTAACTTTACAGCAAAGCTCAAAGTACATTGCTGAGACACTGAGCACACGTTTTGGTTCCAAGTCTTCACATTCAGACCAATCCATACATTTTCAGGTCTCAAATCTTCACCATCTGCCACCCGCTATAATTGACCAGGCTATTCTAAAATATGTGTTAGGCATATGCAATTTAAAACCACTAATGAGGTTGAGTGAATAGTACTCTAAATGCCACATGCTTGATCATGGACATATAAACTAGAATCCAAGGCATTGAAACTAAAGTTTCTCTTTAGGTTTTCTTTATATTGCTTTGAACCTCACAATACACAACTACTAGTGAGTGTCCCATAAGTAATGGAATCTCATACATGTGGTGATGAAAGCTCAAAGAATTTTAAAATAGAAGATTTTTTTAGCATTGCTATATGTTTCAATGAATTAAAAGACTCTTTTTACGTCACAAGTCCTTATTCTTAGCACATGACCCCCAATGTTTCTATACATATAATTAATAAGCCCATACCTATACTTTCCTCTTCATCTCTTTTATCACATGCTTTTCCATCCAACCCCCTTACCTAGTTCTCTCTCTCCTATGTTAAAAGAATGTATTCTCTTTATCAATTAACCCTAGCGGTGGAAATAAATTCTTTTGCCTCATAGGATATGTGGCCTATAGGACTACTATAAAAAACCTTTTAACTAAACTCAACTTAAAATAATTCAACAATTATATTTGGATGTTGCATAAAAAATAGTTCTAAAATCAAACTTATGAATTAAATTAGAATTGAAACCGAACCGTATTGAAAAAGTGCTAAAAGTGAATTAAAATTTTTTTATTAAAAAAATTCAAAAAAAAAAATTATAATCGTTCAATTCTTTAACAAATGATTTAGTTTAGAAAAACTATTTTTTAATGGTTTGATAATGTTCGAAATTCTGAACCGTTATATCAAACTAATAATTTTGGTTCGGTTCGATTCTAGATAAATTCAAATGATTAGATTCGGATGATCTTGTACTATTGTTCGATTCGTTTTTTTTTTACTAAAATGTATAATAAACGTCCCGGTGGCCTAGTCTACTTTATTTTATTAAAAATTTTGACATTTGTCTTTATGATCTACTAGCGTCCAGACGGACACTCCCGTGCCCGTTGTAACACCCCATTTCTACCCGATAATTATATTAAAATTAGAGTTATAAAATTCTCGACATAAAACGGGATATCATATTTTCAACTTTAAAATCAACCACATAATAGTTAACCATGAAAGATACATAACGATTCAAGGGAACATAAACCAACAATAAACTTCAACTTTATTCAACTTTAAACAAATGCAGCGCAGCGGATTCCTTAACAACTTAGTAGCATCTTTATTCAACATAAAACAACTTCAAATTAAACAACAAAGTATTTTTCAGCAAATTCATTAAAAATTCAGCATGTAGACAAATAAATAAAAGACATGCGTCATCCCCCCGAGTGCTACGTATCAGAGCGACAACCACAGACTCAAACTAAGGTAACCGGCTACTCCTCTTGATTACCTGCACGTTGCCAACATAGTGACAACATTCAAACAGAAGGGTGAGTTACCGAATATTATAAACGGAGTATGATAAATAATACATAGGCAAGAATCATACAAATAATCACCACTTCACATCAACAACCAACAAACAAAAATCAACAACAACTTAAGAAAATGCAACTTTAATGCGACTCGACAATGTTATGCATGTGGTACCATCGGAGTAAAACTCCCAACTTAAAATTGCCAGTTTATCGAGGCATCAAGGCATAAGCCTTCAACTTTCAACTTTCAACTTGTGTCAATCCAGGCCAACGTGGTGTGAGCAACGCTCCGACATAAAATGCAATGTATGCTTCATGACATGCACAACTCATCAATATAAACAACTCAACAACATCCACCACATAACCAACTTACACAACATAGCAACTTTTACGACATAAACAACTTATATCAACGTTGGCTTATCAAGCCTACAACTTACAATTCGTCTGTAAATCGGAACAATGTTACAACTCAGCTGTACCTGCAATTCCACTTTTTCAACCGAATTTCAACGAAATAATTCAACAAAAGTCACCTACTAAATTACCCGACTTACCCCGACAATTTTCGTTAAATTCCAGACAACTAAGTTTTTCGCCTAAACCGGCTAAACCGACTAAAACTGTACTGTTTCGCATTTACTAATTGCTACTGATTAATTTATTAATTCAGTTAAATTATTAAATCACTGCTGCAATATTATGCTACTAATTTTTACTGTCATCAAAATCAACTCTGCTACCAGAATGTCACCACCTGCTAAAGACCTGCTATTACTACAATTCCAATTTTCTGTCAAACATTACCACTGTTACTTAATTAGATTTCTGTCAAAAACTTGAGCATGAGATTTGTTAGTTTTTGGATTGGCTGGAATTTTGGTAAAACAAGGTATGTTCAATGTTGATGTCAAGGTGCTGATGTTGCAACATTGAAGTCTTAACACTGGGCTGTGTTAAGTATGTAATTGCTGAAGTTGGATGTCTGGTGTCACATAGGTGATGTTGTGACATCAGATCTGCAGAATTAACAACAGCAGGCTGTGATGTTGTTAGGGTTGCGTATTAGCTGAAATTGTGGAGAGCAAGCTGTCTCATTGGATGCGAATATCTTGGGATAGATATTTGCTGTTGCATAGGAGATCTGGTGCAGATTTGTAGGAGATTTAAAAGGGTGAAGATTTAAAAAGATTTTAGGAGAAAATCTGTTTTAAATATTCAGTTTTAAATAACAAATCTGGGAGATATTGTAGCAAGTCCAAGACCAATTCAAGGAGCTATATAAAGCGCACAAGACCAAAGGAAAAAGTGACAGAAATACAGAGAGAAGATCAAGAGCATAGGCTGAGTGTCTTGAGTATTTTGTACGAGTCGTGTAACCAGAATTCTAGGGTGAATTGTTGTGTCGTATTCTGTCCTCTCTAGAAGCTGTGAAGCAATAGAGAGTGGTTGCTTGATCGAAGCTGTGAAGTAAGATCAAGGTTACTCAAAGTGGTCTCTTTGAGTGTTTGTAAGGGATTGAGTGGTGTTCTCATACCTAGGTGGGTTCTTAGGTAGGAAGTCATTAGTAGAGTATAAGTTTAGGAGATTGTCAACGGGTTGTTGAGTCTGTAAATTATATCTACAAGTAGTGAATTCCATCCCTGGCTTGGTAGCCCCCAGAGTAGGTTGGTTGTAACCGAACTGGGTCAACAATTCTTGGTGTTATTTTGCTGTTATTGCTGTCCATTGTGCAGAGTGTGTTGTTGTGACATCGCACCTTAACATCACACGTCTGATACCAGAATTTCAATTGGTATCTGAGCAGGCATCCTGTCTGTCTCTGGGTGAGATCTAGGGAAGTTACTTTCTGGTGTAAAGATGGACAAAGAAGTTGGAGGATTCGTCAACAGACCCCCTATTTTTGATGGATCCAATTATGACTATTGGAAGCAAAGGATGACCACTTTCTTAAAATCCTTGGACAGTAGGGCTTGGAAGGCTGTTATTAAAAAATGGAAAGCTCCTGTCATGTGTGAGAAGGATGATGTTGGCAAAGATAAAGAAGGCACCTCTAAGCCAAAGCCTGAAGAAGAGTGGACCAAGGAGGAAGATGAGCTTGCCCTTGGAAATTCCAAAGCTCTGAATGCAATCTTCAATGGAGTGGATAAGAATATCTTCAGGTTAATCAATACCTGTGAAGTTGCTAAGGAAGCGTGGGATATCTTACAGGCTACACATGAAGGAACATCTAGAGTTAAGATGTCGAGACTTCAGATTTTAACATCAAAATTTGAAAGCCTGAAGATGAAGGACGATGAGACTATTCATGACTTCCACATGAATGTTCTGGAGCTGGCTAATGCATCCAGTGCTCTTGGTGAGAAGATGTCAGATGAAAAGCTTGTGAGGAAGATCCTTAGGTCCCTACCTAAGAAGTATAAGATGAAGGTTACTGCCATTGAAGAATCACAAGACATCAGCAAGATGAGAGTTGATGAGCTCATTGGATCTCTTCAAACCTTTGAGCTTGGGTTGAATGAGGAAGAACCAGAAAAGAAGCCAAGGAGTATAGCCCTGGTGTCAAATAGTGAAGAAGAGAAAGGGAAAAGTTCTGAATCCCAGGAGGATCTATCTCAGGCCATAGTTATGTTGGGAAGACAGTTCACCAAAGTATTCAAGAGAATGAATAATAACTCCAGGCCTAATGTCAAGAACATGACTTCTGACACCAGCAAGAAGGATGAAGAGAAAACTGCCCAAGATAAAGGAGTTCAGTGCTTTGAGTGTGAAGGGTATGGACATGTCAAGAAAGAATGTCCCACCTTCTTGAAAAAGCAGAAGAAGGGCATGACAATTTCCTGGTCAGACTCAGATAGTGAAAGTGAAGGTGAGTCAGCAAAGCATGTTAGAGCCCTAACAGGAGCTGTTGTTTCTGATGATGATTCTAGTGATGGAGAAGTAACTTATGAGGAGTTAGCATCTACTTATCAAGAGCTGTGTTTAAAAAGTGCTGAGATTTGTCAAGAAAACAAGTGCCACAAGCAACAGATTGCTCAGCTAGAGAATGAAAAGACTGATCTGGAAAATGAAGTTGTGCTAGTTAGAGCTCACCTTGATTAAATGACCAAGTCTGTTAGGATGCTGAGCTGTGGTACAGACACACTTGATAAGATCCTTCAGTCAGAAAAAGCTGCTGGAGACAAAGCTGGGATAGGTTATGTGGCTGAGGATAAGGGAACTTCAGAAGAAAGCACTTCAGGTTCAAAGAAGGAAGTGTCACAACTTTTATCTCAACATCAGCCAAAGAATCAGGATCCTACCCCTAAGAAAGCTGATGTTTCACAACCTAAGAAGATTGAGAAGAAGACTGGTCCTAATCAGAAGAGAAAGCAGCCACAAGGAGCTAGTCAGTATATGCCCCCACAATACCACAAGAGCATGCAAGATGCTCAGTTCAAACATCACATGTCTCATCAGGTGTCTCAACATCAGGACAACTGGTATGGTTATGGATATGGATACACCAATGTTGTTCCTCATATCTATGGAAGAAGAAAGCCACACCATCATGGGAGACAATCCAGGAAATAGCATTCTCAGCCTTCTTATGGGAGAAGATACCAGCATAATAGAAGGCAGACCAGTTATGGTAGGAAGAGACAACATTATGGCTGGCAGCCTAAGAAATCTCATCATGGCAGAAGATTCAGAGATGAAAGGGTGAGATGCTATTATTGTGGAAGGTTTGGACATATGCAGTACTCTTGCTATAAGCTGCATGGATACCCTTAACCTCAAAACAGATGGAGAGAGTACAGACCCAAAGTTGTTAAACAATGGGTACCTAAGGAGAAGGTGAAGTGCTTATTGGCTCACATGGATGACAAGGAGGTTGAAGAAGGAACATGGTATTTTGACAGTGGGTGTTCCAAACACATGTCTGGATGTAGATCCATGTTTGCTGAAGTCAGCCATTGTTCCTCTCATGAGGTTATGTTTGGCAATGGAGATAAAGGTGTTATTGCAGGAGTTGGGAAAGTGAAAGGTGATGGTAGACCTGAACTTGACAATGTTCTGTTTGTCAGTGGTTTAAATGCTAATTTTATCAGCATAAGCCAGTTGTGTGATGAAGGGTACAAGGTAAACTACACTAAGGATGAGTGTGTGGTTTCTGATGAGCATAATCAGGTTGTTATGAAGGGTGCCAGAACCAGAGACAACTGCTATCAGTGGATTTCTCTTGAAGGAAATACAACTAATGATGTTCAAGTTGATGTTATAACATCAGACTATGACATCAGGATGCTGAAAGGTCACTCAGAGTTAGTGAGTCCTGATGTGAATTGTTTAAAAGGAAAGTATTTATGGAGGGAAAAATTCATTGACACTCCAAATCAAGCTCCTTGCCTCAGACCCTCATTTCCTATTATAGCAAAATCACAGTTCATCAAAACTCAAATCTCACTTCTGTTCGTCTCCTTCAACAAGAAGAATCATCTCAATCTATACTCCCTCAAAGGAACCATGTCAATGCAGACATCTTCTCCTTCAAAAAGCTCATCGCGGAATAACGCTAGGGTTTCTACAGATGAGTACTCTGAAGACGAAGCTCTGAATATACAACCCATCTCCGTAATGTTACCAGCGTCAGGTAAACCTAGACCATCCAAACTTGCTTCTAAAAGGGCCGCAACTACTTTTAAAAATACTGAAACAAAGAAGCTGGTTACCAGTATCCTATTTAGTGATAAATCAACACCTAGGTCATCCACGTCTCAAACTGTGGTAGAAAAGTTTGATGTTGACAAGAGTATGGGTAATCTGGCAACCAAAATACTGGACAAAGGAATACCTGTGAAAGGAATTTCTGTACCGTTGAATCAGATGCCAGCAGAAAAGGTAGATATACAAGGAGAAGAGTCTGACCTTCATAGACTTGCTGTGTCTGTCATTGAGGATTCTGAAAGAGGAGGGGAAGAAGAAGATGTGCATGAGGAAATTAATGATATAACTACTCCTAAAGAAGAAAAGAATGAGGACGTGATCAATGTGGTTGACTTATCTGATAATGAAGTCATTGGAAATGTTGTTCCAAGTATTGCCAAGAGACTAAAGACAAAGAAAGGAAAGACTAATGAATCCTCTCCTAAGAAGCCTACTGAAGGAAAGAAGAAAACTGTTGTTGGTCCCACAAAACCTTGGAGCAAGGTTGTTACACCTTCCAAAAAGAGAAAGATTAGAAAAAAATCTGAGTCTGAGGATGAAGTTGAGGAAGATGTCCATGACATCACACCAGTCAGAAAGACCATCTTGAAGAGAATTTTTGATAAAGTCCCTGAAGTGCCAGTAGACAACATATCCTTTCATTATGCGAGCAGTGCTTCCTTGTGGAAGTTTGTGTGCCAAAGGAGGTTAGCTCTGGAAAGGGAGCTTGGAAAGGATGTCTTGGAGATGAAAGAAATTATGGACCTCATTCATGGTGCTGGACTACTAAAGACTGTGACCAGATTCTCTAAGTGCTATAGTGGACTTGTTAAGGAATTTGTTGTCAACATTCCCACAGACATTTCTGACAATAGAAGTGTGAACTACATGAAGGTGTTTGTTAGGGGACAGTGTATTGACTTCTCCCCTAGTACTGTCAACAAATATCTGGGAAGAGATGAGCTAGAGGAGTGTGAGCTGGAGGTGACTGATAATGAAGTGTGTAGAGAGATCACTGCCACTCAAGTTAAGGTGTGGCCACTGAAAAATAAATTAACAGCTAGCAAACTCAGTATCAAGTATGCTATCTTGCACAGAATTGGTGTTGCTAACTGGGTACCTACTAATCACAAAACCACCATAACTGTGGGATTAGGAAGGTTCATCTATGCTATAGGGAAAAGGTCAAGTTCAACTATGGAAGCTATATATTTGATCAAGTATTGAAGCATGGTGCCACCAATGCTATCAAAATTCCTATATCATTCCCTTCCCTTATCTGTGGAATGATCTTAGATCAACATCCTGGAATCTTAACCAGTACAGAGGTAGCATATAAGAGGGAGTCAGCTTTATCTTTGCATCCCAAACTGTTTGCTGGGAGTCATGTTCCAGACATTGTTACAACATCAAGTACTGGGGTTAAGAAGGTCAGTACAAAATCTGAGTTGATTGAAGAATTAAAGGCAACCTGCAAGGATCTTGATATGGTTATCAAAACCAGCACTGTCAGGAAAATAAAGATTGAGCAGATGATCAAAGACTTGGAACAGGGAGAAGATAATGGGAATGGTGACACTGAGGATTCCAGGTCAGATGAAGGTGATGAAGATGCTGATGGTACCAGCTCGGATGAAGACTAACCTCCATCTGCTGTCATTAGATAATAGTTTAGTTTTTTTTTGTTTTGTTTTGCTATGCTGGTTTTGTAACTTGAATGTTGTGCTGCTATATGCACCTGTTTATGTTTTTAGTTTCCTTCTATGATTTGTTTTGCCTGGTTGCTAACTGTGAGGCTAACAATGAGAGCTAGGCTGTACTAACTATAGTTAATAGGGCTAAGTGTGGCTTTACCTAATTATGGCTAAAAAGGGGGAGAGTTAGAAATTGTCATGAAGAGAAATTGATGCTGCTAAAAAGAATAAAAGGTGTTTAGTTGAAAAGTGATCAAGTAATGCAGTTATTGAGGGGGAGTTTAGACTGAGCTAGTGAAGATATCATAACATTTGAAGAGTGCAGCCAAGCAGACATCAAGGGGGAGAAGTGCTGCACATTGTGAGCTACTGAACAGCTGTGATGCTGGTTCATATTTTTTAGGGGAGCACCAATTGGCTGTTGTCAATAATGAAGATGGTGCTGCAGTAGATCAAGTGATGAAGACTATGAAAATTGTCAAACTGCTGCTGATGAAGAGTTCAAAATTATTGATTGAAGTTTTTCCGCTGCTGAAGTCTCTGAAGGTGCAGAGTGCAGAGTTTGTTTTAGCCAAAATTAGCCAAAGGGGCAGATTGTTAGTTCTTGGATTGGCTGGAATTTTGGTAAAATAAGGTATGTTCAATGTTGATGTCAAGGTGCTGATGTTGCAACATTGAAGTCTTAGCACTGGGTTGTGTTAAGTATGTAATTGCTGAAGTTGGATGTCTGATGTCACATAGGTGATGTTGTGACATCAGATCTGCAGAATTAACAACAGCAGGCTGTGATGTTGTTAGGGTTGCGTATTAGCTGGAAATGTGGAGAGCAAGCTGTCTCATTGGATGCGAATATCTTGGGATAGATATTTGCTGCTGCATAGGAGATCTGGTGCAGATTTGTAAGAGATTTAAAAGGGTGAAGATTTAAAAAGATTTTAGGAGAAAATCTGTTTTAAATATTCAGTTTTAAATAACAAATCTGGGAGATATTGTAGCAAGTCCAAGACCAATTCAAGGAGCTATATAAAGCGCACAAGACCAAAGGAAAAAGTGACAGAAATACAGAGAAACGATCAAGAGCATAGGCTAAGTGTCTTGAGTATTTTGTACGAGTCGTGTAACCAGAATTCTAGGGTGAATTGTTGTGTCGTATTTTGTCCTCTCTAGAAGCTGTGAAGCAAAAGAGAGTGGTTGCTTGATCGAAGCTGTGAAGTAAGATCAAGGTTACTCAAAGTGGTCTCTTTGAGTGTTTGTAAGGGATTGAGTGGTGTTCTAATACCTAGGTGGATTCTTAGGTAGGAAGTCATTATTAGAGTATAAGTTTAGGAGATTGTCAACGGGTTATTGAGTCTGTAAATTATATCTACAAGTAGTGAATTCCATCCCTGGCTTGGTAGCCCCCAGAGTAGGTTGGTTGTAACCGAACTGGGTCAACAATTCTTGGTGTTATTTTGTTGTTATTGCTGTCCATTGTGCAGAGTGTGTTGTTGTGACATCGCACCTTAACATCACATGTCTGATACCAGAATTTCAATTCTACCAATTAATCTCTCTGCTACCAGACCAATTAAAAGAATTCTGCCACACATTATTTTTTTTTCTGTTAATTTAAGTTTTATGCAAAAACAACATTAATCAAAATGCCACTTCCCTACTCTATGGGTGGCCTGCGCCACCCTTACTACATACTTAAGTGGCCTGCGCCACTTTCCTTTCCTTGTAGGTGGCTGGCGCCACTAACATGTGGCCCACGCCATGTAATTCTTCTTTTAGTCTTGGGGTGGCCTGCGCCACATGTATTTTCTTTTACTTTGGGTGGCCTGCGCCACCCCTATGTGTGTGGTGGGTGGCCTGCGCCACCCCTAAAGTGCACCCAATTCATTTTTTTTCCAGAAACAACACAATTCACTGCGACATTCATAAATTTACCAGCAACAAATTTCACAAAAATCCAATCAGTTTAACATTTTTACATAGCCAAATTAATTTCACGGGAATGCTTACAAAATCCATCCAACGATAATTTCAACAACTTCAACACGGAAACAACACATCACAACAACAGAATCATAATTTGACAATATCAGTTTCAATTTCCTCACAGACAACAACACTTATCGAAAATCAATGGAAACAATCATACAATTCCCAACCCTCATATCATTCATCATAATCCGGTTATAATAGTCAAACCCACCCTTACCTTGGATTGAAGGCAGCTCGACAATCGATCGGATTCCGGGAATTTGGCACCGGTAGCGGTTTCTCTCTCACAACTTCTTCTCTCACGTTCGGTTCCTCTTCTTCTCTAACTGATATCCAAAGCCTCACAATCTTTCTATTTCTTTTGTTTTATTAAAATAATAATATTTAATTATAATATCTAATGGGCCTAACATACATCCCCCTAATTTACTAATTCCGACACGAAACCAAGCCCACTTAATCGAACACACTCCAACTACGATAATATTACTACTAATATTATTCCGCGACTATAATATTATTTCTAATATTATTTCTAAGACTTTCCAACTTAAAATTTCCGACTTAACGACTTAATTCACCGCAACACCAAAATCAACCGAATAATTCACAAACAATTAATTAAATATTTAATTAAATAAATAATTAAATATTTGGGCGTTACAACTCTCCCCCACTTAGAATATTTTCGTCCTCGAAAATTTACCTGATTCAAACAGCTCGGGATAGGAGTCTTGCATCTTGCTCTCCAATTCCCACGTCATGCTTTCTCCAGTAGCTCCCAACTAGACAACTTTCACCAACGCGATCTCTTTCCCTCGCAAAGTCTTCATTTCACGATCCGCGATTCGTACAGGCTCCGTCTCCACCGTGAGATTATCCCGTACTTGCACATCATCCATATTAACCATATGAGACGGATCTGGAATGTACTTTCGAAGTTGCGACACATGAAACACATCACGCAGATTCGAAATATTTGGCGGTAACGCCATTCGGTAAGCAACTTTCCCAACTCTGTCCAAAATTTGATACGGACCAATAAAACGAGGAGTGAGCTTCTTAGACTTTAAAGCTCTCCCAACTCCAGTCACCAGCGTGACTCTCAAAAACACATGATCACCCGCTTGGAATTCTAAATCCTTCTTCCGCTTGTCATGGTAACTTTTCTGTCTACTTTGAGAAGCTTTCATTTTCTCTCGAATCAACTTCACTTTCTCAGTAGTTTCTCGAACTAATTCCGGTCCAAGTACTACACTTTCACCAGATGCATGCCAACAAAACGGAGTTCTACACCTCCGACCATACAATGCTTCAAAAGGTGCCATTCCGATACTAGAATGGTGACTATTATTATAAGTGAACTCGATCAATGGAAGATAAGTATCCCACAAACCTCCCTGCTCAAGCACACAAGCTCTCAACAGATCCTCCAACGACTGAATAGTTCTCTCAGTTTGACCATCTGTTTGAGGATGATACGCCGAACTCAACCTCAGCTTAGAACCCAACGTTTCCTGTAGACTCTTCCAAAACTCTGACGTAAACCTCGGATCTCTATCCGACACGATACACAAAGGAACACCATGCAACTTCACAATCACTCGGATATAAATCTTTGCCAACTTTGCAATTGGATATGTGATGTTAATAGGTATAAAATGAGCCGACTTCGTAAGCCTATCAACAATCACCCAAATTAAATCATGTCCTCTTGAAGTAGTAGGCAACCCTGTCACAAAGTCCATAGAAATTCTATCCCATTTCCATTCTGGAATCTCTAATGGTTGCATCAACCCAACAGGTTTCTGATGCTCAACTTTCGACTTCTGACATGTCAAATGTGACGCCCCCAATCTATACCCCCAATTAACACGCAATTAAAGCGGTAAAAAGAAAATTCGAAAATTGATCAGAGTATGTTTGAAACATCATGGCATAGAAAGGGAGAATCACATCAAAGAAGCCAAACATACACATAACATGCAACACCTGCTCATTTAGATATGCAACGTGGGGTAACAATCATACAGAGGAAACTTCGTTCCTTACACCCACTTTTCAGAAATTAGAATTAAAGCGGAAAGATCTAAAATCTGAATAACACATATACATATATACATATAAACTTGACTGCCATACATCAAGTTATAACTGTACAACCAAAATATAATCATCAGATATACAAAACAATCACAAACGGCCGCCCTATGCTACCCGGAGTCACATATCAGAGCCGACCGACCAAAATAATGAAGACGCAACGCTTCACAAAAGAATACCTCCAGCAACTCTAATCTGCAACGCCTCATAGAGCGTTATAAAACAGCAGAAGGGTGAGAAAAACAACCATAATATAATTGCATAAGATTATATATTAACACCAAAAATGCACAAGTAACGTATTCTCACCACCAAAGCACACCGATAAATTATAACAACACACAGTACAATTCACACGTATCAATTACCACTGCACATCAATCATTCACAATACAATCACACATATTCCATTTCATTAATCACATTCACAATTCCATGCACAAATGACTCATGATGAATGCAAATGCACATAGATCGACACAACGACTCTATGCACATGCCATGCGGTACCGACTTCCATTGTCTCATGTCTCATCATCAGTTCACTCAGGAACTATTGGAACCATCGCTCGTTACTGAGACTTAGTCAAGTAACTCCCCGTCGGGCCTATGATGTTCACCCGTCGCTTTAGGTCCTCAGGCATCGCCTCATATTTTCGAGTCACACGACGTTAAGGATTGCTTTAAGTCTCCAAAGGAGCCCACAATCGTCTATACCCATCGCTTTAAGTCCTCAGGCATCGCCTCATATTTTCGAGGCACACGATGTTATAGCATATTTCCCTCGGGAATCAAACCGTCTCTCAGGACGTTTCCACAATGCACATTATGATGCTTGGCATACAATGACTCATGACACTCACATTGCATCCATGCACACATTCATAATCATGCATAAATCATCAAATACAACACTTAGCATTTCTTGCCTTTCGGCCACAACTTATCCTCACAACAGCATATAAGGCATACATATCCAAAGCGCAACATATAGCATAATACATGACAATTATGCACCATTAAAACGACAAAAGTCGACCATTGACACTATTCACATTTATCGACAAAATAAAATCGGCCAACAAATTCTAAACCATCATAATAAGAAAGTACAACTCAATGGCTTTCCAACGCATCAAACCACGCCTCAAACCGAAACACAGATCAAAAGTTATGCAGAAAACAAAATTACACGAACAGCTCTGTTCGCTGGGCGAATCTCCCTCGCGAGCATTCGCTAGCTGCTTCGCTAGGCGAACATCCCTCGCGAGCATTCGCTAGCTCCTTCGTTAGGCGAATGTTCCAGCGAACCAACTGTTAGCTAAAAACAGACACAAAGTTCGCTAGGCGAGCACTTGGCGAACCAAGTCAGAACCAAACAGAGCCAAAAACACCCAAAGTTCGTTAGGCGAACACTCTAGCGAACCTTCGCTCATGCCTTCGCTAGGTGAATACCCGTAGCGAACCTTCGCTACCCTTCGCTGAATGGTTCGCTAGGCGAACCTGCGAAAACTCAGAATCCTTCAGCGCTGTTGAAAACCCAAAAATGATATTTTCCAACCCAAACCATTTCCAAATCAACATATTTCAATCAGAACCTATTTTAATCATGTCAACAAGCAAACTACCACCTTTACATCGATTTCCAACCGTTAAACCATCGATTCTACTCATTTTATCGTTTTCGACCTAAAAGTGAAAAAAACATGGAAAGCAAGAGAATCATCCAAACCCATTCATACATAATCATATACAAGCATAGTATAATCGAGTTTCGCACCCTTACCCGATTTAATTCGATTCTAGGAATTGATCTTGATGATTTTCACACTTTTTCTCCAATTTTCTCCCTTCTCCTCTTTTCTTCTCTGTTCCCTTCTTTCTTCTTTCTTTCTCTCTATTTTCCTTTCCCTTTTCTTTTCTATTTTCTTTTCTTACTAACTTAGTAAAAATATCTATGAAATGTCCAAAATACCCCCACACTCAAATATCTCGCAAACGTTCCCAAAGCGCGATAAAATATAATCACGACGAAAAATAACATATTTTCACACAAAAGTTGAAATTACAATAAAATAATAATAAAATAATCAAAAACGACTCAATAAAATAAAATTGGCAAAACGGGGCGTTACAATTCACCCCCACTTTGAAATTTTCGTCCTCGAAAATCTTACCTGATACAAACAACTCCGGATACGACTCCCGCATCCTACTCTCCAATTCCCACGTCAAATTACCCTCAGCAGCGCCTCCCCACGCCACTTTCACAAGTGCAATCTCTTTGCCCCTTAACCGCTTCACCTCGCGATCCAAAATACCAACCGGTAATGCCTCGACCGTAAGGTTATCCCTTACCTCAACCTCGTCCATCGGAATCATAAGTGAAGGGTCTGGAACATACTTCCGAAGCTGTGAAACATGAAAAACATCATGCAAATTCGACAGATTCGGCGGTAACGCCACACGATACGCTACAGCACCAACTCTCGCAGATATCTGGTAAGGACCAATAAATCGAGAAGTAAGCTTCTTAGATTTCAAAGCACGACCAACACCCGTTACCGGCGTAACTCTCAGAAATACGTGATCACCCTCTTGAAACTCAAGATTCTTACGTCTCCGATCATGATAACTCTTTTGTCTATCCTGAGAAGCCTTCATTTTCTCACGAATAAACTTTACCTTTTCCGTCGTCTGTTGCACCAATTCCGGTCCAACCACAGAACTCTCACCAGTTTCGTGCCAACACAACGGCGTTCGACATCTTCGCCCATACAAAGCCTCAAAAGGTGCCATTCCGATACTAGAATGGAAACTGTTATTATACGTGAACTCTATCAAAGCAAGATAACTGTCCCACGCACCACCTTGTTCCAAAACACACGACCTCAACAAATCCTCCAACGACTGAATAGTTCTTTCGGTCTGACCATCTGTCTGCGGATGATAAGCCGAACTCAACCTCAATTTAGAACCCAAAGCCTTCTGTAAACTTTCCCAAAATCTCGATGTAAACCTCGGATCTCGATCAGAAACAATACTCAAAGGAACCCCATGCAATTTCACCACCACACTGATATAGATCTCAGCTAACCGTTCCAAAGAAAAACTGATGTCAATCGGAATAAAATGCGCCGATTTAGTCAGCCTGTCCACAATCACCCAAATAGCATTATGCCCACGCTGAGCGTTCGGTAATCCCGTCACAAAATCCATCGAAATGCTATCCCATTTCCACTCAGGAATATCCAACGGTTGCAACAAACCACTAGGTCTCAAATGTTCCACTTTCGATTTCTGACAAGTCAAACATGCATACATAAACTGAGCCACATCTCTTTTCAAACCAGACCACCAGAAAATCTTCTTCAAATCTTGGTACATCTTATTCGCACCCGGATGTATACTTAAATTACTCCGATGTCCTTCCTCCAAAATCATTCTTTTCAACTCCGCATCATCAGGTATACAAATACGACCACGAAACCTCAAAACACCAAAATTATCCACCTTGAAATCCACATTCTCATTCCTCATCAAATCAACGAATTTCAAATCCAGCTTTTGTTTCTCACTAACCGACAACAAAAATTCATTAGTAACTTTCAACATTCCAAGCCTTACACTAACCGAAGTCACTTCACATACCAAACTCAAGTCTCTAAATGACTCCAAAAGTTCCAACTCTTTCACCATCAATGCGGACATATGCAACGATTTCCGGTTCAATGCATCGGCTACCACATTAGCTTTACCAGGATGGTAATTCAAGCCAAAGTCGTAGTCTTTCAAGAATTCCAACCATCTCCGCTGTCTCATGTTCAACTCTTTCTGATCAAATAAATATTTCAAGCTTTTATGATCACTAAAGACCTCAAACCTTGCACCATAGAGATAGTGCCTCCAAATCTTCAACACAAAAACTACCGCCGCTAACTCAAGATCATGAGTAGGATAGTTTTTCTCATGAACTCTTAACTGCCTTGAAGCATAAGCTACAACTTTACCTTCCTGCATCAGAACACCACCCAAACCAATTAAAGAAGCATCGCAATACACAACAAATGGTTCATTAGGATTAGGTAAAATAAGAATCGGAGCTGTCGTCAATCTTTCCTTCAGCTCACAAAAACTTTCTTCACATTGAATATCCCAAATGAATGCTTTGCCCTTACAAGTCAACTGCGTCAAAGGAAGAGCTAGCTTAGAAAAACCTTCAATGAACCTCCAGTAATAACCAGCCAAACCCAAAAAGCTTCGAATTTCAGTAACGGATCTAGGAGCCTCCCATTGTAGAACTGCTTCTACTTTAGATGGATCCACAGCAATACCATTACCTGAAATTACGTGCCCAAGAAAACTCACCTCAGACAACCAGAATTCACACTTGGACAATTTGGCAAAAAGCTTCCTTTCCTTCAAAACCTGCAAAACAATACGTAAATGCTCTGCATGTTCTTCACGAGACTTAGAATAGATTAAAATATCATCAATAAACACCACCACAAAACGATCCAAATGCTCGTGGAAAATCTGATTCATGTATTCCATAAACACACCAGGCGCATTAGAAACCCCGAACGGCATCACTGAATATTCATAATGACCGTAACGTGTTCTAAAGGCCGTCTTCTGAATATCCTCTTCCTTCACCCTTATCTGATGATACCCCGATCTCAAATCAATCTTACTAAACACACAAGCACCAACCAACTGATCCATCAGATCATCAATCCTTGGAAGCGGATATTTGTTCTTAATCGTCACTTTGTTCAACTGGCGATAATCAATACATAATCGCATACTCCCATCTTTCTTTTTCACTAACAAAACTGGAGCACCCCAAGGAGAAACACTTGGCCTCACGAACCTCTTTTCCAACAACTCACTTAACTGCTTTTTCAACTCCACCAATTCAGATGCCGACATTCTATAAGGTGCCATAGAAACAGGTCTAGTACTAGGAACTAGATCAATAAAAAATTCAACTTCTCTCTCTGGCAGCACATCTGAAATATCATCAGGAAACACCTCAGGAAATTCGCACACTACAGGAAACACATCAAGAGAAACTTGACTATCCACAGTCAATGAAGCAAACAACCCAAACAACTGAGCTTCATCTGCTAAAAGTCTCTTCAACTCTTTGGTAGATAAGAAACTCGAGTCTTCATCTTCCACAAGAGAAGGAAACCTTACAAGCTTATGATAACAATCAATGTGCACCCGATTGAATTGCAACCAATTCATTCCCAACACCACATCTAAACCTTCCAACGGTAAACACACCAAATCCATCACAAAGTCTTTGCCATAAATGGCCAAAGGACAACTCAAACACACCAAAGAAGTAGTTACTGACCCCATCGCTGGAGTATCAATAACCATCTCACCATCCATCGAAGACAACCCAAGATTCAAACGTTCCGCGCACTCAGACGAAATAAACGAATGAGTCGCTCCACTATCAATAATAGCAATTAAAGGCATATTATTAATAAAACAAGTACCACTTATCAGACGATCAACACTTGAAGTCTGAGTTCCTGCCAACGAAAACACCTTCCCACTAGTCTGAGCCTTCTTCGGATTATGACACTTCGAACTAATGTGACCAGGTTCCCCACAGTTATAACACTTCACTACATTCTTCCTTTTACAATCAGCTAAAACATGTCCGATACCACCACAATTAGAACACTTATCCACTTTCTTCCTACATTCATGCTGGCGATGACCCAATTCACCACATTTAAAACACCTAGGAGCATTAGACATACCTCCTCCACTTGACCTTCGATCAAAATTACCCCTTTGTTTACCTTTATCAGCCGGTGACACATACGGACCACCACGGAACTGTTGTTTCCCTTTCCTGTCACTTACACTTTTATAGTGAGCTGAACGAGCCTTACTATCTTCATCATAAATCCTACAGCATTCCACCAAATCAGCAAACCTTCGAATCCTCTGATATCCAATAGCCTGCTTTATCTCAGGACGCAAACCACTTTCATACTTCTCACACTTTGAAAATCCAGCAGTCGCTTCCACATAATGAGGGTAAAACTGCACAAGTTCCACAAACTTAGCAGTATAGTCAATAATCGACATATTACCTTGTTTTAGCTCTAAAAACTCAATCTCCTTCTTTCCTCGGACATCCTCGGGAAAATACTTCCTTAGAAACTCTCGGCTAAACACCTCCCAAGTGATCTCTTCTTCCTCCTCATCAGCTTCCAACACCTGACGAGTACTGACCCATCAGTCGTCAGCCTCTTCATGTAGCATATGAGTGCCCAGCCTCACCTTAACATCATCGTCGTCATAATCTATTACCCTAAAAATCCTCTCAATCTCTTTCAACCACAACTGCGCACCATCCGGATCATGTTTCCCTTTAAAGACCGGCGGCTTATTCTTTCTAAACTCATCATTTCCGGCAGCATTCGGTGCACCCTGCACAGCTCGTGCCATCGCTTCCATCGCAGCAGCCAAAGCAGCATCATTACGACCAGCCATATTCTGTTCGTCCAAAACAGAAACTATGGTTAAACAACAACTCGCTCAACACAACTCGCCCAATATGCCAGACACAACAGACACAAACTACACAACTGACACGGACTGGCTCTGATACCACTTAATGTGACGCCCCCAATCTATACCCCCAATTAACACGCAATTAAAGCGGTAAAAAGAAAATTCGAAAATTGATCAGAGTATGTTTGAAACATCATGGCATAGAAAGGGAGAATCACATCAAAGAAGCCAAACATACACATAACATGCAACACCTACTCATTTAGATATGCAACGTGGGGTAACAATCATACAGAGGAAACTTCGTTCCTTACACCCACTTTTCAGAAATTAGAATTAAAGCGGAAAGATCTAAAATCTGAATAACACATATACATATATACATATAAACTTGACTGCCATACATCAAGTTATAACTGTACAACCAAAATATAATCATCAGATATACAAAACAATCACAAACGGCCACCCTATGCTACCCGGAGTCACATATCAGAGCCGACCGACCAAAATAATGAAGACGCAACGCTTCACAAAAGAATACCTCCAGCAACTCTAATCTGCAACGCCTCATAGAGCGTTATAAAACAGCAGAAGGGTGAGAAAAACAACCATAATATAATTGCATAAGATTATATATTAACACCAAAAATGCACAAGTAACGTATTCTCACCACCAAAGCACACCGATAAATTATAACAACACACAGTACAATTCACACGTATCAATTACCACTGCACATCAATCATTCACAATACAATCACACATATTCCATTTCATTAATCACATTCACAATTCCATGCACAAATGACTCATGATGAATGCAAATGCACATAGATCGACACAACGACTCTATGCACATGCCATGCGGTAACGACTTCCATTGTCTCATGTCTCATCATCAGTTCACTCAGGAACTATTGGAACCATCGCTCGTTACTGAGACTTAGTCAAGTAACTCCCCGTCGGGCCTACGATGTTCACCCGTCGCTTTAGGTCCTCAGGCATCGCCTCATATTTTCGAGGCACACGACGTTAAGGATTGCTTTAAGTATCCAAAGGAGCCCACAATCGTCTATACCCATCGCTTTAAGTCCTCAGGCATCGCCTCATATTTTCGAGGCACACGATGTTATAGCATATTTCCCTCGGGAATCAAACCGTCTCTCAGGACGTTTCCACAATGCACATTATGATGTTTGGCATACAATGACTCATGACACTCACATTGCATCCATGCACACATTCATAATCATGCATAAATCATCAAATACAACACTTAGCATTTCTTGCCTTTCGGCCACAACTTATCCTCACAACAGCATATAAGGCATACATATCCAAAGCGCAACATATAGCATAATACATGACAATTATGCACCATTAAAACGACAAAAGTCGACCATTGACACTATTCACATTTACCGACAAAATAAAATCGACCAATAAATTCTAAACCATCATAATAAGAAAGTACAACTCAATGGCTTTCCAACGCATCAAACCACGCCTCAAACCGAAACACAGATCAAAAGTTATGCAGAAAACAAAATTACACGAACAGCTCTGTTCGCTGGGCGAATCTCCCTCGCGAGCATTCGCTAGCTGCTTCGCTAGGCGAACATCCCTCGCGAGCATTCGCTAGCTCCTTCGCTAGGCGAATGTTCCAGCGAACCAACTGTTAGCTAAAAACAGACACAAAGTTCGCTAGGCGAGCACTTGGCGAACCAAATCAGAACCAAACAGAGCCAAAAACACCCAAAGTTCGCTAGGCGAACACTCTAGCGAACCTTCGCTCATGCCTTCGCTAGGCGAATACCCGTAGCGAACCTTCGCTACCCTTCGCTGAATGGTTCGCTAGGCGAACCTGCGAAAACTCAGAATCCTTCAGCGCTGTTGAAAACCCAAAAATGATATTTTCCAACCCAAACCATTTCCAAATCAACATATTTCAATCAGAACCTATTCTAATCATGTCAACAAGCAAACTACCACCTTTACATCGATTTCCAACCGTTAAACCATCGATTCTACTCATTTTATCGTTTTCGACCTAAAAGTGAAAAAAACATGGAAAGCAAGAGAATCATCCAAACCCATTCATACATAATCATATATAAGCATAGTATAATCGAGTTTTGCACCCTTACCCGATTTAATTCGATTCTAGGAATTGAACTTGATGATTTTCACACTTTTTCTCCAATTTTCTCCCTTCTCCTCTTTTCTTCTCTTTTCCCATCTTTCTTCTTTCTTTCTCTCTATTTTCCTTTCCCTTTTCTTTTCTATTTTCTTTTCTTACTAACTTAGTAAAATTATCTATGGAATGTCCAAAATACCCCCACACTCAAATATCTCGCAAACGTTCCCAAAACGCGATAAAATATAATCACGACGAAAAATAACATATTTTCACACAAAAGTTGAAATTACAATAAAATAATAATAAAATAATCAAAAACGACTCAATAAAATAAAATTGGCAAAACGGGGCGTTACATCAAACATGCATACACAAATCGTGCCACATCTTCTTTCATTCCGGACCACCAAAATATCTTCTTCAAGTCTTGATACATTTTAGTAGCTCCCGGATGAATACTCAGATTACTTCTATGACCCTCTTCAAGAATCTTCTTTTTCATATCTGCATCATCTGGTATACAAATTCGATCATGCAGTCTCAACACACCTCGTGCGTCAATCTTAAAGTCACTCTTATCCGATTGACCACAACTATTCATGATGTCCACTAGTTTCACATCCAGCTTCTGAGCCTCTCGAATACTGTCCAGAAAATCATTGTTAATCTTCAACATACCCAGCATAACACTCTGCGGTGTCACTTCGGAAACCAAACTCATATCTCGAAACTGCTCAATTAATTCCAATTCCTTAATCATCATTGCTGACATATGCAAGTTCTTTAGGCTTAAAGCATCAGCCACAACATTAGCTTTGCCCGGATGATAATTCAAACCGAAATCATAATCTTTCAGCAATTCTAATCACCTTCGTTGTCTCATATTCAACTCATTCTGATCAAACAAATACTTTAAGCTCTTATGATCACTATAAACTTCAAATCTAGAACCATAGAGATAATGCCTCCAAATTTTCAGCACAAAAACCACTGCAGGAAGTTCCAAATCATGCGTAGGATAATTCCTTTCATGAGTTCTCAACAGTCGAGATGCATACGCAATTACTTTATTATTCTGCATCAGCACACCTCCTAAACCCATCAACGAAGCATCACAATAAACCACAAACGGTTCTCCTGGATTCGATAATGTCAAAATCGGAGCCGACGTCAACCTCTTCTTCAATTCTGTAAAACTTTCTTCGCACTGAACATCCCACACAAAAGCTTTACTTTTACAAGTCAATCTAGTTAACGGAAGTGCCAACTTAGAAAATCCTTCAATAAACCTTCTATAATAACCAGCTAGTCCCAGAAAACTTCTAATCTCAGTAGCCGACCTTAGAGTTTCCCATTGCAACACAACATCTACTTTAGAAGGATCCACGGCAATACCACTACCTGAAATCACATGACCCAGAAAACTAACTTCTTTCAACCAGAACTCGTACTTGGACAGCTTCGCATACAACTGCTTGTCTTTCAAAACTTCCAACACTGTTCTCAAATGTTCCTTATGCTCTTCTTCTGACTTAGAATAAATCAGAATATCATCAATGAATACAACCACAAAACGATCCAGATAAGTATGAAAAATGCGGTTCATGTATTCCATGAATACTCCCGGCGCATTAGTAACACCGAAAGGCATCACTGAATACTCGTAATGTCCATACCGTGTTCTGAACGCCGTCTTCTGAATATCCTCATCCTTCACTTTAATCTGGTGATAACCCGATCTCAAATCAATCTTGCTAAACACACGAGCACCCACCAACTGATCCATCAAATCATCTATTCTTCGGAAGTGGATACTTGTTCTTGATTGTCACTTTATTCAGCTGTCTATAATCAACACAAAGTCTCATACTTCCATCTTTCTTCTTTACTAACAACACCGGAGCTCCCCACGGTGATACACTTGGTCTTATAAACTTCTTCTCAAGTAACTCTTCCAACTGCTTCTTTAATTCAGACAACTCGGATGCCGACATTCTGTATGGTGCCATCGAAACAGGTCTAGTACCAGGTACAAGGTCAATTGCAAATTCAACCTCTCTCTCTGGCGGCACATCAGGAATTTCATCAGGGAAAACTTCAGGAAATTCATTCACCACTTGCAATTCTTCAATCTTAGCTTTGCTCTCAATAGACAACGTTGCCATCAACGAAAACATCTGAGCTTCTTCTTTCATCAATTGCTGTAACTCTCTGAAAGATAACAACCCAACTCCTTCCTCTTCAGGAGTAGAAAACCTCACCGACTTACGATAACAATTTATATGAACATAGTTATACTCTAACCAGTTCATACCTAGGATTACATCCATTCCGGTCAGCGGCAAACAAACCAAATCAACATAAAAGTCTTTATCGAAGATCGATAAAGGACACCTTAAACACACAAGAGAAATAGTCACTGATCCCTTAGCTGGAACCTCGACGATTAATTCTCCATTCATAGTAGACAATTTAAGACCCAATCTTTGAACACAATCAGCAGAAACAAAACAATGCGTAGCACCAGTATCAATAATAATAATTAAAGGAGTACTATTAATGAAACATGTACCTCTGATAAGTCTGTCCTCATTAGCTGTCTGAGTTACTGCTAACGCGAACACTTTTCCGGTCTGAGCTTTCTTTGGCTTTTGACATTGATTACCAATATGCCCCTCTTCACCACAATTAAAACAAATCATCTCCTTGTGCTTGCAATCAGATATTGCATGTCCAATCTTACCACATCGGAAACACCTCTTCGCCTCAGCAGTACACACAGTACTCTTGTGACCAGAATTTCCACATTTGAAACAAGTTATGCCAGCAGGAGCATCTCCCCTACTAGTCTTCTTGCCCTCAGACGCTCTCTGTTTACCTTTTCCAGCTGGAGCATCATAAGGCTTGCCACGGTTCTGTTGTTGCTTGCCTCTTCTATCACTAACAATCTTGTAGTGAGCATTGTTGTCCTCTTCATAAATTCTGCAATTATCGACCAAATCAGAAAAGACACGAATCTTCTGATACCCAATAGCTTTCTTGATCTCAGAGCGCAAACCGCTTTCAAATTTGATGCATTTAGAAAACTTAGCATCATCACCGGTATAGTACGGATAAAACTTAGCCAGCTCAACAAACTTCGCAGCATAATCAGTAACCGACATAGTTCCTTGTTTCAGCTCAAGAAACTCAATCTGCTTCTTACCACAGACATCCTCTGGATAATACTTCCTCAGAAACTCTCTTCGGAACACATCCCAAGTGATAACTTCACCTGTAGTCTCCAACCTCTGACGAGTCTCTAGCCACCAGTCATCAGCTTCGACTGCTAGCATATGAGTCCCATAACGAACCTTCTGCGCTGGAGTGCAGTCCATCACACGGAAGATCCTCTCAATCTCTTTCAGCCAATCCAATGCTCCATCAGGATCATACTTTCCCTTGAAGGTAGACGGATTCTCCCTCTGAAAAGTCGCCAGACTACGAAATCAATCATTCTCGCCAGCATTCGGTAAATTCTGCACAGCCTGAGCCATTGCTTGCATTGCAGTAGCCATTGCAGCATCGTTCCTTCCAGCCATCTCAACTTATCACTACAACATAAACAAAAGTTAGAACCAAATAACAATACTCGATTGTTAGACAACTACGACTCGACAATTGGCCGGACGGACCAACCTGCTCTGATACCACTAATGTAACACCCCATTTCTACCCGATAATTATATTAAAATCAGAGTTATAAAATTTCCGACATAAAACGGGATATCACATTTTCAACTTTAAAATCAACCACATAATAGTTAACCATGAAAGATACATAACGATTCAAGGGAACATAAACCAACAATAAACTTCAACTTTATTCAACTTTAAACAAATGCAACGCAGCAGATTCCTTAACAACTTAGTAGCATCTTTATTTAACATAAAACAACTTCAAATTAAACAACAAAGTATTTTTCAGCAAATTCATTAAAAATTCAGCATGTAGACAAATAAATAAAAGACATGCGTCATCCCCCCGAGTGCTACGTATCAGAGCGACAACCACCGACTCGAACTAAGGTAACCGGCTACTCCTCTTGATTACCTGCACGTTGCCAACATAGTGACAACATTCAAACAGAAGGGTGAGTTACCGAATATTATAAACGGAGTATGATAAATAATACATAGGCAAGAATCATACAAATAATCACCACTTCACATCAACAACCAATAAACAAAAATCAACAACAACTTAAGAAAATGCAACTTTAATGCGACTCGACAATGTTATGCATGTGGTACCATCGGAGTAAAACTCCCAACTTAAAATTGCCAGTTTATCGAGGCATCAAGGCATAAGCCTTCAACTTTCAACTTTCAACTTGTGCCAATTCAGGCCAACGTGGTGTGAGCAACGCTCCGACATAAAATGCAATGTATGCTTCATGACATGCACAACTCATCAATATAAACAACTCAACAACATCCACCACATAACCAACTTACACAACATAGCAACTTTTACGACATAAACAACTTATATCAACGTTGGCTTATCAAGCCTACAACTTACAATTCGTCCATAAACCGGAACAATGTTACAACTCAGCTGTACCTGCAATTCCACTTTTTCAACCAAATTTCAACGAAATAATTCAACAAAAGTCACCTACTAAATTACCCGACTTACCCCGACAATTTTCGTTAAATTCCGGACAACTAAGTTTTTCGCCTAAACCGGCTAAACCGACTAAAACTGTACTGTTTCACATTTACTAATTGCTATTGATTAATTTATTAATTCAGTTAAATTATTAAATAACTGCTGTAATATTATGCTACTAATTTTTACTGTCATTAAAATCAACTCTGCTACCAGAATGTCACCACCTGCTAAAGACCTGCTATTACTACAATTCCAATTTTCTGTCAAACATTACCACTGTTACTTAATTAGATTTCTGTCAAAAACTTGAGCATGAGCTTCTCCTACTAATCTTCATTTTACTAATTCTGATTACCAATTAATCTCTCTGCTACCAGACCAATTAAAAGAATTCTGCCACACATTATTTTTTTTTCTGTTAATTTAAGTTTTATGCAAAAACAACATTAATCAAAATGCCACTTCCCTACTCTATGGGTGGCATGCGCCACCCTTACTACATACTTAAGTGGCCTGCGCCACTTTCCTTTCCTTGTAGGTGGCTGGCGCCACTAACATGTGGCTCACACCATGTAATTCTTCTTTTAGTCTTGGGGTGGCCTGTGCCACATGTATTTTCTTTTACTTTGGGTGGCCTGCGCCACCCCTATGTGTGTGGTGGGTGGCCTGCGCCACCCATAAAGTGCACCCAATTCATTTTTTTCCAGAAACAACACAATTCACTGCGACATTCATAAATTTACCAGCAACAAATTTCACAAAAATCCAATCAGTTTAACATTTTTACATAGCCAAATTAAGTTCACGGGAATGCTTACAAAATCCATCCAATGATAATTTCAACAACTTCAACACAGAAACAACACATCACAACAGCAGAATCATAATTTGACAATATCAGTTTCAATTTCCTCACAGACAACAACACTTATCGAAAATCAATGGAAACAATCATACAATTCCCAATCTTCATATCATTCATCATAACCCGGTTATAATAGTCGAACCCACCCTTACCTTGGATTGAAGGCAGCTCGACAATCGATCGGATTCTGGGAATTTGGCACCGGTAGCGGTTTCTCTCTCGCAACTTCTTCTCTCACGTTCAGTTCCTCTTCTTCTCTAACTGATATCCAAAGCCTCACAATCTTTCTATTTCTTTTGTTTTATTAAAATAATAATATTCAATTATACTATCTAATGGGCCTAACATACATCCCCCTAATTTACTAATTCCGACACGAAACCAAACCAACTTAATCGAACACACTCCAACTACGATAATATTACTACTAATATTATTCCGCGACTATAATATTATTTCTACGACTTTCCAACTTAAAATTTCCGACTTAACGACTTAATTCACCGCAACACCAAAATCAACCGAATAATTCACAAACAATTAATTAAATATTCAATTAAATAAATAATTAAATATTTGGGCATTACACCCGTCTGTCCGCTTTTTATAATGTGCAAGCGGATAAAAATATTAACGGTATTTTTTTAATATTTTTTTTTATTTTAGTTTAAAATATTTATAAAATAAAAAAAAATTGAATGAAATAAGTGTTCAAATCACCATAAAACGGCTAGTAAAAGAGAAGTTGAGATTTTTAAAATAAAAACTAAAAAGGCCATAAATGGAACAAAAATAAGCTATACCAAAACTATGTTTTCCCTTTATATATATAATATTATATAGATTCATTTATGATCAATTTCACCATTTATTAAAAATGTTTTATTTAAATCAGAACAAAACTCTATATAGTTTTTTAAAAAAACAAACAAATGAACAAAACAAGACCTTAACCAACCATTGTCGTAATTTAGTGGGGAAAACATACCAGATATTTGTGTCACCGTGTTTGGTGAGTGCATGGACTTGAAATTTTGTGATGAAATTGTAGAAGAAGATGGGGTCCTAGGTGAGGTAGAATTTTTGGACAAAAGAGTACTGTACAATATGTCTACGAGTGTGATATGTAACTAAAATGTCTCCCTCATGGACTACATAAGCTTTATGAAGAAGACATAAGCTGTCTAAAGAAAAAGAGAGTTAGATTTTTCTTCAAAAATAAAATTACATGTGTTTTGAAGTGGTTGGCAATGTATGCTAGTGGTAGTGGCCCCAAAACCCTTGATCTGTATCCAATTAAATTTGATCTACATTCGTTTGCATTTATTGCACTTTGTGAAACCAAACTTGTAAATTGTAACCATGAGTTGAGGATCTAAAGTTGCAACATCATAAAGCATAAGTTTAGAGGTTGTTACTTGTTATGGCTTAAATGTTACTCTACAACTGCATCTGACAGTAATTGCTATGTGATTTATAATCATACATATTATGGTATTAGATATTACATTAGATAATTTCACATATGATTGTTCAATTATTTTCATCAAAAATCTAAATTTTCGAACCTCAAAATTCAAATATATACTCTATGTAATGAAAAATCTGAATTTTAATAGCCTTTCAAATGTGTATTTCAAATACTTTTATATTAAAATTTACGTTTTAATCCACGCCGTAGCGATTGCAATCGCAAGACCTGCATCCGCATCTGTGGCCAGAGTTGCAGTTTAAAGCTATTATTTTTAATCAACAACTATTTTCTTTCAAAATGACTAAAGATAAGTTAGGTGATCAAATGGTTGACTTTAAAAAAATCGATAATTTAGAAAATGTTGAAGTGAAATTAATGGATGAAGTTAAGGCTCTAACTATTATAGGTTCTCTATCAAATCCATATTATCATTTCATGAATCCAGGTTGTATGGAATAGATCAAACCATCATCAATCTTGAGGAAATGCACTCCTTTTTGAACAAGGGAATGGCAGAAAAGACAAGAAGTCAAAACTCAAGGCTTTGTAAAAAACTTAAATGAACCAAGGTGGTTTATCAACAAAGATGTTGTATTTGATGAAACGAACATGCTGGTGAAATATTAACAAGTTGATGGTGATCTAGGTGGTGGATCAGAGAGTGTTCACGTTGAGAGGGAGTTACCTTCACAACAATGAGTTGAACATGAAGATAAAATAGAAGAAGTACATGAAGAAGAGATTCGGGAACCGGTGACAAATGATTATATAGACAATTAGTAGAAGACTTGTGCGTCCGCACGGGTAAGTTGAGATAGGTATGCGAAATGAAAATAATTACCAAGTAAAGATTTTTCATTTTGGATATGTGATTTATGTAGTAAATCGAAAATCAATGTACAACTAATATAATCTATGAATATGCCGATATATATATATATATATATATATATATATATATATATATATATATATATATATATATATATATATATATATATATATATATATTAAAGTAAGGAAAGTTGATGGAAATATTTTGAGTGTTTACACAATTAAAGTAGGTAAAGCTTAAAATGTAATGAAAAACAGGAAATGAATAACATGAAGTTGTTGTTAGTACATTTGGTTATCCAGTTTTTAAGATATGCATGAAACATTGAAGAAATCTATGTGGTGTAAGTGTAATTCCATGTTACATGGTCCAAGATTTCCATGTCTTATCTGATTCAAGAAAATATTTTGTGCTACATGATTCAATTGCAACTCAAAAATTGGTACAAGAACATATTGAAAAGGGTCAAATTATTACAAAGTACCAAGCACAAGAATTCAAAACCAAGAAGTGCAAAATTGAAATAATTATAAGAATACATTTGGTACAACATCAAGTAGAGATTGTTGTATTATTATGACCATTCTTTTCATGACTTAGTCAAAATTAGATGGTTGTTACAGTCAATTCTAAGAAGTGCAGGAGAAAGTGTACCGAGCTTGTTGAACAGACTCTGAGGCCGGGTTTCTTAGTTTGTGATTGCGCTCATACAAATTTCGAACCTTTTCAGGGTATATAATAAAACGGTGAAGTTGTTTTGCCCTCAAATATCTTCCACAATACCTGTTCATAAAAACGCGGCGGTGCCTCTCTTGTAACCAAAAACCCGGATCATCTAAATGCTTCATCAACAATCTTTCAGCCATCACCAAATCCTTAACCAAATACCCAAAGTACATGAGTTAATTTATATAGTAAGCCATGAAGCTAGATTGTCATTCATTCCACAAATGCAATCAAATAGTAGAATAGACAACATAAAGAGTCTACCAATATTTTTTGACCATGGTATTCTAATCTCTCGAAGCAAAATCGAGGATGATCATATTTGTAATTTGATGGATGCAAGAAACATAGCTGCAATTCAAGAAAAAATTGATTAACAGCAGTAGAAACATGGTTATTTCTTGCTGATAGATACATCATAGTATTCATAGTTATACCCAATTCTATATGCTGCACAAAACATGGCTTAGATCATGGAAGACAATTCTATATGCTGCAGCCTCACAGAGTTGTTGAATTCCTTCAAAACATGCGGCTGAAGATAGTTCAAACTTACTTGCTAATCCATTGGAAAAATCTTATTCTCGAGCAGATTCTGAGTTCCGTAGAAGAGTAATTATTCGTTTTTCCAGAACATCAAATTCACCCAGGATCCACTGCAAGGTATTCATACGAACACAGAGCTGTGGTATCCCAAAAAAGCTATCCCCATTTGTTGCAACCTGAGAGTTTCTCTTCTAAGGATTGGGAGATTTCTCTTTTTTCTTCCCAAAGCCTTGAAATTTTGAGCCAATAGTGCATCTCGTCAGTGCCAGCATTGTTGGAATAAATGTATTTCGTGATCCTGAATATCGGAATAAAAAAAATTAGTTGTTAAAGATGCCACATATACAATTATTAACGATACCATATATATAAGAGCTGAACTATTCAATTTCAACATCATTTACCACAACCAGATTTTGACTTAGTTACATAATATTGAAGGCATCTATCAAGGCCATGCATCACATCAGGAAGCAATGCATAATACATTGGTATTGGAAGCTGAAAGAATGCATCCAGTCTCATTTATGATTCGCAGAACTTCAACAGACGACGGGGTGTATCCTTCCTGATTTGCTTGTGGACTCCAAATCTAGGATACACAATAAACTAAGTTAGTTCCACACAAAGGCAATCAATCAACGTGTATGACCAGATTGCACAGAAATTATGTCAGAATGAAAATCGTCAATGAGCAACAAAAGAAAAAGATTATGAATGCAAACCTCTTGCTGAAAATTTCTATCAACCCAGTATTTTAGTCTGTCTATTCTAGTCTTAATCCATATTTTTACAAGATTGGGCAAAAGGTAAAAAGAATGAGAGGCAACATCGCTACCTGCAAATCAAGAAACTTTCCTTTTGAGAAGTCCAAAGGGTTCCCTGCAGCATATGAGACAATGCCTCCAGCTTCTGCACAAGTTCAATTGTCAAACAATTATGATACAAGATTAGAAGTTGAATTGAAGACACAATTAACACTGACCCTTTCTAGTACCGGAACGGGTTTAAGTTGCACACATTCGCAGTCATAACTCAAACTAAGGTTTAAGTTCAATGTGGTAAGAATTAAGATATAATAAATATTCCTTAAAAATAATCCCTGAAACATCTAATTGTATAAAGATGAACACTTATTAAGCAAAACACCAATGAACTGAATATACACTAACCTCAGCTGACAATTTTGCCTCCAACCGCAAATCAATCTTCCTATAAACATCAGGCAAAGTACTCCCCTTACCGCCATTAACCAAAGCTTTCTTCCTCGGCTTATTATTATGCATAAAACAATAAACCTGCATTACAAAATAGTTAACCATCTCATCTCAAAACTCAATGCACAATTGAAAATAACAGCAAAAACTCAACCCAACTATGCCAATTACTCTAATTCACCACATTGCATTATTCACCAACTATTGTATGTCATGAAATATGATACTGTAATAAAATAGTTCACGATTCCGAAATTTCAACTTAGTATCGCAATGAGGTTCTAACTATATCTTCAACCAAAGTCACATCCTCAACATTAATAACTCTGTAATGCTTCAGTTTCTCCTTTAACTGACACCACAAGTTCAATTAACTGTCATAAATTCAACACAGTTCAGGAAAAATAACCACATTATTGACCCTCCTTGCCATAGACACTTGAGATCAATAACCATATATCCAATATATGCATTAGACATTTTGCATCACACAAGTGATAATGTTCATCAATAAAATACATATTTTTAATAGACTTGTACTGAGATGGAATGTCATAAACAAAGAGAGAATCGTAGTTGTGAAATTTTAGATCTAGCATACTATGTAAACTTCCACTGCTTCTTTCCCGATCCAGAACCACAAACCATTAGAACAAAATCACAAAACCTAAACTGAAAATACATATAAAAACCAGAACAATAAAAATATCATGAACTGTGTAACATCATGAACTGAGAAAAAATCATAAGAGTCATAATATCTTCGTTAGAATTTGTGAAACCCCAGTATAATATTCCGGGATATTTGAGGGCAATGATTCCAGCTCCTAAACCACCTAAGGCAGGACAGACAACGGTCGGAAGGCCGAATTTCTCCTGGATAACATCGAAAATTATGGTGAACCAAGCAATCCAACGTGTCATTGCCACGCTTACAACACCACAAAGCATCTCCTATCTCATCAAGAAGTTGAAAATAGAATGAATATCTTTCCCAATCCCCCTTCACAACACAACCAGGTTCACAAAGATGCAAGCAATTGTTAAACGAACATTTAAATAAGCAATTATTAATATATCAATTAATATCCTTTGATCAAGCAATTGTTACGAAGTATTGATGTATTGTCTATTAAATTGAATTGCAACTCACATTTATGATACGAACTGTATAAAATCCAGAACGAAATAATCTGAGTGTTCACAACTACCTCTTGTCCGTCAGGAAGGATGCCCTAAATAAAAACATGATTAGATCAGATTCAAAGTTAGCATATCAAAACAAACAAAAAAAAGCATATAACTCAACATAAAGCAAGAATATAACCTGTGTTTTTAACCGTGTGACTTCATGTACATTAAGAAGTCCAACCATGTCTTGGTAACCTGTGAGGAGTCTTTCCATTTCTTTATCCTCATCTTAAACAATAGTCTAGTTCTGAAATTTGAGCTAATTGATAAATAAGCACATGAATAATGAAATTTGATTATGAACCTGAAATTGCTCTGACAGAAACTAAGGTGTCTGCCATATGTTGTAATCTTTTTGTACAATATAGAGAAAGAAGTGAAGGTAGAAATTTTAATAGAAGATGTTACAAAACCAATGCTTTTTAACATCTTCTATTAATATGTAAAACATTTACACTACTACTACTGACCTGTTGGGTTGGAAGGTACTTCCTACGGTAATTAAATATTGCATCAGTTTCTTTCAAGTCATTTGCACCAAGCATCATTCTCTTGTCAGGAAACAATCCTATGAGCTTGTTGACGTTGTAGAAATCATAATCCTATAACAATGTACGGAAGTGCATATTTAAACAATGTAGTGCTGACTTCAAAGTCAATGATGAAAAGAAAAACAACTAATCCAATAGACACAAAATTATGAGGAATTGCAAACTGCAACTTTCTAGTGACTACAATGAATTAAAGATGTTTTATATCTTCATAAATTAAATCATAAATCCCAATGCAGATGGCTAAAGTTACATAATAACAAAACTACCAAATTACTAAAATCTATGGAAAGCAACATGATACCTTCCGAAGAATAAAGTAACATAAAAGTTACCTGAATGTTCTCCTTGTGATGAGGACAGACAGAATATACTGGAGCACCGTGCCCTTCAAAGTTAAATAATCTTCGTCCCGTTCAATCCCACGCCTGATAAGAGTGTCCTCTTCAGAAAAAATAGACAACTTATTTTCATAGTAAAAAATGACAATTTGTAGATGTTGTGCACCTTAATCAACTTATCATCTCCACAAGTCACAATACAAAGTTGTTTATTTGGATGAGCAAATGCCAAATCATTCACACCGCCAATATGGGCATCAATCTGTACCAAGAAAGAGATATAAATCAAACTGCAATTACAACTTTAGCTACCTTTATAAGAATAACTCACCTCTATACGCTGGGTAAGCTCATTTGATCCATTGAAGGCAAATATGTGAATCAAATGTTTAGCAAATGCAATACCTACACCAAATCAACCAGTTAGATTGAATCAAACAACTTCAAAATATGTTTTAAAAACATAACATACCCACAAAACTTCCATCAAGGCTCCATGTGACACGCCTGATAGAAATAGGTGTTTCTTTGACCATAGCTGCCTGTGAAATTAAATTCTCTACTATAAGATTCCAATGGTTTTCAATTCTCAAAATAGCAAACACCCCATAGTACTACAGAGAGAAAATACTCAAACCTACGGAAATCGAGGTAGGCCCAATAATGCGCATTGCCCATCTCACAAACTGAGCACCCCGACATCCACAGTACCATCTTCTTTGAAATAACAAATCTCGTGACAATCCAGTAGCCTAAAGTAGCTACAGCCAAGATGATACCCAGTAGTACAAAAAGGGCAACCATGTTTAATGAACAAAATTAAATAACATGCAGAAAGAGGAAGTCATTCACACCTCCTCGAATTCTAGCATATGGCTCTCTATGTTTGCTGTTATCTGTTAAATACAAGTGAATATAAGAGTTCATCATTGATGTAACATTTTTCATGGCTAGTTCAAAAGTGGAGGCATACTCTGGCACCAACTTCATCTAATCCTTTGAGGGCAGCTTCATCGAACCTGGCCAATGTGCAATATAAATTGAGCTTTTTTGAAGCCATATATTGTTGATGGTGAAATACTTCAGTACATTGAACAAAAACTATATTAAGTTTAAATCAGATTAGGTATAAAACATGATTAGGTATGAGAATGGGACTGGAGACAATCTGCCGAGTGTTGGGACATGTTCGATGCCCTGTATCAAGCCATTTCCTAATGCAAGCTCGTTCATATGTCTGCAAAGAGGGTGAATAATAGGATTACAAAGCGTCTAAACATGAAAATGTTCTAAATAATATCATACAAGTCTCTTCAAGTATTAGAAAAAATCGGTTTCTAATAAAACACTGCTATCAACACAACAAAGACTTTGACATAAATAACTAAGTGCTGCAAACCATATGCCCTAACCACAACTACAGTATTTAAGGCATTTGCTCCCTGAGATTATTTTGATAATGATCATATTTTACAGAAAGCAAAAGTTAAAGAGAAAAGATGATAAAGGCCAAGAGTTTACTGCTGATACATGCTCGAAAACATCATGAATTTTCTTGATTGCAACTTTTTCGCCAGTGTGAATGTTAATCGCAGAACCTGTACATCAAGATATATAGATTATTGATCAAAATATCAGACTTCGAACCAATTGACAAGAAAATCGAAAGAAAAACCATTCAGACTCTCACCATCATCTGGTATGCAGCCTTCGACGACGCAGTCGTCTGTATCACCTAGCCTTCAGCAACAACAACATTCCCAAGTGATTAGGCAACAACAACAACAAAATTCTATTTGTCAACAACAACAAACACCAATGACTAAACAGACACCTAGCCTTCACCCATCGCATTAGCATGGACACGAACATCATCTATAACACAAGCAACGCAAAATCACAAACCTAGAAGTAGAAAAAGCCAGTAGCAAAACCAAACCGACACCAAGTTAAAAAAACACCAACACATTAATATAACCACAAGAACATGAAGACTAACTATACCTTTGCGCAATTTCTTCAACGAACCGAGGAGGATGAGTTTGTTTTTTCTAACCCGGGCCAACCTTTATTCTTTTTCATTTTCGCAGCTTTACCCAACCAACCTATGAGTTTGTATTTTTCCTCTGCCCACTCAAAATCATTCCTATACCTAGGGTTTGAAGGGAAAATAAGAGAGGGAGAAAGAGAGGTGACGAAAAAAGAGGGAGGAAGAGGAAAGAACAATGAGAGAGAGAGAGAGAGATCAGGGAGACGAGAAAGAGATAAAGAAAAGGGAGAGAGAGAGAGAGAGAGAGAGAGAGAGAGAGATCTGAGAGACAAAAGAGAAAGAGAGAAAGAAAAGGGAAAAGGAGAGAGAGAAAGAGGAAAAGTGGGAAGACGAGGGAGAGGAAAAAAAATTTAAATAGTTGTGCCACTTGGTAAAATGGGTTGATATGATTGGGTAATGAATATTGATTTAGTTAATTACATTAAAGGACTTGTGTGTAGTGTAAATGAAATTTGAGTGAAAGGGTATATTAGGGTTAATGAGTGTGGTTATTGTTAATGGGTAGGTAGTTGTTAATGTCCTTTTCCTCTGCCCACTCAAAATCATTCCTATATCTAGGGTTTGAAGGGAAAATAAGAGAGGGAGAAAGAGGGGTAACGAGAAAAGAGGGAGGAAGAGGGAAGAACAATGAGAGAGAGATCTGGGAGATGAGAAAGAGAGAAAGAAAAGAGAGAGAGAGAGAGAGAGAGAGAGAGAGAGATCTGAGAGACATACGAGAAAGAGAGAAAGAAAAGGGAGAGAGAGAGAGAGAGAGAGAGAGAGAGAGAGAGAGAGAGAGAGAAAGAGGAAAAGAGGGAAGACGAGGGAGAGGAAAAATTTTAAAATAGTCGTGCCACTTGGAAAAATGGGTTGATATGATTTGGTAATGAATATTGATTTAGTTAATTACATTAAATGACTTATGTGTAGTGTAAATGAAATTTGAGTGAAAGGGTATATTAGGGTTAATGGGTGTGGTTATTGTTAATGGGTAGGTAGTTGATAGCAATTAAGCATAATAAGGCTACAACTGTGTATTCATTAATTACACGACAACACAACAACATCTATTGAATATTAATTACTCATTATATTGATTACAATTATATTGATCACAATGGCAATATATTAATATATTAAGAAGTTTTACTTATTTCTTTATAGTCAAACTAATTGTTGATTATTTCGTGGAAACAATTGGCCCGTTTGTTTTGGTTTTTTTTTAAATGATTTTTATATTGTAACATAATTTTGGAGAAAAAAATTTTAAAAATACTTTTCAAAAACGCTTCAAATGAAAATTTGGTTTGAATAGTTATTCTTAAAATGTTATTTTAGGTATTTCATCATTTTATTGAAACTTTTTTGGATATCAAAATTTCAAAAAATACTTAATTTTGAAGCTATTTCAAATAGCTTTTCATAAAAATCACTTTTGTAATACAACTTTTTGAAAAAAATTGTAATTTTGACTATGTTTTGGTCTTCAATAATGTATATTAATGTTATAGAATGTCAAAATTAGTCTTTTAATTTATAAAAAACAAATTTAAAAAAACTTGTAATATTTTGAAAAACGTTTTTGTAGAATCCATTTTAAAAAATACAGAGAAAACATCCATTTTTTTAAAGCTGAAACAAACTGGCCCAATATTTGGCTAGGCTTATGACCTTTCAGACCAAACTTTGAGTTATTAGGGTCATTTTCTCCTAAGAATCAAAAAGTGAAAACCAAAAAAAACTAATTGTTGATTGTCTGTTATATATACATATATATATATATATATATATATATATATATATATATATATATATATATATATATATATATATATATATATATATATATTGTACTTTGTATCAATTTCTCAAAAAAAAAAAAACTAAGTTGAACTTTTTTCGTCATCAAACCAACACCCACATTAGATGTTTTTGTCATCAAACCAACATCACCACCACCACCACTTGGGAATCAGTTAGTGTTCCTTATGAAGGTGAGAAAAATACACAAGAAGTGGAGTTGAATTGTTTATGCCAAAAAATCTCTTTTCACTAACTATTCTTGAACATCAGATTCTGAATCATGTTTAGAGTCTGATATCAAAGTGAGTAATAGCAGTGAAAATTTTTACTTCCTTTTCTTAATCATGTTTTAGAACCTAAGGTGTCAAGCTCAAATTCTGATCCAAGTAAAGGTTGAATCAGGTCAGAGTCTGACTTTAGAGTTTGTTGCATAGAAGAATGTAAATACAGAAGTAAATAAATAGACACACAATATATCATGTTTCCTCTCAAGTGTGAGTAGTCTGGCTCCCTTGCAGCATAAGAGCTTTTAATTATAATCAATCAGATTACAATTGCTTAAGCCAACAGCTCAAGACTTCCTGCTCAATCAACTAGAATGAGACTACATTGCTTTAACCCTCGGTTCAAGACTTCCTGCTCATTCTGTCCAGAATAAGACTTCCTGCTCAAGCCCTTAAGCATGAGACTTCCTTGCCTAAATATTCTATTCAGGACTTCCTGCTCAATCACACTGATTGAGACTTCCTACTTTGCCTTCAAGCATGAGACTTTAATGTTCAATCAAACTGATCAAGACTTCTAGCTTTGCCCTCAAGCATGAGACTTCAATGTTCAATCATCAGAAAAAGACTTACTCTGAGCACAGTGGCTAGAGTCTTCAGATTCTCTTAACAGAATAATCTGGTATTAGCCTTGTGTCTGCATGTGTGCTTCTTAGTTAAGAAGATACATCAAAGATTTACGCTCTTGATCAGAATATAAATTATTTGCTCCTGAGTGTAGAATAATGAAGTTTTCATTCTTCTTCTCTCCTTGCACAAATTTTCTTCGTTTTGTGCCTTTCTGTTTTGTTGATCTTCTTGATCATATTTACATATTCTTTCTTCAAATCATATTTGAATATGTTTCACTCTGATCTCACACACTTAACCCTTCTGGTTATATTTTCTTTTTTAGTGTGTTTCTCTCAACTGTGTTTTTTGTGTAACATAATCTCTCTCAACCCATTTATGCGAACTGGTATCACATGAAGGTGTGAGAAAAACACAAGAAAGGGGGGTTTGAATTGGGTTTTCCATTTTGAAAGCTTTTTATGAAACTCAAACAAAAATCATAAATAAACTAACAATAAGAAAGACACACGATATATCCTGGTTCACTTGAAAACTATCAAGCTAATCCAGTCCACCCGCCAAGGTGATTTTGCCTTAGACAAGGACTTAATCCACTATAACCAAACTGATTACAATCGCACGAGCAAACTGCTGGTGACTAACAACCTCTAAGACACACTAGTCCTAGACTTCTTAAGAATTCTGACCCAACTGGTCTCTTAAGGAATACAACGCCTAAGCCAACTGCAAGTGACTAACACCACTAAGACACACTGTCTTAGTCTCCCTAAAAATTCTGACCCAAATGGTCCTTTAGGGAACACAAACAAGTGTCTGCTACAAGGTTTGTTTACAATAATAATGCTTCTACACAAGCAGGGTAAACATACATTTTAAGCTCAATCTAACATAGAGAGAATCTACAGTAATAACATTCTTCTTCTTTGTATTGTGTTGCTTTACTATTCACTCATAAGTTTCTTTATCTCTTGAGTTCTTTCTTCATATACATCAGTGTTTCTGATACTTCTTCTTTTACACTGAGTATTACATTGTTTATTGCTCACTCACATTTAATCATGCTTGCACGCATGCATCTGCTCTCTTACGCTCATGCTCATCAACATCAGATTCGTTGAATGACCAAGTCTATATATAGCCAGAAAAAGATCCGTTGAAGGGAAAATCGGTAATATGATAAGAGTACTGGCGACTTGAAATAGAGTCGTTATGCTGGGTTGAAAATCGTACACTGAAGTTGTCCTTTGTACCACCAAATCAGGGTAGTGGAAAGGAACGTACTTTATCTGTACTATGTACTATTTTCCCACGCAAACGTTTCATCTTCTTCTATTCATCAGAGGCTTCTGAATTGATTTGATTGAAGCATGATCAGAAGAATGAAACATTGGGTCTTTGGAGTCTTGAGTCTTCATAGTCTTCAGAACTTGTTCAGCCGAACCTTGTCTTCAGAGTCTTAAGCACTTCTAGTTCAGAACCTCGTTCACCAGAACTTTGTCTTCATAATCTTTAGCACTTAGTCTTCAGAACCTTTAATCTTCAGTATCCTTAAGTCTTCAGAATCTTCAGAACCTCGTTCAGCAGAACCTTGTCTTTAGAATCTTCAGCACTTAGTCTTCAGAAGTTAACGACTTCAGAAGCTATACATGCTTCAGCAATAGAACATCAGAGTCACGATCAGAGATTAGATCCAAGAGACGTTACAACAGCAACATAGTGTCTTCTCAGAATCTTTCTGACGCACAGTAAATTAGAACCAATTCTTGCTTCTTCACACAGAAGTGACCATAGAGAATATTAGAGCGACGTAGCACCTGGTCTTTATCAGAGTTAGAACCTGTTTATTAAAACCATCAGAATAATAAACGTTAGAGCACAATAATTGTTCTCACACAAATACTTCACTTTTATCATCAAAACACAGAAACAAGATGCAGAACCAAATCTTGTTCTTACAATATCCCTCTTTTTATGATGACAATACCGTGTATTTTGATAGAACAATTTTTACAGGGTAATCACCATAACCAACAAATTTAGAGTTTTAAGCTCTCAGCTCCCCCTAAATCTGTTAATCTCAAAATCTCGTTTATGCTTATTCAGAGCCCCCCCTGATCCCAAGACTCACAAAATAAAATTTGAGTTCTTCAGAACATGACAATAGAGAAGGAATACTTCCCTACAATAACTAATCAGAGTCTGGATAGAACACGAGGTCTTCATCTCAAAACCTGGTTACTATCAGAACTTTGATGAAAAATCAAAACTTGATTTTGAATCTGATTGGATGATGCCACGCATCTCGTATCAGAACTTCTTCAGTGACTTCTGTTTTGTCGATCTTTCCTTAGATTCACCAATCTTATCAGATTCAGAGCCTGATTATTTTAATCAGAATATCGTCGTTGCAGAGCGTATCTTCTAAATGGTATCTTTGAATCAGAGAATTGATTTGACTTGCTTTCAAAGTGATTTCTGCTTCTGACGCTTTAAGTCTGAATTTCATACTTTCAGAAAGTTTACAACTTCTGAACACTATGATATCAAACAAGATTTCTTGACTTTCAGACAGTTCACAACTTCTGAATAGTATTGGAACATCTGTTCGATCAAACCAGATTTCTTGACTTTCAGAAAGTTCACAACTTCTGAACAGTATTGGAACATCTGTTTGAATAAACAAGATTTCTTGAATTTCAGAGAGTTTACATCTTCTAAACAGTATTGGAACATCTGTTTGAATAATCATATATTCTCAAAGTGTACAACTTCTTAATCATGAATTATCAGAGTTGAAATCATTCATAAGATTTTCCATCTTCAGGGAGTAGGATCTTTACGTTCAACCTGTCTAGAATGCTAAGTGAACTTTTTCAGAGTTCCTTAATTGAAACATCAAACAAACGGTTAGTTGCAAAAGTATGGCATTATATAAGCATTATGTAATGTTTGAGTTCGAGATTCTAAGAATAAGTACTATCAAAATCATTTTACTTTCTCCCCCTTTTTGTCATAATAAAAAAGATAGTGCAATTCCATTAATATTCAAAGATCAAAACAATAACAGAACCAAATCAAAACAAGACATAATCCTAAAGTTTAGAGCGAAATAAAATAAAAGCCTAAGTTCCTAGGTTCCTAAGTTCCAGAGGATGAAGGATTTGCAGGCAGCTTGTTCAGAATCTATTGAAGCAGGTTCTGAAGGGAGTCGTTGACAACCTTCTGCTCATCAATGCTTTCCTTGAAGATCTTCTATTCTTCTTTCATAGTCTGGTGATCTTGTTTGATTTCTTCAATTGAACGTTCCAAGCACACAAGAACAGGTTCAGAGGTGGAAGCAATCAGAGCGGCTTATTTGGCTTTCTCTGCATTTTCAGCTTCTTGTGCCATCTGGACAGCTTCAGCATTTCTAGCTTCTTCTGCTTCTGCTAGAAGCCTTGCTGCTTCAGCTTCTTTTTTCTTTGCAGCAATGAGCTTGAATTGCCTTATCCTTTCTTTCTCTTCTTCCTTGTCCTTCACCAGTTAAACTGACACAACTTTGGCAACTTCTGAGAAATTTGAGATCCTTTCGAACTCAGAGTCTAGCCATTTCTGAAACTCTTCCCAAGAATACTCAAGCTCCAGAGGCTTAGTGCTTGTGCTAGCTTCTGCTCTTAATTTGGCTACCCTTCTTAATGCCTTGTTACGAAATAGATTAATGCATTCATCAAGAGTTTTAGGCAGGGGCTTTTCATAAATAACCAATGCTAGGTTGGGTTCAGCAGAAGTTATTTCAGGAGGTATTCATTCAGTTGTTAGTTCAAAAGTAGCTATTTGCTCAAGAAGATCTGAGACTGTATAGGGCTCAGAGGTGACAATTTCAATAGTATCAGAAACTATTTCTTCAAAATGGTTAGGAGAATGAGGATCAGAATGTTGAGACACGGACTCAACAGTGTCTGTTCTAGGTTTATGGAAAGTAAAATATAACAGATCGTGAGAAGGTGGGGAAACCGGTGTGTGGAATTGAGGAAGTGAGGTAGTTATGGATGAAGTGAAGGTATGAATGCTTTCAGATGGAATAGGTGTGGTGAATGAGGAGAATTGAGCTTGTGGAACAGTGGTTTCACATAGGGAGGTTGTTGAGGATGGAACTTAAAATGATGGAGGTTTAAACATGACTTGAGAAATGGAAGAGGGAATTTTAATAGTGTTTGGATCAGAAATAGGTCGTGATGATGATGAAGCATTAATAGACGGTGTAACAGCTATTGAAACAGAAGGAGCAGAAACAGACTTACTGGATTTCTCAGAGTAAGAAGCCAGAGCTGGTTTCTTGGAAGTTCCAGATTTGTCATCCTTCTTTATTCTCTTGAGCTCAGAAGCCTTTACAACTTGCTTCCTTTTACCTCTGGTAGGATCATCCAGAATTGGTGTAGGAGAAAGGTCGTTATAGCTGAACCTTGACATGTCAAGTCCTTCTTCTCTCATTATAGCAACAAAATCAGCGATTAATTCAGGACATTCGCCTTTGGAGAACAGAGGATAATTCTTCACCGGAATCCTATGACCAATCACAGAAGCATGAGATACAGAGTGAGGTTTCACCAGTACTTCCTTGATCAGTCTCATATTCTTAAGTGTCGTGGCATTTAAAGATTCTCCAATGCTTGGTGTCAAGTCTTCTGTATACCTGGCTTCTTTAGTCAGAAATTCCACTAAACCACTTTCAACAAAAATATCAGAAGGCAACCTTCCAAATGGAATGTAAGTGGGGACAACTTTTTTTGGCGAAGCTGTTGTCCTTGTCTTGGTCACCGTATCCCGTAAATGATAAAACAGAATGGAGGGTAGACACATCTTCTAATTTTTAAGCAGATAGTATAGTATGTACTTTTGATTTGCATTGAAGTAGTCATAAGAGCTTGATAAAGGTCTTGGATTGATGCAACTCAAAATGATCTTGTGCCAAATTCTCAGATTATCATGTAGATGCTTACCCGTATACTTCGATTTCTCAGGAGAGTAATTGGTGAAGATAGTTTTGTCAATGGTTTCTTTCACAAACTTGTAGTTTCCTTTCATTCCATAGACTCGCTTGTTTTTCAAGAATTCCATTCCCAGAAGGTCTGAGATTGATTTCTCAGTAATAACTATCTTCTTTCCCAGAACATGAGAAACTACATGAAGACCTCCGCATTCTGCTTGTCTCCAGAAGTATTTCACCAGAGCTTCAAATATGGGACCTTTAAGCCTTTGAAAATAATGATTCCAACCTTAAAAATTTAGTTGAGTAGAGAGATCATACCCATTTGCAGCAAGGTTGACAAAATCAACATCTAGTTCTTTAAGAACAGTTAGTTTTTCTGCCTCAATAATACATTTAACTGAAGCATCCCTTTGTGTGATATGATCTTTATCAATCACAGGAAGTGATGATGATGAGGTTGAGATGACATTTGTAATGGTTGTTGAGGTTAAAGACGGAGGAGCTAAAGAAGATGATAACCCAGTAGAGGGGTTCAATGATTGTTCCATTTCAATGGTGAATTGAACTACTTCTTGTTGAGAGGTAGTCATCATGTTGACTGTTGAGATAGAAGGAAAGAAGATAAAGTTTGTTGTTGAAAACGAATAAAGCACTGAGAGCAGTTTAGAGAGAAAGAGGGTTTAGGGTTTCTAAGATTTAAAAGAAGTGAAGTGGTATGAGTGGGTATATAACATGTGAGTGGAGTGAAGTCGTGTAGACGTGCAGTTTTAGACATAATAATGGGAGTTAATAAATAAACGTAATCATGATTTAACTAATTCCAAGAAATGTACTACTCACGCGTTAATCACCCTTTAATTAAGTGACACCTATTTATATCCTCAGAGTCTGGAAAACCAAAAGGTTTCCATCTGATCAGAGACACTTCTGACAAAGCATCTTGTGATGACTGAGGTTTAAAAACAAATGCTTCCTAGTTAAACATGAAAATCTGATATCTTCAGACTCTGACTAAACACATCTGATTCTGATGAAATCTTACTCTGGACAGTAATCCATTTTTAGATGCTTCAGAATAAATAGAAATCTATCTTTCGCCAAGGGTTTTGTAAAAATATCAGCCCATTGATGGTCTGAATCTATAAATTTTAAACATAAAATTTCCCTTCTGAATATAGTCTCTAATAAAATGATTGCTGTGTGCTTAGTCCAAGAACTTAAGATTGGATTCTTAGTTAAAACAGATAATCAGCAGTATTATCATAAAGGATAGAAATGTTACTCTCATTTATCAGATGATCTTCTAGTTGATTCTTCTTCTATAGCATCTGCGCACTGCATAGAGACGTGAATACGTACTCTGCTTCTACTGTTGAGAGAGCGCTTGTAGGTTGTCTCTTACTTGGCCATGAGATCAGATTCTTTCAGAAAGCCTGACATTTCCAGAGGTGCTTTTTCTTTCCAATTCGTCTCTTCCTTTTCCAGAACATATGTTGAATGCATTTGAGTCTTTAACTGGTGTACAGTCCATCATTTTGAATTTCTTCAGAAGTTCTTTTGCATACTTGCTCTGATGAATGTATGTTCCTTCTGATCTTTGATCACTTTGAATTCTCAGAAAGAATATGAGTTCTCCCTTCTGACTTATTTAGAATTCAGCCTTTCTCATCTAGCTTGTTTCTGAACACCCGTTTAGTTCCAACGACATAGACACCTTCGGGTTTCTGAACAAGATCCCAGACGTCATTTCTGGTGTATCGATTCAGTTCTTCTTGCATGGCCAGAGTCCACACATTTTCTTTTAGAGCTACATGAACTTTTGTTAGCTCTATCAGAGACACTAGACCCAGAAGGGTTTCTTCTGAATGTCTGGAGGATAAGCAAGTTCTGACTGGACCAACTTTATCTTCCAGAATCAATTCTTCAGAATGAGAGTTCTTTAATCTATTCTTCTTCTGATGAGATGAGTTGTTCCCAGCTTCTAATAATGTTGTGTCTGGATCTGGAGAATTTGCATCTTCTACTTCTTAGATTCTGATGACATAATCTTCAGATCTACAACCTTTCAACTAGCTTTGACTTTTTAGAGTCAAGCTTATCATTGAGTCTGACATGAATTGATTCGTCTACAATTCTTGTTTATGTGTTATGGATTTTGTAGCCTTTAGAGCGTTCTGAATATCCTAACAATAAACACTATGAGCAACGAATCCAGAGCCAATGATTTCTTCTTTCTGGTTTCCTCAGAAATTGACGAAGCTTCCAGACTTAAGTTCCAGACTTTGAAACATATGCCTTTTTCTCGCCACGAGGCGCGAACAACCACTGTTCAGTTACCATGACTGGTGTTTCAACTCAGTTGCTAAGGATATCTCTGAGTCAAAGTATGAGTCTGAGCCTGATTCAGATTCTGATGATATTTAGTCTTCTGGTTCTCCAGAAACTTCATCTTCAGTTGTTGCTTCTAGAACAACATTTGCTCGTTCTTCATCAGATTCTTCTTCTTCAGAATCAGAGTCGTCCCAAGTTGCCAATAGACATTTCTTTGCTTTGGAGAAGTTCTTCTTAGGCTTCTTTGTTCTTCTTGACTTTTGGACACTCGTTCTTGTAATGACCTGGCTCATTACACTCGTAGCAGATAACTTCCTTTCCAGAGTTATGCTTCTTCTATTCAGATGATGACTCTGAGCGGCCTTTGATTCTTTTGAAGTTTCCTTGCCTATGCTTCCAAAGTTTGCTGATTCTTCTGGAGATTAATGACAACTCATCTTCTTATTCTTCATCAGAATCTTCTGATTCTTTCTCATCTTGATAAGCCTTTGCCTTTCCAAGTTCAGACTTAAGAACGATGGATTTACTCTTCTTCTTCCTCCAGCTCTATCTCATGATTTCTCAAGGAACTAACACGTTCTTCAAGACTTATGCTATTGAGATCTTTTGATAGCTTTAGAGCTGTTGCCATAAGTATCCATTTCTTAGAAGGACTTCAGATGATCTTTTTCATATGTCCAGCAGTTGAGTAGCCTTTGTCCAGAACTTTGAGTTCTGCGATTAGCATTTCAAACTTTGAAGACATGGTCTCAACTGTCTCATTATCCTCCATACTAAATACCTCATAATTTTGGATTAAGGCAAGCGCCTTTTGTCTTCTTAACTTGAGCATTTCCTTAATTAGTCATCCTTATGATGACTCTTACAATCTTTCTTCTGTTGGTTGATTATATCACTTCAGGATATTTTAGCACATGTAGCATCAACTGGGTGGTTGTAGCCATCAACTACCAAATCCCAAAGATCTACATCAAAACCAAGAAAGAACCTTTCTAATTTGTCTTTCTAGTGGTCAAACCTTTCACCATCAAAGACTGGTGGTTTGGCACTGTAATGATCTTCCCCTTCAGTAGTGGTATTAACAGTAACTGCCATGTTATCTCACATAAACACTGAATCGATACTGAACACTGTTAGGTGCTGATAAGACATTTATCACAATCAGAACCGGAGCTCTGATACCAATTGAAGGTCTGAGAAAAACACAAGAAATGGGGGGTTTGAATTGGGTTTTCCATTTTGAAAGCTTTTTATGAAACTCAAACAAAGATCATAAATAAACTAACAATAAGAAAGACACACGATATATCCTGGTTCACTTAAAACTATCAAGCTAATCCAGTCCACCCACCAAGGTGATTTTACCTTAGACAAGGACTTAATCCACTATAACCAAACTGATTACAATCGCACGAGCAAACTGCTGGTGACTAACAACCTCTAAGACACACTAGTCCTAGACTTCTTAAGAATTTTGACCTAACTGGTCTCTTAAGGAATACAACGCACAAGCCAATTGCAAGTGACTAACACCACTCAGACACACTGTCTTAGTCTTCCTAAAAATTATGACCCAACTGGTCCTTTAGGGAACGCAAACAACTGTCTGCTACAAGGTTTGTTTACAATAATAATGCTTCTACACAAGCAGGGTAAACATACATTTTAAGCTCAATCTAACTTAGAGAGAATCTACAGTAATAACATTCTTCTTCTTTGTATTGTGGTACTTTACTGTTCACTCATAAGTTTCTTCATCTCTTGAGTTCTTTCTTCATATACATCAGTGTTTCTGATACTTCTTCTTTTACACTGAGTATTACATCGTTTGTTGCTCACTCACATTTAATCATAGTTGCACGCATGCATCTGCTCTCTTACGCTCATGCTCATCAACATCATATTCGTTGATTGACTAAGTCTATATATAGCCAGAAAAAGATCCGTTGAAGGGCAGATCGGCAATATGATAAGAGTACTGGGGCCTTGAAATAGAACCGTTATGCTGGGTTGAAAATCGTACACTATAGTTGTCCTTTGTACCACCAAATCAGGGTAGTGGAAAGGAACGTGCTTTATCTGTACTATGTATTGTTTTCCCACGCAAACGTTTCATCTTTTTCTATTCATCAGAGGCTTATGAATTGATTTGATTTAAGCATGATCAGAAGAATTAATCATTGGGTCTTTGGAGTCTTGAGTCTTCAGAGTCTTCAGAACTTGTTCAGCCGAACCTTGTCTTCAGAGTCTTCAACATTTCTAGTTCAGAACCCTTGGTTATCAGAATACTTAAGTCTTTAGAGTCTTTAGATCCTCGTTCAGCAGAACCTTGTCTTTAGAATCTTCAGCACTTAGTCTTCAGAACCTTTAATCTTCAGAATCCTTAAGTCTTCAGAATCTTCAGAACCTCATTCAGCAGAACCTTGTCTTTAGAATCTTCAACACTTAGTCTTCAGAATTTAACGACCTCAGAAGCTATACAGGCTTCAGCAATAAAACATCAGAGTCATGATCAGAGATTAGATCTAAGAGACGTTACAACAGCAATATAATGTCTTCTCAGAATCTTTCTGACGCACAGTAGATTAGAACCAATTCTTGCTTCTTCACACAGAAGTAACCATAGAGAATATTAGAGTGATGTAGCACCTGGTCTTTATCAGAGTTAGAACCTGTTTGTTAAAACCATCAGAATAACAAACGTTAGAGCATAATAATTATTCTCACACAAATACTTCATTGTTATTATCAAAACACAGAGACAAGATGCAGAACCAAATCTTGTTCTTACATCACATCCTTGTGAATACAATCACATATTCTTTAACTCTCATTCATTCTCTCTTCCGGATCACTTGTGAATGTTTTTGATCTTCTTCTTTAAATAGATGTTGAGAATAGATCCGTAGAAGATTGAAACTACCCATGGTACAAGTAACAGTTGAAGGTTTATAGCTAGAGTACAATAAGGTGAGCTAAAACTCAGCTAGCATAAAGACGTTGAGAAGAGTAGAGCAGAGTTCAGAATACTTGGAGAGATAAGAACCTGACAACATTACTTAATGCTGATTAGACATAAAGTAGTGTACCTTTGTCACGCGATCTTTTTTAGATAACTTCTGACTGGAGACTTCTTGTAGACGTTTGTTGAATCTTGTTCAGAGTCATTGTTATCTTTATACTTAGCTTCATGACTCAGAGGATTTTTTTATAGAATTAGTTAAAGCATGATCAGAAGCTAAGGTATCTTTAGAACCTGGTTGGAATGAGACTTCAGAGTCTTGAGTTCATAGGTTCTGAGCGTGTCTTCACTAAAGCCTTGATCAGAACTAGTCTGGATGAACACTTTCAGAGTTGATGACTTGATGTAGACAAATTCCTTTGAAGTTGTATCTTCAGAATTGCTTATGAGGCTTGTTCAGAAGATGCAGAGTCATTCCTTTATAACAGAGTCTACTTGCGTCAAATGACTTCAGTCTTCAGAGCATTGCTAATCTTTGTATTTCAAGTAAGCTTAGGTTCAGCATCTGAAAGACTTGTGTTGACTCTTCATTTTCTAAAAGCTTGGTTCTGATCCTTCAGATTCAGAACAACTTTGCTTCTCTTTAATGGTTCTTCTGAGTGATTAACTTGATTTATATCAAGGTTAATGTCTTTTAATCATGCACACTTGAACAACCATTAGTAAACCCTATTGTTATTTAAATACTTTGTTATCATCACAACCTTTTAATGGCATGAACAAATCTTGTTCCAACACCTTAATGTTGCCTCTCAAATATACATCAAAGTTACTGGTGAAAATTACCCAGCCTAACTCATCCAATTTTGTGCCATTCTTACAAGCTATGACCTATTTGGTCATGTTGATGGCACAAAACCATGTCCTTCCCAAACTCCAACAAATGTTATAACCACAAAACTATGTCCTTCCCAAAATCCACCAAATTTCAAATAATACTTCATGTTATAATGTCATATGTTATTCCAATAGTGGTTAACCCATCTTCTCAATGTTACCAATGCAAAACAAGCTTGGGACATTCTCAAAATTATGTATACTGGAAAATTCTGGATTCGCATTATGGCTTTAAAACAACGTATTTTGACTTTTGGGAAAGGAACTCAATCAATGGTTGCCTACCTTCAAGGTATTAAAGTTATTGATGATGAATTGTTGATTATTAAAAATTCACTTGATTCAACAGACCTGGTTATTCACACATTGAATGGTCTCAAACCTAAATATTCTGATATTGTTGTTGCACTTCGAAGCAGAGAAAGTCCCATTGATTTGTTGAACTTCATGAAAAACTCATGGACTTTGGCATGTTATTATACCATGAGGAACCAGCTATGTCAGATCCTCCTGTTGTTACATCAAATACAACATCAAGATTTCGTGGCCACCAGCATCAGTCTAGGTACAATGGAAATTGTACCTCTCATACTTCTGCTGAAACAAATGAAGAACGAGTTGTTTGTCAATATTGCAACAAACATAATCATATTGCAAGAATTACTTCAAAATAAGGGTTATCCTAGGAGAAATGGAGGCAAATCATTGACATAGGAGCATCTCATCACATTGCTCAAGATTTAGAGCATCTCAGTTTGGCTGATTCCTACCCTAGTTTAAACAAAGTATTAGTTGGTGATTACACAAGTTTAGAAATTACTCATATTGGTCACACAACTTTGAGCACTAAACACAAATCCCTTCATCTCAATAAAGTGTTATATGTGCCAAATATGAAATCTAATTTGCTTTTTGTTTCTAAACTATGCAAAACTAACAATTGTTCTATTAAATTGTTCCCCTCCTTTTTTGTTGTGAAGGACTTGAACAAGCATCAAGCTCTACTGTAAGGACAAATTAAACAATATCTCTACTAGACTCCATGTCAAACCACTCCTCAAAAGAATCCTACAATATTCAATATCAATCTCCACTCCACCTTAACATGGCATCACAAACTAGGACATCCCTCTTTAGCCATTATGAAACATCTGATATCCAACCATCAAATACCAATAAAACTCTCCTCATCTCATGTATATAGTTCTTTATATTATGCTAAAAGTCACAAATTACCTTTCTCGAATCACCATATTAGAAGTACTAGACCTTTAGAACTCATTTATTCAAATATTTGGGGCCTAACTTCTATTAGATCATTAGATGGCTATCTATATTATGTCATTTGTATTGATCATTTCTCAAAGTACATATGGTTGTATCCTATGAGAAATAAATCAGATGTTTTCATTCTTTTCACTCAATTCAAAATCATTGTGATTTTTTTTTAATTTCCCTATACTAACTTTCTTTTTTGATAATGGTGGCGAGTTTGTAAAATTAAAACATTTCTTTGCAACACATGGAATCTCTCACTTAACCATACCTCCTCACACACCTGAAATCAGTGGCACTGCCGAAAGACGACACAGACGCATTGTTGAAACTAGTAAAGCACCGCTACATCATGCTAAACTACCTAGCTGATTTTGGAGTTTTGCTTTCAAAACATCCACATATCTCATAAATAGAATACCTATCCCAACCATCAAATGAAGTCACCTTATAAAATCCTATTTAAGAAACCCCTTTATTATAATAGACTACATGCATTTGGATGTCTATGTTTCCCTTGGTTCAGACCTTATACCAAACATAAACTACAAAACATATCATCTCCCTGCATTTTCCTTGGTTACTGTAAGTTTTGTGGTTTTTGGATTGGGTACATTATGGTAAAACAACATATTGTTAGCTAGATGTTAAACCAGATGTTCTTCCATGACAGTCACACATCATGTCCAGCATGCTGTTGTGAAATGTTCTAGGACATGTTATACCAGAAAGTTAGAGCATGACTATTTTGGTATTTTTAGTGTAATTTTTTAGTGTGTTCTAACTTACACACGTGCGTTTTTCATAGGAGTATATTGTGGAATTTTTTGTCATGACAGATTCTGTTACTTTTCATAAAAAGGATCCTTGAGCATTTTTAGGAAAACTTGTAGTTTGCTCTTATTATTATGCAGGATGATTTGCAGCCAGATAAAACTAATTGCTGCTATTTGTGCGCCACAAGAAACCCAAGTCCATTAGGTCTGAAGGCTATTTAAAGTGAAGACCAAACCCTATTGAAGAGAGAACAACACGTGAATAATTTGGCAAATAAGGATTAGCCATGTTTTGGTTGGTCTTTAGGGTTTTGTGTTTGTTAATTGTATGTCACTCATGTATCTTTTGATGCATTAAGGTTGACTAATTGTTCATTGTTTATTGTCCACTCTAAAGATTTTAAGCAAGAGTGTATTATTCTTGGTTGAAGCTTTTAAGAAAAATTAAGTATTGTCTTGGAAGTGTGCTACTTCTATTTTTGTGTAATTGTTGAATCGTCACTGGGATTGTGACTGATTAAGTAGTGAGAGGGGGATCTCATATCTAGAGGGTGTCTAGGTAGAAGTTACACAATGTAGGGATTAGGTGAGAAGTTGTAAATGGGGGAGTTTAGCTTTGAGCTTATATTATCATAGTGAATTTCCTTCCTGGCTTGGTAGCCCCCAGACGTAGGTGAGTTGCACCGAACTGGGTTAACAATTCTGGTCTTAATTTTACTTTTCTGTTATTTAAATTCCTGCATCTTTGTTTGTCAAGCTGTTTTGATCCTAATGTTGTGACATCTGTCTCGACATCTGATATCTGCGTGCCAGAATTTTAATATGCATCAGAGCAGGTCACGCCATTCTATTTTTTTGGGTGTGCTCTAGGGAGTTTGTATTCTGGTACTATGGACAGGGAAGGAGGAGGAAATGTTAATAGACCTCCAATCTTGGATGACATAAATTATGACTATTGGAAGACACGTATGGTGGCTTTCTTAAAATCGATGGATAGCAGAACTTGGAAGGCTATCATCAAGGGTTGGGAGCACCCTGTGGTTAAAGATAAGGATGGAAAAGAAACCTTGAAGCCAGAAGAACATTGGACCAAGGAGGAAGATGAGATAGCTCTTGGAAATTCCAAAGCCTTGAATGCTTTGTTCAATGGAGTTGACGAGAACATGTTTAGGTTGATCAACACTTGTATTTTGGCAAAGGATGCTAGGGAAATTCTCAAGACAACTCCTGAAGAAAAGTCCAAGGTGAAGATGTCTAGACTTCAGCTTCTCACTACCAAATTTGAGAATCTGAAGATGAGAGGAGATGAAAGTATTCATGACTTTCACATGAATGTGCTTGAAATAGCTAATGCCTTTAGTGCCTTGGGAGAAAAGATATCAGAAGAGAAGTGCTGAGGAAGATTCTTAGGTCTCTTCCAAAGAAGTTTGACATGAAGGTCATAACCATTGAAGAAGTCCAAAACATCAGCAGTATGAGAGTTGATGAGCTAGTGGGATCACTCAGCAGTATGAGAGTTGATGAGCTAGTGGGATCATTTGAATTGACCTTGAATGATAGAATTGAAAAGAAGAACAAAAGCATTGTGTTTGTATCCAATGCTGAAGATAAAGAGGCACAAGTTAACCTGAATACTGATGAGGGACTGTCAAATACAATTGTTCTACTTGGGAAGAAGTTTAATAGAATTCTAAAGAGAATAGATAGAAGAGGAAGACCAGGTGTCAAGGACATCTCATTTGACATCAGGAATTATTATGAGTCTCAAAGGAATTCCAGAACTGAAGAGAAGTCAGATCAAAGTAAAGGGATTCAGTGTTATGAGTATGAAGGCTTTGGTCATATAAGGCCAGAGTGTCCCAACTATCTCAAGAAGCAGAAAAAGGGTTTGGTTATTTCTTGGTCTGATGATGATGATGAGTCAGAAAAGGAATCCAACTCATAAGTTGGTGAACCTGTTACTGCTCTCTCTAGCAGATGGGCTGATGAAGTGGAAGCATGTGATGGAAATAATCTTTATGAAGATCTGGATATGGACTTCAAGGAAACTTGCAACGGGTGTGAGGAATATCAGAAGACATAGGAAAATCAGAGAAATGCCATAGCTGAATTGGAGAATGAGAAGAAGGAAATCTTAGGTGTTGTCTCTCATCTTCAAAGTGAGATAACTCTTCTAAATTCCAAGCTCAATAACGTTACGGATTCCCTAAGAAGGATGAAAAATAGGGCTGATCAAATAGAAGATACAAATTTCCATTATCATTCTGATAACAGACAGAGAAGAATGCCTGAAGAAAAATACTTTCCTTCTGAAAGAAAGAAGATGACCACAATGTTTAACCACATTTTACAACATTCTGGCAGACATAATGAACCTCCAAATAATTTCCAATCTTGTTGGAGATGTCATTACTGTGGAGAGTATGGTCACATAAAGCCATTCTGTTATAAATTGTATAGAAATCAAATATCTTCAGCGAAGTCCAAGGATAAGCCAGTTGGCAAAAAGAGAAGTGTCGAAGATAGGAGTGTTAACCTTATAGCTCACACATCATTGAGAGCCTCAACTAGGGAAGACAGGTACTTTGACAGCGGATGTTCTAGACATATGACAGGGGTTCAGAAGTTGTTGATGAATATTATGTCCTTGCCCACAGGTGCTTCAGATTTGGTGGAGGTGTTAAAGGAGAAATTAGAGTGGTTGGTAAACTGATGGATGCTGGTTCACCTAGGTTGGAAGATGTTCTTCTTGTGAAGGGACTAATTATTAACCTCATCAGCATTAGTCAGCTGTGTGATCAAGGTTTGTTAGTCATATTTTCCAAATCAGAATGTCTAGTCAAAGATGAGAAAAATAATGTTTTGATGAATGGTATAAGGTCTAAAGATAATTGTTATCTTTGGGAACCTCAGATAACTGCTTACTCGTCCACATGTTCAAAGACTCAAAATGATGAAGTAAAGTTGTGGCACCACAAACTTGGACATCTTCATCTCAAAAGAATGAAGGAAATCATATATGTATGAGCAATTAAAGGAATGTCGGATTTAAAGGATGAAGAAGGGAAATTTTGTGGTGAGTGTGAAGTTAGGGAGCATATCCTTATGTCACAACCAATGTTGCATCATCAGACTACTTCAAGAATATTGCAACTTCTCCATATGGAGGTTATGGGACCTATGGAGACTGAAAGTCTTGGTGGAAAGAAGTATACGTGTGTGGTTATGGATGATTTTTCTAGGTTTATCTGGCTAAACTTTGTTAAAGAAAAATCAGACATCTTTGAAGTTCTTAAAGCTTTATGTCAAAGTGTTCAGAAGGAGTAAATGGTAGGATTGTCAAGATCAGAAGCTATCATGACAAGGAGTTTGAGAATTCAAAATTCACTGAATTATGTGAGTCTCAAGACATCAGTTATAAATTTTCTTCTTAGCTAGATGGAATTTTTGAACGAAAGACCTTGGATATACAAGAATCAGCTAAAGTCATGCTTCATGCTATGCGCTTATCATATCATTTTTGGGATGAATCTATGGATACAGCTTGCTATATTAATAATAGGGTCACTCTGAGAGAGGGCACTTCAATCACTCTTTATGAGCTATGGAAAGGAAGAAATCCTACGGTGAATTACTTCTATGTTTTGGAAGCTAATGCGATGCCCTGACCAACAAAGATCAAAAGGATAAGCTGGATCCCAGAAGAGCTGAAGAGATATTTCTGGGTTATTCTTCAAGCAGCAGAGCTTTTAGAATCTTTAACTCCGGAACTGAGATAACAATGGAATCTTTCAACGTGGTATTTTTTGATTCAGAATAGAGAATGGATGTTAAGTCCAATGTTGGAACGTCCACTATGCAAACTAGCCAAACAAAAGACGAAAGCTGTAATTTCTCTAGCACTATGTCAGGTAACTCTCAAGATATTTAATATCTCTCAGGGAAGGGTCATTCAGGACAATCCAAGAATCTTGTTGCAAGACACTCTATAGAAAGAAACATTACTAGGTCTACAAAGGTAGGATCAAACTCGTGCTTGTCTCCAAGCCTGAATCTAATAGAAGTCCCATTGTCCAAGAAAAGAAGATATGGAATTAGTTCATTAGAACACGTGGTTGTGATATGGAGTACTTCTACAACACAAAGGCTATGATGGAATAATTATGCAAGGTAGAATGTTAGAGTGATATGACAAATAATGTGATTGCCTGGATTAACAAGAAGCAGACATATGTGTCTTGGTGTACTACTAAAGCTGAGTATGATGAAATTAGAAGGGGTTGCCTTCAATCAGGTTGGATAAAACAGATACTGAAGAAACATGATGACAAGGCTGATGTTCTGACATTATGGTGTAAGGATTTGAATGCTATTAGATATTTCATCCAACCAGTCTGGAACAAGGATCTTGACAGGTATAATCAGATAATTAGGAATCTTGATGAAGGAAAGATAAAGGGTGTTATTTTGAAATGTGTGGACACTGAGGATCAGATGACTTTTTTTGTTTAAAGTCCCTTATGGAAATGTTGTTGAAAACATAAGTTGTGAAGTGAAAACTGGCACTGTTGAGGAATTGCAGGAATTACAGAAATGGAGGAATGCAACACATATTGCATCTTTCCTCTATCCTCTGATGCTTGGGAGGTCTGAGCAAGTGACAGTTGTTAGTAGATGAAGTAAGAGATCTTTGTAACATAGAAGGATTGTTTTGAAGAAGACATGTGACAGTTTTAAGGAGTGCAGAAGGATCTTTGACAAGGGCAAGAGGTGGAGGATCATCTCAAAAGTTATTTGAATTTTTTTGTTTCCATCTGAATGTTTGTGTTTCCATCTGTACTTATGCTTTATGCATTGTGTTTTTATGCTTCCATATGTGTGATTCCATTTTTTTTTTGTTTACATTTACTCTATTTTTCTTTTTGTCAATTTTTGGCTAAAAAGGGGGAGTAAAGTTTTGTTTTGTTTGCTGGTTCTGATTTTAGATCAGATGTCATGACTTTATGTCATGTTTGTACTACTGCTTAGGAAGAGTAGTTGTCTTTTTTTGTTGGACTATATGCAACTTTTTTAGGAGTGTACATGAGAGTCTCTCATGCTTGCTGTTGTTGCTACTGATGTGGAACCATTTGATGTGTATGTGAGAATGCATTATTCTCTGCAGTTGGTTTTGGTGTTCAGAGGGAGTGTGCTTGTGCTTCTCTGCAGTTGGTTTTGGTGTTCAGGGGGAGTGTGCTTGTGCTTGTATGGTTCCACTGTATGAACTTGCATGGGATTTTATGTGTTTTTTTATTTTGGTTTTTCCCTTCAGGGGGAGTACTGATTATGTGTGACAGGGGGAGTTGCGTACCTGTCTAATTTGTAGCTGCAAGGTTGCAGCTTGTACAAAGCTTAATGTTCTCATGTAGCTTGTGTTGGTTTGTGATGTCAGACCTAATGTCTTGACATTATGCTGTCAGGTGTTTTTCTATTGGTTTGACAAAATTGTGATGGGTTTCTTTGTTTCTGTTGTATGTGCCTCTGATGTGTGCTAAGGTTGTTTTAGCCAAAATTATCCAAAGGGGGAGATTGTAAGTTCTGCAGGTTTTTGGATTGGCTACATTTTGGTAAAACAACATACTGTTAGCAAGATGTTAAACCAGATGTTCTGCCACGACAGTCAGACATCATGGCCAGCATGGTGTTGTGACATGTTTCAGGACATGTTATACCAAAAAGTTAAGGCATGAATATTTTGGTATTTTTAGTGTGACTTTTTAGTGTGTTCTAATTCACACACGTGCATTTTTCATAGGAGTATATTGTGGGATTTTCTATTATGACAGATTTTGTTACTTTTCATAAAAAAGATCCTTGAGCCTTTTTAGGAAAGTTTGTATTTTGCTCCTATTATTGTGCAAGATGATTTGCAGCCAGATAAAACTAATTGCTGCTATTTGTGCACCTCAAGAAGCCTAAGTCCATTATGTCTTAAGGCTATTTAAAGTGAAGATCAAACCATATTGAAGAGAGAACAACGCGTGAAGAATTTGGCAAATAAGGATTAGTTGTGTTTTGGTTGGTCTTTAGGGTTTTGTGTTTGTTAATTATATGTCCCTCATGTATCTTCTAATGCATTGAGGTTGACAGATTGTTCATTGTTTATTGTCCACTTTAAAGCTTTTAAGCAAGAGTGTATTGTTCTTGATTGAATCTTTTAAGCAAAATCAAGTATTGTCTTGAAAGTGTGCTACTTCTATTTTTGTGTAATTGGTGAATCGTCACTGGGATAGTGACTGATTAGGAAGTGATAGGGGATCTCATATCTAGAGGGTGTCTAGGTAGAATTTGCACAAGGTAGGGATTAGGCGAGAAGTTGTAAACGGGGGAGTTTAGCTTTGAACTAATACTATCATAGTGAATTTCCTTCCTGGCTTGGTAGCCCCCAGACGTAGGTGAGTTGCACCGAACTGGGTTAACAATTCTGGTGTTAATTTTACTTTTTTTCATTTAAATTCCTGCATCTTTGTTTGTCAAGTTGTTTTGATCCCAGTGTTGTGACATCTGTCTCGACATCTAATATCTGTGTGCTAGAATTTCAGTTACTCTTTATCCCAATATGTCTTCTACTGCCTTGAACTTATTTTTTGTCGTATATACACCTCTAGACATGTCAAGTTCTTTGAAAATCAATTCCCTTACTCCACTTTAACTAGTCCATCCACCTCATCAACAACAATACCTCCCATTGATCCCATCATCCATACAATCATTCCATCATCTATTCATATACAACATGTCTAACAAGTGATGCATCCTATCACAAACTCCACACCTAAGGATCTTGCTTCTTCATTGGTCCATGTATTAGAACTTCCGTTTTCTCAAGCTGACACAACAATATAAGGTATTCACCATATTCCCTCTTCATCCCTGCCTTTATCGTCTAGTGTTCCCTTATCTAGTGCAAATACTATCATTACACGTCCCAAAACAATATTTTCAAACCAAAACGCATTTATGTTGCCACCAAGCATAGTTTACTTGAAATTTTGGAACCTTCGACCATCACTTAAGCCTTAAAAATCCCTCATTGGAGACATGTTTGTTTAGAATAGTTCAATGCACTTATGAACAATGGTAAAAGGACATTGGTTCCCAAGGACACTAGAAAAAATTTGATAGGCTGCAAGCGGCTTTTTCGTATAAAAAGAAACACATATGGTAGTATATCTAGGTGCAAAGCCATATTGGTAGCCAAAGTCTACACTCAGACACCTAGATTGGATTTCAAAGAAATGTTTGCTCCTGTAGTTAAACCTTAAAACATCAAAGTTATTCTTACCATTGCTCTCACCTTAGATTGGTCTTTGCATCAATTATATGTTAATAATTCCTTCCTACAAGGTTAACTAAGTGAATAGGTTTATATGCAATAGCCACCTGGTTTCATTCATGCTGATTTTCCCAGTCACATTTGCAAATTAAAGAAAGAAATATATGGTCTCAAACAAGCACCTCGTGCATGGCGTGATGCAATCAAAGAATTTGTACTATCATATGGCTTTACCATGAGTTTGAGTGACTCCTCCTTGTTCATCTATAACAAAGAAGGTATACAAGCTTTTTAGCTAGTCTATGTTTATGACTTAATTCTCACAGGAAGACATCCAGTATTCCTCAAATTATTTAGGAATTAATTGTCAAATCAATTTTTGGCTATCCACATTACTTTCTTGGTGTTGAACTTATACCTACCGCTGATGGTTTGATTCTCTCTCAACATGGACATATCAGGAACTTTGTACAAAAATTTAACATGACTAGAGCAAAACCTACTCATACTCCACTTTGCACTTCCACTCCCATTTAACTAATGGACGGATCTACACATACCGATTCCAAATGTATCGTAGCATTATTGGAGCCATGCAATATATCACCTTGGCTAGGCGATGCCTCTCATTTTCCATCAATAAATTGTCATAATTCATGCACTAACCCTCGCAAATCCATTTTTAGTAACTTAAACAAGTCATGAGATATTTCAAACTCACCATCAATTATGGCTTGAAACTCAAGAAACTAGTTTATTTAAAATTACAGGCCTTTAGCAATGTAGATTGGGGGGAAATTTAGATGATCTCACTTCTACCTCAGCATTCATAATTTATTTTGGAGGTAATCCAGTGTCGTGGTTGTGCAAGAGGCAAAGAACTATGGCACGGTCATCAACGGGGGTTGAATATTGTTCGGTATCCAACGTCGCAGTAGAAGTCATGTGGTTAGCTAACCTTCTCAGTGAATTACATGTCAAAACACCAACTCCTCATCTATTTTGTGACAATATTGGTGCCGCATACTTGTGTTCTAATCCAGTTTTTCACTCTCAAATGAAACATATTGCGCATGACTACCATTATGTTCATTAACTTGTTCAATTGAGTCAACTCAGCGTATCTCACATTTCCACCAAAGATCAACATGTAGATATTCTCACCAAGCCTTTGTCTAGACCCAGGTTCACCTACTCGAGAGACAAGATTGGTCTCACCGACTGTGATCCCATCTTGAGGGGGTATAGTAACAATTAAGCATAATAAGGCTACAGTTGTGCATACGTTGGTTACACTACAACACAAAAACATCTACATTCGCGGCGACGTGTTTTTGTTCGTTTTGTTGAGCGTTGTTGTTGTGCGTTGCGGTTGTCGGGGTGCAAATGGTGGTGGTGGTTTGGTCGGAATAGTGGTGGTGAAGTAAGAGGTTCGTGTTGTAGTGATGTTCACAAGGTCGTGGTGGTTATGTTTTCCATGGTGTAAAAGTGATGAGCTTTATGAGTTGATGAAGGTTGATGGTAGAGAAGGGAAGATGAAGATGATGTTATATGTTGGTTTATGTTGGAGATGAAGTTTTTTTGTTGAAGTTAGATGGAGGTTTTGGAAGGAGTGAATGAGGTTTTGGAAAGAGTATATGAGATTAATTATGGTGTGGTGAAGATGAAGTTAGAAGGTGTAGTTGTGTTGTTTATGGTGGAGAAGATGAGATGATGAAAAGTGATGTTGCTTGTAGTGTATCTTGAAAAGATGATTGTGTTATAAATGAATTGTGCATGAGAGCAAGTGTACGCGAGTACCCCAATGATGAGACAATCGGACTAACCTCTTAACATTTCGGCTATAAGGAGTCTAGAACATATGCATCAAGGAGTAGCTGCTCAAAATGATTAAGAGGAAAATCAATCAAAAAATAATGAACAATTCTACCAACCACAAATGCAAAATCAACCACAGAAAATGCAAGGTCAACAAACTTCAGAATTTCAAAGAATAATGGAAGCTCACACTGTAGGAGTTACAAATAGGATTACAGAAGTTTCACCCACTTTGTATGCTGACCCTCCCAGATTCGCTCTGGTGTTCAAAGACTTCTACAATTAGAAAGAAGACCATATGTCGGTGTTGTACCCCAAATTTTACCTCTTAGATGTCATAACATTTTGCATAAACATTTAGGATCAATCATATATGCATTATTTAACTAACCCACATCTTGCGAAGTTTAGTTCTCTTATGTTCGAAATTAGGGTTTGCACAGAGATATTCAAGGCCTCCTAAGGCATTCTATGGCTCCATACAAACATCACAAAGATTCACCAATTTTTTGGAACCAAGATGTCAAGACTTTGAATCAAGTCAAGTCAACAAAGGATCACCAGACCAAAAGGTGGAATTAGGGTTTTAACTTGAGGAATCACTGAAAAGTTTTGCCTTGATAAGTCAAGATTTGCTTGGTTCATCAACCATTTGAGCTTACCTACATTCAAGAGGTCTCAGTTAACAAGAATTCAATATCATTTGGCTCTCATCATGAGTAGTTTGAGCCACAATTTCACCCTGCCTCCAAATTAGGGTTTCTGTTAAGACTAGTGGATCATGGCCCTTGATCTTGACCAATAATTATTCTCAAACCCTAGGACTTGACTCCATGAGATAGTAGACATCCCTAAGGTCCATCTATGAGCTTTACATGTGATGGAAGAAGCAAGATCATAAGAGATTATCCCAGTGCATTCACAGTTAAAATTAGGGTTTTTACTGAAACCCCGATCCTGGATTTTGATCCAAATGAAGCATCCAAGGCCTCAACCCATCATGATATGTCTCCTTGATGACTTAGGGTGTGGGAGATCAAGTTTCAAGAAGTTTCTTGCAAAGGAAGTAATGTTTGGTTCATGAAACTTTTCAAATGTGGAGATTTCACTACTTGTGCAAAAATTGAAACAGTCATAACTTTCAAACCACACATCCAAATTGAGATACTCAAAGCCCAAATGGAAGCTCTTTCCATGATCTTAAAAACATATTAGAGGACCCTCTTCCAAAAAATGCATGGTTTTTAAGTTACAAGACTTGAAAGACAAATCACCCTTGGGGACTTGGTGAAATTTCAGTTTTTTTCCCTTAATTTGCACACAACTTTAGCCCAATTTTTCATGTAGTTCCAAGCCTCAAATCAAAAATCTTTGAACATGAAAGTTGTAGAGGACATTTGGGGCTTTACAAAAAGTACAATAACTCCTCAATCCATGGAGTGAGCTGAGAGATTCGATTACATGAAGTTTGTGGTCCATTTCTTGATTTCTAAGTAACCAACTTATGCATAATGATGCATTAACACTTCTAATCACCAAATGCTTCACTCTTTTGATGTTTAGAGACAATATTAGCATGTTTAGGACCTATGCCACGATTTTGGCAAGTTGAAGCATTAAAATATCATAGTTTATGCAAGTTGTGCAAGTGGTTTTCAAGTGAGAGAAACTTTTCAACACAAAGCATGGTTGCTCCTATTTTCCTTGAAAGCTGAACTCTACACCAATCCCATCAGTCCACTAAATCAAACCAAACCCTATTCTGATCCACTATCAGAACTATGGAAGACTGTTTCACCAAGGCCAACTCACACGATAATTTTTCAAAAGGGCAAGGTGGGAAAGTTCTGAGTTTTGGCCATACCTTGAGTTCTCAGCTCTCCCCTATAAATAGGGGTTGTTTCCGTTCAGTTTCTCACCAAAACTTTCACAAAAAAACCTTAAGAATGCTCTGAAATCCCAGTTTGGCAAGTGAGGAAGCTTTAGAGAGAGTTAGAGCAAGGTTGTTGCAAGGAGGGAGAAGCCTTGGTTTGTTGGAATTCTTTAAAGGGCAGTGCTTCACCAGGTATTCTTTTCTTCTGTTTTCCACATCATGACCATAATCATTTGAATACCTACATTGCTATCATACCTGAATGTTGATTTTGGATGCATCCATTTAGTAACATATGTTTTTTTCCTACTGTATCACAATATTAGCATGAAGTTAGTAGGGATATTGTGATGCATAAGTGGGAATGTTGAGTGTGTGGGGGGAAACCTTTGTACCATCATGTTTGGAATTATAGTGATGATGTTATGTTAAGATCTATAAGTTTGTTGAGATACCTAGAGTATATTCAGTGGCCCAACATGAAAGTTCTGGCTTGAGACTTCATTATGGTGATAAACTTTTGTCCCTTTTTCTAACTCATAAACCTTTGCTTTTTGACATGAACTAGTTGTTATCTTGCTGTTGTTTTGCACTCAACTTAGTTGTTGTCATGAATTTTGAAGTGTTTGTTCTCTTTGCATTGTGGATGTTACAAAATCCTTGGTCACTATGCTATTGGTTGGTCTGTTGGGAACTACTCCCAGAAACTGTATGATTATGCCTTAAATTAACTTGAACTTGTGCCTAGGCTGACATTGTGTGGTTTTGAACCTTCATGACCATGATTCAAAGAGTTTGTATGCTTAAACTTTTTTTTTAGATGTTCATACCATGCTAGAATAAGTTGATGAACATGAATGTCTTGATAAACTTTCCACACTGGTAACTCACAACTTTATGCTTAAAGGTATCATAATCATCTTAACACTTAATGTTCCATTCAGTTTTAGACAAAGGTATAAATGATAAATGTGAGATTTTGATAGGTTACATTTTCATACTGCCAGTTTATGTCAAGTTGGAATACATGATGCTTGCTAGTTTGAATGCATGGTTTGTGTTTGAGAGTGAGTAGTGCATTAAAGCTGCTAGTCGTGTGTCTTTTCTTTCTCCACACCTTTGTCTTGAACTGCACAGGGATTATTGATGCACCTTATTCTGAGTAGCACAAATTTTGCTTTAATGCATGACTTGTGATTGAGTTTGAGTTCAAGTTTGTATAAATGCTGAAACCTCTTTTCAACATGAGTGTGGACATGTGAGGTATTTGTTAAAGCTTTGTGTACTGCTGGTAATGTGAAACATTTGATGCTTATGCTTGTGTACTTAAAACAGTTTTGAATCATTTGCCCTGACCATATGCTTTACCAGAGGTCATGTTTGAAGTTGTAATGCCATAATGAGTACATGATTGCCCTCCTGAAGCATTGGTTCCATTTGTGCACTCCCCTGCATATACCTGCATTTAGTATGTTTTAAGAGACTCTATATGATCATATTTTCATGTTAGGATTTGTATGTTTCAAACTATTTCTGAAGTATCCATATCATGCTATGTCTTGAATGTTAATTGAGGTTGTGTTTTGGTGGCAATTTATTCTTATTTTTCCACTAAACACGTAGAATTCCTGCTGCTGTATATTGTTTGCCTTGCATTAGAATCAAACCATGACATGGTGTATGGATCTTGTTGAGGTTACTTTAAACACTGTCAGCCACAGTTGGTGTGGTACAGGTTGTTGTTAAGCTCTCATTGATTTTGGTTTAGTACTGTCAGATAGTTAATATTGTGAAGATAAGATCTTCATGCTAAAGATTCATATGAACACCCTCTACCATGGTTTTGTTTTTGTTTACACCTACACTAGTTTAGGTTGGCATTTGGAAATGTTTTTGATATGTTAGTACCTTATGAGGTTAGTGCCAGCTCTGAACATAACATTTCCATGTTGTTCTTGTTCTTTTTGAAAGCTATAGGGTGAGCCTGCTCAGGTTGAAGTATTTCTCCATGTTGTAAGTACTACATTGTTAGGTTTTTTGTTACATAGACTGTGTTTGAATTTTATTAGCAAGGTGCAGCTTGCAAGACTGTCATGATCCATATCTAATCTCATTGCCCCTTAATTTGAAATTCCATGTTGTTTTCATTATGTTAAAGAGATGTACCATGTTTTTTCCTGTTCTGTTCGTAGTTTTGGTTGAATTTCTTGTAAGTTTGTATTGGTATACTACAACACTGTCAGTTGTGATGAGTTAGAATACTTGATGTTTTACCGTATTGCCATGGTTTGAAGGATTAAAAGTGGCTCTTAGGTTGTCTACGTGATGATAAAGCCACACTTGCTCTTACCTTCCACATTTTATTGTACTTATAGGCATTTACACGAGCTACTGTCATGAATGGTTGGTTCTGTTTTGAGTCTGCTTGCCATAATAAGGATTTGATATCACCTTTTACTTTAAGTGCATTTTGTTTCTTTCTGTTATGCCATTGTTGGTTTTGGATTTAAAAAGTCAATAATAACCATATTCTCATGCTTGAAAACTTAGAAACTTGGTGATCATCCTTCATTTATCTAGTCTAGGTTTAACGACATGAAGGCATTGTTTGGAGTTGTGCTAGTATGTAGTGCCTGTTATGTTCTTCTCCAACCATGCTTCCCCATTCGTATGTTCATGTTGTTTGTTTAGGATAGTTTTGGGTGATCATGCGATGAGGTTTGAGGTATGCAAGGTGAACACTCACTTCCAGTTCATGATAAGATATGAGCATGTATTTTCTGAGCTGTTTTTCTCCAAGTCCTACTTATCATTTTGTGTAATGATATCCTACCATGCATGCCCTATAAATTAGCATTTTTAACTGTTGATTTCAGTGGATAAATGAGGGTTTAAGAATTGAACGAGTTGAAAGCAACGACCGTGTCCTTTTTTAGGTTCACGTTGTTTTTTTGCAGATTTATGTGTGTTTGCTTGAGAAAGAAAAATCGTGGCAATGTGATTGGTTAATGAGATTTGTTTTGTCCTGTTATGAATAAATGCTAATTGACCGGGTGATGTTTATAAGAAGCAACATAGCATTTTAATTCATGTATTTTCAAATTGGCAACATGAGGCATTTTTTGAGTTAAGTAGTTTGAAGGGTGGCTCATACACTGGATGTATGGCCACCCCAGGGGTAAAGACACGCACGCATTTACTACAAGGACTGGGGTTCGAATCCCCCTCTCCCTAGTCTTTTTGTTTTAATTTTCTAAATGCGTTTTGTTTTTGTATATATGGTATTGCTGCCATGGTTGGTCAAGACGCGTGCATTGGTTGGTATAGCAAATGTTTTAGATTGTAAGACAAGGGCACTGGTTCAACACCCATGGGAGCCCTTTCCCTATTTTTTTATCACATGTTCATGTTGTATTTTTAATAATTTATGCCTTGTTCTTCAAAAATTCATAACTTGCTCATCCTTCATTATTTTTTGTCCATTCTTTTTGCAAAATACTCCTTGATGTGTCTACTTTTTGAATATAAAATGGAATTGGTGAAAATAAATATTTGTGCGGCATCTATTAAAGGTGGAAGTAGAATACCTTTTTAGGGTTTTTCATGAATACTCTTGACTACTTTTGATTTCTTTCACTATGTTATCTTGTTCATCTTGATTTAGTGATGTCTAATGCATGTGGTTCTAACCTTGTATGGCATTGTGAGCTTTTGTTCACTTTGATGCTTTGTTGTTTAATGGTGCATTATTATGTAAATATCTCTACAAGCTTTTGTCCATAAGAATTGTTATTCTCCCTGATTCCAAAGGAAAGTTCTTTTATCTTGACCCATAAGTCATAAACAACTCACACCATCTTGGCCTCCTAAGAGCCAAATTTTCTATAGGCCTCCTAAGAGCCTTTGTCCATCCTGGCCTCCTAAGAGCCACATTCCCTCTAGGCCTCCTAAGAGCTTTTGTTCATTTTGGCCTCCTGAGAGCCACGAATCATAACTTAGAAATAGGATAGAGTTTCTAAACTCTATGTGGGCTCGTCACATTGAGTATCCACTTTTCCCCTATAACTTAGACTTAGACAGTTTCTTAAACTCTACATGAGCTCACACTCATTTCCCCTTGGAACTTTGGCCATAGTCAATGGTTCCTCAAAATTCACCCTTGGTTAGGTGAACTACGGTTACTCTGATTCTTTAGTCAGATACGTAGGCACAAGATGCGATGTTTTGGCGAGCAAACTTAGTGTACATACCCTTAGGTCTTTACCTTTACCTTTAGCAGATATCTTAGCAAGCAAACGTAACATAACACAAACTAAACAAGAGGTTCATGTAGAGTACTACAGATACTTAGGGTGCTAATACCTTTCCTTAGTATAACCAACCCCCAATCCCCGATCTCTTAGCTGTGTCTTTACATGCCGCAAAAGGTTTTTCTTTCGATCTTTACCCTTTCCTTTGGATAAATCAAAGCTCGGTGGTGAATTCAAAGAAATGTGATGCAAGTTAATTAATAGCTTGTTATCCGATTCTCACCGCAACAGTCGGCTCGAAGCTTAAGAGCTTGGTTTGCATCAACTGAGTAGATGGAGAATTACTTCACCAACCAAGATCAAGAGCAAGCAAGGAGGAAAGACCATATACGTGCAGAATGGACTAGGAAGAACAACGACTTCAACAACACCATGAACGATATGCATGATCTTTTTCCACAATGATAAGATATGAAAAGACATGTAGTTTGTTTTTAATTTTTAGAAGACTTTATCTTTATTTTTTATTTTCAAATATGTACCTAAAGAATAACAATAGCTACTATAAGTGTTTTTCCCCTCCCATTCTATTATTCAGCTAATTGTCTTTAATAAACAAGTTCGTAGCTGTTTTTTTTCCATATAAACAAGTTTATCCTCTTAGCATTGAACAAATGATCCAAGAAAAAAAAGAACTTAATCATTGGGAAAACAACTTACAACTTGAAGGCAAAGGATGAAAAAAGAATCAAAGGACTTCGACTCAACCTTCAGATACCTCATCTAGTAAGGTTTGAGCCAAATAAATTTGAATGCTCACTTTTCTTTATTTTTGAGTGTATCAATGCATTATTATTTTATCTGGTTTGATCTATTTTCGATTAAATTTAACTGGTTTGATTGACATATACTGAGACAGTTGTTTGTTTATAACTTTGAGCTTTGTAACCACCATGTAGTAATAGGAATATCCATTGCTAACCACTTTGAGCTTAGCCTTTCTTTCGCTGACATAGCCTAAAATTCTTAGCCATATGACTTGAAAGATCATTTCTTTCCATCCTCTCTTTGGAGTTAGGTAGAAATATAGTTCTTAAGTTGTATGAAAAAGATTAAGTTTGGGGTTGCTTTTGAAAGTGAGCAAAGTTGTGAGTTTGGGGTTGGGGTACTCGAGAAAATTGGTCAAAAAATTAATTAAAAAAAATAGAAAATAAGAAGTAAAAAAAGACACTTCTTAAAAAAAGAGTAAAACAATATAAACGTGCATAATAAAGACCAAATCTCTAGTAGCGTCAAGAAGGAACAAATAAGTATTCGAATAGAAGGATAACTAGGCACCTAACTCCAAATGTTTAAAACTACTTTCCTAAAAATATCCTACCCGAACATAAGCCAAGATGAAACCTAAAAAGACCTCAAATGCGTGTGTCATGATTTCTGTGATGAACTATATTAGAACATGATCAAGCTATGCATAACTTATTTTTCATGTTGATTAAGAGATGACCTTATCCATTGAGAGATTCAAATTGAGCTGAGAGACAAGTTAAGTATTCGTCAAGGTTTAAGGGCATTTTCCGAATTTGCTGGATGGAAGTTGCAGGCGAGTTACTTGAGGACAAGCAACGATTCAAGTTTGGGGTTGTGATGGCATCCGTAATTGCATGAATTTAGTCAAAGAATCGGATCAAAACAAGTTAAAGAGGAGTTAAAATGAAGAAGAAAGACCAAAGAATCAGGAAAAATAGCTAAGTGTGAAGAAATTGGACTTAGTACAAATTCAGGGGAAAAGGGGAGAAAAAGTGTGCAACTATTGGAATAATCATGCACAGCATCACACGTGCAATAGTTATGTACTAAATGCATCGCGCACGATTCAGGTGATTACGCGTGCAATGGCCCCCTTTTCTAGGATTTTTCTAACACGTCTGATCCATTCTGAGCTCTTTTTAAGGGGAAATTCTGCATTTTTGCAAGGGTTACGAAAATTGGCACTGCAAGCACGATTTTTATAGCATCAGGGCTGATGAACCTTTTTCAATATTGTTGTGTAATATGTTTATTTGAATTTATATGAATCCTTTTATCTATAATCATATTCAATTGCTTATTGTTCTTAATGATTTTTATGTGAGATACTCTTTTAAACTGATTTTGGGCACATAGGGAATACTGACCATTAGTTTATGTGTTGGACCTAGGGCAGTTGTTGCACTTACATTGGTTGAATAGGAATAAGAGGCCCCGAGTAGTGGCATAGGGAATTAATGTTCTGTGCATCGCCTAATCTTTCTTACACTGGTGGATTAGGTATAGGAAACTCTGAGTAGTGATTAGTGAGCTATTTTGCAAGGGATTGGTTATAGCGGCTTTGTTAATTCACTTTCGTAATTCTTTCTAAACACTTATTTACTTTTTCGCATTGCAAACTTGAAGCCCCCCACCAATTTACTATTTTCTCTACATTACACAAATTATTACCTCGACATTATCTGTACACTTGCCGAGAAGTCATCAGCAACCATATTCCAATCATTAAAGTTAAGCTCAGCATCCAAAAGTCATAAGCATTATCATTCAGATGCTTACATATAATCCATTTAGTTGCTTCAAACCAAACAGACAATCATGCAATCATTCATAGACTTAGTCATGCATGAATCTAGATTGCTCATAGTTAGTAGCATACAACCCTACTAACTAACATATATCAGCATGCAATCATTCACATACTTAGTCATGCACACACAATCAATTAGTAGTTGATATTATAATATGTAATTAATTATACTAACATAGATGTGTTTTCACATATACAAGGGGCCAGATGTCTTGCCCGATACTCCAACATGGAACACAACATTAGCACTTACCATAGATAGTAAGTATTAAACAACACTTGTGATACTTCAGCTCTTAGAAACATTACTACTCCCCATTTTTTCCATTATTTGGTAAATTGTTAGTTCTTCAAACTAGCATATAGAAGTTAGTCATGCAAATGTTAGTATGTTAGTACATACACAACCAGAAACATGAGATAACAACTAGAACAACATCAAAAGATGCATAAGCATTAGATATGATTTATTTTACATAGATTCATATAGGCTAAAAAGTATTTTCAAATCCAAACAAAACCACCTAGATTGAAGGGCCATAACAACTAAGCTAGAAATATGAGCTTATTCTTTAATCCATCCTTTGAAATTCTTGTAAGCAATCCATTCATCATCCACCTCTGATTCAGAGTCATGTTTCTAAGCATGTCTCATCTTCACAACCTTCTTCTTGGTGACAAACTACTTTCCAGTTGTATAGGATCCAATAGATAATTCACCAAATGCTTCTCCACCATTTGTACCATAACTATTCTCGTTTTTTCATCCTTTCCTCATTAAATCATTAAATAGCTTTCATGATGGAGATTCCCTTATTAGAGGGTCTCTTCTTTGAGTTAACAAAATTTTGACTCATTTTGAAAGAGACAAAAACATATGGGAGAGAAAAGATGGTAGCAAGAGAAATGTAGCAGAATTTGGAAATTATTGCTTATAACGAAGGTCTATATAGAAGGAGATTTAGAAACAAGTGTATTCAACATTGTTTCATATGCATCACACACACACACACATACACACACAAAGAGAGAGAGATAGAGATAGAGAGAGAGAGAGAGTGTGTGTGTGAGTGAGTGAGACTGTCATACCCCAAATTTGTCCTACCCTTCCATTCAAATCTATATGGCTTACGTATCTCATATTCCTCATTTACATACCCTTCATTAGGTCATGCATTTAACATATCATTCATCGCATTTTGCATAGCACAATCATTAGGTCAATGTTCGATAATAGTGTTTTTGATCGGTTCAAGTGGATTTTTAAGGCGGATCTTATTTGGTAATTATTCAGGTTTATTTCCCATATTGGTGCGGATCATCTCTTTATTTGAGATTCATGGTTAGTTTGGAGATTCGATTGATTGTCACTCAATTCAGAAGTTTGCTTAAATTCAAAGAAGGGGCAAAATTGGAATAAAAAGAAGATCTCATTCATTTCTTGGAAATTCATGGTACAATGCTTATTACTTAAGATACAAGTTGAAAGAATGGATTACAAGGAAATAGAATAAAAAATTACATCAATTTGGTAAAGTTGACTTTTTGGTCAACTGATGACTTTTTGGTCAACTATTGACTTTCGGTCAACTTTTGACCATCAACTCGATTTTTATTCCCGAATTTTCCTAGACCACACCGCAAAAGCACTTAAGTCCATAGTTTGATTCATCAAAAAGGCATGGAAAATGTGGCAAAAATCCAAAGTAAAATCAAAGTAAATTCAAGTCAATTTCAAGTTCTAACCAAGTGACCATTCACCTTACCCCTAAACTTGGTACTTATGCTAAACTCAAACATGTCTTGCTTCTAACTATCTTTAACTACCTATTTTAACACAAAACCATCCATTTACCCATTTTCCCTTAAACCCCCTAACTAACTTTTAACTTCCTTAAAACTCACAAACTAACACAAAATCAAACCTCAACCTTTGATAACAATTAATCTAACGGCTAAGATTTGTGATCCGCAACTAACCTTTAAATCAATTCCTAAATGTTGATAAAGTAATGACTTAGATCACAATCTAATAAACCACAATTAACCAAAAATCTATATAAACCTTCTTTTTTCTCAATTTTTGGGAGTTAACCACTTTGAACCATTTTTCCATTTTTCTCACCATCTCTCATCATCCTCTTTATTCCCTAACTTTCACCAAAGTTCATATTCATCACCATTTTAGAACTTCACATTGAAATTCTAATTTGGTAGAACTTAGCCACAATCATTCAACAATAATCAAGCTCTTACAATTCAAGCATCATCATCCAAATTCATCAATACTCGTCTTCTATGTTCATCCATCAACAAAAATAATCAATTCTTGTAAGCTAGTTGGAGATTATTCTTGGAAGCAAACCTTCGCTCGGTCGGTAATTCTTTACCCCTTCCATATTCTTGTCATGAATTTTTGGATGCTTGCTGGTTGATTTAACTTAAGTTATCGTTTTGGAATTGATTATTGGATAATCACTTATTTTAGCATAAAACACATAATTTTAAAAATAGTGATTTTTAACCTTTAACTACATGCGAATATATCATTTGAATCAATTTTTCGCGTTGATTGTAAATATATAATCAGTTTTTCGTTTCTATACATATTTTATCGGTTCCGATGCATATATATATATATATATGTGTGTGTGTGTGTGTGTGTGTGTGTGTGTGCGCCATTGTGAATGAAATATAGTACTGCTATACATATGCCATTGAGAATTAAATATAGTATGAATTTAATTGAAATGTACTGAAAGTGTAAAATAATTTTACACTAGTGTAAAAAATTTTATATTGTCAATTAATCATAACTATTAGATTTTAGAAGCAGTTTGACTTTTATTTTAGGCTTAATACCCTTTTTAGTCCTCTAACTATAGGGGTGGGTCCAATTTGATCCTCTTTCTTTTAAAAGTTTCAAATTGGTCTCATACGTTATTAAATAGGTCCACGTTTGTCCTTGCCGTTAGAAAAGTTAAAATTTCACTTAAAATGTTGATGACGTGGATTGGATGTGCTGATGTGGTACGGTTTATATACTTTTTTTTAGAAAATTTATTTAAATTAAATGTCATAAACTTTAATATAAAATATTTGGGCTTGAAACCCATATTCTTAACAATAGGTCCAATAGTCAAGTTTTATTTTTATTGTGTAAACAAATAATATAAACACACAGATTTATTATTGATTATTCAATGTGGGACTTCACAACATGCTAAAACTTCACTCTGCACCAAAGCTCCAACAATGTCGTACCAAACCTGTTACTCTGACCAACCGTACCTCACAATACAACAACAAAACCTGTATGAATTCAGCAGCGAAAACGACCTCACAAAAGTAACCTTGACATAGCCACTACACAAAACCTGTGTATACCAACATGCAAAGGTACGATTGATTCAGCATGACACAACAAGTTTTTAAAATCTCACTCCTCTGGACAATTTTAAAGAAGAATAATACACAAACTGGCAACAAGAAAAACTGAGGGAATTCTGCATGAAGAAGCTCTCATTCTAAATTAAAAAAAAAAGTAAAGAAAAGAAGTTAAATAAAAACACCACCACACCATTTATTCTTCTTGGGATCATTAGATAGATCTCTTTTCTATTTTTATAGCACACCAAACACAAGCGTATGCCTTGAGAAGAGTGGAAGAAAAGTTGTTACCTACTGAACGTTCATGTTTGGTTCATTGTGTTTTCCTGAGATTACTCTTGTTATATGTTTGGTTCAAAGGTATATGTTTTCATAATAACATTAAATAGCTGAAATTTTAAACAAAAAGGTAAACATACTTTTACTACACTGCTATATGAGCACGATAAACTTTAATGTCAAAACAGCCTTACTTGCAGCCAAAGAAGCCTCTGTGAGCAGATAAACCGGAAGGATGTGCCGCCTTTAGAATGTGATGTTTGGTTGCATCAATTAACCTGACATGTACATACTCATCATAAAGTTTCAAAGAATTTAGTTTAAGAAAACAATTTCTGGAAAATGTATGCTTACTCTTACAGAATAACTTGTTTGTCTCCTATTTCTCAAAAATTAGCATTTATTCAAAACAGAATAAATTGTTCCCGGCCTTTTTTTGCATGAGAATTTGCGTCGTGCTTCCTAACTGAATTGAAAGCTAGTTACCAGGTAATACAATATGCATAATACACCAAACATAGTCATTGCGAGTGTCACTGTAATACTATATGACGCAAAAGTGAAATAAAAATAGTTTATGACCTATAAGTATTGAATACTCTTGATTAGAAATTCACAAAAATCTCACATCTCTAACATGTGAGAACAGCATTGAGTAAGAGAACGGTATGGCGGCTTTTGGTTTAGTTTGTGAGAAGTCTGTTTCCTCACCTGTCTTTATATTAGTCCCACATTGGTTGTTTCAGAATAAATTCTAAACTTTATATTAACTACTTGTGCAAAATCATGTAAATGAAAATCATATGGGAGAGTGACGGTGTAAATAATTTAATTGGGCCAGATCAAATCAATTTCATGGTCAGTATAAATTCTAGACTTTATATTAACTACTTGTGCAAAATTTTGTAAATGAAAATCAGTATAAATCATATGGCCCAATTAAAATTATTTTTAAAATAACAATTTATAAAAATAAAATTAAAAAATAAATATTACAAAAAGAAATATAAAAATATTAAAAAATAAATATATAAAAAAATCTACATGGAAAATAAAAAATAATATAAAAATACACGTGGAAATTAAAAGGTGCTGACTAAGTCATCCATCATGCCAACTCATACTCCACGTAAGCAAAACTAACACCGTTTGCATTTATTTGACGGAAATGATCTTTATACTTCAGTTAGACAACGTAAGGGATATATTTGAAACTTTTAAAAGAAAGAGGACTAAATTGGACCCGAGGGTATAGTTAGAGGATCAAAAAGAATATTAAACTTTTATTTTAATCATTAATAAAATAATACCAACAGATAATAGTGATAAATTGATAGTGTAAAATTATTTATACTGACCATGTATAGTAATTAATCTTTTATATATATATATATATATATATATATATATATATATATATATATATATATATATATAATTTAATTGAAATGCATTGACAGTGTAAAAGGATTTTACACTGTCAGTTAATTATAACCGTTGGATTTAAAGAGAAGTTTGACTTTTAATTTAATAATCTGTAAAGTAACCCAAACGGATGATGGTGATGTATTGACAGTGTAAAACTTTTTACACTGTCAGTGCATAGTAATTAATCATATATATATATATATATATATATATATATATATATATATATATATAATTTAATTGAAATGCATTGACAGTGTAAAAGGATTTTACACTGTCAGTTAATTATAACCGTTGGATTTAAAAAGAAGTTTGACTTTTAATTTAATAATCTGTAAAGTAACCCAAACGGATGATGGTGATGTATTGACAGTGTAAAACTTTTTACACTGTCAGTGCATAGTAATTAATCATATATATATATATATATATATATATATATATATATATATGCGCGCGCCATTGTGAATTAAATATCGTAATGTTAGATGCATGCCATTGTGAATTAAGTATAGCTCATGTTAGATGTAAACAGAGACTATGAGAGAGTGACGGCCGCATAAAATCCGTGAAATTGGGGTGAATGAAGATCTAAACTGCATTAATTTTGCTTGCCTTTTTTCTTACGTCTAAATATCTGTGAATAAAATTAACCAAACTTTCCTCTTCTTTTTTGGTAATAATTTTTTAATAGTGAGATAATTTCATTAACATAAGTCTAAGGTAATTAATTTCATTAACAACTGATAGTTGTGTAGTAAGTTTATGGCTTGTAATGCTTTTCATAGAAATTATAATTTCTATGCTATTAGTCTCGTATAATATAATCATATTACATAATATAGTAGTTTCATTTTATTTATAATTTTACTACAAGTCAATTTTTAATTAATACTTAAATTAAAATGATCTTATATATTCTATACAAAAATTATCAGTTAATTTAGTTTTGTAATAAAAATAAAATTTTAGTCCTCTTGATTAATTAGGATTAGCTTCTAAATGAATTTAATTGCTAATTTATTTCTTTTAATATCATTTCATGGTCACTTAGATATTAGAATTGACATGATTAGATTTTAATTTTTAATGCTTTATTTTTTTTCCATAATTCCAAATGCTTATTACTTAATTTTTGACATTTTTATTATGCTTGCATATTAATCTTGATTTCACCCTTTAATTCATCAATTGTCATTATTTTGACTCCTTGAATGCTTTATTCTTACTTTGTATGATGCATGCTTGTATGAATTTTTTAATTCTTGCATGGTTTATGATTCATCCCCCATTGTGGATAATATGTCCCCCATTTCCATGAGCATGTAATAACTTAGACTTTTCTTTTCTTTGTTGCTTACTTCACATGTTAATAAATAAGATAAAATCAAAATGATAACAATGAATCTTTTCAAGAGAATAAAACACACTTGATCCAATGTCAAGTGATTTTCAAAATCAAATGAAACCAAAAGCAACGCGAGTGCTTGATCCAACGCCAAGTACCTCAATCTATTACATTTCCATCCATGTTATCTCTATTCCATCTTCACAATCCCCACACTTCTATCTCTATCTCATTCATTCAATTCTTACCCTTCTATTTCATTTCACACAAAATTCACATTTCAAACATCAAACACTTGGTCCAATGCCAAGTCACTTTTCAAACTACTTTCATAATAAATTGGGAGAAAAAGGATGGGGTGTACGTACTTGTCCACCCCATTTCTCAAGTACTTGGGTTGTTGGCCCTGATTGGTTTGTGGCCCAACGCTTGTCTTTCATTCAAAACACCTAATAATAACAAGCGTTTAATTTAATCCTCTTAACGCGAAAAGGAGTGGTTGGGATACCACTGTCCTCTCAACTCTCGAGTATTTGATTGCGAGTCGTACTTAGCCTATGGTTGGATACTTGTCTCCCTCTAAGTACCAACAATTAGACTCGTCTCACATCTTTCAAAACAAATCTTTTCTCTAAAAAACAACTTCACCAAACAAATGTGACATCTCTAAAAAACAACTTTACCAAACAAATGTGACATCTTTCCTCAAGGGCTTAATTCCAAAATATTTTCAAAAGGGCAAGTTATTTCCATTCTATCGCAACACAGGCTAAAGTGTCAGTCTCCTTAGGAGTGAGCGGCAAAATCTAATGCTAGAATGAGAATGTTAACATCGCCCACTAAAAACAACAACCCCACAATCATTTGGTTCTCCGAACTACAAAGCTCTAATTTCCTCATTGCACTGTGAGGATGCGTAGGCACAGAATTGCAAGATCATGGCGAGCAACCTTCCTTCATTTTCACCCCTAGTTCTCAAAACTACGGGCCTCTGATTCTTCATTTCACGATGGAGATACGTAGGCACAAGGTTTCAAAATCGAGGCGAGCACGCTAATGTAAAACTTATTTTTTTCTCCTTTAGCAAGTAACCTTTAGAAAAACGACACCCATTCACGCATAGACAAATAAGATGGTTCACATCGAGTATGATGAATGTGGGGGGTGTTAATACCTTCCCCTTGCATAACCGACTTCTGAACCCGAATTTGGTTGCGAGAACATGTTCTACACCTCTAGAGGGTTTTATCAATATTTTCCATTTCTTCGGAATAAATAAAGTTCGGTGGCAACTTTGAATTTTTCGCGTAGCGACAGAGACTCCCGTACACACCTCCCTAGCATTGACTGCTATTGATTCTCACAAATGCATACCCCTTTTTCAAAGTTAACTTCATCTAATGGCTTAAAAATGTTAGAGATAAATGTCATGACATCTTGTCCCACGTTACACTTCTTCAACATCTACTTCATCTAGAGTAATTGGTTACCACTACTCCTTGCAGTAGTGTATTTAGTAGCAATGATATTCTGTTGCTGAGCTATGATATTATGTTGTTGACAAGGGAGAAACATCCATTATTATCATCATCTCTATTAAAACTTATCATAAGGTTTTCCTTGCCTATCACACAGACTTCTTTTAGTAGTTGAAACACTTATTCAAATGTTCAACCTTCTTTTGGCAACCATACCCCCTTCAATATTATGTTAACTAGTCTTTTTTGAATGTTGCGCACAATGATCAAGTCATTTACTTCAGCATTTCACTTTGATATAAGCATTCTAGATACTTCATAGTAACCGAGAACTACTAGCTCGTCCTTCTTCTGAGTTGGTGACTTAGTTACTACTATGATACATCTACGCTATCACTTGTATCATCCTTCATTAGCTTTTCTTGAAATCCAGGATCATATCTAACATCTTTAATCTTGCTTAAATCAAGAACAAACTGCATCTGATGAACAACATGCACCACCATGTTGTCTAACAAGTCAACAACACACATGAGAACTTTATCATTGTCTTTCACAATGACTTCCTAAAGCAACTGGATAATCTCTTCAGAGATCAAGGCTTCTTTTGGAAAACATAAATACTTTAGCACAATATCCTCATTAAGGAGAGACGCATTACCAAGATCAGTTTCCTTTGAAGGTGATAAAAACACAAGAAGGGGGTTGAATTGTGTTAAACTTTTTCTTTCTTTTTTAAAACTCTATTCAGATTCTAAACACAAAGTCTAGAGTCAAAATAAGAGGTGAGTGATAAGCAGCGAATAAGGAACAAAATAAAGAAGGAGACACGCAAAGCTATGTTGGTTCCCCTCACAAACCAAGAGTAGTCAAATCCCCTTGCACTTCCAAAGGATTTCACTATAATAACAGAAGATTACAATTTTCTCAAGTACACAAGCAAGATACTTCCAATGCTCAAACACAAAGTATGAGACTTCTAATGCTCAAGCACATATGCAAGATACTTATATGCTCAATCACACACGCAAGAGACTTCTATGGTCAAGCACACAAGCAAAAAACTTCAAATGCTCAAGCACTTAGCAAGATACTTCTTAAACTCTAAATTACAGTTAAGAGATTATGAAAAACTACAATTGATATACAGTTAGAGGTGCAGACAAAATACAATACAATAAGACTCTTAAGACTTAGGAATTTTAAGTTATACAAAGATAAGAAATCCTAAGTTAAAATTGTGCTTATGTTTTGACAGTGTAACATCTCCTTGAATGTTAATAACTAATCTTTTTCTTCAGGTATTTAGGTCCTTATATAGAGAAGGAAAAGTGTCGTTGGAGTGTTTGCACAAGCGAGTCTTCGAGAAGCTTGATTCAGAGATGCTTAGATGTTTTTTTGATATGGTTAATATCATTGAAAGGTCATTTGAAATTCCTTTGCTTCAAAAGGAATTATCAGATACAACCTAGTTGTTTATATGAAAAATATCTTATACGGTTAACATGGTCATAAAATGACAAAATAGCCACATAGTCTGACAGTGGCCTATCAGAGTCACCTTAATGTTTGCGGTTTGACTGGCTTCAGATTCTAACCTTTAGAAGTTGGCTTCTTCAGAGTCTTACCTTCAGACGTAGAATTCCACAGAGCTTAGTCTCCGGCTTTTGATCCTTTAGATTATGATCTTTAAGCTTCTCTTTAGATGTTCACTAATAAAACCAATACTTAGTTTATTCTTGAAATTTTAGTCTATGGTCCTACACACTTGAACAAATATTAGTATATCCAATTATTCTTTAAATATTTTGTTATCATCAAAACCTAAGGGATATGGTACTAATCAATTTTGTTCCAACAATCTCCCCATTTTTGATGATGACAAACACAAGTATTTAAGAACAATGGCTGCTGATTTAATTAACAAGTTTACTTAAGGATTTTAGGTTTGTAAGCTCCCTTTGAGTCTAATAGTCCTGAGGGTGAGGTTTGTAAGCCCCCTCCCCTAAGTTCTATCCGGGTTAATTAAATTTAAACTTTAAAACACAATTAATAATTCTTTAAAATTTAAGCAATAAAAGGTTCTTAACCTATCTGATTCAGAAGCTTACATACTTATCTTAGTCCCTATTTTGTCCTAAACAAAAGGAGACATAAAGAATAAGGGAAATAAGAAAAGATACAGAAGAAAAAAAGTTATAAAATCAAAAGAGAATTGTCAAAAGCACAATAATCTTATAATCAAATTCACATATTTTAAATGTTTGGGATTTTATCAAATCTAGATAAAAATGAATCAAAATAATATCCATTTTCTCCCCCTTTGTCATCAAAGGTTAGAAATCATTTGAATACATAATTAATCTAAACATAATTAGAAATGTGGTTGTAATTTGGCTATAATAGTTGTGAACAACTCTTTAATTCTTGAGGTGGTCCAACATGTTCTGACAACTGAGCATTTGAGAGAAATAGTAATAGTTAAAGCTGGGGATATGTGCTTGAAGACAAAAAGTATATTTCTGTCCTATGTCCTTTGGTGCACTATAAACAATGTTTATTTTGGTTTATCCCAAAATCTCTATATAAGCGAAGTTTCGTTACTAGCAAGGTCACATTCCTCTTTCTTCTATATAAATCTTCTCATTTTAGACATATGAGCAAATCATCTGAGAATTATAAGAGGGGCTCCTCCAAGGAAGTCAGCAAGGCCATTGGGAGTCACAAAGATGAAAGGATCAATTCCTTGGAAGGTACAAGAGCACAAGCTGGCACATTTGCTGGAGCATTTATGGTAGAAAGTACTTGTCAAGGATGAAGAATCTCAAGAAAAAGAAGGATCTAACTGATGAAAGTGGACCAGACATTAATGAGAATTGGAGGACCTTCATCAAATCAGGTGGTCGGACTGACCACCATGTCTGAAAGTTGTAACCTTTTGCAGTGCATATGTTAGCTTTTGAGAATGATTTTGGATTTGTAATAGCTTTTTACCAATAATAACAGATCCTTTTCTCATTGCATTTGTTTATGATTCTGTTGCCACTAACATCCTTTGAGTGAGCCACCATATAGATGTTACAAAGAAGTTTTCAACCATTTCAGTTATGTTTTGTTGAACATCCACTAAAGTTTTAGGGTTTAGGGTTGAAAGGATTCAAGTTTGAGTAGTGAGAGTTGTGTTGTGTGTGGAAAGAGTGATATAGTGAGTTTTGAAAACAAAAAAGTCTTAATAAAAAAAAAAATTGAAAAACAAGTAATGATGACCTAGGTGGCGCCGAAACATGATTTTATTTTACCCAAGAAAATAACTCCCAGAGGTTACTCAAACTATTTTGACTACAATAAGAATATATATGACAGATGTCACACTTCTTTACCTTAACAAAAAAAATTCATGGTTATACCCATCATTATAGCTCAGAGTCTAGAAGACAAAAAATTCCCAGAGGGATTCTGACTTAGGACCTTCTGACCTAGAGAACCTTCTCACTCAGAGGACTAATTGGTTCAGAGATAAATAATCCTAGAATCACATATTAAACATCCATAGGCTATACAACCTGAGATATATCATCTAATCAAGATAGTTTTATGAAGGTTAATACTCAACAATTAAAAGAACCACGTGTCAGTAGAACTTTCAGATTCATGACACATAAGTAGACAGGTGTCAGAAAAAGAAGTTAAGTTTTTTCACTTATATGCTATCATAGGAAACTAATCATATTCTGAGCATAAGTGGCTGAGATGCTTCAGATGCTACTTGTCATACCCTAAAATTTGACCACAAGATTTCCCATCATTGTGCAAATCATCACCACAATATGGATATACCTTCATGCCTCATTAATCCTCTCAAAGATTGTTGAACATTCACTACAATCAAGAATTAGGGTTTTGAGCCCTCTCAGAGTAAACATCTCAAGTTGACCAAGCCTCAAGATCATCAGTGTCACCAAATTAGGGTTTTGGTCGACCAAGGCCTCCAGAGAGAATTTTCCATCTGGGCATGAGCCAATACTTAAAAAATGATCTAAGAAGCTCAAAGGGGCCCCATGGATCCAATCACAAGTTCAAAATAGCCTCAAGGGATGCATTCATCAAAAATCAGGAATTAGGGTTTCTTGACCTAATTCACCCCTAAGTTAACTTTTGGAGCATGACATGAGCCCAAACCTCAAGAGATGTTTTGAAGACCTCAAATATCTTGTATTGATCCTCTTATAAGTTTAAATGGACACAAAGAACTTGGTTCATGAGCAATGCAAAGGTTCAAATTCATTTGGACCACAAACTAGGGTTTCTGAGAAAAAGTTAACCATACCTTTGACTTTTGACCAAGACATTATCTCAAACTTTGGGACATGATTCAAGACACTCTAAAACACCTATGGAATCCATCCATTAGGTTTGAATTAGGTCAAGAACTTGATTTCATAGAAAATCACAAAGTTTGAAATTCATCTGACAAAAAGTCAACTGTGCCAAAAAACCAAGTTTGACTTTTGGGATATTTTGACAAACATGGCTTCTCTAAGTAAAAAACAATGTTAAATTATGGTTTTGATCATCATCCATCAAGAAAAATAAGAAAAGTGAGGTTACTAGCAAAAGGGGCAATCTTAAGAAACTTGAATTTTCACTAAGTCATGAAAAAAAGTGATTTTTACCCAACTTTGCAAGACCATAACTTGTGATCCAAGTAACCTTTTTCTTCCATCCAAAGCTGAAATGAAAGCTCTCATTACGTACTTCAAGATTGTCGACTACAACATATTCCAAATCCTCATGAATTTTGAGTTATGGGTTGATCAAAATCACAAAAATTGGAAAATGAACATTTTTCAAACACTTAGTGAAATTTTGGATAGAATCTGTTTGCATTTTTTCCAACTTTGAGGCCATTTTTCATTATGATCCAAGATGGTTTAAGACCAATGTTAAACATCAAAGTTGAAGTATGATATAGGGGCTTTCCAAAAAGTACAAAAGCCTCTCATGATTCAACTTGAGCAAGAAGTTATAAGCCTTCAAAAATAGCATTTTTCACCCTGCCTACACAACAGCATGAAAACCTAACTTATCTCACACGATTTTTTCACTCAAGTTTTTCCATTTTTCCAACTTTGTCATCTTCTAAAAACACAAAACTTCTGATGACTCACTTGTTTCTTGATCAAGGAGTCAAGAATTCAACTTGGCATGTGCAAAACCATCATGACATGAACTTTGGAATTCAATTTTGGCAAGGTTACATCAATGCAATGCATTGAGGTGTCATGAACCAAGCCATAACAATCCAAACCAGTCAAGATTCAGTCCAAACTCTAAGCATTCTAACCTGTAGAAATTGAATGGAGTCAAGATAAAGAGTTGACTTGGCACTTTGGAACATCCAAGTCAATGGCTATAAGCTACACACCATGATCACCTGCCAATCATTATTGCTCCCAATACAAACTTCCTATACTATAAATAGAGGTCATGTGTGACTAATCAAACCACCCCAAAACATCTCCACTCATGTTTTCTCTCATTTCCTTCTCATGCACCAGATTTTGCTTCTTTAGCATGTCAGGTTCGAATTTTCAAATAGAGAACAATTCTACCAAAACCAAGACTATAGACACATCATATACATCATATAGAAGCTATCCAAACACTTCTTCATCATCATTAACCTCGGAATCACAAAGCTCAAAATCAAACTCAGGCCTGTTTGCAGTTGAGTTACCACAAGGTGATCCAGGTTGTTTTAATCCATTCCAAGCTTCCAAACACCTTACATAAGGTCCATTGAAGTTGTCCAAGTCATCAAACAACATCTATAACACCTCTAACACACGATTTAATTTCTTCTTGCAAGAGGTAAGCCTGAACTCTCAAACTCTATGATTCATGCATCATAAATGTGTTTTCAAGTTACAAACATGTTTCTGCACTTATGTAGAGTGTTTCCACTTAATAAATTGCTTTGTAGCTATCGTGTATAGGATTTCATAGCGTTCTTGCAGAAATTAGGGTTCATGTGTTCATCACTTGATTTCTCACTCCACACTAAAAATAAATGCAATTAATTGGTACCATTGGAATCCTTGTTAAAAAACGAGTGAGATTGATATTTGAATCGTGCAAAATCATTGAGTAATTAGAGAGAAAAGTGAGGTTTTGAAAATCATCCATGGCGCGGGCACGGGGAAGAAGAAGGTGACCGTTGGCGCCTTTTTCAAATTATTTGAATTTTTGAATTTTTAGTTATTTTCTTAATTGATTTCAAAAATTAATTTCTCTCTCAATTTTAATCATTTTTTATTGGTTCTTTTTTTAAAAATTCACAAAAATGTTAAAATATTTTATTCTACAAATAAATAAAATTTATATTATTTATTTAATATAGTTTGAAGTTTTGTAAAGAATATCATTTTAATTATTTTTTAACATTTTTAATGAAATTTTCCTCTTGATTTTTTCAAATTCAAATGAATTTCACACTTTCATATAAACATAACATGATTTTTCAAAACATTTTTCAAAGTTCAAAACTTGTTTTTAAATATGTTTGATATTTTATATAATTTTCTTTGAAAAAAATATTTTTTAATTAAAATTAGGGTTTTCCTTGATTTTAATTTTTCAAACTTCATTTGAAACACTTTTGGACCTCTTTGTAGAGTGTAAGACCATCCCTTGGTAAAATAAATAATTTTGGGCCTCAGTCATTGTATAAGTCCCGACGCGATTTTCAAAATAAACGATGTGATCGCTGTTTTTCATCTAGGCATCTCCTTGAGCTATAAGCCCCAACTCTTGTATAAAAATAACCTTATGGGCCTCTTTGTAGAGTGTAAGACCCATTCCTTCTTGTACATAAATAATTTTGAGCCTCAGTCATTGTATAAGTCCAACCGTGGTTTTCAAAACTGTGACGCGATCGTCGCCTTTTCAAATAAGTCATCTGGGCCTCTCATTGAGAATAAGCCCCAATCTTTTGTACATAAACTTTGTTTTAAATAATAAACAACTTCCATGGGCCTCTCCTAGAGTTGTAAGCCCCATATCTCTGTTTTCAAAATCATCTGTCTATTTTAAACTGGTACTAAGAGGAGTATTATTCCCGGTGAAACTGCTCTTAGACCACTTGGGCATCTCTTTGAGTTATAAGCCCCAAACATTTCTTTTCTTTTAGACAACTTTCTTTTAATTCAAATTCAAATTCAAAGTTTTCTCAAAACTTTCTTTAATTTCTTAAAACCCTAATCATACGGTTGTAATCAATACAACCAATCACAATACACTTGGGCCTCTTCTCAGAGTGTAAGTTCCAACATCTTTTCAATTCAATGCATATTTGTTTATATACCTGTCAATTCACTTATTTGTATATATTTTTGTGCATTTTTGTGCATATTTGTTTATATACATGTCAATTCACTTATTTGGGAAGAATGATTACTAATCCCGAGGCTTTCAGAGCAAAGCACGGAGGGCTGTTGTCTCTTTTGAAGGTCAACATGGTTGACGGGATCCTGTCTACGCTAGTTCAGTTATACGATCCGATATAGCATTGCTTCACTTTTCAAGATTACCAGCTCACACCAACACTGGAAGAGTACACTCACCTGATTGATTTTCATATCACTAATCAAAATCCATTTTCTGGACTGGAAGAAATTCCAAAAGATCAAGCCATTGCAAGAGCAATCTCTTTGGATGAGTCAGAAATCAGGACTCACATGACCACCAAAGAAGAAATCCAGGGTTTACCATCTAAATTCCTTATGGAGAAAGCTCTATACTTTGCCAGTATATGAAATGTAACTGCTTTCGAAGATGTCTTCTGCTCATGTATGGGTTATTCCTCTTTCCCAACATTGACAACTTCGTCGACACCAATGCTATTAAGATATTCCTAATTAAGAACTTGGTCCCAATCTTGCTTGCAGATGCTTATCATTCTGTACACCTAAGGAATTTTTACAGTGGAGGGATGATCACTTGATGTGTACCATTACTCTACAAATGGTTTATTTCCCACCTGCCCAAGTCTGATGCTTTTTGGGATCACAAGAGTAATCTGCGATGGTCACAGAAGATTATGTCTCTTACAAACTCCGACATAGATTGGTACAATCGGATCTATGACAAAGTAAAAATCATCGACAAATGTGGAAATTTCCCCAATGTACCCCTTTTTGGTACTAAAGGAGGGATTAACTATCATCCAATTTTAGATCGCCGTCAACTTGGATACCCGATGAAGAATATCCCACATAATGCTCATCTGGAAGATCTTTTCTTCAAGGAAGGAGAAAATGACAGGGCACTAAAGAAAGAAATAGTGCATGCCTGGAAACATGTTCACAGAGGGGGGAGAGAGTCCCTTGGGTGGCCAAACAGCATCTCTGCAGAGCCTTATCTCCACTGGGTGTAAAGTAGAGCCATCAAACTGAGGATGCCTTACCCTCGTCAAGAAGTTTTTCTCTTAAAGGAATTTGTCCTTTATTTCATGTCTGATGCGGAAAAACTCCAGGTCGCTCTCAACAAAGTTCAACGTGAGAAAAACTCTTGGAAGAACAAATACCAGATTATTAATTTGGAATGTACCAAAATTCAGGAAGTGCTAAAGGAAAAGGATGTTCTGATTGAGATATTAGAGCAGAATGCTATAGAAATTCAGGAGGAACGAAGAAATTTGCTCACTCCTTTCACTTGGCAAAAGGATCGTCGACCCGACAACGGCTGAAGGAGCCCGATCAAAGAAAATAAAAATTCAGGAACCAACATCTGAGCTCTCTTCAGAGAAAACTCAGGATCCATAGGCCTAGTTTTCCTTCTCTCACTTTGTAAAATACTGTACTTTTCCCTGTTTCATTCTTTGCATATCATTCATCATTCTGACCTAAAACATCTTTGTCTTTGAGTCTCACATATGTGTCCCACTCTAGAGTCAAACTGACTCATTCGTACAATACTCGGGCCAATCGACAAAAGAAAATGGACGATCTCGAGGAAGAGAACAGAGAGCTGAGAGAAGAAATCAACGCTCTAAAGGAGAGTTTGGGGAAACTCCACAACACCATGCAATCCCTGGCAGCAGCCCAGGAGTAACAACGTCAAAGGACTGTGATCTCAAAGATTACATCTACACCAGTATTTGAGACACCTGGCAGTCATCTTCAGTACAACATGCCTAAAGGTTTCCCCTGGGGAATGCCTCTCAACTTTATACCTGAAGGGTAAATCCCACCGGTCACTGAAGACCAGGAAGTTGTAGCAAGAACCGCCAGACTTAAAGGTTACAAACTTCAGGTAAATGAAGATGCAAGGGCTACAGCAGAAACTCCTGAAGGCTACAAACTTCAGGTCACTAAAGCGCCAAGAGTTACCTCCGTAATGACTATACCACACCTTGCTTCCCTAACACCTAACAACTTCATAACCCTTGCACCCAGAAATTAAAAGTTTTCGCTCCTGACTTAGTTGGATCTCCACATTCCCTGGTTCTTCCTTATTCTTGGCTATGATTCTCACTATTTTCACACCATTTTAACATGAAAGAAATAATCACCAAAAAGTGCCATGCACATCATTCAGACAAAACATTCAAACAAAACATCAAACAAAACATCAAACTGCGGGTCAATATGTTATGGGAGCGTTACAACATTCCCGCAAGAAAATTAAAAACATTTGGCTCAAAGCATAGCCAACCAGACACAATATCCAAACTTAAACATAAAACATCAGTCATAGGCAGAAACATCAGTAAAAGACAGAAACAGGGTTAGATTAAGTGAAAATAGGCTGAGTACTGATGCCCTCCCCCAAACTTAGTAAGGACAGTGTCCTCACTGTTTAGCAATGAGAGGAGGCAAGTCAGTGGTCGCCTATTTACACTTTTACCAATTTAGGCCCTTAGCCTGGAGCTTTTACTTGGAGCTTGCAGAGGTTGCTTCTTCTTTTTCTTCTTGCTCCCCTGCACTCCTGGGTCTTTGTCATTTCCCTCTTCAGCTGTAGCAGCAGCAGACTTCTTTCCAGCAGTCTTCTCAAGACTCTTTGCCTTGTGTTGTGGTTGTTCTCCACCTTCCTTTGACTGCTCTGCCGGGACATTGTCTTCTTTGACTGCTTCGGGTTCCACGACAGGGAGAGGTTCTGGCTCAGTTCCTGTTTTTTCTACTTGATCACTATCAGCTTCGTCGTCTTCTTTTGCAGCTTCCTCTTTCTCAGTTTCTGTAGAGGAGTAATATCTCCTTATTCCTTCCCAATCCTTCTCCTCAGCCCCTCCTTCGGATTGCACCTCCTCAACATTCTCCTTTTTCTTACTTCCTTCTTCCTCCTCAGTAGCTTCCCCCTTGTTCAAGTCCTCAGCATCTTTTTCTGCTTCTGATAACATGGTTTCTAATACTTCAGCCTTCTCTGTTCCTTCTTCCTCCTGGTCTGATTTATTTAGGTCAAATTTGTTGGTGTTTGTCATATGGCTGGCAGGCGGTATCATGGCAACAACTGGCTCCTTCTTCTTCCACTCAGCCTTGAGCTTCTTCTTTGGTGTTTCCTCCATTTCTGGAGGTGGATACGGATAAGCCTTTCTCAGCCTTTTCTTCTTCTTCACCTGGCTTTGACCAGTGTCTACTGACACGCCCTTGCTAGTCTCACCAACATCTTTTTTATTTTCCTCTTTTTCCTTCTTCTTCTTCTTTCCCTTCTCTTTTTTCATAGATTTCTTTTCTCCTTCAGCAGCAACCATTGGCTCCATTTTTCCCAAGATATGGTCTGGAAACTCTGGAGCCTTCAACACATGAGATGGGGTTTGCATAGTCCACATTGCTTCCAACCACTGTGTCTTGGCCTTTTGATAGGCGAAAAATGCCTGTTGGTCCCTACGCATCTGTTTCAACATTTCTAATGCAGGGTCTGGCTGCTCTTCGGTTGCATATGAGGTTTAACTAGTAGATGCTCTTTTCCTTACTCCTTTAGGCTTCATGAGTGTCATGACGAGTGTCTTGTCCAGCGGCTGTTGAGGGGCTCCAAAATTGTCTGAGTCATACTCAGACACACCATGTCTTCGGCACAGAGTTGTGATTAAACACGGGAAGAAGAACATCCCTTCCTTTTTCTTTGAACATGCGTGGATTTCCTACACTATTATCTTTCCTACATTGATGGGTCTTAAGCCGGTGATACAGTGTAAGAGTACCAAGTTAGCCCTGGAAACCGTCTCATTGTGAGCGGTTGGCTTGATGGAATGTTTTAAGAATTGGTACTAAACTTTTACCTCCGGCCTGAGGTCCATCCTTTTCACGGCTTTGTCCACCCATTTTGCTCCCGGTACACACAATGACTCCAGATACATGTCATACTCATCTTCCTGAGATTGTAACACCAAGTTTTGGTAGTCGTCTTCAGCAGCATCCAGTTTGAAGTAATAGTTGATATTTGCTTCGTTGTACACAACCTTTGTAGCTCTGATGATCACCTCCAACCGTTTGTGACCGGGATCGGTGAGGTTAGCATAGAACTCCTTTACTAGGTTGGCGTTGTAAGCACCAGGTTGTTTACACAAAAGCTCCCATTTCAACTTCGATATTGTGGTTCCAATGCCTCATGGTAGTCCCAGACCTTCCTCAGTAGAATCCATAACAAAACCATGCTAAAAAAAAGATTCATCTTGCTAAAATACTCTGTAAAACGTCTGTGAGCTTCCACATTCACGAAGGTTTCATCTTCGTCCTAGCTAGAGATATCAATGGCGGGGTTGGTGTTTTTCGTGGCAGTGGTTTTGTAACGACGACCGGTTTGGTCACGAGTCATTTTTCTGAAGTGAAAGAAGAGAGAAAGGGTTGAGAAGTTCTTTAGGGTTTCAGAGAAAAATGGTTGAATGAAAATGAAGAGGTCTTTGTCGGACTGTTTGGGTATAGGCTAAAGTGGGGGGAGTTGTAAGGATGGTTGCAAAAAGTTTTAAGAAAATATAAAAAAACAAAACGTTTCTTTGAAGTGGAGAGAGAAATTTTTCTATTTTGGTGTTTCGTAGGGCAAGGAGTGAAAACCCTAGGGCTGACACTTGAAAAGACACATTTAATTGGGGTTGCGTGTTTAGGTCACTGAGGTGTCTGACGTGGCAGACTTGGCCATCATAACTCTGCTCCTTCACTCCGTCTAATGCGCTTTCTCCCTATATTATGCTTTCTTTCTCTCTCTTCCTTCCAAGATGAACGGTTCAAATTCTTTTCTGATTATTCAAGAGAAAATAATCAATGCCAACTCAGCTTGATCATTAATCTCCTTGGACTTAGGAAAATTTTTGCTTCCTTCAGTTTTTGTCATTCCTCCCCTTCCACTGTTCATGCGTCTGTTGTTGGCATGTCTGGTCTTGTCATGTGCTGGCACTAGTAGAACATATCATGATTCTGTACAAAGTAAAACAAAGAAAAAAAAATTACATGAAGCTGGGCTGCTTCCCAGTAGCGCTATTTTAAGGTCTTATCGCCTGACCAACACAAAAATCCATTAATCAATAAAATGGAGAGCCTCCCTTGTGTTACATGAGGACTCTCCAAGGTAAGCCTTGACCCTTTGGCCGTTGACCTTAAATTTCTCCCCATTCTTCTCATTTAACAATTCCACTGCACCATGGGGGTAAATCTCCTCTAAGATGAAGGGTCCAAACCATCTAGATTTCAATTTCCCAGGGAATAACTTCAGCCTTGAGTTAAAAAGTAAAACTTTCTGGCCTTTCACTAATTCCCTCTTCTGGCATTTCTTGTCATGCCACCTCTTGGTCTTTTCCTTATACAATTCAGCATTCTCGTATGAGAACAGCCTATGCTCATCTAACTCATTTAATTGGAGCATTCTAGCTTGGCCAACACTTTGAATATTAAAATTTAATTGCTTCACAGCCCAAAATGCCTTGTGTTCCAATTCAATGGGTAGATGACAAGCTTTCCCATAGACAAGTCTATATGGAGACATGTCTAGAGGGGTTTTATAGGCAGTTCTATACGCCCATAGTGCTTCGTCCAAATGATTGGACCAATTCTTCCTTGTTGAATTAACAACCTTTTCCAAGATTCTTTTGATTTCTCTATTGGACAACTCCACTTGTCCACTAGTTTGGGGATGGTAGGCTGTAGCAACTTTGTGCTTAATCCCATATTTTGCCATTAGGTTTTCAAAAAGTTTATTGTAAAAATGAGATCCACCATCGCTGATGATAGCTCTTGGCGTGCCATGTCGTGTCAAGATGTTCTTGAGCAAGAACTTAGTCACAACCTTGGCATCATTGGATGGTGTTGCTACTGCCTCAATCCACTTGGACACGTAGTCCACAGCCACAAGAATGTAAAGATTTCCAAAAGAGGGAGGAAATGGTCCCATGAAATCAATGCCCCACACATCAAAAATTTCTACTTCAAGAATACTAGTTAGTGGCATCTCTTATCTCATGGACACATTTCCAACCCTTTGGCATCTATCACATCTCTTAGTAAATTCATGAGCATCTTTAAAAATAGAGGGCCAGAAATAACCTGATTGCAGCACCTTGGCTGCAGTTCTTACTCCTCCAAAATGTCCACCATATGGGGCTTTGTGACATGCTGATAAGATATGGCGTGCCTCCTCATAGTCAACACATCTTCTTAGCAACTGATCTGCACACTTCTTGTATAGGTATAGATCATCCCAAAAATAGCTCTTTACAGTGTGAAAGAACCTCTTTCTCTGTTGGTAGTTAAATTCTGGTGGCACAACCCTACTGACTAAGTAATTCACAATGTCAGCGTACCAAGGAGTCATGCCATCAGTAATCACCAACAGCTTCTCATCCGAAAAACTTTCCTTAATCTCTCCACTATTTTGAGGTTGCACTTCTTCAGGGGGTCTTGAGAGATGATCAGCAACTGAGTTCTCTACTCCTTTTTTGTCTCTTATTTCCAGGTCAAACTCTTGTAGAAGGAGCACCCAACGTATAAGCCGTGGCTTTACATCTTTTTTGGCAATCAAATATTTAATTGAAGCATGGTCCGTATACACAATGACCTTAGTTCCTACCAAGTAAGGTCTGAACTTATCAAAAGCAAAAACTACTGCCAGCAGCTCTTTCTCTGTGGTTGTGTAGTTGATTTGTGCTTCTATCAACGTTCTACTTGCATAGTAAATAGTATGAAACACTTTGCTATGCCTTTGGCCTAAAACAGCGCCAATGGCAAAATCACTAGCATCACACATAAACTCAAATGGCTTGGACCAATTTGGAACTTTGACTACAGGTGCAGAAATGAGGGCCTTCTTTAAAAGATTGAAAGATTCAAGGCACTCTTTACTGAAGACGAAAGGCGTGTCATGCTGCAGAGCTGACACAGTGGTTTAGAAATTTTTGAAAAATCTTTTATAAACCTTCTATAAAATCCAGCATGCCCCAAGAAACTCCTAATGCCCTTGATATTTACTGGTGGAGGTAGTTTTTCAATTACCTCCACCTTTGCTTGATCTACCTCCAACCCTTCTTTAGAAATTCTATGACCAAGAACAATTCCTTCTTTTACCATAAAACGACATTTTTCCCAATTGAGGACTAAGTTGTTCTCTTCACACCTGATCAGTACCAGTTCCAAATTCTTTAGGCAATCTTGAAATGATTCTCCAAAAACTGAAAAATCATCCATGAACACCTCCATGGAATTTTCTATGATATCCTAGAAAATAGCCATCATGCAACGTTGGAAAGTGGCTGGTACATTGCACAGTCCAAACGACATTCTTCTGAAAGCAAAGGTACCATAAGGGCATGTGAAGTTCATTTTCTCTTGATCTTCCGGGGCTATGGCAATTTGGTTGTAGCCCTAATATCCATCTAAGAAGCAATAATACTCCTTCCCAGCCAGCCTATATAGCATCTGGTCAATGAAAGGCAAGGGAAAATGGTCCTTTCTTGTTGCCTTGTTTAGCTTCCTATAATCCATGCAAATTCTCCAACCAGAAACTGTTCTTGTAGTAATGAGCTCATTCTTCTCGTTGACTATTACTGTCATGCCTCCTTTCTTCGGTATGCACTGAATTGGACTTACCCACACACTATCTGAGATAGGGTAGATAATTCCTGCATCTAACCACTTGATAACCTCCTTTTTTACAACCTCCTTCATGATGGGGTTCAGCCTTCGTTGGCTCTCAATGCAATTCTTGGCATTTTCTTCCAACAAAATTTTGTGCATGCATATTGCTGGGCTAATTCCCTTAATATCAGAAATCTGCCATGCAATTGCCTTCTTATGTCTTTTCAGTAATGAAATCAATTGCTCTTTTTGCTTTTCTTGCAGATATGTAGCTATGATGACTAGCAGCTTCTGTCCTGCCTCCAGATATGCATATTGTAAATGCTTCGAAAGTTGCTTAAGCTCCAATTCAGGGGGTTCTTCAATGGAAGTTGGCTGCTGTTTAGGAGCAACAGTGGTGGATTCTATCACTTCCACATACTATTCCTCTTGCTTTGGCATTGGACCATAGATGACTCCATCTTTTAGTCCTTCGTCTTCCACTTTTCCTAACTCAATTTTCAACACATCATTAGCCTTAAGAAGGTTTTTATGAATTAAACCTTCCCAACTAGATATCATAGAACACTCAACCATCTCCTCTTCTGGGTATTGCAAAGCATTAAGTATGTTGAACACTACTTGCTGCCCATTCACCCTCATGGTGAGTTCTCCTCTTTCAACATCAATTAAGGTTCTACCCATTGCTAGGAATGACCTTCCCAACAAAATGGGTGTCTCCTCATCAACTTCAAAATCCATAATGATAAAGACAGTTGGGAAGACAAACTTGTCAACCCTTACCAACACATCCTCAATCTTCCCTTGTGGGTAGCAAATACTCCTATCAGCCAGCTGCAGGGTGATGGTTGTAGGCCTGGCAGCACCTATCCCTAGCTTCTTGAATATGGAGAGAGGCATGAGATTAATGCTGGCCCCTAAGTCACATAGCGCCTTTCCACAAAAGGTGTCTCCAATGGTGCATAGGATAGTGAAACTTCCAAGATCCTTCAACTTGGGAGGGAGTTGCCTTGAACTAATTGACTACATTCTTGTGTAAGTGAAACCGTAGCAAACTCTCCCACCCTTTTACGTTTGGTAAGCACATCCTTCATGAATTTTGAATAATTCGGCATTTGTTGAATGGCTTCAATCAAGGGTATGTTGATGTGAAGCTGCTTCAAGATCTCCATGAACTTTGAAAATTGTTGCTCTTCTTTTGCTTTTTTGATTCTTTGTGGAAAAGGGGGTAGTGGTCTTTCTTGTACAAGTTTTTGCTTCTTGTTGGCTTCGGTGATGACTCTTTGATCTTCTGGAGGAAGGTATTCTTCAGTGAGTACAGTATCTTGGTGTTTTTTCTATTTGGATGAAGAAGGTTCTCCATCATTATCTTTTGCTCCAGTACTGTCTGGCTTAGACACAGCTGTACTTGACTCCTTGTTCTTTGTAATTGTTTCGTCAACTTCCTTGCCACTTCTTAACTTAAGAGCTTGGCAAGTCTTAACATTCTTCACTCCAGTTAGTGTGCTAGGAGTCTCAGTAGAGCTGGGAAGATTTCCCAAGTTTCTTGAACTTAGAGCCGTAGCAATTTGGCCCACTTGGTTCTCCAAGTTCTTGATACTTACTCCTTGTGCTTGAAATTAATTCTTTGCTTCTTGAATAAAGGACTTGAGCACATTCTCCAGATGGTTGTTTCCTTGGTTAACCCCAGCATAGTTAGGGTTAGAAAATCCCGGTGGAACTTGAGGCACGGTTGCTTGCGGTTTAGGTTGATTTTGATTGTTACTCCAAGAAAAATTAGGATGATTGCGCCATCCTGGGTTGTAAGTGTTGTTGTAGGGATTATTGTATCTGTAGTTGTTGTTGGGATTGCCAACATAGTTAACTGAAACGGGATTGGCAGAACATTCTTCAAATAGATGTGGTCCTCCACAGTAAACACAGGCGACCTCAGAAGCGTCAGTAACCACCTTAACAGGGTCAAGTTTTGGCACTTCAGGATTCATCAAATTCTTCATCATTTGGTGGATTTGAGCCACTTGAGCAGCAAGATTTGTGGTCTCAGTGACTTCATGAACTCCAACAGGCTTCTTTTGAGTTGAACTTGAAGTGGCCCTTATGACTGGCCATTGATAAGTGTTGGCCGTAATGCTTTCAATCAACTTGTAACCATCGTTATAGGATTTAGATAATAGAGCTCCACCACTGGATGCATCTAACATATTTCTTGAGGATGAAATTAATCCATTATAGAAGGTCTCAAGTTGTATGCAGATGGGAATCCCATAATGTGGACATTGTCTCAACAACTCCTTAAATCTTTCCCATGCGTCAAACAACGTCTCGTCATCTCCTTGCCTAAATGATGTGATTTCATTTCTCATTTTTGCATTTTTGGAAGGAGGAAAATATTTGGCCAGAAACTTTTCTGCCAAGGCGTTCCATGTAGTAATGGAATTTGGTTCCAAAGAATTAAGCCAGCTCTTGGCTCGATCCCTTAGAGAATATGGAAACAGCCTCAACCTAAAGGTATCCACGGGCACATCAAGGATCTTGAAGTTGTCAGCAACATCCAGAAATTGTTTTAAGTGAAAATGAGGATCTTCATGAGGAGAGCCTGCATATTGACCAGCAGCTTGCAACATTTGGAACATCATAGGCTTGAAATCGAATTGTGGTGCTGTGATAGCTGGCCTAGCAATGCCCGTGTTCATAGCATTTGGATCAAACACAGCATAATCCCTGATGCTACGCGCTTGGTCATTGGCAGTGCCAATGTTATCTGGCTCTGCCATGGTTGTTTCTTATAATGATTCGTCTGAACACAAAGATGAACTTTCCTCTTCTATGTCCTCTTCGTACACTACTACTCCAGGCTCAGCCACAGCTGAAGTTGAAGAATCTCCAGATATTTGCTGAGTACGCACAAATCTTCTTCGTGCCTTGAGAATTCTTTCAGGTTTAGGATAACCACAGTGAACTGGTTGTAACGACCTGCGCATGCGAGAGCTTAAGCCTGTCGTATCACCAAATCACAGCAAACATTAAAAGCTCAAATACAGTCTTAAACAAAAAAAAAATATAGTTTTTCAAACTTTTTCACTTCCCCGGCAATGGCGCCAAAAACTTGTTTGCCTACTTTTTACCTAATCAACTCTACTCTAATTGTTTTATAATATGTTTCTTTTGAATAATAGGGCAAAGGTGTCACATGCAAGTATACATGCTTGGTAATGTAGCAAGTGATAAAATAAAGGTCGAACCCACAGGGAAGTGTAAAGTATTTGAACTACTAATATTAACTTTCTTTGTTTAAGAAAAGTATAAGCAAGGTAACAAAAATATGAGAATAAGGAACAAGAGCACACACAAACAACTAAAATAACTTAAAACTAAAAGGAGTTAAAAATATCAGAGAGAATAGTTGATGAGCTAAATCCATTAGTATATAATGCTTGAAATGTCTTTATGATGTGAAGTGTCGTGCCTCAAAAGGTCAGAACGTGATCTAGGGGTGTATCTCTACAACATCAAAAACATGTATAACTAGGGCAAGGGAACAAATCTCTAAGTCTAACTTGTAACCCTAAAATACGTCTGGTTTTAATTCTGATAAGTCTTTGTGGTCTCAACTTCTTATTTCTAAGCAAGTTGAATTAAGTGAATATCTCTATCCTACTTTACGAACCACTTTTGTTATGAAATCCACTTGTTTATTGGATCTCTCTCAACAACAAGCTTGTACTTTTTTCCTAGTTGATCACTCTAAGAACCAAGTTTATAGCATAAAAACACATAACAAAATAAGACACTAGCCAACACATCATATCAACATAAAAAACACTTTTATACTAACTTCATTAGTCTCATCAAACAAAGATTTAGCTCATAGTGAATTGAGTACAAACTACTGGAATGAAGTTAAGAGGGAACATCTTTTTACAAGGTGTAGTAAAGAAATGCAACCTACTAATAACTTGGAGATCTCTTGCGTTGGATAAACAACAACAGCTCTCTTCAGTCACGACAGTTCTCAGCAGAGTGTACAGGTCTGGAGAGAAAAGGAATACTCTATACTAATATTTAAACTCTAGAACTGAGAATATTAAAAACACTGAAAATAAAATATTGTTGTGTGTGGAATTTCTTGTCTCTCGCTTTTAATGCACAAGCTCTCTTTAAATAGTGATGAGTAGAAGTGGTGGTTCCTCCTTTCTTGGATCGTGGGTCTCTTGAGGAAAATAAGGTTAGGCCCAAATCAAATCCTTCATGTGGGACAGTTGTCCATCAATCCTTCCTTTGCAAGTAATCTGGTACAAATGTTGGTGGGAGACACATTTGCTTTTAGCAGGTGGCTGGAGCAGGCTGGTGAAGCAGAGCAGATGGCTGGTGCTGCAGAGAAGACGGTTGGTGATGCTGGTGCTGGGCATCCTCTATTGAGTGGTCCCCACCGTACTACCTTTTGTCCTCTAGCTTGCTTGATCTTATCCCTTCCTTTTGCTCCATCGCTCTTCATAGTGCTGCCACGTGAGCCCTAGTCATTCATGGTTTTTTTTTACCATTAATTCTCCAAATCTCTTGGTGAAATGGCTGATTAAACCATCAGTCATCCAAATAGCTCCTAATGCTGCTCCAGACTCTGGCAACTGGGGTCATGCCTCTTCTCATCATCATCTATCTTCCTTTTAAAGCACAAACACAATGAAAACGTAAAAAAAACATATAAAGTGCTTAAAGCTTTAATAGTGCAAAAAAATCTTAAAATCATGCTGTAAAAATGAAACCATGAACTAGAATTGTCACAAAAATTGGTTAAGAGTAACACACTAAAATAGTGTTATCAGCCCCTAATGTAAAGATACCGCACAAATTCAAGGTGCCTGACTTTGAAAAATACAGAGGCAACTCTTGCCCTCAAAGTCATTTGGTGATGTACGCTCGGAAAATGTCTACTCAGACAGAAAATCAACAGCTGCTAATCCATTACTTCCAAGGCAGTTTAACTGGTGCCGCACTCCATGGGTTTAAACCACACCAAGATCAGTACTTTTAGAGATCTCGGGGCAGCCTTCATTCAGCAGTATAAATACAACTTGGACATGGCACCAGATAGGGACCAGCTCAGAGCAATGTCACAAAAGGATAAAGAAACCTTCAAAGAATATGCTCAGAGATGGCATGAAATCTCCGCCCAGATCTGTCCTTCTATCGAGGAAAAGGAAATCACAAAGATCTTCCTGAAAACGAGCTCGTTTTATTACGATCGAATGGTCGCAAGTGCACCTAGTGATTTCACTGAAATGGTGAACATGGGAGTACGCCTTGAAGAAGCAGTCCGAGAAGGACGATTGGTAAAAGATGCATAGCCATCTAGCAGTACCAAAAGATACAATAGTGCTTTCCAAAAGAAGAAAGAGCAAGATATTAGTAATATCTCTCTGGGAAAGCAAAGGCAAAGGTATCAACCGGTAGCAGTAGTAACTCCTGCTATCAACCCAGTGCCAACTCCGGCATATCAACCTTAGGTTGCTCAGAGCCAACCAAATCAACAACAGTACCAATAAAGGCAACAACAACCTCTTAAGCAGGTTCGCCCACAGTACAATAACAACAATCATACTACACGATCATCAGGGTTCGACCCTATACCAATGTTATATGCAAAATTATTTCTACGTTTGTTGGACAAGGGGCGGGTTCAACCAGGACTCCTCTTACAGTACCAGAAAATCCACCATTTTGGTTCAAAGTAGATCAAACCTGTCGTTACCATCAAGGAGGATCGGGACATAACATTGAAAATTGCCTCAGATTCAAGTATGATGTACAGAAGCTCATCAGAAACGGGGTTTTATCTTTTAAAGATACTAATCCGAATGTTTAGACGAACCCATTACTGCAACATGAGAAGGCTACGATGAATTTAATAGAAGGAGAACCTGGCAGCAGTTATGAAATTCACAAAGTACGCTTACTGGGAACCAACCTGATAAAAATGCATTGCAGACGGGATGAGTACGACCATGTTTCATCTCATAACTATCATCAGTGTGATATCTGTTCCAAGTACAATCAAGGATGTGCCATAGTACAAGCAGCTCTTCAAGAACAAATAGATCTATGCTGGATTCAGGATCACAGGATTCGTGAAGTAAACATGACCCATGCACATCCCAACACTGTTCAAAACCATGACATTCGTTCAATTAACGCCAATCTAGTGGCAATGCATTCAAGACAAAGTCAGTATTACAAAATGCCGCGACACGATTACAGCGCTTGCCCAGTCTGCTCAAAAGACAATCAAGGATGCTCTTTTATACAAGAGGCCCTCCAGCGCCAAATGGATCTCGGATGGATCCAAGACTACCATGAAAGAAATGATCATCAAGTCAATATGGTTCAGATCTTTGACATCTGCTTAATGAATACCAGTCTAGTAGAATTGCATGCTAAACAGGTCAAACTCGGTTTTCTGGCCTCACACGATTATCAAGACTGTAAAGAATGCTATGAAAATGACCAAGGTTGTGCGCTTGTAGAAAGGACTCTTCAACATCTATTAGACCACTGATGGCTTCCGATCTACCAGGATGAAGACACACAACAAGTTAGCATGACTGACGGGAATCCTGATAGACACCAAAGCTGTGATATCTGTTTACTAGAAATAGATCTGGTAAGGATACACTGCATACAAAGTGGATATGGTCGGGTACCACCTCACAATTATGAATGTTGCAGAGTATGCTCGAAAAATAACCAAGGGTGCTATCTCGTACGAGCAGCTCTCCAGCATCGGTTAGATCGAAAGGAAATTCAACCATGCTTGAATTCTGAATCAATCAACATGATACAAGATTGCCTTCCTGTTCAAAACAAGGACCAAGGACTACTAGACAAAAGCATTGTCATAGTCTTCAATCATGGAATAAACAAGGACGTTTGTGCCATAATTCCTCTGCTCAATGAGTCAAAAGTCTCTCTTGACAGTAGGAAAATTTCAAACTTAGAGTTGATCGAGGTTGCCTACGATGGTCAAAAGGCCCAAAAAGCCCATGTGATCATCTACTTACCAGGTCCAATACCGCATAAGTCTGAAAAGGCTATCCCATACAAGTACAGTGCAACGACCATAGAAAATGGAAAAGAAACTCCATTACCCTTCGTTGTGAACATTGCCGACATCAGTCGAGTTACCCAGAGCGGTCAGATCTTCAACAGAGGAGTTAGAGAACCTGCCAAAGAAAAGGAACCTCAACTCAAAGTTCCTGATCAACCAGTCGGTCAATCCAGCAATACGGAACCTGTAAAGAACAAAGACGAAATACTACAGCTTATCCAGAAAAGCGAGTACAACATTGTGGATCAATTGTTGCAAACTCCGTCTCGAATCTCTGTACTATCTCTTCTGCTTAGTTCAGAAGCTCACAGAGAAGCTCTACAGAAAGTCTTGGAATAGGCCTTCGTAGAACTAGATGTGACAATGGGTCAATTTGACAGCATTCTCTCCAACATCACTTCCTGCAACAATTTGGGATTCAGTGATGAAGAACTTCCAGAGGAAGGCAATAACCATAATATGGCACTCAATATCACAGTCAACTGCCAGGACGATGCTTTGGCCAGCGTACTGGTAGACACAGGTTCATCCTTGAACTTCATGCCAAGGTCAACATTGGTACGACTATCTTTTCAAGGTACTCCCATGAGAGGCAGTGAGATCATTGTCAAACCTTTTGACAGATCCAGAAAAACAGTTATCGACGAAGTCGACCTTCCCATAACCATCGGTCCTCACACTTTCCAAGTTACTTTCCAGTTCATGGACATCCGAGCAGCATACAAATGTTTATTAGGAAGACCTTGGATACAAGAAGTTGGGGCAGTTACTTCGATACTTCACCAGAAGCTGAAGTTTGTCAAAAATGACAAATTAGTCACGGTATGCGGAGCGCAAGCTTTAATTGTGAGCAACTTATCATTCTCCTGTGTAGATCCAAAGGAGATTGTTGGAACTCAATTTCAAGCACTCTCGGTGAGCAATGAGAATCACCAAGAAAAAGGAGCATCGATTTCCTCATATAAAGACGCTCTTAAAGTAATGGGGAGTGGTGACATAAAAGGATGTGGGAAAATTGTAATTCCTACTGATAACAAGATAAGAAAAGGTCTTGGTTTCTCTCCGACTTGTACCCGGACTACAAAGAAGGATGAAAGTTTTCATCCCATTCAGGATTTCTTCCACATCGGAGGCTTCCTCCACCCAGTATCTCAAGAAGTCCACACCATCGAGGAGAACAACTCTTCTGATACAGATGAGGAGTGGAAGTCCTATCTTAATTATGAAGGTTATATATCTCAGGGAGAGACGCATATGTCATTCTTCTCTCCAAAGCAAAGTCCAAGATATATACCAAGATCAGACGTCAGAATGATCTACGGGGATTTTGATTTCGAAGGATGTGGTGCTCCACCCAATTCATTAGAGGAAGACACTCTAATGAAAGACAACTTTTATTATGATTCTTATGACCCCCTGGATGATTTTCCTATCTGGAAGCCATACAAGGAAAACTCAGGGAAAAAGAGTCAGCCGGATAATGCCTATCAGTTGAGTAATCTTGAAAAGAATACGCCTGTTCTCCCAGAGTCATGGACTCCTTACTCAGAACATTCCGAAAATGTCCAAAACCACATTGATGAATTTACAAAGATCGAAGGACAAGATTTCATTAACTACGCATTTCCTGAAGTCAACGTCATTGAGGAAGATGACTCATATATTCCCATAAAAACCTAGGATACCTTGGGGCAGCCAAGCTGCAAGTACGAATTTCTAGTCAAATACACTGCTCCCGAAAGCTCTCGCATCAGATACGAGGACATCTAGCCAACTGGATGGGGAGATCCTCTTGAGAGTGAAAACATTGCGGAAGATGCAACAGAAGAGTCCTCTTATGATAACTATGCATGGGAAGAAGACTCCAATGATCCCACTCCGCCATAAATCAGTGTCATTTCTGAAGACAAACCAAGAAGGAAAGTACCAGACTTTGTGATCCACAGAGGAGTTTGTCGCCATTGGGTTATGGTCGATGTCCCGAAAGTCGTTTATAAGTCGAAGTAATTGCCACATCTTTGTTTTGACCTTTCACCTTGCCCGGGTGAAATGGATGTTTTATAGGGCTTACTTTTTTGTAAATGTCCCTCTTCGCTTCGCCCAAAGCGACAGAGTTTTGTTTTATAGGGTTGTGTTTCAAGAATCGACAAATCATAAATAAATAATGTCATTATGAATTCCCGCATTCATTGCTATTTTCACTTTTCGTCTTTTTTCAAAAAATGGTAATCCTAAAAAAAAGACCCAAAATAAAAACAAGCATTTTCAAAAAATACACTGCACACACTTTTGCATTCTCTCTGTCTTTTCTAAAAAAAGGAATCATCACGTCATGCAGATTACTTGTTTTAAACCCCATTGAAACATACGATCCAATGCCTTATCCTAACTTTAAATTCCCGGTAATTGAAGCTGAAGAAGAAGAGAACGAAGTTCCATAAAAGATCTCCAGATTACTCAGGCAAGAGGAAAGGTCCATTGAACCTTACAAAGAGCCGTTGGAAACGGTCAATTTAGGTTCAAAAGAAGAAAAGAAAGAAGTTAAGATTGGAGCACTGATTAGTCTAACTATCAGAGAAGACTTAATAAAACTTCTCAAAGAGTTTCTAGATGTGTTTGCTTGGTCCTACCAAGATATACCAGGGTTGGATACCAGCATCGTGGAACATCACTTACCACTAAAAACAGAATGTCCTCCAGTAAAACAAAGATTGAGAATGATCATCCAGATATGGCCATCAAAATTAAGGAGGAAGTACAGAAGCAGATCGACGCAGGTTTCCTCGCCACATCAGAATATCCTCAATGGCTAGCCAACATAATGCCGGTTCCCAAAAAGGACAGAAAAATCAGAATGTGTGTAGACTACAGAGATTTGAACAAAGCAAGTCCAAAGGATTACTTCCCTCTACCACACATTGACATGCTGGTAGACAGCACAATAAAATTCAAAGTCTTCTCCTTCATGGATGGATTCTCGGGCTATAATCAAATCAGAATGGTGCCAGAAGACATGGAGAAAACTTCATTCGTCACCCCTTGGGGCACCTTTTGTTACAAAGTGATGTCGTTCGGTCTAAAGAACGCAGGGGTAACCTATCAAAGGGCCATGACAACTCTGTTTCACGACATGATGCACAAAGAAATTGAAGTGTACGTCGATGACATGATCGCCAAATCTAAAATAGGAGAAGAACATATGGAACACCTATCAAAGTTATTCGAGTGTCTGAGAAAGTACAAACTCCGCTTGAATCCCAATAAATGCACATTCAGTGTCTGCTCAGGAAAACTCTTGGGATTTATCATTATCCAAAACGGAATTGAGGTTGATCTTGACAAAGTCAAGGCTATTCAAGAGATGCCTTCACCAAAGACTGAAAGACAAGTAAGAGGACTTTTAGGACGTTTCAATCACATATCAAGATTTATATCCCTCATGACTGCGACATGCGCGGCGATCTTCAAACTACTTAGAAAAAACCAAAGCTGTATATGGACAGAAGATTGCCAAAAAGCTTTCGATGACATCAAAGAATATCTGTTGAATCCACCTATTATGTCTCCTCCATTGGAAGGAAGACCAATGATCATCTACTTAACAGTCTTGGAAGACTCCATTGGTTGTGTGCTTGGCCAACAAGATGAGACAAAAAGAAAAGAGTCTGCCATTTACTACTTAAGCAAGAAGTTCAGAGACTGTGAAAATCGATACACCATGCTGGAGAAAACTTGATGCGCTCTGGCTAAGGCAACCAAACATCTGCGCCAGTACATGACTTGTCACACTACTTGGTTAATCTCCGAAATGGATCCGATCAAGTACGTCTTTGAAAAACCTACTCTCACGGGAAGGATTGCACGTTGGCATATGTTGTTATCGAAATACGACATCAAGTACCATGCTCAGAAAGCCGTCAAAGGAAGTATTTTAGTCGATCATTTGGCTCATCAGCCGATTGACGATCAAGAATGTGTCAAATTTGAATTCCCAGACGAAAATGTCATGTACCTAAAGATGAAAGATTATGATGAACAACTACCCAACGAAGGGCCAGAGCCAGGATCCTAATGGGGACTAATATTCGATGGAGCCGTCAATGCTTATGGAAGCGGAATTGGGGCAATCATCGTAACACCTCAGGGTACCCATATTCCTTTCACTGCCAGATTGACGTTCAAATGCACAAACAATGAGGCCGAATACGAAGCTTGTATCATAGGTCTCGAAGAAGCTATTGACCTAAGGATAAAGAATTTGGATGTGTATGGAGACTCGGCCCTGGTTGGAAATCATATCAAAGGAGAGTGGAATACATATCAATTAGGATTGTTTCCTTACAAAGACTACACGAGAAGGTTGTTACCATTCTTCAACAGAATCGAGTTTCATCATATCCCTCGTGAAGAAAATCACATGGTTGATGCATTAGCCACCCCATCCTCCATGATTAGTGTGAGTCGGACGAACGACGTACCTAAGATCGACATAATGTGCCTTGAAAGACCTGCTTACATTTTGCGATTGAAGCAGTCATAGATGACAAACCATGGTATCGCGATATCAAATGCTTCCTTCAAAGACAAGAATACTCGCCTGGGGTAGCAAGAAAATACACGAAGACTCTTAGAAGACTGTCATACCCCAAATTTTGACCACCAAGATTTCCCATCATTGTGCAAATCATTTCCATAATATGGATGTGCCATCATGCCTCATCAATCTCCTCAAGGATTGTTGAGCATTCACTATAATCAAGAATTAGGGCTTCCATCCCTCTTTGAGCATTTGGGCAAAAGATCAATCAAGAAATGACATGATCTTCAACTTGTCCAAACTTTCAAACACCCATAAAGGATCAACAGGACTCCTACATCAACAATCAAGCACAAAGTTGTAGCATTCCAAGTGGAAAGAGCCTCGAAATACCCAGTGTCACCAAATTAGGGTTTTTTATCGACTGAGGCCTCCAGAGTGAAACTTTCATAGGGGAATGAACCAAGGCTTCAAAATGTGACTCAATATGCTCAAGATAACCCTAAGGGCCCATTTGCAGAGTTAAAACACCCTCAGAGAATGTATTCCCCAAAAGTCGGGAATTAGGGTTTCTCCGCGCCGAACCGCTCCGGAGCCAAAAGTCAAAACATGACTTTTTTTGGCGAAAATGATCCTTATGACTCATATTTTCATAAAATATGATATATAATGTCATTTGAACAAGAATTGATCAAGAAATCATGATAACTTGTAAAAGGGGTAATCTTGAAAACTTGAAAATTTTTCTAAGTTACTAAGTTTGGATGGTTTTGGTGCCAACTTCCAAGGACCATAACTTTTGATCCAAGCAGCCATTTTGAGTAATCCAAAGCCTGATTTGTAGGCCTTCCTACATCCTACAAAAGCTTCAACTACATAAAACTCTAATTCTTCATGGATTTTTGGTTATGGATGGATCAAAGTGGTGAAAAATCAAAGATTTAATACTTAGTACAAAACTGTCTAAGTTTCAGCCTTGAACATCAATGTTCATGGGGATTTTTCAACAAAGTCCAGATAGTTTCAAGACAAACTATGACCACACATGAATTGTACAATATAAGGGATCTTTAAAAAGTACATGAGCATTCCATAACTCCATTTAAGCAAGGAGATATGATCCTCCCAAGATGACACTTTCAAATTGTTTTGTACAAGACAGATTTTTGCAGTTTTGGTCGAATTGGTTAAGGTAGGCAATTGCAAGCCTTGTCATCCATTTGGACACCTCAGAGGATAACATCAAAGAGAAAAGATCTGATCCAAAAGCCTCCCAAGTCCAAGGATCTACATGTAGCTATGTGTCACCTAAAGAGGCTAGAAATCTCAAAGACTTCAATTTTGATTCAATGCATTCAATGGATTCACAAGGTGGCAAGCATCAAGATATTGCTAACTAAATTGAGTCAAGCCTTATCTCTGAACCAGAGGACTCATAGCCTGTGCCCTAACCTCAAGTCAATGGCTAGAGGAGACTTGAGATTCCATTTGATCACCATTGGCCATGGGACAGTCTAAGCCTCCGTTCACTATTGATGCCAAAACAAACTTGTTGCACTATAAATAGACATCAATTGTGGTCAGTTTGAGTACACCAAAGCCTCAGAACACTGGCTTTACCCAAAATCTCTCTTTCACTCCAAAAATGCATTCATTTGCAAGTCACTGTCGAATTTTTCATTAGAGAGTCATTCCATCACCACCAATTGTTCTAACACATTCCATACATCATATATGAGCTGATCAAACACTCCTCACACTTCTGAAACATCTGGATCATCATCTCCATTTCTCATTTGGATCAATTGCAGTAAGAGTTGAGCCAGCCTATCCAAAGAGTTTCAAAACATCCTGAAGGTTGGAACACAATCCTTGAGGCCTAAGGAAGCTATCCAGGCCATTGTTTCACTTCTGTAACACCTCTACCATTGAAATCGATTCCTTCTTGCAGAGGTAAGCCTTAAACTTTCAACATCAATGAATCATGCATCATAAACATGTTTTCAAGATACCATTGTATTTTTGGATGTTCATAGATCATTTTCCCTTAATCAATTGCTATTTATCTCGTGTGTATGAGATTTCATTTAGTTCTTGCATTTTTTAGGGTTCATCTGTTTATAACGTGATATCTTTTGCTACGCTTAATTTAAATGAAGTTGAAAAGAACCATCATGTTCCTTATTAAAAACTACACGAGTTTCATATTTACATCTTGTGAAATGGTCAAGAAATGAGTGAGATAGCATAGGTTTTGCAAGGTTGCCAAAGTTGGCATGGCACGAGGTTGAAGGTGAAGGCCATGGCGCCTTTTTTTAGACTCAAATATAGTTTTGCTATATATTATACATTTGCCACTATATATTTGAATTGGCATTGTGCCCCAGTGGTTGATCAACTGGTTTTGTGTGTGTAGCGAGCGAGAGGTCTGGGGTTCGAATCCCCCTCGCACCAGACCTTTTGATATTTTTGTAAACTATTTTTCCAAAGGGTTTTTCATATATTATTCACACTTGCCATCCTCTTTCAACCACACGCAAGTGGCTCAGTTGGTAAAGTTTTAAACCCTCCACCTCAAGGGCGTGGGTTCAAACCTTGGGAGGGTCATCCTATTTTTTAACCACTTGTTTTCTTTCACTTTTTTTTTCACCCTCCTTTAATAACTTCCAAAATTAATTTCTCCCTCATTTTTTATCATTTTTTATTGGTTATATTTTTAAAAAGTAACAAAAATGTTAAATTATTTTATTTAAAAAAAAATTTCAATTTATATTATTTATTTAATATAGTTAGAATTTTTGTAATTAATTTCATCTTTATTTGTTTTTAAACATTTTAAAATGAAATTCCCATTTTGATCTTTTCATTCCAAATGAATGCCAAATCTTTCATGTGATTAAACATGATTTTTCAAAGTTTACAACTTGTTTTTAAATATATTTGATATTTTATATAATTTTTTATTTATTTTCCTTTGAAAATTATATCCTTTAAATTCAAAATTAGGGTTTCCTCTAAAATTTTGATTTTTCAAACTTCACACGAACACTTTGGGCCTCTAATAGAGTGTAAGACCCATCCCTTTGTAAATAAACCTTTTTGCGCCTCAGTCATTGTATAAGTCTCGTTACGATTTTAAAAATCTCGGCGCGATCGCCATTTTCAAACAATTTTCATCTGGGCCTCCCTTGTGTTGTAAGTCCCATTTATCTTTCTTTTTTCAAACACTTTGGGCCTCTAATAGAGTGTAAGACCCAACCCCATTTATACATAAATAATTTGGGCCTCAGTCATTGTATAAGTCCCAGTACAGTTTTCAAAATAACGGAGCGATCGTTGTTTTTCGTCTGGGCCTCTCCTTGAGTTGTAAGCCCCATCTCTTGTATAAAAATAAACTCTTGGGCCTCTAATAGAGTGTAAGACCCAACCCTCTTTTGTAAACACAATAAATTTGGGTCTCAGTCATTGTATAAGTCCCTCTATTGTTTTCAAAACTACGACGCAATCGTCCCCTTTTCAAAAGAATTCATATGGGCTTCTTCTTGAGTATAAGCCCCAGTCTTCTTTTTAAAACAACTTTCCCTTTTGACTTAGATTCAAATTCATAGTTGTTATCAAAACTTTCTTCAATTTCTTGAATAACTAACTAACAGCTGTGTTTATAACACTAGATGCTTGCTCACCTGTAAGTTCTACCAACTTTCTTTTACATACTTGTTTATATATTTCATCTGTATATACTTGTATATATATATATATATATATATATATATATATATATATATATATATATATATATATATATATATATATATATATATATATATATATATATATATCTGCTTAGAGTTTTCCCCGACAATTAGGTCTAGGATTAGATCAAACCAGGGGTCACTCTTTCAACACAGTCAAAACTAGTTCCCCATAGGAAATTCCAGATACAGTCCTGCCTCCTCTTGGGCTTATACAATATGGAACAGAGAAAGGCATTATTCCCGGTGCAACTTTTCTCAAGACTGTCACTACTAGAAATTTGTCTAAGAAATTCATTTCCCCAGAGAGGATTAATTCCTGGTGAAACCTCTCTTGAATTTCTTCAAACCCTAGAACTGTTCACTAAAGAAAGGATTATTCCCGATGAAACCTTTCTTGAACTTTTCTTAAGTTTGGATCCACAGGATTCCTAAAAGTGTAACACCCCAAATTTGTAAGAATATTTATTTAATTTATTTAAATATAATATTTGCGATTTTTGGTGAATTTTGGTGTTTTGGGCATTGTGTGGAATTTTGTGGAGTTTTGGTTATTTAATTAAATAATAGTATATAATATGAATATATTAGTATTATTATTAATTTAAATAATATTAGAGGAATTAAGGGTAAGATGGACTTTTGAGGAGGATTAGTGAGGGTATTATTGAGAACGCCTATTTTGGAAGCCCAAGGGTTTAACAAAAAGGAATTGGGAAGAATAGGATTCATTTGGTTAGATCGTGAAAAGAAGGGAAAAGTGCAGAGCTCTGAGGAAAGAAGGAAAAGCGGGGATTCGAGAAGGTTTCCGAAGAATCGGTAGAGAAAGCTCCGAATCGACAATCTAAGGTATGGAGAGTATTGCCTTTCATTGTTTTCAATATAGGAAGTGATGTGTTTAAAGTGGATTTTGAGGTTTTTGGGGTTTTGAAGGGTTTATGAATTATTGATGATTTAGAGGTATTTCTGAGGATCGATGATGGATTATTAAGGGTTGAATTGATTCGGGTAAAAATAAGCTTTCGAGGCTAAACCTTTTGATGATATATGGGATCTTGTATGGGAAAGGGATTTATGGGGTTTATGGGAACCTTGAGAGTTTGTGAAGGTTTAGGTGATTTTGAGTTAGGATAGTGGAATTAATCGACCTAAATGTCGTAGGTTTTATGCCTTTGATTTGCCATGATGTCTTGGAAATGTTTTGGGGATGTTTTGGGTGAACTGAGGTTGAATTCGTAAGGTGTTTTGGGTTTGTTATGCTACTGATGTGTAGCAAAGATTTCCTGAAATTGGGGTTCGCAAAGCGAACTATTCCTTTGTAAGGTGAACACTCGGCCAGACTCGCAAAGCAAGCTGCGCAACGAATGCGCGATGATTGTGTGATGATACTGAGATGAACTCTGGGAGTTAACTTTTGGGGCTCGCGAAGCGAACGTCCCAGCGAAGGGCTTCGCCAAGCGAATAGAGGTAGTGAGGAGAAGCCGAAGGGGGAACTCTCTGGTTTTGTGTGGGATATTGGGGTTCGCGGGAGTTTGCAAAGCGAACGTCCTAGTAAACATGTTCGCAAGGCGAACGTTGTAGCGAACGTCTGCTGTTCACGAATTATTTTATGTTCCTTGAGATGATTAGATGTTTTGATGTTGTGACTTTTCTGATGAATTTCCCCGATGTTATTGATGATTATATGACGATAATTTCGTGATGTTTAATGATTAATTGATGATATGAATTAACGTGATGTATATTGATGATTATGAGCTGTTATATATGATGTTTGATGATTTAAGTGATGATATGAATTACCACGAGTGCATTGATGATTATGAGCTATTTATACCTGATGTTTGATGATTAAATACTGATGTGAATTAGCATGAGCTATGTTGATGATGATAAGATGATGATGCATGATGTTTTGATGAATAAATGACGATATGATGAATACGAGATTTTGATGAATGATGATGCACGTGATGACTTTATTGATGATGATGATTATGACGTTGTGCATCATGCATTCATAGAATATTTTGATGATGATGTTAGGACTTCTGTCCAGTGATGATGATGTTAGACTTCGGTCTATTGTGGCTTCCATCCCATTGTGTGGATGTGAGGTGGTTTATGACGTGCTCCGGTTCTTGTGTGGAACCGAACATAATGACGAGGATCTTTGGAGGGTGATGGCCTAAGTGTCCATCGATTGTGACAATTGGTACCACATGCATGAGTCTTGTTGTGCATTGCATTTATGTGGCATTATTGATGTGAATTTATGATGTTGTGACTGTTGACTTTGTAATGACTCTGATGATGTTGCATATGATGATGACGCCATTTTTATGTATATCTTATTTTATATTGACTATAATGAACTGTGATTACTCACCCTACCGGTTGAATGTTGCCTCCACATGGGTAACGTGCAGGTGATCAGGATTAGTCGTGGATGCTTCGAGGAACTTTTGAAGTTATTTGCATTTTGGTGTATGTAGAGGGTCTTGCTCTGATAGTGTAACATCGGGTTGGGTCGTTGAGTCGAACCATGTTGAGTTTTATTTGGCTGTTATTTTATTGATTATTTGATGACTATGGTTTATTTTAATAAACCCTTTTGTGGGATTTTGTGGTTATGGTGGTTCTGCTGCCCTTTGAAGGCATTTTGAGTTATTTTGAGGAAAACCCGTTTATTTACGGAGCAATTTTGTCGATTTGAATTCATTGAGAAATGTGCACCCTTTGAGGTGATTCTAATTTTACTATGATTTTATGTTTATTCCACTGCGATAATTGTGGGGTAGAAAAGGGTGTTATTAGTGGTATCAGAGCAGGTCGGTACGTCTATTCAGGTTGTCTAATGTTATCTAGTCCCTAGTGTGCGACATGTGTGTGAAAACACTATCGATGCTTGTTTTGTTTTCCATTTGCAGGCTGGGAATGAAACAAGTGGGGGAGAAGATGGTGCTTCTCCAAGATGCTTCAAGTGTGGAGCGATGGCTAAGTGTGGTGTTGGACGCTATGATAGTTTGGTAAGATAGTTTGTACCGCCTCATGATAGTCGGTTGATATTGAAAAATTGAGGAACTAATCACCGTTAATCTCTTGTTGATAATAGACGGGATCATGTTGGTTGGGATAGACGTGTCTTGCGAGCTAGGTGGTGTGCGCAGTGAATCATTTGGAGTTAAGCCAAGTGCTTACAGACGGTTTTGATGAGTCGATGCAGGATGATGCTGAGATGTTATGTTGAGGGCAACCTTGAGTATCAGTGAATGTGGAGAAGCTTGTGTTTTGCTTTTGTTTATGAAATTTCGGAAGTGTTTCCTGATGTCGTAAGTGATTGGCCTCCAGAGCGTGAGGTAGAGGGTGTGGCGGATTTGATACCAGGTATGAGTCTGGTGTCAATGGCTCCTTACTGGATGTCTACATCTGAGTTGGGAGAATTGAAGAAGCAATTGGAAGAGTTGCTTGGGATGAAGTTTGTTCGACTGAGTGTTTCTCCGTGGGTGCTCCTATGTTGTCGGTGGAGAAGAAAGATGGTACTATGAGATTGTGTGTGAATTATAGACGATTGAATAAAGTGACGATCAAGGATAAGTATCCACTTCCAAGGACTGATGATTTGATGGATCAATTGGTGGACGCTTATATTTTAGCAAGATTGATTTGAGGTCTGGTTATCCTCAGATTCGTGTTAAGCCTGCTGATATTCCGAAGATAGCTTTCAGGATGAGGTGTAGTGTTCATGTAGTATATGAATCGGATTTTTCATGAGTATTTGGATAAGTTTGTAGCGGGTTTTATTGATGATATTCTGATGTACTCTAAATCCGAAGGAGAGCATGCTGAGCATTTGAGGATTGTGTTGCAAGTGTTGAAAGAGAAGAAATTGTATGTGAAACTGTCGAAGTGTGGGTTTTGGTTTAGGGAAGTGAGTTTCCTTGGCCAAGAGATTTGAAGGGGTGGAATTGATGTTGATCCTTCTAAGTTTGATGTTGTGTTGCAGTGGGAGACTCTGAAGTCTGCTACTGAGATACGAAGTTTTCTGGGGTTGGCGGGTTATTACCGCAAGTTTATCGAGGGTATTTCTATGTTGGCTTTACCTTTGACTCAGTTGACTCGAAAGGGCCAAGCTTTTGTGTGGGATGTAGCTTGCAAAGAGAGTTTTGTGGAATTGAAGGAGAGGTTGACGACCGGTCCAATGTTTATTTTTGCCTAATCCGAGCGAAACTTTTGTGGTGTATTGTGATGCGTCGAAGATGGATCTATGTGGAGTATTGATGCAGATTGGACAAGTTGCTGCTTTTACTTCCACACATTGAGGGCTCATGAAAGGAATTATCTTATGCATGACTTAGAGTTGGCCGCTGTGGTGTTGTGTTGGAAATTTGGAGGCTTATTTGTTTGGCCCTAAATTTGAAGTGTTCGGTGATCATGAGAATTTGAAGTGCTTGTTCGATCAGAAAGAATTGAATATGAGGCAGACAAGGTAGTAAGAGCTGTTGAAGGATTTCAATTTTGATTTGAGTTCTCATCCGGGCAAACCAAATGTAGTGGCCGATGCATTGAGCAGGAAGTCATTGCACATGTCAATGCTTATGGCGAAAGAGTTGGAATTAATTGAGCAATTTTGAGACTTGAGGTGGTGTGTGAAGAGACTCTTAACAGTGTGAAGTTAGGAATGTTGAAGATGACTAGTGGTATTCTGGAAGAGATCAGAGTGGAACAACAATCGGACTTGAAGTTAGTTGAGAAGTTGATTTTGAGCAACCAAGGTAACAGAGGAGAATTCCAGATCGACGAGGATGGTGTGATGAGGTTTCGAGATAGAGTGTGTGTTCCTGATGTTCCAGAAATTAAGAAGAGCATTCTTGAAGAAGGACATCGAAGTAGGTTGAGTATTCATCCCGGTGCTACGAAGATGTACCAGGATTTGAAAAAGTTGTTTTGGTGGCCAAGTATGAAGAAGGATATTGTGAAGTTTGTTTACGGGTATTTGACTTGTCAGAAAATGAAGATTGAGTATCAAAAGCCTTTAGGTATGATGCAACCATTGAGTATTCCAGAGTGGAAATAGGATAGTATTTCCGTGGATTTTTTGTCGGGATTGCCAAAGACTGAGAGAGGGAATGATTCTATTGGGTGATTGTGGATAGATTAACTAAATCGGCTCATTTCTTGCCGATGAAGATTAATCATTCTATGCAGAAGTTAGCCGAGATGTACATTGAGGAAATTGTGAAGTTGCATGGGAGACCTTTGAATATTATGTCGGATAGAGACCTGAGGTTTACGTTGAGGTTGGAAGAGTTTGTAAGATGCTTTGGGTACTAAGTTGATGTTGAGTTCTACCTATCATCCGCAGATGGATGGACAGACATGAAGGATTATATTGCCTTTAGAGGATTTGCTGAGAGCTTGTGTGTTGGATCAAGGTGGATCGTGGGAAAGTCATTTGTCATTTACGAAAACATTTTTCATGCTAGCATTGGGATAACGCTGTATGAAGCCTTGTGTGGAAGGAGGTAGGACTCCATTGTGTTGGTATGAATCGGGGGAGAGTGTTGTACTCGGACCTGAGATTGTACAAGAGACGACCGAGAAGATTAAGATGATCCAAGAAAGGAGAAGAGCATCGCAGAGTCGCCAGAAGAGCTATCATGATAAGAGGAGGAAGACACTTTAATTCCAAGAGGGAGATCACGTGTTTTTGAGGGTGACGCCAGTGACTGGTGTGGGTCGAGCTTTGAAGTCTAGGAAGCTCACTCCACGTTTTGTTGATCCATGTCAAATTTGGCAGAGGATAGGAGAGGTATCCTATCGAATTGCTTTACCGCCATCACTTGCGAATTTTCATGACGTGTTCCATGTGTCTCAGTTGAGGAAGTACATTCTGGATTGGTCGCATGTGATTCAGATGGATGATGTTCAAGTGAGGGATAACCTGACAGTGGAAGCTTTACCTGTGCGGATTGACGGTCGAGAGATGAAGTAACTATGGGGTAAAGACATAACTTTGGTGAAGGTGTTGTGGGGTGGACCAGATGGCGAAAGTTGGACTTGGGAATGTAAATATCAGATGAGGGAGTCGTATCCGACTCTGTTTCCTTGAGGTAATTTTTTAGGGCGAAAATTCTTTAAGTGGGGAAGAGTTGTAACACCCCAAATTTGTAAGAATATTTATTTAATTTATTTAAATATAATATTCGCGATTTTTGGTGAATTTTGGTGTTTTGGGCATTGTGTGGAATTTTGTGGAGTTTTGGTTATTTAATTAAATAATAGTATATAATATGAATATATTAGTATTATTATTAATTTAAATAATATTAGAGGAATTAAGGGTAAGATGGACTTTTGAGGAGGATTAGTGAGGGTATTATTGGGAAAGCCAATTTTGGAAGCCCAAGGGTTTACCAAAAAGGAATTGGGAAGAATAGGATTCATTTGGTTAGATCGTGAAAAGAAGAGAAAAGTGCAGAGCTCTGAGGAAAAAAGGAAAAGTGGGGATTCGAGAAGGTTTCCGAAGAATCGGTAGAGAAAGCTCCGAATCGACAGTCTAAGGTATGGAGAGTATTGCCTTTCATTGTTTTCAATATAGGAAGTGATGTGTTTAAAGTAGATTTTGAGGTTTTTGTGGTTTTGAAGGGTTTATGAATTATTGATGATTTAGAGGTATTTCTGAGGATCGATGATGGATTATTAAGGGTTGAATTGATTCGGGTAAAAGTAAGCCTTCGAGGCTAAACCTTTTGATGATATGTGGGATCTTGTATGGGAGAGGGATTTATGGGGTTTATGGGAACCTTGAGAGTTTGTGAAGGTTTAGGTGATTTTGAGTTAGGATAGTGGAATTAATCGACCTAAATGTCGTAGGTTTTATGCCTTTGATTTGCCATGATGCCTTGGAAATGTTTTAGGGATGTTTTGGGTGAACTGAGGTTGAATTCGTAAGGTATTTTGGGTTTGTTATGCTACTGATGTGTAGCAGCAATTTCCTGAAATTGTGGGTTCGCAAAGCGAACCATTCCTTCGCAAGGCGAACACTCGCCCAGACTCGCAAAGTGAGCAGCACATCGAATTCACGATGATTGTGTGATGATACTGAGATGAACTCTGGGAGGTGACTTTTGGGGCTCGCGAAGCGAACGTCCCAGCGAAGTGCTTCGCCAAGCGAATAGAGGTAGCGAGGAGAGGCAGAAGGGGGAACTCTCTGGTTTTGTGTGGGATATTGGGGTTCGCTGGAGTTCGCAAAGCGAACATCCTAGCGAACATGTTTGCAAGGCGAACGTTGTAGCGAACGTCTGCTGTTCACGAATTGATTTATGTTCCTTGAGTTGTTTTGATGTTTTGATGTTGTGACTTTTCTGATGAATTTCCCTGATGTTATTGATGATCATATGACGATGATTTAATGATGTTTGATGATTAATTGATGATATGAATTACCGTGATGTATATTGATGATTATGAGCTGTTATATATGATGTTTGATGATTTAAGTGATGATATGAATTACCACGAGTGCATTGATGATTATGAGCTCTTTATACCTGATGTTTGATGATTAAATACGGATGTGAATTAGCATGAGCTATGTTGATGATGATAAGATGATGATGCATGATGTTTTAATGAATAAATGACGATATGACGAATATGAGATTTTGATGAATGATGATGCACGTGATGACTTTATTGATGATGATGATTATGACGTTGTGCATCATGCATTCATAGCATATTTTGATGATGATGTTAGTACTTCGGTCCAGTGATGATGATGTTAGACTTCGGTCTATTATGGCTTCCATCCCATTGTGTTGATGTGAGGTAGTTTATGACGTGCTCCGGTTCTTGTGTGGAACCTATCCTAATGATGGAGATCTTTGGAGGGTGATGTCCTAAGTGTCCATCGATTGTGACGATTGGTACCACATGCATGAGTCTTGTTGTGCTTTGCATTTATGTGGCATTATTGATGTGAATTTATGATGTTGTGACTGTTGACTTTGTGATGACTCTGATGATGTTGTATATGATGATGACGCCATTTTTATGCATATCTCATTTTATATTGATTATAATGAATTGTGATTACTCACCCTGCCTATTTGAATGTTGCCTCCACGTGGGTAACGTGCAGGTGATCATGATTAGCCGTGGATGCTTCGAGGAACTTTTGAAGTTATTTGCATTTTGGTCGATGTAAAGGGTCTTGCTCTAATAGTGTAACATCGGGTTTGGTCGTTGAGTCGAACCATGTTGAGTTTTATTTGGCTGTTATTTTATTGATTATTTGATGACTATGGTTTATTTTAATAAACCCTTTTGTGGGATTTTGTGGTTATGGTGGTTCTGCTGCCCTTTGAAGGCATTTTGAGTTATTTTGAGAAAAACCTGTTGTTTACGGAGCACTTTTGTCGATTTGAATTCATTGAGAAATGTGCACCCTTTGAGGTGATTCTGATTTTACTATGATTTTATGTTTATTCTGCTGCGATAATTATGGGGTAGAAAAGGGTGTTATTAGTGGTATCAGAGCAGGTCGGTCCGTCCGGTCAGGTTGTCTAATGTTGTATAGTCCCTAGTGTGAGACATGTGTGTGAAAAGACTGTCGAGGCTTGTTTTGTTTTCCATTTGCATGTTGGGAATGAAACAAGTAGGGGAGAAGATGGTGCTTCTCCAAGATGCTTCAAGTGTGGAGTGATGGCTAAGTGTGGTGTTGGAGGCTACGATAGTTTGGTAAGATAGTTTGTACCGCCTCATGATAGTCGGCTGTTATTGAAAAATTGAGGAACTGATCACCCTTAACCTCTTATTGATAATAGACGGGATCATGTTGGATGGGATAGACGTGTCTTGTAAGCTTATGTAGTGTGCGCAGTGAATCGTTTGGAGTTAAGCTAAGTGCTTACAGACGGTTTTGATGAGTCGATACAGGATGATGCTGAGATGTTATGCTGAGGGCAACCTTGAGTATCAGTGAAGGTGGAGAAGCTTGTGTTTTGCTTTTGTTTGTGAAATTTCGGAAGTGTTTCTTGATGACGTAAGTGATTGGCCTCCAGAGCGTGAGGTAGAGGCTGTGGCAGATTTGAATCCAGGTATGAGTCCGGTGTCAATGGCTCCTTACCGGATGTCTACATCTGAGTTGGGAGAATTGAAGAAGCAATTGGAAGAGTTGCTTGGGATGAAGTTTGTTCGACTGAGTGTTTCTCTGTGGGTGCTCCTGTGTTGTCGGTGGAGAAGAAAGATGGTACTATGAGATTGTGTGTGGATTATAGACGATTGAATAAAGTGACGATCAAGGATAAGTATCCACTTCCGAGGACTGATGATTTGATGGATCAATTAGTGGACACTTGCATTTTAGCAAGATTGATTTGAGTCCTGGTTATCATCAGATTCGTGTTAAGCCTGCTGATATTCCGAAGATAGCTTTCAGGATGAGGTGTGGTGTTCATGTAGTATATGAATCAGATTTTTCATGAGTATTTGGATAAGTTTGTAGCGGGTTTTATTGATGATATTCTGATGTACTCTAAATCCGAAGGAGAGCATGCTGAGCATTTGAGGACTGTGTTGCAAGTGTTGAAAGAGAAGAAGTTGTATGTGAAACTGCCGAAGTGTGGGTTTTGGTTTAGGGAAGTGAGTTTCCTTGGCCAAGAGATTTGAAGGGGTGGAATTGATGTTGATTCTTCTAAGTTTGATGTTGTGTTGCAGTGGGAGACTCTGAAGTCTGCTACTGAGATACGAAGTTTTCTGGGGTTGGCGGGTTATTACAGCAAGTTTATCGAGGGTTTTTCTACGTTGGCTTTACCTTTGACTCAGTTGACTCGAAAGGTCCAAGCTTTTGTGTGGGATGTAGCTTGCGAAGAGAGTTTTGTGGAATTGAAGGAGAGGTTGACAACCGGTCCAGTGTTAATTTTTGCCTAATCTTAGTGAATCTTTTGTGGTGTATTGTGATGTGTCGAAGATGGGTCTATGTGGAGTATTGATGCAGATTGGACAAGTTGCTGCTTATACTTCGAGACATTGAGGGCTCATGAAAGGAATTATCCTATGCATGACTTAGAGTTGGCCGCTGTGGTGTTGTGTTGGAAATTTGGAGGCTTATCTGTTTGGCTCTAAATTTGAAGTGTTCGGTGATCATAAGAATTTGAAGTACTTGTTCGATCAGAAAGAATTGAATATGAGGCAGACAAGGTGGTTAGAGCTGTTGAAGGATTTCGATTTTGATTTGAGTTCTCATCCGGGCAAAGCAAATGTAGTGGCTGATGCATTGAGCAGGAAGTCATTGCATATGTCAATGCTTATGGCGAAAGAGTTGGAATTAATTGAGCAATTCTGATACTTGAGGTGGTATGTGAAGAGACTCTTGACAGTGTGAAGTTAGGAATGTTGAAGTTGACTAGTGGAATTCTAGAAGAGATCAGAGTGGAACAACAATCGGACTTGAAGTTAGTTGACAAGTTGATTTTGAGCAACCAAGGTAACGGAGGAGAATTCTAGATCGACGAGGATGGTGCGATGAGGTTTCGAGATAGAGTGTGTGTTCCCGATGTTCCATAAATTAAGAAGAGCATTCTTGAAGAAGGACATCGAAGTAGGTTGAGTATTCATCCCGATGCTACGAAGATGTACCATGATTTGAAAAAGTTATTTTGGTGGCCAAGTATGAAGAAGGATATTGCGGAGTTTGTTTATGCGTATTTGACTTGCCAGAAAACGAAGATTGAGCATCAGAAGCCTTTAGGTATGATGCAGCCATTGAGTATTCCAGAGTGGAAATGGCATAGTATTTCCGTGGATTTTGTGTCGGGATTGCCAAAGTCTGAGAGAGGGAATGATTCTATTGGGTGATTGTGGATAGATTAACTAAATCGGCTCATTTCCTGCCGATGAAGATTAATCATTCTATGCAGAAGTTAGCCGAGATGTACATTGAGGAAATTGTGAAGTTGCATGGGACACCTTTGAATATTGTGTCGAATAGAGACCTAAGGTTTACGTCGAGGTTGGAAGAGTTTGTAAGATGCTTTGGGTACTAAGTTGAGGTTGAGTTCTACCTATCATCCGCAGATGGATGGACAGACATGGAGGATTATCCAGCCTTTAGAGGATTTACTGAGAGCTTGTGTGTTGGATCAAGGTGGATCGTGGGATAGTCATTTGTCGTTTACGAAAACAGTTTTCATGCTAGTATTGGGATAACGCTGTATGAAGCCTTGTGTGGAAGGAGGTAGGACTCCATTGTGTTGGTATGAATCGGGGGAGAGTGTTGTACTCGGACCTGAGATTGTGCAAGAGACGACCGTGAAGATTAAGAAGATCCAAGAAAGGAGAAGCGCGTCGCAGAGTCGCCAAAAGAGCTATCATGACAAGAGGAGGAAGACACTTGAATTCTAAGAGGGAGATCACGTGTTTTTGAGGGTGACGCCAGTGACTGGTGTGGGTCGAGCTTTGAAGTCTAGGAAGCTCACTCCACGTTTTGTTGATCCATATCAAATTTTGCAGAGGATAGGAGAGGTAGCCTATCGAATTGCTTTCCCGCCATCACTTGCGAATTTTTATGACGTGTTCCATGTGTCTCAGTTGAGGAAGTACATTTCGGATCCCTCACATGTGATTCAGATGGATGATGTACAAGTGAGGGATAACCTGATAGTGGAAGCTTTACCTGTGCGGATTGACGGTCGAGAGATGAAGTAACTGTGGGGTAAAGACATAACTTTGGTGAAGGTGTTGTGGGGTGAACCAGATGGCGAAAGTTGGACTTGGGAATGTAAAGATCAGATAAAGGAGTCGTATCCGACTCTGTTTCCTTGAGGTAATTTTCGAGGGCGAAAATTCTTTAAGTGGGGGAGAGTTGTAACACCCAAATTTGTAAGAATATTTATTTAATTTATTTAAATATAATATTCACGATTTTTGGTGAATTTTGGTGTTTTGGGCATTGTGTGGAATTTTGTGGAGTTTTGGTTATTTAATTAAATAATAGTATATAATATGAATATATTAGCATTATTATTAATTTAAATAATATTAGAGGAATTAAGGGTAAGATGGACTTTTGAGGAGGATTAGTGAGGGTATTATTGGGAAAGCCCTTTTGGAAGCCATAGGGTTTAACAAAAAGGAATTGAGAAGAATAGGATTTATTTGGTTAGATCGTGAAAAGAAGGGAAAAGTCCAGAGCTCTGAGGAAAGAAGGAAAGGCGGGGATTAGAGAAGGTTTCCGAAGAATCGGTAGAGAAAGCTCCGAATCGACAATCTAAGGTATGTGGAGTATTGCCTTTCATTGTTTTCAATATAGGAAGTGATGTGTTTAAAGTGGATTTTGAGGTTTTTGTGGTTTTTGAAGGGTTTATGAATTTTTGATGATTTAGAGGTGTTTCTGAGGATCAATGATGGATTATTAAGGGTTGAATTGATTCGGGTAAAAATAAGCCTTCGAGGCTAAACCTTTTGATGATATGTGGGATCTTGTATGGGAAAGGGATTTATGGGGTTTATGGGAACCTTGAGAGTTTGTGAAGGTTTAGGTGATTTTGAGTTAGGATAGTGGAATTAATCGACCTAATGTCGTAGGTTTTATGCCTTTGATTTGCCATGATGTCTTGGAAATGTTTTGGGGATGTTTTGGGTGAACTGAGGTTGAATTCGTAAGGTGTTTTGGGTTTGTTATGCCACTGATGTGTAGCAGCGATTTCCTGAAATTGCGGGTTCGCAAAGCGAACCATTCCTTCGCAAGGCGAACACTCGCCCAGACCCTCAAAGCGAGCTGCGCAATGAATGCGCGATGATTGTGTGATGATACTGAGATGAACTCTAGGAGGTGGCTTTTGGGGCTAGCGAAGCGAACGTCCCAGCGAAGGGCTTCGCCAAGCGAATAGAGGTAGCGAGGAGAGGCAGAAGGGGGAACTCTCTGGTTTTGTGTGGGTTATTGGGGTTCGCTGGAGTTTGCAAAGCGAACGTCCTAGCGAACATGTTCGCAAGGCGAACGTTGTAGCGAACGTCTGTTGCTCACGAATTATTTTTTGTTCCTTGAGTTGTTTTAATGTTTTGATGCTGTGACTTTTCTGATGAATTTCCCTGATGTTATTGATGATCATATGACGATCATTTCGTGATGTTTGATGATTAATTGATGATATGAATTACTGTGATGTATATTGATGATTATGAGTTGTTATATATGATGTTTGATGATTTAAGTGATGATATGTATTACCACGAGTGCATTTATGATTATGAGCTATTTATACCTGATGTTTGATGATTAAATACGGATGTGAATTAGCATGAGCTATGTTGATGATGATAAGATGGTGATGCATGATGTTTTGATGAATAAATGACGATATGACGAATATGAGATTTTGATGAATGATGATGCACGTGATGACTTTATTAATGATGATGATTATGATGTTGTGCATCATGCATTCGTAGCATATTTTGATGATGATGTTAGGACTTCGATTCAGTGATGATGATGTTAGACTTCAGTCTATTATGGCTTCCATCCCATTGTGTTGATGTGAGGTAGTTTATGACGTGCTCCGGTTCTTGTGTGGAACCGATCCTAATGATGGGGATCTTTGGAGGGTGATGGCCTAAGTGTCCATCGATTGTGACAATTGGTACCACATGCATTAGTCTTGTTGTGCTTTGCATTTATGTGGCATTATTGATGTGGATTTATGATGTTGTGACTGTTGACTTTGTGATGACTCTGATGATGTTGTGTTTGATGATGACGCCATTTTTATGCATATATTATTTTATATTGATTATAATGAATTGTGATTACGAACCCTACCTGTTTGAATGTTGCCTCCACGTGGGTAACGTGCAGGTGATCGGGATTAGCCGTGGATGCTTCGAGGAACTTTTGAAGTTATTTGCATTTTGGACGATGTCGAGGGTCTTGCTCTGATAGTGTAATGCCGGGTTGGGTCGTTGAGTCGAACCATGTTGAGTTTTATTTGGCTGTTATTTTATTGATTATTTGATGACTATGGTTTATTTTAACAAACCCTTTTGTGGGATTTTGTAGTTATGGTGGTTCTGCTACCCTTTGAAGGCATTTTGAGTTATTTTGAGAAAAACCCATTGTTTACGGAGCACTTTTGTCAATTTGAATTCATTGAGAAATGTGCACCCTTTGAGGTGATTCTGATTTTACGATGATTTTATGTTTATTCCGCTGCGATAATTGTCGGGTAGAAAAGGGTGTTACAAAAAGCATCCCCAGCTTCCTCTTGGGCTTTGTACAAGGACCCTCAGCCTTCTTAGAAGTTCTCATGCCTCCTCTTGGGCTTAGTACAAGGACCCAAAGACCTCCTACAGGTATAGGACAGAACTTAGTCATCCTTTGATAGTTCAATCCTCCAGAGAGTCCGAGTCAAAACATCAGATCAGTTTAGGGTTGATTCTCATCCCTTAAAACACCAGCCTCCTCTTGGGCATCATACAAAGATCAGCCTTCTCATAGCAGTAGACTTGGACAGTCTCACCTCCTTTTGGATCTCAAGAAACCCTCAAGTTTCTTGAAGGAACAAGAAATAGCCCTAATCATTTCATTAATCACTAGCAGAGTTAAAATCTCCATAAATTTCAAAACTCAATCTTTAAACTTTCACTTTAAACTTCCCTAGCTAGGGACAAGTTACTCCCAGTAAAACTCTCAGAAAACTCAGAACCTCATGATCTCTGATATTTCAACTCTTCTGCAATCCTCAACAAGAGTTGATTCTCCAATTTGGACCTGTTTCTGGATCCCAATAATCCTCAGCAGGCTTTATATAAGAAATTCCCCAACCAGCCTCCTCTTAGGCTTTATATATAATGATCATCCCTTAGTAGTTTTAGCCTCAATCTTGGGCTTTGTACAAGACAGATAAAACCTCTCCCTAGTGGAGTCAATTCTTTTAGCCTAAATCTTGGGCTTTGTACAAGACAGACAAATATTCCCCGAAAGAGTCAATTCCTTCCAGCCTCCTCTTAGGCTTTGTATAATGATCTCCCCCAAAGAGTCAGTCTCTTTTCTACCTCAATCTTAGGCTTTGTACAAGACAGATATAAAATTCCCTAGTAGAGTCAATCTTTTAGCTTCAACCTTGGGCTTTGATCAAGGCACACAAAAATCAACACCCCTCAGAGGAAATCAAAAATCTCTCTGTAGGAAGACATTTCTCTGTACATCACACATCAAAACAGACAAATAAACAAACCCTAATTCCAGATAACTGATGTAAGTGGCACACTTGTTGATTCAAAATTCCAAGCTCTAGTCCATCTCTTATCCTGGTAAACCCCTTTCTTTCATGTAATTGCTGTAAGTGGCAAGCCTCTGGATTATTTACATCTAAGCCAATGTCCCTCTCTTAGCATGAAAGATTCCTAAGGAAAAATGGCATTGGTCTACATTGAGTTAAAGTTTTCTCCTTCAGGACAAGTCCCTTATAAAGGAAATTATGTCATTGCTGGATTCCATATATTTCAGTTAAAGTAATTTTCCTTTATAATCAGTTACCCAACATCTGTGATAAACAGATGAGATATCTCCCTTTAGAGATGACAAATTCTCTCTCAGTCAAAACCCTTAGCTTCAATCTTGGGCTTTGAACAAGACACAAATAACCTTTAGCTTCAATCTTGAGCTTTGAACAAGACACCAAAGATCTCTTTCCTCGTATAGAAATAGGAGGAACTACGATTGCTTTGATTTCCCTGTTTTCTTTAACGGGAATACGTAGGCATAAGATTGCGAAATCTTAGCAAGCACACAAATAAAAAACCTTAGGTCCAGTACCTTACCAAAAACATCGAAAAACCCGAAAAACAACAAAAATACTCTCTCAAACATTCCCAAAGGAGAAACTTTCCCAATTTATGACAGATAAACACCAGTAAGTAGATAACAGAAGAAAATTTTAAACGATCTATGGATAACCATATATAGGATGGGTAATTGACAACTCCCCAGACCCCCAATCTCTTAGCATTTGTTAAAGAAAACATTTGCGTGCAAGGTTAGTTTTAGATAGCTTTCCTTTCCTTTCCAGCTTCATAGGATAAATAAGAAATCAGAAAGTAGCACCCAATTCCAACCATTGCGGTAAGGTGGTCGCGTCACCGACAAAAAATGCACGCTACAGAAAAATGGCGACTCTGCTGGGGAGCCAAACTAGGATTAGAATTCCTAATAGGTATAGGTTGTTTAGCATTCTCTATACTATATACTATATATATTTACTGCTATTCCTAATTGATATCTGTGTTTATTTTTCTGTCAAATGGGAATGCGATTGATATGCATAAGGAAAGTTTGAGAGAACATTAAGATAAGGGTGGCATAGACAGGAGACACTTATAGGGAGTGAATCCCGAAAAAGCTATTCTGGTAGCCCACAAAATCAGTCGAGGTACCCGTGTGGAAATATTGATGTTAATCGACCGATTGTCGTGAAAGCATCGTTTATCCCAGTGTAGTACCCATGACCCTGAGGATTTAGTAGACATTAACCATATGACCATTTGGTAGTGCGGTGACTATCGGAAATAGTTGATACGCGATACTACACTCAAATGAGATTCACCCTAGGATATTACAGCTCGCTCGAGTGAATCAGCTTGTTGTTGATATCCCTAGGGGGGTTAATGATTTTGGGAACCTTAGAACCAGTTCTACAGGTACAAAAATTGACCAAAATAGTACAACCTTTGGGGATGGGTAGAGCCATGACTCCATGCTCGTGACGTTGAACCTTTGAACCCATGTTTTCAAATGTTTTTGTGTGTTGCATTCATGCATTCATTTAAAAAACTATTTTTAAACAAAAAAATATTTTTTCCAAAATAAACTAAATAATAATTGCAAATATCAGAGATTGCGTTATGGATTTCGGTAGAAGAAAGACGCACAAGTACACCTTTAAGGTTCCAAAACTAGAGGATTTAAGGAAGTTGGCAAGGATGATTACCAACCCTGAGGCTTTCAGAGCTAGACACGAAGGACTGTTGTCTCTGTTAAGGGTTAATGTGGTTGAAGGAATCTTGTCTACACTGATCCAGTTCTAAGATCCGGTTTACCACTGCTTCACCTTCCCGGATTACCAACTGGCACCAACTTTAGAAGAGTACTCTCACCTAATTGATTTACCTATCACCGATCGAGCTCCATCTTCTGGACTAGAAGAAATTCTAAAGGAACAAACCATTGCAAGAGTAATCTTTTTAGACGAGTCAGAAGTTAGGACTCACATAACCACTAAAGGAGGAATCCAGGGTTTACCAGCTAAATTCCTGATAGATAAAGCGCTATATTTTGCCAGTACAGGAAACATAACTGCTTTCGAAGCTATATTTGTCCTGCTCTTATATGGGTTATTCCTTTTTCCCAACATCGACAACTTCGTCGATACCAATGCTATTAAGATATTTCTGATCGGGAACCCCGTACCAACCTTGCTCGTAGATGCTTATCATTCCGTACACTTAAGGAATTTGTACAGCGGAGTAATGATCACATGATGTGTACCCTTACTCTACAAAGGGTTCATTTCCCATTTACCCAAGTCTGCTAATTTTTTGGATCACAAGAGTACTCTACGTTGGTCACATAGAATCATGTATCTTACCAACTCTGACATAGACTAGTACAATAGGATTTATGAGAGAATAGAGATCATTGATAGATGTGGAAATTTCCCTAACGTACCCCTCATTGGAACTAAAGGAGGAATCAACTATCATCCAATTTTAGCTCGCCGTTAACTTGGATACCCGATGAAGAATATCCCACATAATGTTCATCTGGAAGGTCTTTTCTTCAAGGAAGGGGAAAATGACAGGGCACTAAAGAAAGAAATAGTGCATGTCTGGCAACATATTCATAGGAAAGGAAGAGAGTCTCTAGGAAAACCAAATTGTACCTCCATGGAGACTTATCTCCATTGGGCGCAAACTAGAGCCCTCAAGATGAGGATGCCTTACCCGCGCCAAGAAGTTTTTCCGCTAAAGGAATCTGTCCTTTATTTCATGTTTGATTCAGAAAAACTCCAGGTCGCTCTCAACAAAGTTCAACGTGAGAATATCTTGGAAAAACAAGTACCGAATCCTCAATGTGGAGTGTACTAAGATTCAGGAACTATTAAAGGAGAAGGATGCTCTAATTAAGATATTAGAGCAACATGCTGTAGAAAGTCAAGAAGATCAAAGAAATTTGCTCGCTCCTTTCACTTGGCAAAGGACTGACAACCCGACAACGGCTGAAGAACCTCGATCAAAGAAAAGCAAAATACCGGAACCGGCATCTGAGCTCTCTTCAGAGAGGACTCAGGATCCATGAGCTTAGACATTTCCTCTTACAACACTTTGTAAAATACTGTACTTTTTAATGCAATCCCTTACCATCAAGGAGGATCGGGGCACAACATTGAGAACTGTCTCAGCTTCAAGTCTAATGTATAGAAGCTTGTCAGGAACGGGATCCTATCTTTCAAAGATACTAATCTGAATGTTCAGACGAACCCGTTGCCGCAACATAAGAAGACTACAATAAACTTAATAGAGGAAGAACCTAGCCGCAGTTATCAAATTCATGATGTACTCCTATTAGGAACCAATCTGACCAGGATGCATTGCATATAGAGTGGGTATGATCATGTGCCATCTCACAATTATCACCAGTGTGATATCTGCTCAAAGAATAATCAGGGGTGTTCCGTAGTGCAATCAGCTCTACAAGAACAAATGGATCTAGGCTGGATTCAGGATCAAAGAATCTGTGAGGTCAACATGGCCCATGCACATCCTAAAATTGTTCAGAATCGCAACATTCTTGCAAAGAACATCAATTTGGTGGCGATGCACTCAAGGTAGAGTCAATACCATAATCTGCCACGGCACGACTACAATGCTTGTCTGATCTGCTCAACAAACAATCAAGGATGCTCTTATGTACAAGAGGCCCTCCAATGTCATATGGATCTTGGATGGATCCAAGACTACCGTGAAAGAAATAACCATCAAGTCAATATGGTTCAGATCTTTGAAATATGCTTGATGAATACCAGTCTGGTAGAATTACATGCTAAGCAAGTCAGGCTCGGCTTTTTGGCTTCACATGATTATCAAGACTGTGAAGAATGTCGTGAAGACGACCAAGGGTGTGCGCTTGTCCAAAGAACACTTCAACACTTGTTAGACCACTGGTGTCTTCCAATCTACCTTGATGAAGCTACACAACAGATTAGTAAGACTGACGGGAATCCTGGTAGACATCAAAGTCATGATGTCTGCTCAATGGAAACAGATCTAGTAAAGATGCACTACATACAAAGCGGGCATAGCCGGGTGCCACCCCACAATTGTGAGCGCTGTATATTTTTCTCAGAGAACAACCAAGGATGCTATCTCGTGTGAGCGGCTCTTCAAAATCAGTTGGACCAGAAAGAGGTTCAACCATGTTCAAGTTCTGGGTAGATCAACGTGATACAAGACTATCTCCCTGATCAAAGCAAAGAGGTTTTCATAATCTCCGATCTTGGGAAAGCCAAGGACGTTTGCGCCATAATCCCTCTACTCGATGAATCAAGAATCCCTCTTGATGGTAGAAGAGTTCCCAACCAGGAACTGATTGAGGTTGCCTATAACGGTCAGAGAAATCAAAAAGCTCCTATGATTATCTACTTACCAGGTCCAATACCGTACAAATCGAAAAAGACTATCCCTTACAAGTACGGTGCAACAACCATAAAAAATGGAAAGGAAACTCCATTACCCTCCGTCGTGAACATTGCCGACATTAGTCGAGTTACCCAGAGCGGACAGATCTTCAACAGAGGAGTTAGAGAACCTGCTAAAGAGAAGGAACCTCAAATAGAAGTTCCCAATCGACAAGTCGGTCAATCCAGTAATTCAGAACTGGTAAAGAACAACGATGAGATGCTGAAGCTCATCCCGAAAAGTGAGTACAACATTTTGGACCAACTGTTGCAAACTCCGTCTAGAACCTCTGTGTTATCTCTCCTGCTTAGTTCCGAAGCTCACAGGGAACTCTGCAGAAAGTCTTAGAGCAAGCCTTCATGGAACAAGATGTGACGGTAGGACAATTTGACAGCATCATTTCCAACATCACTGCCTGCAACAATGTAGGATTCAGTGATGAAGAACTGCCGGAAGAAGGCAAAAATCACAATATGGCGCTTAACATTACAGTCAACTACCAAGACGATGCTTTATCCAGCGTATTGGTAGACACAGGATTGTCTTTGAATGTTATGCCAAAGTCAACCCTGATACGACTATCATTTCAAGGAGCCCCAATGAGAGGCAGTGAGATCATCGTCAAAGCCTTTGACGGATCCAGAAGAACAGTTATTGGCGAAGTCGATCTTCCCATAGCCATCGGTCCTCATACTTTCCAAGTCACTTTCCAGGTCATGGACATCCGGGCAGTATACAACTGTTTATTAGGAAGACCTTGGATACACGAAGCTGGGGCAGTCACCTCGACACTTCACCAAATGCTGAAGTTCGTCAAGAATGACAAGTTAGTCATAGTCTGCGGAGAGCAAGCCTTAATTGTAAGAAGCTTATCATCATTTTCCTATTTAGAACTAGAGGAGGTGGTTGGAACCCAGTTCCAAGAACTCTCAGTGAGCAATGAGAATCAACCAGAAAGAGGGACATCGATTTCCTCATACAAGGACACTCTCGAAGTGATCAAGAGTAACGACATAAAAGGATGAGGATATCTTGTAATTCCTACTGATAACAAGACAAAGAAAGGTCTTGGTTTCTCTTCAACCTGTACCCAGACTGCCGAGAAAGATGAAAGTTTTCATCCCATTCAGAACTTCTTCCACAGTGGAGGCTTCCTCCACCCAGTGTCTCAAGAAGTACACACCATCAATGAGAGTGATTCCTCCGATACGAACGAGGAATGGAAATATTATCTCAACAAAAATGATTATATGTCTCAGGAAGAAACACACATGCCATTCTGTTTTCCAAAGCAGAGCCCGAGATATATACCGAGATCAGATGTCCAAATGATCTATGAAGATTGCGATCCTGCGGGGTGCCGTGCTCCACCTAACTCATTAGAATATGATCTAATGAAGGATAACTTCGATCAAGATTATTATGATACCCTAGATAATTTTCCTATCTGGAAGCCGTACATAGAAGACTTAGGGCAAAAGAGTCATCCTGATAATGCTTATCAACTGAGTAATATTGAAAAGAATACCCATGTCCCCACCGGGTCGTGGAATCATTACTCAAGACATTCTGAAGATATCCAGCACAATGATGAATCTGCTAAGATTGCAGGACAAGAGTTCATCAACTATGCTTTCCCTGAGGTCAACGTCATCGAGAAAGATGACTCCTCTATTTCCACAGAAGTATGGGACACTTTAGGACAGCCGAGTGGCATGTACGACTTCTTAGTCAAATACACCGCTCTTGAAAGCTCTCGCATCAGATTCGAGGACATCTAACCAACTGGATGGGGAGATCCTCTTGAGAGTGAACACACTAGGGAAGATACAATAGAAGAGTTCGTTTATGACAACTCTGCTTGGGAGGAAGATTCCAATGATCCTACTCCGCCAGAAATCAACGTTATTTCTGAGGACAGACCAAGAAAGAAGGTACCAGACTTTGTGAGTCACCAAGGGGTTCGTCACCAATGGGTTGTTGTCAATGCCCCGAAAGTCGTCCATAAGTCTAAGTAATTGCCGTCTTTGTTTTGACCTTTCACCCTGCCTAGATGAAACAGATGTTTTTATAGGGTTGACTTTTCTGTAAATGTCCCTCTTCGCTTCGCCCAAAGTGACAGAGTTTTATTTTGTAGGACTGTATTTCAAGAATCGACAAATCATAAATAAATAATGTCATTCTGTCATTTTGTCATTCCTGCATTTATTGTTGTTTTCACTTTTAGTTTTTCAGAAAATGGTAATCCTAAAACAACCCAAAATGAAAACAAGCATTTTTCAGAAAATACACTGCATACACTCTTACATTCTCTCTGTCTTTGCTAAAAATGAGTCATCACGTCATACAGATTGCTTGTTTTAAACCCCATTGAAACATACGATCCAATGCCTTCTCCCAACTTTGAATTCCCGGTATTTGAAGATAGAGAAGAAGAGGACGAAGAAATTCCTGAAGAGATTTCCTGATTACTCAGACAAGAGGAAAGGTCTATTGAGCCTAACAAAGAGCCATTGGAAATGATTAATTTGGGTTCAGAAGAAGAGAAGAAAGATGTTAAGTTTGGAGCACTGCTCAGTCCAACTGTCAAAGAAAGCTTGATAAAACTTCTCAAAGAGTTTCCAGATGTATTTGCTTGGTCCTATCAGGACATGCCAGGGTTGGATACCAGCATCGTGAAACATCATTTACCATTGAAATCAGAATGTTCGCCAGTAAAACAAAGGCTAAGACGGACTCACCCAGATATGGCTATCAAAATCATGGAGGAAGTGCAAAAACAGATCGACGCAGGTTTCCTTGCCACCTCAGAATATCCTCATTGGCTAGCTAACGTAGTTCCAATTCCAAAAAAGGATGGAAAAGTCAGAATGTGTGTAGACTACAGGGATCTGAATAAAGCAAGTCCAAAGGATGACTTCCCCCTGTCACACATTGACATGCTGGTAGACAGCACAACAAAATTCAAAGTCTTCTCCTTCATGGATGGATTCTCGGGCTATAATAAAATCAAAATGGCGCCGGAAGATATGGAGAAAACATCATTCATCACCCCATGGGGCACCTTTTGTTGCAAGGTAATGTCATTCGGTCTAAAGAATGCGGGGGCAACCTATCAAAGGGCCATGACAACTCTGTTTCACGACATGATGCACAAAGAGATCGAAGTGTATGTCGATGACATGATTGCCAAATCTAAAACAGAAGAAGAGCATGTGACACACCTGTCAAAGCTATTCGAGCGTCTGAGAAAATACAAACTCCGCTTGAACCCCAACAAATGCACATTCGGTGTCTGCTCGGCAAAACTTTTAGGGTTAATCGTCAGCCAGAAAGGAATTGAGGTTGATCCTGACAAGGTCAAGGCCATTCAAGAAATGCATTCACCAAGGACTGAAAAATAGGTCAGAGGATTTCTGGGACGTCTGAATTACATCTCAAGGTTCATATCCCTCATGACCGCAACATGCGCGCCAATCTTCAAACTACTCATAAAGCTGTGAATAGATAGAAGATTACCAAAAAGCTTTCGACAGTATCAAAAAATATCTGTTGAATCCACCAATCCTGTCACCTCAAGTGGAAGGAAGACCACTGATCATATACCTAACAGTCTTGGAAGACTCTATGGGTTGTGTACTTGGCCAATAAGACGAAACAAAAATAAAAGAGTCTGTCATTTACTACTTAGCAAGAAATTCACAGACTGTGAAACTCGGTACACTATGCTCGAGAAAACTTGTTGTGCTCTAGCTTAGGCAGCCAAACGTCTTCGCCACTACATGATTTATCACACTACTTGGTTAATCTCCGAAATGGATCCGATCAAGTACGTATTTGAAAAGTCTGCTCTCACGAGAAGGATAGCCCGTTGGCAGATGTTTCTATCAGAATATGACATAGAGTACCATGCTCGGAAAGTCGTCATAGGGAGTATTTTAGCCGATCATTTGGCTCATCAACCGATTGACGACCAGGAATCAGTCGGATTTGATTTCCCAGACAAAGATATCATGTACTTAAAAATGAAAGATTGCGATGAACCGTTACCCAGTGAAGGGCCATAACCAGGTTCCCAATAGGGACTAATATTCGACGAAGCCATCAATACTTATGGAAACAGAACTGGGGCAATCATTGTAACACCTCAGGGTACCTATATTCCTTTCATTGCCATACTGACATTCAAATGCACAAACAATGAGGCCGAATACGAAGCTTGTATCATGGGTATCGAAGAAGCAATTGATTTAAGGATAAAGAATTTGGATGTGTATGGAGACTCAGCCCTGGTTATCAATCAAATCAAAGGAGAGTGGAACACATACCAATCAGGATTGATTCCTTACAAAGATTACGCGAGAAGGTTGTTACCATTCTTCAACAGAATCGAGTTTCATCATATCCTTCGTGAAGAAAATCACATGGTTGATGCACTAGCCACCCTATCCTCCATGATTAGTATTGGTCAATGGAACGACGTACCTAAGATCGACATAATGCGCCTTGAAAGGCCCGCCTACGTTTTCACAATTAAAGCAGTTATCGACGACAAACCCTGGTATCATGATATCAAGTGCTTCCTTCAAAAACAGGAGTACCCTCCTCGGGCATCGAGAAAAGATAGAAAAACTCTCAGAAGACTGGCTGGCAACTTCTTCCTGAACGGTGATACACTCTATAAAAGAAACTTCGACATGGTTCTACTCCGATGAGTAGAACAATCTATATGGGGGATCGACATGATTGGCATGATCGAGCCCAAGGCTTTAAACGGACATCGGTTCATCCTGGTAGCCATTGTCTATTTCACCAAGTGGGTCGAAGCAGTATCATACACCAATATAACCAGACAAGTGGTAGTCCGCTCTATCAAGAACAATCTCACCTACCATTATGGCGTTCCAAGCCAGATCATTACTGATAATGGATCTAACTTGAACAACAAGATGATGAAAGAGTTGCATGCTGAGTTCAAGATCGAACACCATAACTCATCTCCCTACCGACCTAAGATGAACGGAGCGGTAGAAGCCACTAACAAGAACATCAAGAAGATTGTTCAAAAGATGGTTGTAACCTACAAAGACTGGCACGAGATGCTACCCTTTGCTCTTCACGGTTATCGCACATCTGTCCGCACTTGAACAGGGGCAACCCCTTTCTTTCTAGTATATGGCATGGAGGCAGTGTTTCCCATAGAAGTAGAAATCCCATCAATCCGGGTATTGATGGAAGCTAAGCTAACGGAGGCTGAATGGTGTCAAAGTCGACACGATGAACTGAACCTAATCGAAGAAAAGCGAATGACGGCTTTATGCCACTGTCAGTTGTAACAGCAGAGAGTGAAGAAAGTGTTCAATAAAAAGGTCTGACCCCGTGTCTTCAGAAAAGGAGACCTTGTGCTCAAGAAGATACAATTATTTCTCACTGATTCCCGGGGAAAATGGACTCCGAATTATGATGGCCCCTATGTGGTCAAAAAAAGCCTTCTCAGGCGGCACCTTGAGACTCGCAACCATGGATGGAGAGGAATTTGCCTACCCCACAAATGTTGATGTAGTCAAGAAATACTTCGGCTAAAAAAAACGTCTCGGTGGATTGAAAACCCGAAAGGGCGGTCCAGGCAAAAATTAGAGACATAAGTGAAAATCATCCTGATGGATTGGAAACCTTAAAAGACAATCCAGGCAAAAGTTAGGGATTCATGGCAAGTAACTACGTCTGACAAGGTTAAATCCCCAACGGTAATGCCATCCATCAAGAAAACTTCAGTTAAGGTCACCTTCGACAGAAGCCCAGAATGTCCAAAATTCAAAGTTGGTAGAAGGATAGTGGTCGTTATGTGTCAATGTAGCTCTTTTCCCTTAAATTACCATTTTCTAAACTTTGTAAATACTCTATGGTATCACGCACTTGGCTGATTTCCATTCTATCAATAAAATTTGAGCCCTAGTGCTTTTGTTTTCAACTCTCATTTACTTTTGCTTTATAGAATGACATTTTTAAAACATGATCAACGATTCTTGAAACAAAACAAAAATGAATTTACTTGTAAAAAATTTATTCTTCTTTTAGAATAAAGATGGCAATCCCTTTTGACTTTGAACATCAGAAAAGACATCGATAGCTTCTCCGGAAGTGATTAAACCTCAATTTGGAGAATCAAAGTACTCCTTCTAAACCAGTACACCTGAATGAGGGATCAACTGTTTCAGATGTAATGTCCCATCTGACATTTTTGGCCGGGTTCTTACCTCTTAAGACCGATTGACGATTCTTTCTCCCTCACAGGGACTACTTTTCCTAAGCAAGACATGATTGCTATCTTGAACCAATGGTACTTTTCATCCCCCGCAGTGGCCGAGTATCCAGTCGAGTTCATTCACTAGTTTGTATATCGTGTCAGTTTTGTCAGCATAAACATACATACATTATGCATAATTGATTCATATTCATATCCATATTGCATTACTATCGCTTTAGTCATACTCATTCCCAGGTGACAAAATCTTATTGTTCATCAAGTTGTCAGTTTTCCTTTTCGCCTTGGATAAGAGAAAATCCCAGTTTGAGTTCTTTCCTCGTCAGGAAATGTATCGTCTGAGCAATCTCTCCCTAATTTATTTCTAGATTGGAGATTATTCTCGACCACTTTGATAACTTGAACCTCTGAAAGGCAAAAAGACATTCGACAGACACCTATGGAACATCACTCTTCATTGTTGAAGATGATATCTTTGCTTTCCGGATTAAGGAAAATCCCCAGAGAAAGCCTCTTAACTAAAGACTCTCAGCAATACATCGAGTTTTCTCCCAAGAAATGTGACGTTAATGAAGTCATCAGCACCTCAAAATTGGATCACATCACATGGCATTTCTCCGAAAGAACTCGAAGAAAAGTATGATGTAATGTCCCCAAGCAAAAAGTAGTCTCTCAAGAGACTCATTTTCCCCAGTAGAGTCAACAAATGGTATCTCCAAAAGAGAAGTTTGCACACCTCTACAGCTCAGACAAATTGGTGTCCCCAACAAGTCTAACCTCAAACTTTTTCCATCAAATGACGTATGCCCAGTAAAACTCGGCGAGAAGTTTGATGAAGACCGCTACAAATAGCATCCCTTGTCGAGAAAGAAACCCGACAAGAAGAAAATGAGACCAGTTCCGTGGCTGAAGACCAGGATTAAGGAGAAGTTTATTTCAAAAGAAACTGAGACCACTTTTGTGGCTAAAGACTAGGATCGAGGGGAAGTTCATTTCAAAGAAAACTAAGACCAGTTCCATGGCTGAAGACCAAGATCGAGGGGAAGTTTTACCCTTTTCTAAGTATCGTTACTTAGCAAAAGGAGATGGATGAGAAAACTACCATTCATAACCACCGTTAAAATTTTGGGTATTCCGATATTTAATCCTCTTGCACCCTAAATGCCCGAATACCTTCACCATTCACACCTTCGGTTCCAAGAAGATTAAATATGGGCATCTGTCATACCCCAAATTTTGACCACCAAGATTTCGCATCATTGTGCAAATCATTACCACAATATGGATGTGCCATCATGCCTCATCAATCTCCTCAAGGATTGTTGAGCATTCACTATAATCAAGAATTAGGGTTTCCATCCCTCTCTGAGCATTTGGGCAAAAGATCAATCAAGAAATGACATGATCTTCAACTTGTCCAAACTCTCAAACACCCATAAAGGATCAAGAGGACTCCCACATCTAGAATTAAGCACAAAGTTGCACCATTCCAAGTGGAAAGAGCCTCGAAATACCCAGTGTCACCAAATTAGGGTTTATTTATCGACTGAGGCCTCCAGAGTGAAATTTTCATAGGGGAATGAGCCAAGGATTCAAAATGTGACTCAATATGCTCAAGATAACCCTAAGGGTCCATTTACAGAGTTAAAACACCCTCATAGAATGCATTCCTCAAAAGTCAGGAATTAGGGTTTCTCCGCGCCGAACCGCTCCGGAGCCAAATGTCAAAACATGACTTTTTTTGGAAAAAATGATCCTTATGACTCATATTTTCATAAAATATGATATATAATGTCATTTGAAAAAGAATTGATCAAGAAATCATGATAACTTGTAAAAGGGGTAATCTTGAAAACTTGAAAATTTTTCTAAGTTACTAAGTTTGGATGGTTTTGGTGCCAACTTCCAAGGACCATAACTTTTGATCCAAGCAGCCATTTTGAGTAATCCAAAGCTGATTTGTAGGTCTTCCTACATTCTACAAAAGCTTAAACTACATGAAACTCTAATTCTTCATGGATTTTTTGTTATGGATGGATCAAAGTGGTGAAAAATCAAAGATTTAATACTTAGTACAAAACTGTCTAAGTTTCAGCCTTGAACATCAATGGTCATGGGGATTTTTCAACTAGGTCCAGATAGTTTCAAGACAAACTATGACCACACATGAATTGTAACATATAAGGGCTCTTTAAAAAGTACATGAGCATTCCATAACTCCATTTGAGCATGGAGATATGATCCTCCCAAGATGACACTTTCAAACTGTGCACAAGACAGATTTGTGCATTTTTGCTCGAATTGGTTAAGTTAGGCAATTGAAAGCCTTGTCATCCATTTGGACACCTCATAGGATGACATCAAAGAGAAAAGATCTTATCCACAATCCTCCCAAGTCCAAGGATCTACATGTAGCTATGTGTCACCTAAAGAGGCTAGAAATCTCAAAGATTCCAATTTTGTTTCAATGCATTCAATGGATTCACAAGGTGGCAAGCATCAAGACATTGCTAACTGAATTGAGTCAAACCTTATCTCTGAACCAGAGGACTCATAACCTATTCCCTAACCTCAAGTCAATGGCTAGAGGAGACTTGAGATTCCATTTGATCACCATTGGCCATGGGACCGTCCAAGCCTCCATTCACTATTGATGTCAAAACAAACTTGTTACACTATAAATAGACATCAATTATGGTCAGTTTGAGTACACCAAATCCTCAGAACACTGGCTTTACTCAAAATCTCTCTTTCACTCCAAAAAATGCCTTCATTTGCAAGTCACTATTGAATTTTCATTAGAGAGCCATTCCATCACCACCAATTGTTCTAACACATTCCATACATCATATATGAGCTGATCAAACACTCCTCACACTTCTGAAACATCAGGATCATCATCTCTATTTCTCACTTGGATCAATTGCAGTCAGAGTTGAGCTAGCCTATCCAAAGAGTTTCAAAACATCCTGAAGGTTGCAACACAATCCTTGAGCCGTAAGGAAGCTATCCAAGTCATTGTTTCACTTCTGTAACACCTCTACCATTGAAATCGATTCCTTCTGGCAAAGGTAAGCCTTAAACTTTCAAACTCAATGAATCATGCATCATAAACATGTTTTAAAGATACCATTGTATTTCTGAATGTTCATAGATCATTTTCCCTCAATCAATTGCTATTTATCTCGTGTGTATGAGATTTTATTTAGTTCTTGCATTTTTTAGGGTTCATCTGTTTACAACGTAATATCTTTGCTACACTTAATTTAAATGAAATTCAAAAGAACCATCATGTTCCTTGTTAAAAAATACACGAGTTTCATTTTTACATCTTGTGAAATGGTCAAGAAATGAGTGAGATAGCATAGGTTTTGCAAGGTTGCCAAAGTTGGCATGGCACGAGGTTGAAGATGAAGGCCATGGCGCCTTTTTTCAGAATCAAATATAGATTTGCTATATATTATACACTTGCCACTATATATTTGAATTGACATTGCGCCCTAGTGGTTGATCAGCTGGTTTTGTGTGTGTAGCGAGCGAGAGGTCTGGGGTTCGAATCCCCCTCACCCCAGACCTTTTGATATTTTTTTGAACTATTTTTCCAAAGGGTTTTTCATATATTATTCACACTTGCCATCCTCTTTCAGCCACACGCAAGTGGCTCACTTGGTAAAGTTTTAAACCCTCCACCTTAAGGGCGTGGGTTCAAAGCTTGGGAGGGCCATCCTATTTTCTTAGCACTTGTTTTCTTTCACTTTTTTTTCACCCTCCTTTAATAACTTCGAAAATTAATTTCTCCCTCATTTTTTATCATTTTTGATTGGTTCTTTTTTTAAAAAGTCACAAAAATGTTAAATTATTTTGTTTTACAAAAAAAATCCAATTTATATTATTTATTTAATATAGTTAGAATTTTTGTAATTAATTTCATCTTTATTTGTTTTTAAACATTTTAAAATGAAATTCCCACTTTGATCTTTTCATTCCAAATGAATTTCAATCTTTCATGTGATTAAACATGATTTTTCAAAATATTTTTCAAAGTTTACAACTTGTTTTTAAATATATTTGAAATTTTATATCATTTTTTTATTTAATTTCCTTTGTAAATTATATTTTTTAAATTCAAAATTAGGGTTTCCTCTAAAATTTTGATTTTTCAAACTTCACATAAATTTGAAATTCCCCATCTCTTGTATAAAAATAAACTCTTGTGTCTCTAATAGAGTGTAAGACCCAACCCTCTTTTGTAAACACAATAAATTTGGGCCCCAGTCCTTGTATAAGTCCCTCTGTTGTTTTCAAAACTACGACGCAATCGTCCCCTTTTCAAAAGAATTCATCTAGGCCTCTCCTTGAGTATAAGCCTCAGTCTTCTTTTTAAAACAACTTTCCCTTTTGACTTAGATTCAAATTCATAGTTGTTATCAAAACTTTCTTCAATTTCTTGAATAACTAAGCATACAGCTGTGTTTATAACACTGGAAGCTTGCTCACCTGTAAGTTCTACCAGCTTTCTTTTACATGCTTGTTTATATATTTTATCTGTATATATATATATATATATATATATATATATATATATATATATATATATATCTTCTTAGAGTTTTCCCCAGCAACTAGGTCTAGGATTAGATCAAACCAGTGGTCACTCTTTCAACACAGTCAAAACTAGTTCCCCATAGGAAATTCCAGATACAGTTTTGCCTCCTCTTGGGCTTATACAATATGGAACAGAGAAAGGCATTATTCCCGACGAAACTTTTCTCAAGACTGTCAATACTAGAAATTTGTCTAAGAAATTCATTCCCCCGGAGAGGATTAATTCCCGGTGAAACCTCTCTTGAATTTCTTCAAACCCTAGAACTGTTCACTAAAGAAAGGATTATTCCCGGTGAAACCTTTCTTGAACTTTTCTTAAGTTTGGACTCACATGATTCCTAAAAGCATCCCTAACCTCCTCTTGGGCTTTGTACAAGGACCCTCAGGCTTCTTAGAAGTTCTCATGCCTCCTCTTGGGCTTAGTACAAAGACCCAAAGACCTCCTACAGGTATAGTACAGAACTTAGTCATCATTTGATAGTTTAATCCTCCAGAGACTCAAAGTCAAAACATCATATCAGTTTAGGGTTGATTCTCATCCCTTAAAACATCAGCCTCCTCTTGGGCATCATACAAAGATCAACCTTCTCATACCAGTAGACTTGGACAGTTTCACCTCCTTTTGGATCTCAAGAAACCCTCAAGTTTCCTGAAGGAACAGGAAATAACCCTGATCATTTTATTAATCACCAGCAGAGTTAAAATCTCCACAAATTTCAAAACTCAATCTTTAAACTCTCACTTTAAACTTCCCTAGCTAGGGATAAGTTACTCCTAGTAAAACTCTCAGAAAACTCAGAACCTCATGATCTATAATATTTCAACTCTTCTGCAATCCTCAGCAAGAGTTGATTCCCCAATTTGGACCTCTTTCTGGATCCCAATAATCCTCATCAGAAGCTAGCCTCCTCTTAGGCTTTATATAAGAAATTCCCCAACCAGCCTCCTCTTAGGCTTTATATATAATGATCATCCCTCAGTTGTTTTAGCCTCAATCTTGGGCTTTGTACAAGACAGATAAAACATTCTCCAGCTGAGTCAGTCAAATTTTCTTTTAGCCTCAATCTTGGACTTTGTACAAGACAGATAAAACCTCTCCCCAGTGGATTCAATTCTTTTAGCCTCAATTTTGGGCTTTGTACAAGGCAGAAAAATATTCCCCGAAAGAGTCAATTCCTTCCAGCCTCTTCTTAGGCTTTGTATAATGATCTCCCCAAAAGAGTCAGTCTCTTTTCAGCCTCAATCTTGGGTTTTGTACAAGACAGATATAAAACTCCCTAGTAGAGTCAACCTTTTAGCTTCAACCTTGGCTTTGATCAAGGCACACAAAAATCAACACCCCTCAGAGGAAATAAAAAATCTCTCTGTAGGAAGACATTTCTCTGTACATCATACATCAAAATAGACAAATAAACAAACCCTAATTCTAGATAACTGTTGTAAATGGAACACTTGTTGATTCAAAATTCCAAGCTGTAGTCCATCTCTTATCTTGGTAAACCCCTTTATTTCATCTAATTGCTGTAAGTGGGAAGCCTCTGGATTATTTACAGCCAAGCCAATGTCCCTCTCTTATCATGAAAGATTCCTAAGGAAAAATGGCATTGCTCTACATTGAGTTAAAGTTTTCTCCTTCAGGACAAATCCCTTATAAAGGAAATTATGGCATTGCTGGATTCCATATATTCCAGTTAAAGTAATTTTCCTTTATAATCAGTTACCCAACAATTGTGATAAACAGATGAGATATCTCCCTTTAGAGATGACAAATTCTCTCTCAGTCAAAACCCTTAGCTTTAATCTTGGGCTTTGAACAAGACACAAATAACCTTTAGCTTCAATCTTGGGCTTTGAACAAGACACCAAACATATCTTTCCTCCCATAGAAATAGGAGGAATTATGATTGCTCTGATTTCCCTGTTTTCTTTAACGGGAATACGTAGGCATAAGATTGTGAAATCTTAGCGAGCACACAAATCCAAAACGTTAGGTCCAGTACCTTACCAAAAACATCGAAAAACCCAAAAAACAACAAAAATACTCTCTCAAACATTCCCAAAGGAGAAACTTTCCCAATTTATGACAGATAAACACCAGTAAGTAGATAACAGAAGAAAATGCTAAACGATCTATGGATAACCATATATAGGATGGGTAATTGATAACTCCCCATTGTATAACCTGACCCCGGACCCCCCCAATCTCTTAGCATTTTTTAAAGAAAACATTTGTGTGCAAGGTTAGTTTTAGATAGCTTCCCTTTCCTTTTCAGCTTCATAGGATAAATAAGAAATAAGAAAGTAGCACCTGATTCCAACCATTGCGGTAAGGTGGTCGCGTCACCGACAAAAAATGCACGCTACAAAGAAGAGCTGGAAACTTCTTCCTGAACAATGATATACTCTACAAGAGAAACTTCGACATTGTTTTGCTCAGATGCGTAGACATACCAGAAGCAAACATGTTGATGAAAGAGATTCACGAATGATCCTTTGGCACTCATGCCAATGGACACACAATGGCAAGAAAAATTCTGAGAGTGGGATATTATTGGCTGACAATGGAATTTGATTGCTACAAGTACATGAGGAGGAGTCACAAATGTCAGATATATGCCGACAAAATCCATGTACTGCCAACACATCTCAAGGTTCTTTCTTCTCCATGGCCTTTCTCTATATGGGGAATCAACATGATTGGCATGATTGAACCCAAAGCTTCAAATGGACATCGGTTCATCCTAGTAGCCATTGACTACTTCACCAAATGGGTCGAAGCAGTATCATACACCAATGTGACCAGACAAGTAGTGTTCCAATTTATCAAGAACAATCTCATCTGCCGTTATGGTGTTCCAAGCCAGATCATTACGGATAATGGATCCAACTTGAACAACAAGATGATGAAAGAGTTGTGTGCTAAGTTTAAGATCAAACACTATAGCACCCCAAAATTTGCCCTCTTGTTCTGGTTCTAACCGGCTTTTGTTTCATCTCATTTTGCATCGTCATTTATGCATTTGCATGGTTCTTTTGGGCATGGGATAAAGGTATTTTCTCGCGCTTCAGCAGTTCATCCAATTCAAAAGAAATTCCAGTAGTGTTTAGGGCCAAGCAGATAACTTTTAAAGTCTTTTGAGCATTTATTTTGCTCATTAGATGATTTGACAATCAGAAGCTCTTGAAGTCATTTTTTGATCAGTGATTCAGCATCAGACGATTATTTTCAGCAGTATTTCGAGCACACAACAGAATTCACAGCATATTTCAAGTGTGTTTCAGTGTTATTATCAAATGGCAAGTTTCAGAGGTCTAACATGGCTCAGAACAAGTGGAATCAGGAAATTCTCCAAGTTTCCCTCCAAAAGGCACCAAATTCAAATTTTCCTTGTGTTAATCGATTAACACATTTTGTAATGAAAATGGTTAATCGATTAACCAAGGCAAAATTTGCCCAAATACCTCATTTTTCAGCACTGCATCTTTTTAATTCAAATTTTTATCACCAATTCAAATTTCACACCAGTAGAAGGATCTAGAGAGAATGATTTTCCATCCAAAATTTAAATTCTTTCCACTCTAATACCTCATTTCCTTTCCTAATTCATTTTTCACCTCAATTTCCACCCACTAAATCTCACTCCAAACCCAAACTTAACTCCTAACCTAGGGGTTATTTAATCAATTCATTCCAAACCTCACACAACTTTGATTCATTTTTCTAAATTTTCTACACATCTCACTCCATTTTCTCTCAACTTTTTTCTCATTCCAAAACCCTCACTCAAAGTTCCACCATCAAAGTTCAACAAATTTTGCATTGAAATTTGTTGATCTTGGAACTAAACCTTCATCCATTCACCAATTCTTGAAGGAATCTTGAATTTGCTACTGTTTTACTCTTGGATTTGAGCATTTGGAGCTGATTTTGGAGAAAGCTTGAAGCAAAATTATCACATTGTTTGGATCTTGAAGTTTCTTGCTAGGATCTTGAAGTTTCTTGCATAGATCTTGGATTTCTTGCTTGGATTCATCAATTTTCATTTGTAACAATCACCAAAGCAATTCTCAGCTTTGTAGGTTGGTTTTTCTTAGATATATACTTGATTTAGCTTATTTACAACTTATTCAATGTAGATCCTTGGTTGTTTGTTGATTTTGATCCATTTGCTTGAATTTGATTCTTAATGTTGATGATTATTGGATCTAAATGATGTTTGAATACTGTGTTTGAACTTAATTTTCGTGCAGTATTGCTTTCATGATCATTTGGAGTGATTGCATAAGTGATTTTGCTGCTAAAAGTGATTTTTCAAACTAATTTTCTGCTGCTGGTACAGGGTTAATTGATTAACCAATTGCAGTGCAATTAGGTTAATAGACTAACCAGTGTAAATTTTGTTGTTTTAGGGCTGTTAATCAATTAACCTAATTGCACTACAAATGGTTAATCGATTAACACTGCTGCAGAGTGTGATTTTTGTGCATTTTTGAGCATGTTTCGATCCCGTTTCACTTTTAATCTTCATGGATTGATATAATGCATATTTGTGGACTGTTTTGATGTTGTTGCACCTCACACCTTTGTATGTACATGATTTTCCGACACGCGACCTTTTGATTTTCATCGATGAATGTTCATGTTCGCGTTGTTGATTTCTTGATGTGATGAACACCTTGCACACACTCCTTGAGCATGTTAGTTGTGAATTATTGCTGGTGTTGTTGGAGTTGTTGTGTTGTGCATGCTTGCTTGCATTTAATTTCATGAGATGCATACTTGATTTGACTTGTTCATGCGCTTAATGTTGTGCATTATCTCATGATGTCTTCAAGATTATTTACCATGGTGTGCGGTGTGATTGTGATCATGTTTGATTGAAAAATGTTTAATGCTTGATGCACGTTCATTACTCCATGTTTGAATCATTTTGAATGAATGATGCCCTGTTTTCCACAGCTGTCTTGGTGTATATGTGTTGCTGCTTGCCTTTTTACACCTGTTTTGTGTGCTGAACATGAGCTGTTAAATGCTGTTGGGTGTATTGTGCTGGATTTACCGCTGTGCAGGTGCTGGAGCGCTGTTGTAGCCGCTGTTTTTGATTTATCGCTTTGGTTTTTGCCTTGCTTTTGCTTGCTCCCTTAAGGCTCCTAGTCCGACTTAATTTTCGATTAAGCTCGGAGTAGGATAGACATTAGGCTCTCAATCTAAGCATGCTAACTTAGGTAGATGTTTCCCCTTTGAACTCAACCATAGGGCCACTTTTGCATGACAACATTAGGATAAATTTCCCCGTAGTCTTTTCTTTTCGACTTGAGTCTTCTCCTCCCATCTCATAACCATTCTAAGACACTTAATAAATATAACGTATATTATGCTCGAGCCTTAAGTATAGGAAATAAAGAACGAGGGGTCTCCCCTCCTCTTCTAGAGTGTTTTGCATACGTCCCATTGGGGGCGACCATGCGACGTATTCGTTCCCGCATGGTAGACTTTGGTGCAATGTAAGTTACGAACTAACTTCAATCCACTTCTGTCAAAAAATACAAACAAACTCAAACCTTTTTTTATCCTTCGGGATTGTTAAGTTTTAATTTTTTTTCTCAGAAAAGAGCACGTTATTTTCCGTTTAGTCGCAAACAAGCATCGACCCTAACTGCCGGATGGGAACTTAACGCCGCTCATAAAAAATGCTCGCCGACCCATAGGTCGAACTGTGACTGCTCTGATTTCCTCTCTCTTGTCCGATTGAGGATACGTAGGCACAAGACGGCGATGTCTTGGCGAGCAACCTCCCCCCGTAGTGTTCCGAACTATGTTGACTCTGACTTTCCCATTGCACGAGGGAATACATAGGCCTAGGACGGCGATGTCATATCGAGTCTCTTTTTTTCCCTTTTGTGTTCCGTTTCCGTTTAGCAGTAGGCTTTAGATAACTCACCCTCTATTTAGACAACAAGTGTGGATCCCATCGAGTACGATGGGCGCGTGGGGGTGCTGATACCTTCCCCTTGCGTAACTGACTCCCGAACCCGGACTATGATTGCGATGACCATGTCTTTCCCTCTTTCAGGTTTTCTTCGATCGTTTCCTTTCCCTGCGTCGGGATAAATAACGTTCGGTGGCGACTCTTCTGTTCTAGTTTTCTCGCCGGTTGTTTTTTCGCAGGTTACAACACCTGGCGACTCTGCTGGGGACCTGGTTCCCTATGCGAGTCAATCCTAGCGCTTGTCTGTTTTTTATTTCATTGGGTGTTTATTGTTGTGCTTTATTTTGTTGTATATTACTGTATTACTGTATTTTACTGCATTTTATCGCATTTGGATTACTGTTATCATACTATTCTGCTGCTGTTGTTCTGTTGGGTGGGTTGGATTCATGAGAGAAAAGCTCAATACCCAGGCTTGAGCATACACCTAGGACTAGCGTGGAAAGTAGTGTGACTTATGTGGCATTTGCCCAGACGAGGTTTTCTTTGGTAATATTCTATCTTACGCATTGGGGCAGACGATGGAATATAACCTGGAAGACTGTCGACTCTGGCGACCGTTCCCCGAGGACTCAGTCGAGGCACTCCTCCCAAGAGGTAGTAATAGCAGAGCAGAAATGGCAAACCCATTATACTTCTTGATCCGAGGCCCGAAGCTGGGAACTTGTGTAGGATGGCCTTTTTGAGGGGAATCAGTTGAGGCCTTCTCGATTGATGATGATGCCAAACCAAAAATGGTGAACGTATCATCATTTCTCGACCTGAGAGCTCGTGATACTGAGGATCTTCAGTTTTCCAGTACCCACATGTGAGATGGGCGGGTGTTTACAGGTTTGCAGGTAACCTTGACCTTGAACCTACCCGGTATTCTGGATTTCTTATCAGTGTGAATTTAACATCCCGGTATTCTGGTATTTTGAATGGCCCGTTACATTGGATTTCTAGTATTCTGGGTCTTATTCAGTCAGTGGAACAACAACAGTTTTGAGCATTATGGAAGCCTTGATCCCATGTCTGTTGCATCTGCATCAACATTTTTGCATACATGTTCTTGTGTTTCCAAGGGGTATTAACTTTGAGACTCGTTGTTGAGCATTCCCATCTATTTCTTATGGTTCTTTTGTGAAAAACTTGAATCAAAGCAGAATGATTCCTTGGAACTATTCGAACATGGCATTTGCATTGCATTTCCATACTCATATGCATGGTAGGTGTTTGAGGTTGGCCTTTTGATCCCGATCGGGTTTTTTTCATGGTTTCAGATTCAATATTTTTCAGCCATATCCTACTTGAGCAAATCAGAAGAAAGCCATTGATCAACTACAAGCTGAGATGATTGAGATGCGGACCCGCATGGCTCAGTTCATGGATTTGATGCAGGGTGTTGCTCAAGGTTAAGAGCAACTGAGGACTCTGGTCCAGCCTCTGATTGCTAGAGTCGATGAGGACGTGGTTATGCATAGAGGTGTTCATACTGGTGCTATTCCTCAGGGCGGAGGTGTTGATGGTAATGGTGTACAAGGTGGTCCTCTGGGCGGAGGAATTCCCGTTCCTTCTGTTGTTATCCCTCCGGGCGGAGGAGAGAATGTTGTGATTCCTTCTGTAGGAGGGGGAGGTAACAGTGTCTGTGCAGTACATGGTCGTCGCTATAATGATCAACAGGATGATGTCTTCTCTCTGCCAGGTGGGGATGCTGGCTCCCAACCTGATAGTGATAAAAGATTCAGATAGATTAAGGAGAAATTGAAAGCGTTTGAGAATCAGAATTCCCTGGGATTGGATATGGAGGACTTGGGATTGGTTCTCGGTGTCAGGATTCCGCACAAGTTTCAGGTACCTACTTTTGAAAAGTATACTGGTGTCACTTGCCCGAAGACTCATGTCTGGGCCTATGTAAGGAAAATGGCTGCCTATTCTGATGATGAGAAATTATTGATGCACTTCTTCCAAGATAGTCTATCTGGGGAATCCTTGTAATGGCATTGCAACTTGAAAGAAGTCATGTTCGTAACTAGCGCGAGTTAGTTGAAGCCTTTGTAAGATACTATCAATACAATACAGACATGGCTCCTAACAGGACTCAACTTCAGAACCTTTCTCAGAAGAATAATGAAAGTTTCAAAGAGTACGCCCAGAGGTGGCGTGAACTGGCAGCCAGGGTGTAACCCCCCATGGTTGAGAGGGAGATGGTCTATATGTTCGTGACCGCCCTTCCAGGGCCTTATTATGACAGATTGGTAAGCTGTATGTCCGGTGGATTTTCTGATTTAGTAATGGTTGGAGAAAGAGTTGAAAGTGGTATCAGAATGGGAAAGATTCAAGTTGATTCTGATTCTTCTGAAGATGCAAAGAAACGTTACAAGGGGAAAGAAGGAAAGACTAATGTCGTTCAGTACCAACAACCTTATGCTCTTCAACAATAGAACTATCAGCGTCAGAATTAGCATAGGCCTCACAACAACATGGAAATAAGGAATGCTCCTCTTCATCCAGTTCCTATGTCGTACAGTCAACTCTTGCCACACCTGGTTCAAAATTAATTGGTGGAGCCTAAGACTATGAAGCCTGTTCCAGAACCATACCCTCCTGGGTACAATCCCCATGTACAGTGTGGATATCATGGAGGATCCATGGGGCACTCAACTGAAGATTGCAAAGCCTTCTAGGACAAAGTGCAATAATTGATTGACAAAGGGTACATATCCTTTCCAGAAGGAGACTTGGTTGTGCATGTTAACCTCTCATCTGTTTGAAGACTTCAAGGGTCATCTCTTAAATCCAGTGGTCCAGACAGGAAGATATCCTCAACATTGGCAAATCCCTGGGCATTTTTATCATTTGCATTTGTAATTTATTTCCTGTTAATTGCTACTTGTTTAAACATTGTTGTTCTGAATGGTAATATTAATGAAGTGATTATGCATTTTCTGAATCAATCATGGCGCCTTCGCTCATTTTTCTCATTTATTGCAATGCACAGACACGTACACGTCTTGTCCATTTTTCTGTATCACTGTTGTTTAAGCGAAGATTGGAGGGAGGATGATGAAAACAAAATGCCCATAAATACAGCTGGTTTGCTTTCAGATAAAATCCTGCTGATGATGTACAAGCATTGTTTCAAATTCCCCAAACACCGGAGAGATAAGGAGTTAGTCCCTAGTTAGCCACTTCGAGCCTAGAAGTATGAGTTACTTTCGGACCTTCAAAACCCTCACATCTTAAGGTGTCAGTTAATTTGACCAAGCGTTCAAATTTCAAGAGGAGTGTTCCCATTCGAGGACCAATCACATCCTATCCCTCTTAGGAGGTCGTACCTCACCAACCATAATGGTTATCCCTCACCACAAGGAATGAGGCAGTCACAACCCTTTCGGAGAAATCAAGATAGCCATTGTCACACGCTTTGCTCAAAAAAAAAAAAAGGAAGCCCGCTAAGTCGAAAAACTTGAAAACAAGTGACTTAGGCAAAAGTTAGGGCATCCCGCTGGACTTCAAAATCGAAATAAATTCAAAAGAATCAGTCCAGGCAAAAATTAGGGAAAATAAAAGAATAAAAACCGAAAGATATCAAAAGAAAAATCCTCGAGCAGAACAAGTCGTGTGACTATAGACACCTAAGACGAAAGGGGTGACTGCCATTCCGAAAACCTTGTAGATTCCCTAACCATCACCTCTGCCATTCAATAAGCTTTTTGAAAGGTGAGCGCTTGTGCCAAGTTAGCTGAACGTAGGACTGGAGATCATCAAGGAGAATGGGTGGGTTAAAACAACTTTGAGCCTTTTATCCTTTGTTTCAATAACTGTGAACCAGACCACGATTCAACCCTCAGAAAGACCTAATTGAAGCAGGGTTTATTCTGAAAGCTTACTACAGCAAGGTTGCGTAAACTGACTCCTACAAGATTTGCTAATCTTCTCCTTGCTATATCTTTCACTAGCTAAATCAGCACTGCGTTTGGACTAATGGTCCATTTGCCACACACTATCACATCATTCTAATAATGATTGATTCAGAGCTTGCATGAGCATTGCATTAAAATTGCCATTTGTAAATGAACAGGTTTAATTGCAGGTCAGTAATTGACATTGAGGAAATTCCAACAGGGAATAATTGAACAAAACTAGATCATTCGGTAAAGTTGATTAGAATCAAATGTACCTTGTATCCTTCGAATCTGGGGCATTGACATCCAATGGATATGGAATCAATCAGTCAAGAGCAAGTCCTCAAATATTGGTTGATTAGGGGGCAAAACATTCAAGAATCGGTTGATCAAAGGAGAATCATTTCAAAACTCTACCAAGCCGGGGCAAGCCACCTCTAGAGCATGAGAAGTTATCCACTCCTGAAGACGGTTAATTGAAAGCACCTCTTCAAAGTTCAGAATACTGGGGCAGAGTATTTCAAGTCATTACAAATCCTTTAAAGGCAATTTACTTCATGGATTATGCAGTCTAGGGCAGTTATGTCGAGATCTGATAAATCTATCCAAGAGTTTGAAGACCCTGGGGCAGTGTGAATGCCAGGTCTTCTATAAAATTCTCTTGAGATGATTTCTTCCATTAGACTTGGTGGTCTGGGGCAAGTGGAGGTTTTAAAGGGCCGTTTATGACCATAGAGACAGGTCAGGTTGGGTGACAGAATTGTTTCTCCCTAGTAGAGTTGCTCTCCCCAGCATTAAAATCACATCATCCTCAGCAGAGTATACTCTCCCCAGCAAAAGTGTTGAGGGTTGTTTCCCCAACCGGAGTCGTGGTCGGTTTATTATTCCCCAGCAGGCATTCAGAAGTTGATGACTCCAGGGTGGATGTTGTTGTATCTCCAGCAAAAAACTTGTTGGATATCTTCCCCAGACAAAGATGTTATCTTCCCCACAGAGTCTTGGGATCTACTTTCCTCAGCCGGTCAGGAAGTGTATTTTTCATCAGCAACAATATGCTCTAATCCCCAGCAGGATGAGGGTAAAGTCATTTCCCCCAGCCGCAGGCTAAGCTCAATGATATCCCTCGGCAGGTTTCATATTGTTGACTTCTCTCCCCAAGCAAAGTTTGGTAGTAATCCTCGCAACAGTCTATTCAATGGTGGTTGACGTCCCTAGTAGATTCTAAGTCCAATGGTTAATGGCACCTTTTCTGTAGCAGTTCTCTTCGAGTTCATCTTTAGCAGTGGCTATATCAGAAAGACCGTTCAGTGTGACTTCCTCAGCAGGGTTTGTGACCTCGGAGACAGTTCAGTTTGTCATCCCCAACGGAGTTGGCCTCATCTCTTCAGCATTTATTTTGCTGGAGGGGTCCCGTTGCATATCATAAACATTTGCATTTCATCCTCAAACGCGTAGCATTTCCATTTCATATAGAGCATTACGCCATAGAAAAATTCAAACATATGCATTCGAAGCATAAGCCAGGTTTGATACTTTCTTTGACAGTTCTCTTCCTTGGCAGAGATGGCATAACTCAGGAGATTTTGTTTTATCCTCGGTGAGATCGCCGAGGGATGTGTTCATCCTACCTGTGCTCCCCGACAGAGTCTTCTATTTAGACTTCTCATTTCCCCAGCGGAGTCATCTTATCTTTGGGTTGTAAGTACGTTGATTTTACCTCTTGCCCTTTCGGTTCACGACCGTATCTTTGTTGGGAATCTGCCTTTGATTGAATAATCCCTTTGGTAAACCCAGTTCTCGCCTGGTAGTCAGTTCTCGTCTGACTTATTTCGTGAAACCCATTTCTCGCCTGGTAGTCAGTTCTCGTCTGACCTATTTCGTGAAACCCAGTTCTCGCCTGGTAGTTAGTTCTCGTCTGACTTATTTTGTGAAACCCAGTTTTCGCCTGGTAGTCAGTTCTCGTCTGACCTATTTCGTGAAACCCAGTTCTCGCCTGGTAGTCATTTCTCGTCTGACTTATTTTGTGAAACCCAGTTCTCGCCTGGTAGTCAGTTCTCGTCTGACTTATTTCGTGAAACCTAGTTCTCGCCTGGTAGTCAGTTCTTGTCTGACTTATTTCGTGAAACCCAGTTCTCTCATGGTAGTCAGTTATCGTCTGACCTATTTCGTGAAACCTAGTTCTCTCGTGGTAGTCAGTTCTCGTCTAACTTATTTTGTGAAACCCAGTTCTCGCCTGGTAGTCAGTTCTCGTCTGACCTATTTCGTGAAACCCAGTTCTCGCCTGGTAGTCAGTTCTCGTCTGACTTATTTTGTGAAACCCAGTTTTCGCCTGGTAGTTAGTTCTCTTCTGACTTATTTCGTGAAACCCAGTTCTCGCCTGGTAGTCAGTTCTCGTCTGACTTATTTCGTGAAACCCAGTTCTCGCCTGGTAGTCAGTTCTCGTCTGACTTATTTAGTGAAACCCAGTTCTCGTCGGGTAGCCATTCCTCATATTCCTTTGTTGGGTAGAGCGCCTTCGGGCAGTCTTCTTTTTCGAGTTCTCCTTCATCCAGTCCTCGTATTCCTTTGTTGGGTAGAGCGCCTTCGACCGGTCTTCCTTTTCGAGTTCGTCTTTGGCCGTCCTAGTGTTCCCGTGTTGGGTAGAGCGGCTTTGGCCAGTCTTCCTTTTCGAGTTCGCCTTCGGCCGTCCTCGTATTCTTTTGTTGGGTAGAGTGCCTTCGGCCGGTCTTCCTTTTCAGCATAGTCCACCTTCGGCTGGCAAACTCTCTATTTCATTTTCCCCACAGTTTGCAAATTTTCGGGTTCTTTGGTATTCAATCCCCGTGTATTCTCGAATGTCTCAAAGTCGTTGCTATCATACCTTCATGTCCAACTTGATTGAATAGGGGCATCTGTAGCACCCCAAAATTTGCCCTCTTGTTCTGGCTCTAACCAGCTTTTGTTTCATCTCATTTTGCATCGTCATTTCTGCATTTACATGGTTCTTTTGGGCATGGGATCAAGGTATTTTCTCGCGCTTCAGCATCTCATCCAATTCAAAAGAAATTCCAGTAGTGTTTAGGGCCAAGAAGATAGCTTTCAAAGTCTTTTTGAGCATTTATTTTGCTTATTAGATGATTTGACAATCAGAAGCTCTGGCAGTCATTTTTTGATCAGTGATTCAACACCAGACGAATATTTTCAGCTGTATTCCAAGCACGAAATGGAATTCACAACATATTTTAAATGTGTTTCAGTGTTATTATCAAATGGCAAGTTTCAGAGGTCTAACATGGCTCAGAACAAGTGGAATCAGGCAATTCTCCAAGTTTCCCTCCAAAAGGCGCCAAATTCAAATTTTCCTTGTGTTAATCGATTAACACATTTTGTACTGAAAATGGTTAATCGATTAACCAAGGCAAAATTTGCCCAAATACCTCATTTTTCAGCACTGGATCTTTTTAATTCAAATTTTTATCACCAATTCAAATTTCACACCAGTAGAAGGATCTAGAGAGAATGATTTTCCATCCAAAATTAAAATTATTTCCACTCTAATTCCTTATTTCATTTCCTAATTCATTTTTCACCTCAATTTCCACCCACTAAATCTCACTCCAAACCCAAACTTAACTCCTAACCTAGGGGTTATTTAATCAATTCATTCCAAACCTCACACAACTTTGATTCATTTTTCTGAATTTTCTACACATCTCACTCCATTTTCTCTCAACTTTTTTCTCATTCCAAAACCCTCACTCAAAGTTCCACCATCAAAGTTCAACAAATTTTGCATTGAAATTTGTTGATCTTGGAACTAAACCTTCATCCATTCACCAATTCTTGAAGGAATCTTGAATTTGCTACTGTTTTACTCTTGGATTTGAGCATTTGGAACTGATTTTGGAGAAAGCTTGAAGCAAAATTATCACATTGTTTTGATCTTGAAGTTTCTTGCTAGGATCTTGAAGTTTCTTGCATAGATCTTAGATTTCTTGCTTGGATTCATCAATTTTCGTTTGCAACAATCACCAAAGCAATTCTCAGCTTTGTAGGTTGGTTTTACTTAGATCTATAGTTGATTTAGCTTATTTATAACTTATTCAATGTAGATCTTTGGTTGTTTGTTGATTTTGATCCACTTGCTTGAATTTGATTCTTAATGTTGATGATTATTGGATCTAAATGATGTTTGAATACTGTGTTTGAACTTAATTTTTGTGCATTATTGATTTCATGATCATTTGGAGTGATTGCATAAGTGATTTTGCTGCTAAAAGTGATTTTTCAAACTGATTTTCTGCTGCTGGTACAGGGTTAATCGATTAACCAATTGCAGTGCAATTAGGTTAATAGATTAACCAGTGTAAATTTTGCTGTTTTAGGGTTGTTAATCGATTAACCTAATTGCACTGCAAATGGTTAATCGGTTAACACAACTGCAGAGTGTGATTTTTGTGCATTTTTTAGCATGTTCCGATCCCGTTTCACTTTTTATCTTCATGGATTGATATAATGCATATTTGTGGACTGTTTTGATGCTGTTGCACCTCACACCTTTGTATGTACATGATTTTCCGACACGCGACCTTTTGATTTTCATCGATGAATGTTCATGTTCGCGTTGTTGATTTCTTGATGTGATGAACACCTTGCACACACTCCTTGAGCATGTTAGTTGTGAATTATTACTGGTGTTGTTGGAGTTGTTGTGTTGTGCATGCTTGCTTGCATTTAATTTCATGAGATGCATACTTGATTTGACTTGTTCATGCCCTTAATGTTGTGCATTATCTCATGATGTCTTCAAGATTATTTACCATGGTGTGTGGTGTGATTGTGATCATGCTTGATTGAAAAATGTGCAATGCTTGATGCACGTTCATTACCCCATGTTTGAATCATTTTGAATGCATGATGCCCTGTTTTCCACTGCTATCTTGGTGTATATGTGTTGTTGTATGTGCTGTTGCTTGCCTTGTTACACCTGTTTTGTGTGCTGAACATGAGCTGTTAAATGCTATTGGGTGTATTGTGCTGGATTTACCGTTGTGCAGGTGCTGGAGCACTGTTGTAGCCGCTGTTTTTTATTTATTGCTTTGGTTTTTGCCTTGCTTTTGCTTGCTCCCTTAAGGCTCCTAGTCCGACTTAATTTCCAATTAAGCTCGGAGTATGATAGACATTAGGCTCTCAATCCAAGCATGCTAACTTAGGTAGATGTTTCCCCTTTGAACTCAACTATAGGGCCACTTTTGCATGACAACATTAGGATAGATTTCCCCGTAGTCTTTTGTTTTCGACTTGAGTCTTCTCCTCTCATCTCATAACCATTCTAAGACATTTAATAAATATAACGTATATAGCGCTCGAGCCTTAAGTGTAGGAAATGAAGAACGAGGGTCTCCCCTCCTCTTCTAGAGTGTTTCGCATACGTCCCATTGGGGGCGACCATGTGACGCATTCGTTCCCGCATGGTAGACTTTGGTGCATTTGTTAAGTTTCAATTTTTTTTCCAGAAAAGAGCACGTTATTTTCCATTTAGTCGCAAACAGGCATCGACCTTAACTGCCGGATGCAAACTTAACGTCGCTCATAAAAAATGCTCACCGACCCGTAGGTCGAACTACGACTGCTCTGATTTCCTCTCTCGTGTCCGATTGAGGATACGTAGGCACAAGACGGCGATGTCTTGGCGAGCAACCTCCCCCCGTAGTGTTCTGAACTACGTTGACTCTGACTTTCCCATTGCACGAGGGAATACGTAGGCCTAGGACGGCGATGTCCTATCGAGTCTCTTTTTTTCCCTTTTGTGTTCCGTTTCCGTTTAGCAGTAAGCTTTAGATAACTCACCCTCTGTTTAGACAACAAGCGTGGATCCCATCGAGTACGATGGACGCGTGGGGGTGTTAATACCTTCCCCTCGTGTAACCGACTCCCAAACCCGGACTATGGTTGCGATGACCATGTCTTTCCCTCTTTCAGGTTTTCTTCGATCGTTTCCTTTCCCTGCGTCGGGATAAATAACGCTCGGTGGCGACTCTTCTGTTCTAGTTTTCTCGCAGGTTGTTTTTTCGCAGATTGCGACAAACACCATAACTCATCTCCCTACCGACCTAAAATGAATGGAGTGGTAAAAGCAGCTAACAAGAATATCAAGAAGATCAGTCAGAAGATGGTTGTAACCTACAAAGATTGGCATGATATGCTACCCTTTGCTTTTCACGATTATCGCACATCTGTTCGCACTTCAACATGGGCAACCCCTTTCTCTCTAGTATATGGCATGGAAGCCATGCTCCCCATAGAAGTAGAGATCCTGTCAATAAGAGTATTGATGGAAGCCATGCTATTAGAAGCTGAATGGTGTCAGAGCATATACGATGAACTGAATCTGATTGAAGAGAAAAGAATGATGGCTTAATGCCATGGTCAGTTGTATCAGCAAAGAATGAAAAGGGTGTTTGACAAAAAGGTCCGACCTCGTGTCTTCAGAGAAGGAGACCTCGTGCTCAAGAAGATACAATCATTTCTCACTGATTCCATGGGCAAATGGACTCCGAATTACGATGGCCTCTATGTTGTTAAAAAAGCCTTCTCAGGCGGTGCCTTAAGACTCGCAACCATGGATGGAGAGGAGTTTACCTACCCCACGAATGTTGATGTAGTCAAGAAATACTTCGCCTAAATAAATAAAAACGTCTGGTGGATTGAAAACCCGAAAGGGCGGTCCAGGTAAAAATTAGAGACATAAACAATAACCATCCTGATGGATTAAAAACCTGAAAAAAAGTAATCCAGGAAAAAGTTAAGGATTCATGGCAAGTAACTATATCCGACAGGATTGACTCCTCAACGATAATGTCATCTATCAGGAAAACTTCAGTCAAGATCACCTTCGACAGAAGCTTAGAATGTCCAGAATTCAAAGTTGGTAGAAGGATAGTGTAACACCCCAAAATTTGCCTTGTTGTTTTTAGATAACTGGCTTATGTTTCTTTGCATTTCTTGCATTAGCATTTGTGCATAGCATTGGGTCCTAGCATGGGATCAAGGTACTTGGTTTAACTCAAAGGAAGAAGAGGTTTTTCAGGTTTTCAAACAACAGTTCATGTGCATTGTCCAAGGGGCTAAGAGGAGAGAAAATTCTTGATGCTATCAATTCTTGAACCACAAATGAACCTTGAGCCTCAAGGTGTTTTATTTGGTCCATCATCTCATCACAAGATCAGGATTGGCAGGGGAATTCAAAAGAATCACACTCTCCTAACTTGGTTTCTTAAATTAGGGTTTTGGAGAGTCTGAGATTTAACCCTCAAATGAGCAAGCTCTTTGATTTTTTATCATCTCCAAATGGCACATATCATCATTGGTGGACATGACACGCATCATACTCAGAGGAATTTGAGTTTGGAGGATGTGCTGATTTCTCCTAACCAGAGGAGCCAAAATTAGGGTTTCCTATAGAATCAGTTTATTTCTGATTTTTAGGACAAGACTCGACCTCATGGTATTCCTCATATCCTCAAGTGTCTAGGATTGGAGAATTGTCCATCAATTTGCTTCAGAAGGTTTTCAATTGATCAGAAATTTGAAAATCAGGAGAATTGGGAATAAAGTCAACTGTGCAGTGGAAAAGTCAACCCCTGACTTTTTGAGGTCAACATCATGATTTTCAAGTCAAATATGGTCCATGGACAAGATTTGATCAAGAAATGTTCAAAGGTTCATAAAAAATCAAGAATTTGGGAAAGTTGCTAAAATTGGAAAATTAGGTTTTTAGAAACTTACTATTTTTAGTAAGTTTTTAATCACTTTCTAAGCCATTTTTCACCATTTTCAAGGCCTCATTCAAAAACCTTTTCCACATGGAAGTTGTAGATTGAAGTTTTCCCTTCAAAATGAGCACAAGAACCATGCCATTTGGATCATTCTTTAGAGAGTTATGATGTTTCAAAGATGGAGGTTTTAAGTTGTAAAAACTTGAAAACATAGAATTTTTTCTAAGTTGTTCTTGGACAGTTTGGTGCACTCATGTTCATGCTCACTTTTGGATGACTTCCAAGCCTTGGATTGAGAAACTTCTAACATAAGAATTGTAGAGTGAAATCTCACCTTTCCAAAGGGTCCAAGTTTATTTCATTTGAATCATTATACATCAACTTATGGTTATTTGAATGTGCTCCCATGGTGATTGTGATAGCTTTGCATACCATGGCCAAAGTGTACCAAATTCTGCATTGTACCTCACCAATCGTACCAGCCATCATTCTTTGATCCCATATGCCAAAACTTTGCCAAAATAGGCTAAGCACGCAGCCTGCCACATGAGGGGGTATCATACCAAAAAGAATGCAAAGTTGGAGAACTTGAAAATGGATCAAAGAAAATTTCATAGTGCCAGCCCATTAACACACGAGTACACACCTCATTTCCTCAACATTCTCACACTCCATTCCACTAAAAAAGATGGCAAGAAACACACCTTTCCCATGTGCTGATCGAGTGAACTTTTTTCCACTAAATTCGTAAAAATCACACAACAAACTTTGGAGCAAATTTCATCAACTTTCTCACGTGCCAAGTGGATATATAAAGTCATCACAAACCCTAAAGTGAGAGAGGTTTTTCATTTTGGTAGGGGACAGATCAGAAACACGATTTTTCTCTCATTTTTCACCACCTTCGAGTTCTTCATTCTTTGAGGGTTTTGAAGTCTTTTCTTGTTAGAATCATCATCTAACAAGTGAAATCTCACTTCTGTATGCATTATTCGCCTTCTGTGGTTGTTGTGTGAAGCTCAACAAAATTGGTTTTGGGTCATCACCGGTTTGAACTTGTGTGAAGCGTTTCATCAATTTTCTGGGTGAATCAAGCTTGGATCTATCTTCTACAAGACATTTTGAAGTTTTCCATATCATTTCCTGAAGTTATTAGCTGCTGAGAAGAGTCAACGGAACTTCTCCGTTAGGTAATATTCTTCCCTTCGAATCTGCCATGCTATACGTCCACTTTGCTTGTTTCTTGTGATTCTGAAGTCCTACAACTGAGTAGGCACTGTGTGGATGCTTGTTGTTTTGTTTTGGTGAGATTTCAGTTTGGACATGTTTTCTTGTTCGCTTCGATTCGTGGTGTTATTGTGTTTGAAAATTATTTTTGAGTGTGGATTTGGTATCAGCATGAAAAACCCTTGAGAATATTGTCCATTTTGTTTTATTTGGTTGAGGTTGATGTCTACGACTCCGGCGACCTCCCGGAGAAGACGACCGGAGCCCTAGCTCCGGCGTCTGATGTGTGCAGCTGACGTGTGAGACTAACTTTGCTGACCAACCAATGTGCTAGCGACGCGTGTGGTGGAATCCTCGTTTGACTAACCGGCCTTAGTGGAACGCAGCGTTTCATTTATTTGGTTTTTTCCTTTTTTTTGTTTTGTTTGATTCTGAGTGAAATAATGATATTGGGCTTATGCATTTACTTTTCGCACCTCCATTTTGTGAGCCCATGCGCGTTTTGTTCTAAGTTCCTTTTGATCCAATTATTGCTGATGCACCCCTGGCTTCATTTCTTTTTTTTTTATTTTTCTATTTTTACATACCATTTCATAATTAATTTTTAAAAATACTTGCATATACTAAAAAATTCCAAAAAAATTCATCACGCATACTCATTATTAAAATTAATTTTTCACATTTTATTTTATTATTTTTTCATTAAATTTGCATTAAATATTAATTTTCCAAATTAATTTTTCTCATTTGCACTTCATATTGCATACTTCATATTGCATCATTTATTTCTCTCATTTTAAAAGTGATTTGATCCTGATTCTTTTTGGGTTGTGTTCATAACATGTTGAGGTATGTTTGAGATTTTTGGAATGATTTTTAGGTCCTTTTTGGATGACTTTTGATGTGTTGCTTTGAGCATGAATGTATGAAATCCTGTTAATGCTTTGACCTAATTGTTGATTGACTTTGGTTCTGATTCATTGCTTGTAGATTTGATATGTCAATTATACATGTTTGAGATGCTTGAATACTGAATGACATAATTTCTGAGGCATGTTTGTTATTTCTTTGAAGCATGAACTTTAACGTGTCCAACTTGTGAATGTATGCTTCATGTTTGGTTTGCTTGATCATGAAGGCACTTGTGCCATAATTTGGGGTCTTGTTTGAGAATTGATAGCATGTTAATTGACCTCTGGTTGTGATATTTGGATCTCATCTTTGCATGTTTGATGTTTGCCTTGCACCTTAAGTCACTTGTTTCACAAGAATGAATCATGTTTCACTTCACTTCACTTCTTCTTCTTTGCTTCTTAATTGATTGTGAAAGTGTTCGTATGACTTGAATGATGTTTGAAGATTTTGTTTAGGCACATATTTAGGATTGTGTCACTTCTGGACTTGGTTTACTTTGGGGAATTTTGACTTGGTTGCTTCACATGATCACTTCTTTTCATCTCACTCCTTCTTTAATGACTTGAATGGTACTTGATTGACTTCTCCCTTTTCTTTTTGACTAATTATGCATGACTAATATTAGAGGTCAGTGGGACCATTAGGTTCTGAACTTGATGTTTGATTTACCTTAGAACTTGTTTCTTTATTGCCTTATGCTTGTTTGAGTTTCATTTTGTCATATGTGAATATTTCTAACACTTTCAGGGGCAAATGGTAAGTTGTTTGAGTGTGGATATGCTTCCACATTTTACTTTCTTCCTTTATCTTTCAACTTTCATACTTGTGTTTGAAGTGAGCTTAGGCCGCTTGTGTTTCACTTCTCTTTCTCCTCCTCCTCTTTCACTCTTTTCATCCCTCGAGTCTCAGGACTTGTTTAAGTCTTGGATTCTCTCCCTTTAGAGCTACCTAGTCCAACTTAATTTTTGATTAAGCTTGGAGTAGGATTAGAATTAGGTTAGGTAGCCGTCTCTTCTAAACCTCACTAACCATAGGACATCCATGCATGATAACATTAGGATTCTTAGTTCCCCTTTAGAGTTTCCTTTGTGTCGTCTCTCTTCTCATCTCAAAACTTCTTCAAGACATGTAATAAAAGTTAACGTGTATTGCGCTTGAGCCTTCTATGTGGGAAGTGGGGAGTGAGGGGCTTCCTCTCATTCTTCTAGGATACCTAGTGTTTGTCCTGTTGGGGACGATGCACGAAAGTATTCGTTCCTGTATTCAAGACTTGGGTTCAATGCAAGTTGCGAAACAACTTAAAAGACATTTCTGTCTAAAAAAACACCAAACAAATTCAATCTTTTTATCCTTCGGGATTGTTGGGTTTTAAACTTCTTTTTCGGAAAGAGCTCGTCGCTCACATAAAAAACACTTACCCACCCGTGGTCGTACCCACGAACTACGTCAGCTCTGATTCCTCTCTCTCGTCCGATTGAGGATACGTAGGCACAAGACAGCGATTATCTTGGCGAGCAACCTTCCCCCACAGTTCTCGTCTGAACTACGTTGACTCTGACTTTCCCATTGCACTGAGGGAGTACGTAGGCCTAGGACAACGATACCGTCCTATCGAGTCACTTCCTTTTCTTTTCTTCTTCGTTTCTCCGTTCTTTCCCGTTCTCGTTCCTTCTTCGGTCCAGTAGCAGTGGAGTTCCAGATGACGACGCCCTTTGATGCATACAACAAGCGTGGATCCCATCGAGTACGATGGACGTGTTGGGTGCTAACACCTTCCCTTCGCGTAACCGACTCCCGTACCCGTTCTCTTGGTCGCGAGACCATGTTCCTTCCCTTCTTTCAGGTTTATGCAGTGTTTCCTTTCCCTCTCTTGGGATAAATACACTTTGCTGGCGACTCTGTGTCTTTTGCGCCACTCTCGCGTTTGTGCCGTTGGATGCGAATCTTTCGGGAGCGACAGTTGGCGACTCTGCTGGGGACTGGTTGACCTACTGCTGGTCCTTCCCCTTTAGCGAGTCAATCCTAGCGCTTGTTTGTTTGTTTTCTTTGGGTGTTTTTGGGGTGCTTTGCTTTGTTGTATATGACTGTATTATTGTTTACTGTATTTTTGTCTCACTGCTTTACTGTATTTACAGCTTTTACTGCATTGCATTGCATTTTGTTATTGTCATACTGGATATTACTGCGCTGTACTGGCTGGTTTTCTGTTTGGCGGGTTGGGATGTTCTGAGAGATGAGCTCACTACCCAGGCTCGAGCATACACACAGGTTTTAGAGTGGATAGTCGTGACGCTTGCATGGGGGTGGCCATGTATTGTTGTTCATGAGACCCACAACCAGACGAGGTTCTATCAGGAGATACCTGCTACTGTGCATTGGTACAGGCCAGTAGGTATTCTCTTGAGGGATTGTCGACTCTGGAGACCATTCCCGAGGACTCAGTTGCGGCACTCCTCCCGTGATGTGACAGTGGCAAACCACGCTCTGTGGCAAACCCATTGCACATTCTCGACCCGAGGACCCAATGCTGGGAACTTGCTATAGGTTTTCCTTTTGTGAGGGGGAATCAGCGGACGACCTCTTTGATTGGCGGTAGCATTGTATCCTTCGGGCTGAATGTGCTATTGCTTCTCAAATCTCTGAAGCTGATGACCTTTCGTCTTAGAGAATCAGTTGAGGCCTCCTCGATTGATGATGATGCCAAACCAGAAATGGTGAACGTATCATCATTTCTCGACCTGAGAGCCCGTGATACTGAACATCCTAGTACCCACACGTGAGAGGGGCGGGTTGTTTACAGGTTTGCAGGTAACCGTGACCTTCTACCTACCCGGTATTTTTGGATTGTTTGTCTCTACAGCCGTATCAGTGTGGTTATTCTGTTATTCTGGTTTGACTTGAGAGTTTGTACAGAGCCTTAAGATTGTCCAGCCAGTTCAGCGCAGAGGCTTGGTGCCTTGATCCCATGCTCTGCATTGCATTTCATTCTTTCTCTCTGACATTCATATTTTTGCATTTCCAGGTTGTATCCGAATCCGTGATTCCAGTCAGAGGGCAGTATTAGGGATGGATGTTCCAAGGGGTAAGAAGGATATTATCATCTACAAGTTTCACAAACCAGCAATAGGTCCTCTCACTATTCTGAAGGGAATGGCAAGTCCTGATGTATTGAATGCTTTTGCAGAGAAGTATGGGTGGATTCTGTCTTTTGTTCGCAACATCGACGATTATGAGTTCTGAGGTCTTCATACTCTAATGCAGTTCTATAACCCTCCACTGAGGTGTTTCTTGTTCCCAGATTATTTGTTGGTACCTACCTTGGAGGAATACTCTAACATGCTAGGGATTGATATCAAGGAAGTTCCTCCTTTCTTTGGCTCTAAAGGAGACCTGGATTGTGGGAAGTTGGTCGGTGCTCTTTATTTGAGTAAGTCAGAGTTAGAAGCCAACCTTTCTACCAAAGAAAAGATCTGTGGTTTCAAGCTGGGGTATTTAACAAAGAAGGCTCAGAAAGCAGCAGAGGATAAAGATTGGATTGTGTTCAATGCATTGTTAGCTCTTTGTGTTTATGGCATTGTGTTGTTCCCCAATGAGCCAGATTTCGTCGATGAAGATGCTATCAGGATATTCATAACGAGGAATCCTGTGCCAACCTTGCTGGGAGATCTCCATTATGCCTTATACAACAGGAACGAGAAGAAGAGAGGGAGAATGGTTCATTGCTGCGCTCCATTATTTTATAAATGGTTCGCAAGTCGTCTACCTCAATCTGGTGCCTTTGTTGATTCTAAGGATTCTCTAGAGTGGAGTCAGCGCCTGATGGGATTGGTCAGTAAAGACATTGTGTGGATAAATCATGGATTGCTTGGCAAGAACATCATTCACAGTTGTGGTCAATATCCTAATGTTCCTCTGATAGGGAGGAAGGGCGGAATTAATTATAACCCTTCCTTGGCCGTCAGACAGTTTGGTTATGCTCTGGTGGGTCCACCTATTAAGAGAGATGTGGAAGAATCTTTGTATTTTCACTCATCTGAAGGACTAGAAGAGGCGCAGAGAGCTTCTGAAGCTTGGGGTAGTATACTGAAGAAAGGCAAGGCCGTTCTGGGCAAACCTAACAATCAGGCTTTCCTTCCTTATGTGGAGTGGATAAAACAGAGAGTTAAGGAGTGTTACTTGCCTTTTGATCGAGCACCTATGCTGTACCCAGAAGGTGTGGAGGAAAGACTTACTGTGCCTATTGAAGAGTTCAACAAGCAACAAAAGTTGGTGCGTGAATTGAGATCAGAGAATTACGGTATGAGTAGTCAGCTGCAAGGAGCTTTGCATGACAATTTGGAGCTGAAGTGGCAGGTCAAAGAGTCGACTGAGCGTCTGAAGAAGACAGAAAATGATCTGGATAGCAGAATTCAGCATTTCAAGAAGATCAGCATGGCAGCAGAGACTTCAAGCCAAACCACCAGGACAACTAAGAAGCTTTTGGCTAAGACTGAAACCGAGTTTGATGTTTATCAAGAGATGTGGAGTGGGGTCCAAGTCAAAAACGAGGTGCTAAACAAAGAGCTGCAAAAGGCGAAAGAAAAGGGGAAGCATTTCTTCAACAAGTGGAAAGAATCCCAAAAGGAGATTGAAGAGCTCAAATTACAAGTTGGAATCAAGAAGGTAAGACATGAAAGTAGCAACGCTGAAGAACAGATTGCAACGCTGAACCAAGAGATTGCAAAGAGAAACAGGTTAATCAAAGGGCTAATCTCGCGACCGGCACATCCTGACACTTTGAATCTTCTGGAAGAAGTGGAGGCTAGCCTGTTTGGGGTAGAATTGTAGTTTTTTGTGTATCTGTTTTTTTATGTGGTTACCATCAGGATTGTTGATGGAATCACCATTAGTTACAATTGACTTTGTTTGTATGAATTCTTCCATCTTGATAATAGAATGTTTGATTCAGATATTTTTGCCTTGGTAGTTTTTTATTTTTGTGATTGGTTGCCTGTGGTTGGATCCGGTGGTATCTCTGGGTTCGGATTTATCTTCCGATATTGCGTCTAATCCCTGGCCCGGTTGCTTGGAATGGAATCAAAGCGGATATACCTTGGAAATGTTCAAATATGTTTGTTGCATTTGCATTTGCATAATCATATTCATTCTTTGCATTGCAGGTTCTCTTGGGTTTCTCTGGTTTTCTTATGTTCTCTCTTTCTTTCAGTCAGGATTGATCAACCAACTCATCGTTATTCTACCAGGCTCTATCAAAACAGAGTGATGGACAAAGTTCAAGCAGATATGGCCGCTATGCAAGCTCGCATCGACCAGTTCATGGAAATGATGCAGGGTGTGGTGCAAAGTCAGAACGAGTTCAGAACTCTGGTTCAGCCATTGGTGGCGCAGGTCGACGAAAATGGTATCCTACACGGTGGTCTTATTAACCGTAATATCCCTCCGAGCGGAGTTGGTGCTGGTGGACAGGGCAGAATTCCTTCAGTGGTTGGGGAAGGAAGTACTATCCGGGCTATCCATGGCCGTCATTTTGATGATCAACAGGACGATGTGTTCTCGGTCAGGAGTCTAGATGCTGCCCTTCCTGTGGTCAGTGATGAAAGAATCCGTTTAATCGAAGCTCAATTGAAAGGAGTGGTGAAACAGGATGATTTGGGGATTGATTTGGATGACCTAGGGTTGGTCCCTGATATTGTTATTCCACACAAGATTCAGATTCCTACGCTAGAAAAGTACAATGGTTCTACCTGCCCAAGGACTCATGTGAAGGCCTATACCAGGAAGATGGCTGCTCACGCTAAGGATGAAAAGTTAATGATGCACTTCTTCCAAGACAGCCTGTCTGGCGCGTCTTTGGAATGGTACATGGGGCTAGAAAGTAGAGATGTTCGTACCTGGAGAGAGCTAGCTGCAGCTTTCATCAAGCATTATCAGTACAACACGGACATGGCTCCCAACAGAACTCAGCTGTTGAGCATGTCCTAGAAGAATGATGAGAGTTTCAAAGAATATGCGCAAAGGTGGCATGAATTGGCGGCTAGGGTGCAGCCACCAATGCTAGAGAAAGAGATGCTAGATATGTTCATGGACACACTGCCGAAGCACTACTATGAAAAGCTTTTGCCTTGTTCTCTAGGCAAGTTTGCAGATGTGATTGCTATTGGGCAGAAGATAGAGGTCGGAATTAAGGCTCGGAAGGTTTCTAGCGGTGATGGATCGTCTTCTGGACAGGGAAAAAAGCCGTTTGATAATTATAAGAAGAAAGGAGAGACCAACGCTGTATCATCCCACAGGGGAAAAGGGAAACAACGCCAGTTTAACAATCAACAGGTAGCATCAGTAACCATTCCAGCAACGTTACCTCCACCACAGCAGCAAAGGGGTAATGCTAATCAGAATAGGCAGCAGGGTCAGTATCAGAACAGACAGAGGAATGCAGAGAGGCATTTTGATCAACCCCCAATGTCGTATGCACAGTTGTTGCAACACTTGCTGCAGTTACGTCTAGTTGAGCTTTGTACCTTGGCTCCACCAACAGGGGAACTCCCACGAGGCTACGATGCTAACGCACACTGCGATTTTCATTCTGGTGCCCCTGGGCACACGGTGGAGAAGTGCAGGGTGTTTCAGCACAAGGTGCAGGACCTTGTGGACTCTAAAGCCATCAATTTCTCGAATGACGGACCCAATTTTATTCAAAACCCGATGCCTAATCACAATGGGCCAAGGGTGAATGCTATAATTGAGGACTGTGAAACTTTGAATTTGATCATGGATGTGGAGGAACTGAAGACTCCGTTGGTGGTGGTTAAGAACAAATTATTGAAAGGTGATGTCTATCCGGGTTGTGGTGAGAACTGCTCAGATTGTTTGATAAAGGTTAATGGTTGTGATTCGTTGAAAAGGGGTATTCAGAATCTGATTGATGAGGGTTGTTTACAGTTTGACAGAGGTAATCAGCTAGAAGAGGTTGTTAGTGAAAAGGTTGCCACTATCACCATTCCGTTCAAAACAATTACTATTTCTGGTCCAACAAGGCCACCTCCAGTCATTATCACAAGGGCTGGACCCATTCCGTACGAGAGTTCTAAGGCTATTCCGTGGAATTATGGTGCAGAGGTGTTTGTCAATGGGCAAAAGCAAGAGCTAATGAATACTTCACCAGTGGGTTCTAGTTCAGGGGTTAAAGTTGAGACTGATGCTATAACCAGAAGTGGTAGAGTGCTCCCTCCGGTTAACGATCAACCCAGTACCTCTAGGCAAGATAGAGGAAAACAGGCGATGAATGGTTCTGTTCAGACTCCAGTGATTGTGGAATCTACAGTGAAGCCGGTTGATGATGCTTTTTCGGAAAATGTAGAGGAATTTATGAGGCTCATCCGAAAAAGTGATTATAAGATCGTGGACCAATTACATCAGACCCCGTCCAAGATCTCTATTCTGTCTCTGCTCTTGTGTTTTGAGGCTCACATGAATGCTCTTTTAAAGGTTTTGAATGCAGGATACGTTCCTCAAGAGATTTCTGTTAATCAGCTGGAAGGGGTTGTAGCGCACGTGAATGCGGGTAACGGCCTGGGTTTTACAGATCTTGACTTGACTTCTGCTGGCAGGAATCATAACAATGCCCTGCATATTTCGATCGAATGCCGTGGCTCGCTGAAGTCACATGTCTTGGTTGATACTGGTTCATCGTTGAATGTATTGCCCAAGAAAGCGTTAATGAAGTTGGATACTCGAGGACTTATTTGTACACCAAGCGACTTGGTGGTACGAGCTTTTGATGGCTCGAAGAGATCTGTTTTTGGCAAGATTGTGCTTCCAATCAAGGTTGGACCGGAAATCTTTAATGCAATGTTTTACATTATGGATATTCAGCCAGCGTACAGCTGTTTATTGGGTCGTCCTTGGATCCATGGGGCAGGTGCTGTAACTTCCACTTTGCATCAAAAGCTGAAGTATATGGTTGATGGTCACATAGTGACAGTGTGCGGAGAAGAAGACATAATGATCAGTCAGCTGTCGACCTTCAAATACGTGGAAGTGGATGGGGAAATCCACGAGACGTTGTGCCAGGGATTTGAGAAGGTGAAAGTTTCCGAAGAAGTTGTTCAGTCTGAAGTTATAATACAGCCCGTAGTGGCAAATCAACCTGAGGGTTCCATGTCTTCGTTGAGAGACGCCAAAGCTGTGGTTGAAGCTGGTAGCTCACAGAGGTGGGGCCAGGTGGTTGAAGTCCAGAAAAAGAAGGATACTTATGGATTGGGATATAAGCCATCCAAAAGAGATGAGGATCCCCCAAAATTCTATGGCCCTGTCCGGTTCACTAGCGCTGGAGTTTTCTTCGATAGAGTTAATGCTATTGATGAAGAAGGAGACAGTGATTGTGACATGGATAGCTGGATCCGTCCTTGTGTCCCAGGGGAAAGTCTGCACAACTGGTCTTCCGAGAAAGTCATTCAAGTGACAGGCTTCGAGTAATTGCTTTGTTTTCCTATTTTGTTAATCCTACGTTCTGCCCAAGACATAGTGATTCTGTTTGTAGGGCTTTTAACTATCGCATGTTTTGCTTTATCATCAATAAAGGACTTTCCACACTCAAATATTTTGATCTCTGTCTTTCTGTTTTTATTTTTATGCATTAAAAAACCCACATCAAAATGGCAATGTGTTTCTTTTGTTGCATCATAATAAAACATACCTCATAAATCATTGCAGGTCTTTTTGTTCAGATGACACCGATCATGACTCAGCTATAGCTCGGTATGACTTTGACAATCCAATCTATCAGGCTGAAGAAGAGGCTGACGAAGATTGTGAACTGCCCGAAGAGTTGGCCAGATTGTTGAAGCAAGAGGAGAGAGTCATCCAACCTCATCAGGAGGAAATTGAGATTGTGAATCTGGGAACCGAGGACGCTAGAAAGGAAGTAAGAGTAGGGGCTGCGTTGGAAGACAGTGTCAAGGGAAGATTGATTGAAATGCTCTGTGAGTATGTGGACATCTTCGCCTGGTCTTAGCAAGACATGCCCGGGCTGGATACTGATATTGTTGTACACCGGCTACCACTCAAAGAAGGTTGTGCTCCGGTCAAGCAAAAGTTGAGAAGAACTAAACCGGAGATGTCTGTCAAAATCAAGGAAGAGGTTCAGAAACAGCTAGACGTCGGATTTCTTGCCGTAACAAATTATCCTCCATGGGTTGCTAACATCGTGCCTGTACCTAAGAAGGATGGGAAGGTCAGGATGTGTGTTGATTACAGGGATTTGAATAGAGCAAGCCCAAAGGATGATTTCCCGCTCCCTCACATTGACGTGTTAGTTGACAATACTGCTCAGTATTCTGTGTTTTCCTTCATAGATGGCTTCTCTGGGTATAACCAAATCAAGATGGCTCCAGAGGACATGGAGAAAACAACATTCATAACACCGTGGGGAACTTTCTGCTACAAAGTGATGCCCTTTGGATTGAAAAATGCAGGGGCAACTTACCAGCGGGCGATGGTGACTCTCTTTCATGATATGATTCACAAAGAGATTGAAGTCTATGTTGATGACATGATTGCGAAGTCACAGACGGAAGAAGAGCATCTGGTGAATCTTCAGAAATTATTTGAAAGGTTAAGGAAATTCAGACTGAGGTTGAATCCAAACAAATGCACCTTCGGGGTGAGATCAGGAAAATTGCTGGGGTTTATTGTTAGTGAAAAAGGTATTGAGGTTGATCCTGCAAAGGTAAAAGCCATACAAGAAATGCCTGTGCCGAAAACAGAAAAAGAGGTTCGTGGTTTCTTGGGGAGATTGAATTACATTGCTAGGTTCATCTCGCATCTCACAGCCACGTGTGAACCAATCTTCAAGTTGCTAAGAAAAGATCAAGCGGTCAGGTGGAATGAAAATTGTCAAAAGGCGTTTGAAAAGATTAAAGAATACTAGCAGGAACCTCCGGTCCTTATGCCGCCAGTGCCAGGAAGGCCGTTGATTATGTATCTCACGGTTCTTGAGAATTCAATGGGTTATGTGCTCGGTCAACAAGACAAGTCAGGTAAAAAAGAGCACGCCATCTATTACCTGAGTAAGAAGTTTACTGATTGCGAGTCAAGATACTCGATGCTGGAGAAAACATGTTGTGCACTCGCTTGGGCCGCTAAGCGTTTGAGGCAGTATATGTTAAACCATACAACCCTTTTGATTTCGAAGATGGATCCGATCAAGTATGTGTTTGAGAAGCAAGCACTTTCTGGTAGAATAGCCCGTTGGCAGATGGTTCTGACAGAATATGATATTCAGTATGTTTCCCAAAAGGCCATTAAGGGAAGTGTGTTGTCAGAGTATCTTGCTGAACAACCAATTGATGATTATCAATCGATGAAGTTTGAGTTTCCGGATGAGCACATCATGTATCTGAAGATGAAGGATTGTGAAGAACCTCTGCCTGATGAAGGACCTGAGATTGGGTCTCAATGGAAGATGGTTTTTGATGGAGCCGTTAATTCATATGGTAAAGGAATCGAGGCAATCATTACGACTCCACAGGGTTCTCATATACCCTTTATTGCCCGATTAGCGTTCATATGCACCAACAATGAGGCGGAGTATGAAGCATGCATCATGGGGTTAGAAGAAGCAATTGATTTGAGAATCAAGAACCTCGATGTTTATGGTGATTCTGCGTTGGTGGTGAATCAGATTACAGGAGAATGGGAGACTCGTCAAGTAAATCTTGTTCCATATAACAATTATGCCAGAAGATTGCTACCTTTCTTTGACAGAATAGACTTCCATCACATTCCCCGGATAGAGAATCAGATGGCTGATGCGTTGGCAACGTTGTCATCAATGTATAAAGTGAATCTTTGGAATGAAGCTCCCTCAATCAGAATCATGCGCTTGGATAGACCTGCTTTTGTATTTGCAGTTGAAGGGGTATCAGATGGCCAGCCTTGGTATCATGACATTAAAGTCTTCATGAAGAGTCAGGAATACCCAGCTGGGGCATCTTCCAAAGATAAAAAGACATTGAGGAGGTTATCAGGAAACTTCTTTTTGAACAAGGATGATGTGTTGTACAAGAGAAACTTTGACATGGTCTTGCTACGTTGTGTTGATGAACACGAGGCAGGCTTGTTAATGGAAGAGGTTCACGAAGGTTCCTTCGGTACTCATGCCAATGGGCATGCTATGGCCAGAAAATTGTTGAGAGCGGGGTATTATTGGATGACTATGGAGTCTGACTGTTTTAAATACGCCCGGAAATGTCATAAATGCCAGATTTATGTTGACAAGGTGCACGTAACGCCTACTCCTCTAAATGTTTTGTCGTCACCTTGGCCTTTTGCTATGTGGGGCATTGACATGATTAGAAAGATCTAGTCGACTGCTTCAAATGGACATCGTTTATCCTGGTGGCTATTGATTATTTCACGAAGTGGGTGGAAGCAGCATCGTATGCCAACGTCACCAAACAAGTGGTAGCCCGGTTTATTAAGAAGGACATCATCTGCCGGTATGGAGTCCTGGAGAGAATCATTACTGATAATGGTTCAAATCTGAATAACAAGATGATGAAGGAGCTATGCCAGAGCTTTAAAATTGAACATCACAATTCTTCTCCCTATCGTCCGAAGATGAATGGGGCTGTTGAAGCGGCTAATAAGAACATAAAGAAGATTGTGCAGAAGATGGTAGTGACATACAAAGACTGACATGAGATGTTTCCTTATGCTTTGCATGGTTATCGTACTTCGGTACGCACATCAACTGGGGCAACTCCTTTCTCACTGGTGTATGGTATGGAAGCGGTCTTGCCATTAGAAGTTGAGATTCCTTCTTTGAGAATTCTGACAGATGTGAAGCTTGATGAAGCTGAGTGGGTCCGTTCCCAGCTGAATGAACTGAACCTCATTGAAGAGAAGAGACTGAAAGCCATTGCGCATGGCCGGTTGTATCAGAGCAGGATGAAGAAAGCCTTTGATCAGAAGGTGCGTCCTCGGTGTTTTCAAGCTGGTGAATTAGTGCTGAATGAACTGAACCTCATTGAAGAGAAGAGACTGAAAGCCATTGCGCATGGCCGGTTGTATCAGAGCAGGATGAAGAAAGCCTTTGATCAGAAGGTGCGTCCTCGGTGTTTTCAAGCTGGTGAATTAGTGCTGAAAAGGATCACTCCTCCTCAAACAGATCACAGGGGCAAGTGGACTCCGAATTACGAAGGGCCATATGTAGTAAGACAGGTTTTCTCTGGTGGAGCCTTATTACTCTCAACTATGGATGGTGAAGATTTTACGTCCCCTGTGAACGCGGATGTAGTCAAAAAATACTTTGCATAAAAGAGACCCGCTGAACATAAAAAGAAGGTTCAGGCAAAAATGGGGCATCCTGGAGAACCATAAAAAGAAAAGGTTCGGGCAAAAATTAGGGATAAAAAGAAAAAGAATAAACCCGCAAGGTTGAAAACCTGAAAAGGAAACCTTGGCAAAAATGGGTATCCCGGTGGATTGAAAACCCGAAAAGGGCGATCCAGGCAAAAGTTAGGGATTTTAAAGCAAAGACTACGATCCGCGTTCGATCTGTGATCACCGTTCACACTTGGAAAATTCGGAGGAAAGGGATCAGTCCAGTTTGTTAGTCATCTTCAAAGGCCAAAGTATCTGTGGATAAACAAGTCATATGGGTTATAGCTGAGTCGAGTCATGGTGGATGTCTGTTCCCCACATTGCCGACATTTGTATTTTCTTTTGCTTTTTGCGCAATTACCTCTTTTCAGGAATTGCTTCCAGATGTAAATGCCTATTTACAGGCCAATTCATTCAATAAAGTTTGCATTTCAGTTAAAGAGCTTTTGTTTTCTGTTTTATCTGTTTTGTTTGTGAAAATGTCCGATATTTTTGATAAAAACATCACATGCTAAAACGTTGAGCTTTATGACACAAGATGGAAAAACAGTGGCAATTGCTTAGGCGACAGTCACCATGTGGATAATCAATGTATTCATTCTTGCATGTAGACTTTTTGTTGGTTTTGCAGGATGACAGATGTACCTCCCCAGTAGAGTTGCTCTCTCCATCTTTGAAGTCTGATCGTCCTCAGTGGTTGGATGCTTTCCCCAGTAGAGTAGAGCTCTCCTCAACTTTGAAGTCTGATCGTCCTCAGCAGGTTTTTACTCTTCCCCATCAGAGTATCGAGGGTCGTCTTCCTCAACCAGAGTGTAAAGAAGTAATTCCCTATGCGGAGTCGTTAAGGATCGTCCTCCCTAGCAGGATATAAAAGGTTTTTTTTCTGGCCAGAGTTGTGATTTGGCTCATCTTTCTTCAGCAAGTGATGTCTCCCCACGGAGCATGGGGCAGCTATTTGTTCCCCAGCTAGTCAGGAAGCATGTGTTATCCCCTAGCAGGGTGGATGCTGACAACTACTTTCTCTCCCAAGCGGAGTCGTTGAGGATCGTTCTTCTCAGCAGAGTACGGAGGATTGTATACCCAGCCGAAGCCGTGTTTGGAATGCTATTTCCCATCAAGTAATCAGAGGTTGATTGCTTTAAGGTGAGTGTTGCCGTACCTCCAACAGGAAGTTTGTGGACGAAGATGTTATTATCCCCACAGGGTCCTGGTGTCTACTTTCCTCGGTTGGTCAGAAAGTATAGTCTCGACGACAATGGTTTGATCTAGTACCCAACAGGGTGAGGGTAAAGTTACTTCCCTAGCAGCAGATTAAGCTCATTTCCCCAAGCAGAGTCTGGTGGTGAGGGGTATCCCCAGCAGGTCTTAAGGCCGATCGTTTTTGGCAGGCACCGAAGCCAAGTTCTGAAATAGTTGGTCGTCCCCAGCGGTGGAATTTCCATCTTCAGTATTCATATCCCTCCCAAGCTGAGTGGGTATTCTCTCGGAGCGTCGTCCATCTCCAGAAGAGTAGTTGATCTTGATATTCCCTAACAGAGTGGATATTCTCTCAGAGTTTCGTCCATCTCCGGCAGAATTGGTGATTGTGATCTCCCCTAGCAGGGAGAAGTCTTCCTCAACAAGTTTTCCTTTGTTTCAGTGGCAATTTAGTTTGCCATCCCCAGCGGAGTTGCTTCTGTTCTTCAGCATTTATTTTGCTGAGACGCCTCTTTTGCATTGCATAAGCATTTGTTTTGCATGGCATCCTCCCAAATGCGTAGCATTTCCACTTCGTGTGGAGCATTACGGCAAAATTCAAACATATGCATCCGAAGCATAAGCCATGTTTGAGTTTTCCTTCGTTAGGAAAGCCAGATTTCAGAAAGATGTCTTTACTCCACAGGTGTTGGGTTAAGCAATATTTGACAGTTCCCCGGCAGAGTGTTTTGCCAGGATTGTTTATCCTTGATTTTATTTGTACCCCTTCGTCCAGGTGGTCCTTTGGTTTATTCCCTCAAAATTTTTACCATTTGACACTCGTCTGTGTTTCCTTCAGCACCCGCCCGTGTTTGAACCTTTGATTTCAATACCCGTCCGTATTGACCTTTTGATGACACTCGTCCGTGTTGCCTTCCATTCCCCAATGAGATTAATTCCCGATAAAGTTGCTTTAAAACCTTTTCAGTACCCGTCCGTATTGAAATCTTTTACACCCGTCCGTGTACCCTTTTCAATACCCGTCCGTATTGAATTTTCGACACCCGTCCGTGTGCATTCTCAATCCCCAGAGAGGTCATCTTGAACCTTCTTTTACACCCGTATGTGTACCTTTTTCAGCACCCATCCGTGTCTGAACTTTTGTTTCAATGCCCGTCCGCATTGACATTTGGAACCCGTCCGTGTACCTTTTTCAACACCCGTCTGTGTTTGAACTTTTATTTCAATGCCCGTCCGCATTGACATTTTACACCCGTCCGTGTATCTTCTCAATACCCGTCCGTATTTGATATTCTGGATTCTTTGACACTCGTCCGTGTTTATCCCCGGCGTAGCTAACACTCGTTTGTGTTTATTTCAAGACTTTTCAATACAGTTTTGGTTTCCAACACTTGTATGTGTTGTGACAGTGCAACATTTTTGTTTGTTCCCCCAGCGGAGTCGTCCCTCCTTTGAGGATTGCAAATTTCAGGTTTCTTATGGTATTCAATCTCCGTGAATCCTTGGAACGCATGATAGCCGTCACTATCATACCTTCAGGATCAAGTTGATTGAATAGGGGCAGCTGTAACACCCCAAAATTTGCCTTGTTGTTTTTAGATAACTGGCTTATGTTTCTTTTCATTTCATGCATTAGAATTTGTGCATAGCATTGGGTCCTAGCATGGGATCAAGGTACTTGGTTTAACTCAAAGGAAGAAGAGGTTTTTCAGGTTTTCAAACAACAGTTCATGTGCATTGTACAAGGGGCTAAGAGGAGAGAAAATTCTTGATGCTATCAATTCTTGAACCACAAATGAACCTTGAGCCTCAAGGTGTTTTATTTGGTCCATCATCTCATCACAAGATCAGGATTGGCAGGGGAATTCAAAAGAATCACACTCTCCTAACTTGGTTTCTTAAATTAGGGTTTTGGAGAGTCTGAGATTTAACCCTCAAATGAGCAAGCTCTTTGATTTTTTATCATCTCCAAATGGCACATATCATCATTGGTGGACATGACACGCATCATACTCAGAGGAATTTGAGTTTGGAGGATGTGCTGATTTCTCCTAACCAGAGGAGCCAAAATTAGGGTTTCCTATAGAATCAGTTTATTTCTGATTTTTAGGACAAGACTCGACCTTATGGTATTCCTCATATCCTCAAGTGTCTAGGATTGGAGAATTGTCCATCAATTTGCTTCAGAAGGTTTTCAATTGATCAGAAATATGAAAATCAGGAGAATTGGGAATAAAGCCAACTGTGCAGTGGAAAAGTCAACCCCTGACTTTTTGAGGTCAACATCATGATTTTCAAGTCAAATATGGTCCATGGACAAGATTTGATCAAGAAATGTTCAAAGGTTCATAAAAAATCAAGAATTTGGGAAAGTTGCTAAAATTGGAAAATTAGGTTTTTAGAAACTTACTATTTTTAGTAAGTTTTTAATCACTTTCTAAGCCATTTTTCACCATTTTCAAGGCCTCATTCAAAAACCTTTTCCACATGGAAGTTGTAGATTGAAGTTTTCCCTTCAAAATGAGCACAAGAACCATGCCATTTGGATCATTTTTTAGAGAGTTATGATGTTTCAAAGATGGAGGTTTTAAGTTGTAAAAACTTGAAAACATAGAATTTTTTCTAAGTTGTTCTTGGACAGTTTGGTGCACTCATGTTCATGCTCACTTTTGGATGACTTCCAAGCCTTGGATTGAGAAACTTCTAACATAAGAATTGTAGAGTGAAATCTCACCTTTCCAAAGGGTCCAAGTTTATTTCATTTGAATCATTATACATCAACTTATGGTTATTTGAATGTGCTCCCATGGTGATTGTGATAGCTTTGCATACCATGGCCAAAGTGTACCAAATTCTGCATTGTACCTCACCAATCGTACCAGCCATCATTCTTTGATCCCATATGCCAAAACTTTGCCAAAATAGGCTAAACACGCAGCCTGCCACATGAGGGGGTATCATACCAAAAAGAATGCAAAGTTGGAGAACTTGAAAATGGATCAAAGAAAATTTCATAGTGCCAGCCCATTAACACACGAGTACACACCTCATTTCCTCAACATTCTCACACTCCATTCCACTAAAAAAGATGGCAAGAAACACACCTTTCCCATGTGCTGATCGAGTGAACTTTTTTCCACTAAATTCGTAAAAATCACACAACAAACTTTGGAGCAAATTTCATCAACTTTCTCACGTGCCAAGTGGATATATAAAGTCATCACAAACCCTAAAGTGAGAGAGGTTTATCATTTTGGTAGAGGACAGATCAGAAACACGATTTTTCTCTCATTTTTCACCACCTTCGAATTCTTCATTCTTTGAGGGTTTTGAAGTCTTTTCTTGTTAGAATCATCATCTAACAAGTGAAATCTCACTTCTGTATGCATTATTCGCCTTCTGTGGTTGTTGTGTGAAGCTCAACAAAATTGGTTTTGGGTCATCACCGGTTTGAACTTGTGTGAAGCGTTTCATCAATTTTCTGGATGAATCAAGCTTGGATCTATCTTCTACAAGACATTTTGAAGTTTTCCATATCATTTCCTGAAGTTATTAGCTGCTGAGAAGAGTCAACGGAACTTCTCCGTTAGGTAATATTCTTCCCTTCGAATCTTCCATGCTATACGTCCACTTTGCTTGTTTCTTGTGATTCTAAAGTCCTACAACTGAGTAGGCACTGTGTGGATGCTTGTTGTTTTGTTTTGGTGAGATTTCAGTTTGGACATGTTTTCTTGTTCGCTTCGATTCGTGGTGTTATTGTGTTTGAAAATCGTTTTTGAGTGTGGATTTGGTATCAGCATGAAAAACCCTTGAGAATATTGTCCATTTTGTTTTATTTGGTTGAGGTTGATGTCTACGACTCCGGCGACCTCCCGGAGAAGACGACCGGAGCCCTAGCTCCGGCGTCTGATGTGTGCAGCTGACGTGTGAGACTGACTTTGCTGACCAACCAATGTGCTAGCGACGCGTGTGGTGGAATCCTCGTTTGACTAACCGGCCTTAGTGGAACGCAGCGTTTCATTTATTTGGTTTTTTCCTTTTTTTTGTTTTGTTTGATTCTGAGTGAAATAATGATATTGGGCTTATGCATTTACTTTTCGCACCTCCATTTTGTGAGCCCATGCGCGTTTTGTTCTAAGTTCCTTTTGATCCAATAATTGCTGATGCACCCCTAGCTTCATTTTTTTTTTTTTTTATTTTTCTATTTTTACATACCATTTCATAATTAATTTTTAAAAATACTTGCATATACTAAAAAATTCCAAAAAAATTCATCACGCATACTCATTATTAAAATTAATTTTTCACATTTTATTTTATTATTTTTGCATTAAATTTGCATTAAATATTAATTTTCCAAATTAATTTTTCTCATTTGCACTTCATATTGCATACTTCATATTGCATCATTTATTTCTCTCATTTTAAAAGTAATTTGATCCTGATTCTTTTTGGGTTGTGTTCATAACATGTTGAGGTATGTTTGAGATTTCTGGAATGATTTTTAGGTCCTTTTTGGATGACTTTTGATGTGTTGCTTTGAGCATGAATGTATGAAATCCTGTTGATGCTTTGACCTAATTGTTGATTGACTTTGGTTCTGATTCATTGCTTGTGGATTTGATATGTCAATTATTCATGTTTGAGATGCTTGAATACTGAATGACATAATTTCTGAGGCATGTTTGTTATTTCTTTGAAGCATGAACTTTAACTTGTCCAACTTGTGAATGTATGCTTCATGTTTGGTTTGCTTGATCATGAAGGCACTTGTGCCATAATTTGGGGTCTTGTTTGAGAATTGATAGCATGTTAATTGACCTCTGGTTGTGACATTTGGAACTCATCTTTGCATGTTCGATGTTTGCCTTGCACTTTAAGTCACTTGTTTCACAAGAATGAATCATGTTTCACTTCACTTCACTTCTTCTTCTTTGCTTCTTAATTGATTGTGAAAGTGTTCGTATGACTTGAATGATGTTTGAAGATTTTGTTTAGGCACATATTTAGGATTGTGTCACTTCTGGACTTGGTTTACTTTGGGGAATTTTGACTTGGTTGCTTCACATGATCAGTTCTTTTCATCTTACTCCTTCTTTAATGACTTGAATGGTACTTGATTGACTTCTCCCTTTTCTTTTTGACTAATTGTGCATGACTAATATTAGAGGTCAGTGGGACCATTAGGTTCTGAACTTGATGTTTGATTTACCTTAGAACTTGTTTCTTTATTGCCTTATGCTTGTTTGAGTTTCATTTTGTCATATGTGAATATTTCTAACACTTTCAGGGGCAAATGGTAATTTGTTTGAGTGTGGATATGCTTCCACATTTTACTTTCTTCCTTTATCTTTCAACTTTCATACTTGTGTTTGAAGTGAGCTTAGGCCGCTTGTGTTTCACTTCTCTTTCTCCTCCTCCTCTTTCACTCTTTTCATCCCTCGAGTCTCAGGACTTGTTTAAGTCTTGGATTCTCTCCCTTTAGAGCTACCTAGTCCAACTTAATTTTTGATTAAGCTTGGAGTAGGATTAGCATTAGGTTAGGTAGCCGTCTCTCCTAAACCTCACTAACCATAGGACATCCATGCATGATAACATTAGGATTCTTAGTTCCCCTTTAGAGTTTCCTTTGTGTCGTCTCTCTTCTCATCTCAAAACTTCTTCAAGACATGTAATAAAAGTTAACGTGTATTGCGCTTGAGCCTTCTATGTGGGAAGTGGGGAGTGAGGGGCTTCCTCTCATTCTTCTAGGATACCTAGTGTTTGTCCTGTTGGGGACGATGCAAGAAAGTATTCGTTCCTGTATTCAAGACTTGGGTTCAATGCAAGTTGCGAAACAACTTAAAAGACATTTCTGTCTAAAAAAACACCAAACAAATTCAATCTTTTTATCCTTCGGGATTGTTGGGTTTTAAACTTCTTTTTCGGAAAGAGCTCGTCGCTCACATAAAAAACACTTACCCACCCGTGGTCGTACCCACGAACTACGTCAGCTCTGATTCCTCTCTCTCGTCCGATTGAGGATACGTAGGCACAAGACAGCGATTGTCTTGGCGAGCAACCTTCCCCCACAGTTCCCGTCCGAACTACGTTGACTCTGACTTTCCCATTGCACTGAGGGAGTACGTAGGCCTAGGACAACGATACCGTCCTATCGAGTCACTTCCTTTTCTTTTCTTATTCGTTTCTCCGTTCTTTCCCGTTCTCGTTCCTTCTTAGGTCCAGTAGCAGTGGAGTTCCAGATGACGACGCCCTTTGATGCATACAACAAGCGTGGATCCCATCGAGTACGATGGACGTGTTGGGTGCTAACACCTTCCCTTCGCGTAACCGACTCCCGTACCCGTTCTCTTGGTCGCGAGACCATGTTCCTTCCCTTCTTTCAGGTTTATGCAGTGTTTCCTTTCCCTCTCTTGGGATAAATACACTTTGCTGGCGACTCTGTGTCTTTTGCGCCACTCTCGCGTTTGTGCTGTTGGATGCGAATCTTTTGGGAACGACAGATAGCGGTCGTTATGTTTCAATGTAGCCCTTTTCCCTTTAAATTACCATTTTCTAAAACTTTGTAATGCTCCATGGGATCATGCGTTTGGATGATTACCATTCTATCAATAAAATTTGAGCCCTTATGCCTTTTGTTTGCAATTCTCATTTATTCTGTTTTGCGAAATGACATTTTAATATGATCAACGATTCTTGAAACAAAAAAAATGATGATGAATTTACTTTTCAAATTTACTTCTGCTTTTAAAATAAAGATGGCAATTTCCTTTTGGTTAATGAGCACAAGAGGGAATATCGATAACTTCTCCGGAAGTGATCAAACTTCAAAATACAGAATCAAAGTACTCCCTGAATGAAGGATCAATTACTTCAGATAGAATGTCTCGTCTGACATCCCTGGTAGAGTTTTTACCTCTAAGAACCAATGATTGGCTTTTCTCCCTAGTAGAATCTACCCTTGAAGAGCAAGAATGGTTTCTATCCCTAGCAGGTTTGTACCTCCGAAAACCGGAATGAATGCAGGAATCCCTATTCCCAAGCAAAAGTACAACTTTCAGAATCTCCAGTAATACCCCTTTCTCCCAGAGTGGTCGAGTATCCAGTTGTGTTCCTCACCAGTCTGTATGTCGTGTCTGTTTTGTCAGCATAAACATACATACATCATGCATAATTGATTCAAATTCATACACATGTTGCATTAATATCACTCTGGTCATAATCATCCCCAAGTGATAAGCGTCATCTCTCTGATAGAGTCGTCAGTCTTCCTTTCTACGACAGATAGGACCAAAATCCCGGTTTGAGTTCTTTCCTTATCAAGAAACAGTGTATAAACAATCTTTCTCCAGTTTATTCCTGGATTGGAGCCTGTCCTCGACCACTTTGATAACTTGAACCTCTAAACGACTAAAAGCCGTTTGGTTATACACATTTGGAACTTCACTCTTCATCAATGAAGATAATTTTTTTGCTTTCCCGGATTAAGGAAAAATCCCCAAAGAAAGCCTCTCGACAGAAGACTCTTGGCAATACAGTTGATTCTCCAGAAAAATTTGCTTTCAATGAAGTCATTAGCACCTCAAAATTGAATTTCATCGCATGTCGTCTCTCCAAAAAAGTCTCGAGGGGAAGTATGATGTAATCTCTCCAACAAATGGCATCTCCAACAGAAAGGTTTACACACCTCTACAGTTCAGACCAATGGTTTTCCCCAGCAAGTCTGATATCAAATTGTTTTTCCATCAAATGGCATCTCCCCGGCGAGAAGTTTGGTGAAGACCATATCATTCTTTGTCAAAAGACGGACTTGACAAGAAGAAACTGAGACCAGTTCCATGGCTGAAGACCAATATCGAGGAGAAGTTTATTTTAAGAAGAAAACTAAGACCATTTTGTGGCTGAAGACCAGGATCGAGGGGAGTTTTATTTCAAAAGAAACTGAGACTAGTTCCGTGGCTGAAAACCAGGATCGAGGGGAAGTTCATTTCAAGAAGAAAACTGAGACCAGTTCCATGGCTGAAGACCAGGATCGAGGGGAAGTTTATTTCAAAAGAAACTGAGACCAGTTTCGTGGCTGAAGACCAGGATCGAGGGGAAGTTTTACCCTTTTCTAAGTAGCCTTGCTTAGCGAAAGAAGATGGATGAGTGTAGCACCCCAAAATTTTCCCTCCCATTTATACCATCAATAAGTGGCTTATGTTTCACATTTCATATGCATTTAGGTCATAAACATTACACATGCATCATTGGTCTTCCCAAGGCATGGTATCAAGGGTTTCTTCATCATTGATTGTGCAAAGCAAAGAGAATGAGGTACCCTCAAGCATTCAAGCCACAAAGGCTCCTCAAACCTCAAGACATCTCATTTGGTTCATCATTTCATCAAGAGACTGAGATTGACAAGGAACTTGAAGAGAATCGCCTCCTCTTATCTCTTGATCATCTAACTAGGGTTTTTGGCCATCTGAGTATATGACAACTCCATTGAGCAAGAATCTTCAAGCTTTGACACCATCCTATCACATACAACATCTTGTCTTAATAAAATCTTCACTTACTTCAAAGGAACTAGGGTTTTGATTATCAGTCAACATCTCCTAACCTTCAAGGCCAAAACTAGGGTTTTGCACAAAAGCAGTCAACCTCTAATTTTTTGGGCAAGACTTAATTCCATGGCTTTCTATGTGTCTTCAATTATCTAGGATTGGATTATGGACCATCAATTTCAGTCAGAAGGATTTCAATTGGCCAGATGATTGAAAATTAGAAAAATTGGGAATAAAATCAACTGATCAAAGAAAAAGTCAACTCTTGACTTTTTTAGGTCAAATTCATGTTCATCATGTCAAATATGGTTAATGGGGGATATTTGATCAAGAAATATCGAAGGAATCATGAAAAAATCAAGAGTAGTGGAAAGTTACCCAATTTGGAAAATTAGGGTTTTAGAACTTTCCATTTTGGGAAAGTTTTTCATGCCATGCAGCCATCTTCCCTGCCATTTTTCAGCATGATGTATGCTTCATTTCAACTTTTGTCAAACATGAAAGTTGTAATGTGTGTTCCAAGCTTTCCAACCATATAAAGAATGGTCCATTTGGAGGTATAGATCAAACGTTATGATCAATCAAAGTTAAGACATCCAAGTTGTGGAAAATGGAAATAACTAAGAAAAAATTTGGTATGTTTGGCAGTTTGTGTCACACCACTTTCTTGCCAATTTTTCATGATGTTTAAGGCTTCAATTCAACTTTCATCTCACATGAAAGTTTTAGTATCAAGTGTCCTCTTTAATGTGGTACCAAGAACTTGGAGACTTGATCAAAATTCAAGGAGATATGATGCCCCAAAAACCATGGTTTTAAGTTGTTCAACATGGAAAAACTTAGAATTTTTTCTAAGTTCTAAATCAGCTTGGATTACATGATTTCTAACCCTATTTTTCATGAGGTTCAAGACTTCTAATCCATTTTCCACAAACACCAAACTTGTTGTACCAAGTGAGATCTTCCCAAAGACACCAAGTTTGTGAAATTTGGCCCAATATCCATCAAGATACGATGCTCCAAAGTCATCACCTTGGCATAGGTTTTCATGTCATGAGCTATACCATTCCACTCAAAATTCAGAACTAAACCATGCCAATATTATGTGTACCATTCATGCCTTTGTCATTACTACAAACAGCCACACAAAATCTTACATTCCATGCACCCTTACATAACCTCACTTCATGTGGCCATGAGAAAAAACAAAAAGAAACTTAATGAGCAAGGCTGCATTTTATTTGCCCCAGTTCATATTAATGTGTCCTCACCATACATTAACATCCACCACACATCATCATGATATACCATAACACACACAAAACTTTCCGAACCCGTCTGAACACACATAACCTTCTTTCTTACAATTTTCACTAACCATCATTCAAACTAACTTTAACCCTGATTGACTCACTCTAACCACACATATAAAGTCCCTAACAACCTCTAACAATACAGTTACACTTCATTCTCACAAAAACATATCCAAAAACTTCATTGGGGTTCTCAACTTTAGAGCTTTGAATCCACCATTTTGAGAGCTCTCTTCAAGGTTTCTCTCCACAATCATCATCGCCAAGCTTCCATCTAACTTCTCTAGGCACTTGTTTCCACTTGGAGCACCTAAATCATCGTGTGTGAATCCAACAATCTTCATCATAAAACTAGAAGTTTCAAACACGGATCCAAGAAGTCTTGAGCATTTATTTTGCTCACAAGGTTGATTAGAAGATTTCCAGGAAGTATTTGGGTTTCTTGGCACGTGGAGCTACATCCTGAACAAGTTAGATTTCTTGAAACTTTGGCATCATGATTAGGGCATTGCTTGTGGTTAGGATCATGTAGTTAGGCTTGCATCTGAAGTCCTCTTCACGGAGGCAATGTTTGTGGATAGAAATTAGGTCAAGATGTGAGTTTCAAAGTTTTAGGGTTTAAATTATTTTGGTTCGTATCCCCTGGTAGAGTGATATTTTGAAGAAACTAAAGTTAAATTTGGAATCTACGTGGAAAACTGAGGGCAGTGTCACGTTTTTTTTTGTTTTTGGTTGTTTCCGTCACCGGCCATGGTGGCGTCTCGCCGGAGAAGACGACCGGAAGTCTTCTCCGACCACCAGCATTTCCCTAATCCATGTGTCTGGTCAATGTGATTCTATTGGTCCAGGTAACTAGTCGTTGCCAGCATGTTTTACTTGGCTTCCCGCGTGTAGTAATAATTTGAACTGGCCAATGAATTCCTCACAACGTATTAATGAATGTCAATTTGTCTTCACGTGTCTATTTTCTTTTCCTTTTTCTAATAATTGAAATTTTAAATCAGAAATGGTAAGGATTGGCACATGGGCCCAGTGCATTTGCTTTGCACACCTCCCATTTCTTTGGGCCCAGTGAATTTGAAATGAGGATTTGCTAGCATGGCACCCCCGCTTCCTTTTCTATTGCTTTTATTCTTTTTTTTGTATACGTTTAAAATTTCAACTCTAAAAATAGTTCCTTTGGTCTAAAAATTACAAATTAATTGATGTGTGATCTTGAGGACTTTAATTAGTTTTTGATAATTTTTATTTTCATTTTTTATTAAATTTGATATTTTTCTCAATTTATGATTGGAGTGTGTTCATATTGACATACCTTGTGAATCAAGCCTTGAAAAAGGATCTTCCCTTAATAGTTTTGATCCAAATTTTTGTGTGCACTTTACCACTTTATAATAGGACCTTTATATGCTCAATTGGTGTTTTGATCATGATTTTTGAGTTACTTTCTAAATGCTTTTTGTGACTTGTTTGTATGATCCTTAATTGTGACTTGCCTAATGTTTGCAATTGTTTGAACACCTTTGGTGTATGTTTTTGAGCCAAACTTTTGAAAATGATTTTCTACTGAGCTTTCCATTACATGACTATAATTCCATAATTTTCCAAAGATTTTAACTGTTTTTCGTTAATACTCCATTTCATGCTTAGTATTTTGATGTATGCTAGACCTAGGGTTAACTTAATGCCTATGTGCGAGCTCTTTAGGCCAACTTTGAGGACATGTTTGAGTATATTCATGATGTTGTTTTGTGTGCCTTTGTAATCCCTGGATGTTGCTTTTTGATCATGACTCGCATGATTCCTTTGAACCCTAAATTGCTTACTCGATTTTACTCGATGCTTGCTTAGATGCTTTGGTTTGATGATGCATTTATTCAACCCTATTTGGGATATTTTTGTGCATCATTTCACATGTAGTTTAGCATGAAGTAGAGCCTGTTCATATTAGTTTATAGGTCATTTCACATGCTCCTAATTGATGTTATGCTTTCACAAGTTTGAACATGAATAAGCATTCAACTTTGTTGCCTTGCACTTGAACTTTGGTGTGTCTCATTTGGCCAATGCTTTTGATATTAAAATGTGCAATTCCACATTTCATTTACCACTGATCTATATGTGTGAACACTTGAATTACTTGACCTTGGCCTTACTTTTACATGCTTAGAGGTTTCTTGCTTCTAGTGGAAGATTAAGTTGATTTTTGACCCTTACTTATGACATCTTTTGAGAACATGTTGCCATGATGATCTTGTGGAATCTAAATACTCATTTTGTATATGGATAATATGTATACATTGACATGAGCATGAGTAGAAACTTCCTCATCCTATTTATAGGTCATTTGGTGTAGCTTAAGTGCTCACTTTTGTGTGAATGAGAACATGATGTGTGCACTAACTTTGATCACCTTCTTGACATCATTTGTGTGCCATCTTTGCTCATTTATTTTGGGATTCAAAAATGGAATATTATAGGTCTTTTAACTTTGATGTGGATGCTTTGACATTGCCTTACCATGTTATTTCTTTTCTCTTTGCTTGAGTGATAAGGTACATGCTTTAGAGGATGTTTAAGTTTGGTTTTGGTCCTTACTTACATTAGCTTTGGAGATTGAGTTTGACATGAAATATGGTGAAACTTTTAGATTGATCTTGAGCATTGAATACATGCCTCTAATTTTGACCTAGGCCTTTTATGAGTTCATCTCACATTTGTTTGCTCATTATGTAACTATGAATGATTAAAACATGCTTAAGGTGACATCTTTGTGGGTAACTTTCAAACATCTTGGACATAATTTGACGTGCATTTCATGATCACTTCTTAATACTTCAAGCATCCATTTGACATGTTTACATCACATATGTTACTTGAATACATGACTTGACCTCCATTTGTGGAACTTTTAAGGTTTAACTTGACATAGTTGTGAATGACAAATGTTTGTGTGCTAATGTAGGATATAACTTGTACTGTTTCATGTTTATAAGGACACTAACATAGATAGGATATAGTAGGTTTAGCTAATGCCCCTCTTAGGTTCATACACCTTTAGGCTCATTTCTCTTTGCTTATTGCTTAACATTACTCCTAGTTCAGAATTAGGACATTTACATAGGCATAAGTGCATAGTTTTGCATTCCTCTTTCAACTATTCAATAGTTGAGCTTGGCTTGGAGATGGTAAGTACTTGTGATACTTTACATGGTTGTTTACACTTACATGATTTCTCTTTCATCTCACCTCTCCTTTACTCCTCCCTTTTGTGATTGAATCATCTAATGTTTACTTGTGTATGTTCACATGATCCCTTAGGATTCCTAGCTCGACTTAATTTCCGATTAAGCTCGAGGTAGGAGAGACATTAGGCCTTCAATACAAGTACGCTAACATAAGTAGCAATCCCCTCTTAACCTCAACTATAGAGCCACAATGCATGACAACTTCTAGGACGAAGTTCCCCTTAGTTATTTTCTTTTAACCATTTGAGTCTCTTCTCTCTCTCTAAAAGAAAAGCAAAAACACTTAATAAATATTGTATGTGGAGTGCGCCACAAGTCTTAAGCACATAGGATATGATTAGTGAATGTCTCCTTTACTATTCTAGGATGCTTTGTAAATGTTCCGTTGGGAGCGACCTTGTAAAGTATTCACTCCTATGTCATAGTCTTTAGCACGATACATACCACCAACAATACAAATCAAAACACTTTCTTATAAAAAACAAAAACAAATCAATCGTCTTCCTTTGGGATTCTCTTCTCACCTCCTTCAATCCAATCTTAAAGGATACGTTATTTCCATTCTACCGCAAATAAGTAAACGCGTAAGACTCCACGCAATGAGCGGCAACACCTAAGCTGCTAGAACGCGAACGTTAGCGTCATCCACCTAAAAAACAAAAAATAACAAAGACCTTGTAGGTCGAACTATGACTGTTCTGACTTCCTCTCTCCTGTCTGATTGAGGTTACGTAGGCACAAGATGACGATGTCTTGGTGAGCAACCTTCCCCCTCAATCCCCGTAGTCTTTCGAACTACATTGACTCTGACTTTCCCACTCTCGAGGGAATACGTAGGCCTAGGACAGCGACGTCCTATCGAGTTACCTTTTGTTTTCTTCCCCCGTTTTCCTTTCTTTTCCCGTTAGCAGTTGAAACCTCGGATACCTACACTCTTTGATTAAGCAACAAGCGTGGATCCCATCGAGTATGATGGACGCGAGGGGGTGCTTATACATTCCTCTCACGTAACCGACTCCCGAACCCATACTATGGTCGCGATGACCATGTCTTTCCTTTTCTCTAGGTTTTCTTCGATCGTTTCCTTTCCCTGCGTCGGGATAAATAACGTTCGGTGGCGACTCTTCTGTCTTTTCCGCCGGTTGATTTTCGCAGTTGCGACAATGAGCAAATAACTACCATTCATAATCACAGTCAAAATTTCGGATATTCCAATATTTAATCCTCTTCTACCTTGAATGTCCGAATGACTTCGCCATTCACACCTTCAGGTCCAAGAAGATTAAATAGGGGCATCTGTCATACCCGAAATTTTGACCACAAGATTTCCCATCATTGTACAAATCATCACCATAATATGGATGTACCTACATGCCTCATCAATCCTCTCAAAGACTGTTGAGCATTCACTCCAATCAAGAATTAGTGTTTTGAGCCCTCTCAGAGTAAACATCTCAAGTTGACCAAGCCTCAAGATCATCAGTGTCACCAAATTAGGGTTTTGGTCGACCAAGGCCTCCAGAGAGAAAGTTCTATCTAGGCATGAGCCAATACTTCAAAACATGATCCAATAAGCTCAAAGGGACCTCATGGATCCAATCACAAGTTCAAAATAGCCTCAAGGGATACATTCATCAAAAATCAGGAATTAGGGTTTCTTGACCTAATTCACCCCTAAGTTAACTTTTGGAGCAAGACATGAGCCCAAACCTCAAGAGATGTTTTGAAGACCTCAAATATCTTGTATTGATCCTCTTATAAGTTCAAATGGACATAAAGAACTTGGTTCATGAGCAGTGCAAAGATTCAAATTCATCTGGACCACAAACTAGGGTTTTTGAGAAAAAGTCAACCATACCTTTGACTTTTGACCAAGACATGATCTCAAACTTTAGGACATGATTCAAGACACTCGAAAACACCTATGGAATCCATCCATTAGGTTTGAATTAGGTCAAGAACTTGATTTCATTAAAAATCACAAAGTTTGAAATTCATCTGACAAAAAGTCAACTGTGCCAAAAAACCAAGTTTGACTTTTGGGATTTTTTGACAAACATGGCTTCTCTAAGTAAAAAACAATGTTAAATTATGGTTTTGATCATCATCCATCAAGAAAAATCAAGAAAAGTGAGGTTACTAGAAAAAGGGGCAATCTTAAGAAACTTGAATTTTCACTAAGTCATGAAAAAAGTGATTTTTACCCAACTTTGCAAGACCATAACTTGTGATCCAAGTAACCTTTTTCTTCCATCCAAAGGTCAATTGAAAGCTCTCATTACATAATTCAAGATTGTTAACTACAACATATTCCAAATCCTCATGAATTTTGAGTTATGGGTTGATCAAATTCACAAAAAATGAAAATTAAACATTTTTCAAACACTTAGTGAAATTTTGGACAGAATCTGTTTGCATTTTTTCCAACTTTGAGGCCATTTTTCATTATGATCCAAGATGATTCAAGACCAAAGTTAAACATCAAAGTTGAAGTATGATATATGGGCTTTCCAAAAAGTATAAGAGCCTCCCATGATTCAGCTTGAGCAAGAAGTTATAAGCCTTCAAAAATAGCATTTTTCACCCTGCCTACACAACAACATGAAAACCTAACTTATGTCACACGATTTTTTCACTCAAGTCTTTCCATTCTGCCAACTTTGTCATCTTCCAAAAACACAAAACTTCTGATGACTCACTTGTTTCTTGATCAAGGAGTCAAGAATTCAACTTGGCATGTGCAAAACCATCATGACATTAACTTTGGATTTCAATTTTGGCAAGGTTACATCAATGCAATGCATTGAGGTGTCATGAACCAAGCCATAAAAATCCAAACCAGTTAAGATTCAGTCCAAACTCTGAGAATTCAAACTTGCAGAAATTGAATGGAGTCAAGATAAAGAGTTGACTTGGCACTTTGGAACATCCAAGTCAATGGCTACAAGCTACACACCATGATCAGCTACCAATCACTATTGTTCCCAAAACAAACTTCCTCTACTATAAATAGAGGTCATGTGTGACTGATTAAACCACCCCAAAACATCTCCACTCATGTTTTCTCTCATTTTCTTCTCATGAACCAGATTTTGCTTCTTTAGCAAGTCAGGTTCAAATTTTCAAATAGAGAACCATTCTACCAAAACCAAGAGTGTAGACACATCATATACATCATATAGAAGTTATCCAAACACTTCTCCATCATCTGTAACCTCAGAATCACAAAGTTCAAAATCAAACTCAGGCATGTTTGCAGTTGAGTTACCACAAGGTGATCCAGGTTGTTTCAATCCATTCCAAACTTCCAAACACCTTACATAAGGTCCATTGAAGCTGTCCAAGTCATCAAACAACATTTGTAACACCTCCAACACACAATTCAATTTCTTCTTGCAAGAGGTAAGCCTGAACTCTCAAACTCTATGATCCATGCATCATAAATGTGTTTTCAAGTTACAAACATGTTTCTGCACTAATGTAGAGTGTTTCCCCTCAATAAATTGCTTTGTAGCTATTGTGTATAGGATTTCATAGTGTTCTTGCAGAAATTAGGGTTCATGTGTTCATCACTTGATTTCTCACTCCACACTAAAAATAAATGCAATTAATTGGTACCATTGGAATCCTTGTTCAAAAATGGGTGAGATTGATATTTGAATCGTGCAAAATCATTGAGTAATCAGAGAGAAAAGTGAGGTTTTGCAAATCATCCACGGCGCGGGCATGGGGAAGAAGAAGGAGACCGTTGGCGCCTTTTTCAAATTATTTGAATTTTTGAATTTTTAGTTATTTTCTTAATTGATTTCAAAAATTAATTTCTCCTTCAATTTTAATCATTTTTTATTGGTTCTTTTTTTAAAAATTCACAAAAATGTTAAAATATTTTATTCTACAAAAAAAAAAATCAAATTTATATTATTTATTTAATATAGTTTGAATTTTTGTAAAGAATTTCATTTTAATTGTTTTTTAACATTTTTAATGAAATTTTCCTCTTGATTTTTTCAAATTCAAATGAATTTCACACTTTCATATAAATATAACATGATTTTTCAAAACATTTTTCAAAGTTCACAACTTGTTTTTAAATATGTTTGATATTTTATATAATTTTTTATTTAATTTTCTTTGAAAAATTGTTTTTTAATTACTATTAGGGTTTTCCTTGATTTTAATTTTTCAAACTTCATTTGAAACACTTTTGGGCCTCTTTGTAGAGTGTAAGACCCATCCCTTTGTAAAATAAATAATTTTGGGCCTCAGTCATTGTATACGTCCAGAGGCGATTTTCAAAATAAACTGTGTGATCGTTGTTTTTCATCTAGGCATCTCCTTGAGCTATAAGCCCCAACTCTTGTATAAAAATAACCTTTTGGGCCTCTTTGTAGAGTGTAAGACTCATTCCTTCTTGTACATAAATAATTTTAGGCCTCGGTCATTGTATAAGTCCCACTGTGGTTTACAAAACCGCGACGCGATCGTCGCCTTTTCAAATAAGTCATATGGCCCTCTCCTTGAGAATAAGCCCCAATCGTTTGTACATAAACTTTGTTTTAAACAATAAACAACTTCCATGGGCCTCTCCTTGAGTTATAAGCCCCATATCTCTATTTTCAAAATCATCTGTCTATTTTAAACTGGTACTAAGAGAAGCATTATTCCCGGTGAAACTGCTCTTAGACCATCTGGGCCTCTCTTTAAGTTATAAGCCCCAAACATTTCTTTTCTTTTAGACAAATTTCTTTTAATTCAAATTCAAATTCAAATTTTTCTCAAAACTTTCTTCAATTTCTTAAAACCCTAATTATACAGTTGTAATCAATACAACCAATCACAATACACTTGGGCCTCTTCTCAGAGTGTAAGTCCCAACATCTTTTCAATTCAATGCATATTTGTTTATATACCTGTTAATTCACTTATTTGTATATATTCTTGTGCATATTTGTTTAGAGTTTCCCCAGCAGTTAGATCTACACATAGGTCAAACCAGAGGTTATTTCTAAACTTAGTCAAAACTAGTTACCTCATAGGAAACTTCCCTCGATATAGTCCGCCTCCTCTTGGGCTTATTCAATATGGAATAGAGAAAGGCATTATTCCCGGTGAAACTTTTCTCAAGACTGTCAAAACTTAGAAATATATGTATATACAAGAAATTCATTTCCCCATAGAGGATTAATTCCCGGTGAAACGTCTTTTGAATTTCTTCAAACCTTTGAACTGTTCAGCAAAGAAAGAATTAATTCCCGGTGAAACCTTTCTTGAACTTTTCTTAGGCTTGGACCAACAGGCTTCCTAGAAGTATCCTCAACCTCCTCTTGGGCTTAGTACAAGGACCAATATGCTTCTTAAAAGTTCCCCAATCTCCTCTTGGGCTTAATACAAGGACCCAAAGGCTTCCTAAAATCATAGGATAGAAATTAGTTATCTCTACTAGTTTAATCCTTAGGAGAATCAAATTTCCAGAACATCATACCATTCTAAGGGTTGATCTTCATCCCTTAAACCAACAGCCTCCTCTTGGGCATCATACAAAGATCTCTCTACACCAGAGTATACCACTTCTTAAGAGACTTGGATAGTCTCAGCCTCCTCTGGGGCTTCATACAAATAAGACTTGGAAAGTCTCATCTCCTCCTTGGATCTCCCACAGAAACCCTCAAGTTTCCTCAAAGAATAGGAAAAACCCTGATCAACTTACCATCAATAAATCCCCAATAAAATCAGAGCCTCATGGCATCTGGTATTTCAACTCTTCCCTGATTCTCAGCAAGAGTGAAATCCCCTTAGACCCCCTAATACAATTTGGACATGCTCTTAGATTTCAATAATCATCAGCAAAAGTTAGCCTCCTCTTAGGCTTCATATAAGAACTTTCTCCAGTCAACCTCAATCATGGGCTTTGTATAAGGCAGATAAAATCCTCCCCAGTGGAGTCATTTTCCTTTAGCTTCAACCTTGGGCATTAAACAAGGCACACAAAAAATCAACATCCCCTCTGATGAGATCATGAGTCCTCTCTGCAGGAAGATATATCTTCTATACATCACATATCAAAACAAAACAATCAAAACCTTTTTCCAGATAATTGTTGTAAGTGGCACACTTGTTGATTCAAAATCCAAGTTGGAGTCCCTCTTTTATCCTGGCTAAATTCTCTCTTTCATCTAATAGCTATAAGTGGCAAGCCTCTGGATTCCATACATCCAAGCCAATGTCCCTCTCTTAGCATGAAAGTTTCATAAAGGGAAAAGTGGCATTGCTCTACACTGTGTTAAAGCTTTCTTCCTTTATGACATCCCTCTTATAAAGGAACTTATGGCATTGCTGGATTCTACATATCCCAGTTAAAGTAATTCCCCTTTATAACCAATTACTCAATATTTGTGATGAATAGATGAGATATCTCCCTTTAGAGATAGCAAATTCTCTCTCAGTCAACTTTTAGCTTCAATCTTGGGCTTTAAATAAGACACAAATACCCTTTTAGCTTCAATCTTGAGCTTTGAACAAGACACAAATACTCAGCTAGCTTCAATCTTGGGCTTTGAACAAGACACCAATTTTTCTTTCCTCCCATAGAAATAGGAGGAACTACGATTGCTCTGATTTCCCAAATCTCTTTACGGGAATACGTTGGCATAAGATTGTGAAATCTTAGCGAGCACACAAATCAAAAACTTTAGGTCCAGTACCTTCCCAAAAAATAACAGAAAACCCGAAAACAACAAAAACATTTCCTAATTTTTCCCAAAGGAGAAACTTTCCCAATCCACAGGAGTTAAACACTGGAAATCATTTCAAGTTTACAGAAATACATGCAAAAAGAAGATTCCTATGGATTACCATAGATACACTGGGTGTTAATAGCTTCCCTTTGTATAACCAGACCCTGATCCCCGATCTCTTAGCATTTGTTAAAGAAAAAATTTACGTGCAGGGTTAGTTTAAGATATCTTCCCCTTCCTTAACTAGCTTCATAGGATAAATACAGAAATAAAAAATTAGCACCCAATCCAATTACGCGGTAAGGTGGTCGCGTCACCGAAAAAACCGCACACTACACTACTATTCATCAAAAGCTAGTTCAAAGCTTATGATCACAATAGCTTCTAATCCTCCATTCAGGAAACAAGAACTATTCTTTTACAAAATGCATGTTCAGATTCTTTTTAATCAAATCAAATCTTTATATAGTAAGAGGCTTGATAAATATATCAACCCATTGATGACCAGTATCAATGAATTGTATATCTATCACACCCTTCGAATTATAATATCTAATAAAATGATGTTTTATTTTAATGTGCTTGGTTCTAGAATGTTGAACAATATCTTTTGTCAAACAGATAGCAGCAGTATTGTCACAGAAAATAGGAATACTGCTTCCACATATTTGATAATCTTCCAACTAATATTTCATCCATAACTATTGTGTGCAACAACTTGCAGCTGAGATGTATTTTGCTTCATTTGCAGACAAAGCAATAGTTTATTGTCTTTTACTAGCCCAGGATATAAGATTTTCACTATGAATTGACAGTTTCCACTAGTGGATTTTCTCTTAATTCTATCACCAGCTTAGTCAGCATCACAGAATCCAACTTGCTTATAATCTAGGGATTTTTTATAAAGAAATCCAAGATTTTTTGTTCCATTCAGATACCTAAAGATCCTCTTAACAACAATTAAGTGAGTCTCTCTAGGATCTGACTGAGATCTTGCACACAAGTAGACACTAAAAAAAATATCCGGTCTAAAATTTGTTAACTAAAATAAAGATCCAATCATACCTCTATGCAGCTTCTGACACACTTTGGTTCTACTTTCATCTTTGCTCAAATTGCAGGTTGGTTGCATTGGAGTTACCATGATCTTGCAGTCGTCTAGCTTGAATTTCTTCAGAAACTCCTTTGTATATTTTGACTGATGAACATAAACTCCATCTTGCATTGATTGATTTGAATAACAAGGAAGAACTCCAACTCTCCCATCATACTCATCTCAAACTCAACCTACATTGACTTTGAAAATTCTTTGCAAAGGAAAACTTTAGTAGAATCAAGCATAATATCATCCACATATACTTGGACAATTAATATATCTTTTTTAAGTATCTTTTTGAAGAGTGTAGTGTCTACTTGCCTTTTTTAAAGCCATTTTCTAACAAAAAATTACTCATTCTCTCGTACCAAACTCTGAGAGCTTGTTTGAGTCCATATAGTGATTTCTTAAGTTTGAAAACGTGATCTGGGTGGACTTAATCCTATAATCCATGTGATTGTTTGACATACACTTCTTCATAAATAACTCCATTTCAAAAAGAACTCTTAACATCCATTTCGTATAAAATAATATTATTAATAGCATATGAGAGAAGTAACATTATTGGCTCTTACCTTGCAACAGGTGCCAAGGTTTTAGAGAAATCCATACCTTCTTGATGATTATAGCCTTGAGCCACAAGTCAAGATTTATTTCTTACCACTTCTCCTTGCTCATTAAACTTGTTTTTGAATACCCATTATGTTCCAATGATGTTCTTCTGATAAGGTTTGGGTACCAGATCATGGATATCATTCCTTTGAAACTAATTCAGCTCTTCTTGCATTGCCATAATCCAACCATCATCAGAAAGTGCTTCATCGATAGAAGTAGGTTCAATCATGGAGAGTAGTCCTAACATTGAGTGTTCTTCTATGAAAGCAGACCTTGTCTTTCTAGGAATATATTAATTTCCAAGAATTAACTCTTATGGACGTGAAGACTTGTACTTGAAGGTCTTCTTGGATTGTGATGCTTCTAAGGAGCTATCTTGAGCTTTTTTAGAATCCTCTTCATCTGGATAAACTTCATAAGTTGGATCATCTACTAGACCACCAACATCATAAGTTGGATCATCCTCTGAACATCTAGCTTTAGATGGATATTTTGCTTCTGAACTTTCAGCTTCTGGACCTCTAGCTTCTAAGGTGTCTTCAGACACACAAATTTCTAAAAAGCTTTGAACTAGCTCTTATATTTTATTGTCAAGATCTTTGTCATCAAATTTGATGTGTATTGACTCTTCAACCATTTTAGTTTTAGAGTTATACACCATGTATGCCTTTAAGCGTTCAAAGTATCCTAAAAGATAACCTTTTGAGTTTTAGCATCAAATTTCTTTAGATAGACCTTATTGTTCAAGATGTAACATGTACATCATAACTGATGAAAATAAGAAATGCTTGGTCTTCTTCCTTTGAACAGCTCATATGAAGTTTTCTTCAGGATAGGTCTAATATATATTATATTCTAAACATAACATGCTGTGTTTACAGCTTCTGCCCTTAAGTACTTAGGTAAATTATTTTCATGGATCATAGTTCTAGCTATTTCTTGTAAAGATCTGTTCTTTCTCTCTACAACTTCATTTTGGTGTGGAGTTTTAAGAGAAGAGAACTCGTGGAGAATTCCATGTTTTTCTCAAAAAGTTTCAAATGGTTCATTTTCAAATTCTTCTCCATGATCACTTCTTACTTTTAAAATTTTTTATTCCTTTACATGTTGTACTTGTATGCAGAAGATGGTGAACACATTATATGATTCATCCTTAGTTCTAAGAAATTTAACCGAATTCCATCTGATATAGTCATCAATTATGACTAATCCATATTTTTCCCATTGATTGATGCAGTACTCACTGGACAAAATAAATCAACGTGAAGTAATTCTAAGGGTCTGGAGGTAGAGATAATGTTCTTAGTTTTAAAAGAAGTTTTATTAATTTTCCCTACTTGGCATGCTCCACAAATAACATCTGAGTGATGATTAAGTTCTGGAAATCCTTTAACAAGTTTAACTTGCTATGTTTGAAGATTAATCTCCAGTTAGCATAACCTAACCTTCTATGCTAGAGCCATTTTTCATCACTCACTGATAGAAGACAAAGTACCTTCTGATCAACCAATTCAGAGAAATAAATTTTATAAACATTGCCTTTTTTTTCTTCCTTTGAAAACTATGGACTTGCCAGACTCATTCATGATAATACAATTATTCTTATTAAATATGACTTCATAGCCATTGTCACAAAATTAACTAATGCTCAGTAGGTTATGTTTTAGTCCATATACTAACCAAACATTATTAATAGAGATAGAGGAATTAACAATAGTACTCGTACCAATGATATTTCCTTTCTGGTTTCCTCCATATCCCACAGTTCCTCCCTCCTTTAGAGTTAGGGTTTGGAACATATACATTTTTCCTGTCATATCGTGTGAGCAGCCACTGTCCAGGTACCATGACTGCTACTTTACTTCTTCCTTTAAGCATATCTGTTACAAAAAATTTCAGATTTAGGTACCCATAATCTTATGGGTCCTTTGGGGTTAGTTCTGACATGCTTCCTTTTACTTTGTACCTTAGCTCTCATATAGTAAGGCTTAGAATCATTCAAGACTTTTCTCCTATCTGATGTCTTAAATGTATCTTGGCCTTTGGTTCTGAACCTTATATCCTAATGTCTTAGGTTTTTGTTTTTTCAAAAACCTTTGACTTTAGAGTCTTAGGTTCTAGTTTCTTCAAAACTTTTGACTCAACAATTTTAGGTTTTGAAAATTTAAGAACCTTTACTTTGTCAGCAGCAGGTACAAAATAGGAATCTAGCCCTTTCTGAGCAGAGCTTGAAGAAGAAGGTTTTGTTGGTTTAGTCAAGGTTTTAGACCTTAGATAAAAAGGTTTTTGAGAATAACCAAGACATTCTTCTTTGCTTCTACTTACACCATAAATCATAGATGAAAGTTTTTTTGTGTTAAAGTCAGTTATGATAAACTTCTAAAGAGCCATTTCATGGTTATCAAGGGGTTTATCAAACATTTCTTTTACTAGAGCAATACGATCTTTTTCTAAAGCTTCACTTTTGTTTTGAGAAGATTTTAATTCATCTTTCAATATATCATATTGTTTTTTTCAAGATTTTCATATGTTTGGATTTTTCTTGACACCGACCCATAAGGTCTTGAATAAAAGTAATCAAATTAGAACGAGATAGTTTAGAAAATACCTCATCCTCTTCTTAGAATGTGAACCATAATTTGAGTCATATTTTGTGTCTAAAGATGTAAGAGCCATCAAAGCTAGATTGGTTTCTTCCTTATCCTTTTTTGTTTCATCTTCTTTGTCAAGTTCATCCCATGTTGCCAAGAGACTCTTATTGTATTTGTTTTTAAACTTATCCTTCTGATAGCTTCCTTTCTTTAACTTATCCTTTTACAACTCTGGACAGTCAGCAATGAAGTGACCAGGCTTCTTATTGTTGAAAGATCCCTTTTGGTCAACTTTCTTGTCTCTTGAAGTTGATCCTCTGAAGCCACTTGAGAATCTTTTATTCTTCTTTGCCAGATATTGGAATCTTTTAATAATAAAGGCCATGTCCTCATCATCTGAATCTTCTTCAGAACCTCCTACACGAGAAGCTTCTTCAGACTCCCAGACTTGAGAAGCCTTAGCAGATTTAGCAATAGATTTCAAGCCAAGAGACTTTGACTTCTTGGTAGGTTCGTCTCCATTGAGCTCCATCTCATGGCTCTGGAGGTTGCTTATAAGTCTTTCAAGACTTATCGTGTTTAAGTCTTTGGCTTCCTGGATAGCTGTCACATTTGATCTTTATCTGACAGGAAAACTCCTAAGAATCTTCTTCACATGATCAGAGGTTGTGTAGCTTTTGTTCAGAACCTGAAGTCCAAACACCAGAACTTGAAACCTTGAGGACATGGTTTTAATATCTATATCTTCCTTCATTATGAAAAATTCATATTGTTGAACCAAGATACTATTCTTGGCTTCCTTTACTTGTTGATTTCCTTCATCTGTAGCATATAGGGATTCAAAAATGGTTTTAGCAATAGATTTGCCAATAATCTTAATGTGCTCAGAGTGAGGTAGAGCATCTACCAAAATGCATCTAACGATATGATATTTTCTATAAGTCTTTTTCTGAGCAGGTGTGAGACTTTTTTTCTCAGTTACCATACCAACTCCATTAACTAGAATATCAATTCCATCTTCAAGAATGTCCCACACCTCATCATTAAGACCTATGATGTGAATGTACATCTTACTCTTCCACCATTCAAAATCTGTAGAGTTTCCACTAAAAGTTGGAGGTCTAGCTGTATAGTTAATTTTTTTAGAAGTACTATAATCATGATTAACAGTAACGCGTTGGTTAGGAGTACCATTATCATTCCCAAATGTTTCAGATATGAGTTAATATGTTTTTCTTTCAGGATCTTTTTTGTACCACTGGTAAGTGTTTACTAGAGATTGTACTCTGATGACAATTGAAGGTGAGAAAAACACAAGAAGAGGGTTTAATTATGTTAGACTTTTTCTTTCTTTTATAAAACTATAGTCAGATTCTAAACAAGAGTCTAGAGTTTCAATTAGAGATGAGTCATAAACTATAGATAGAGAATAAAATAAAGAAGGAGACACACAAAGATATTCCGGTTCCTCTCATTAACCAAGAGTAGTCCAGTTCCCTTTCACTTCCAAGGGATTTCACTACAATCACACAAGATTTCAATTTGTCAAGCACACAAGCAAGACACTTCCAATTCTCAAACACAAAGTAAGAGACTTCTAATGATCAAGCACACAAGTAAGAGACTTATATGCTCAAACACATAAGCAAGAGACTTCTATGCTCAAGCACACAAGAAAGAGACTTCAAATTTCTCAAGCACTTAACAAGATACTTCTTAAACTCTAAATTACAGTTAAAAGATTATGAAAAACTACACTTGATATACAATTATAGGTGTAGAAAAAAAACAATACAAGAAGACTCTTAAGTTTTAAGGATTTCTAAGATATACAAAGATAAGAAATCCTAAGTTAAACTTGTGCTTATGTTTTGAGAGAGGAACACCTATTTTAATGTCAATAACACATCTTTTTCTTCAAGTCTTCAGATCCTTATATAGAGAAGGAAAAGAGTCGTTGGAGAGTTTTCATAAGAGAGTATTTGATAAACTTGATTTAGAGACGTTGAGATGTTTCTAGATATGGTTAATGTCGTTGAAAGGTCACTTTAAATTCCTTTGCTTCAAAAGGAACTATTAGTTACTTCTCAGTTGTCTATATGAAAAATAGCTTAGGTGATCAGAAGATGACAAAATAGCCACAAAGGCTGACAGTAACCTATCAGTGTCATCTTGATCTTTGCCTTTCACTGGCTTCAGATTTTGACCTTCAGAAGTTGGCTTATTTAGTGTCTAGCCTTCAGATGTATACTTCTTCAGAGTCTGTCTTCAACTTCTGATCCTTTAGATTCTGATCTTTAAGCTTCTCTTTAGATGTTCACTAACATAACCAATACTTAGTTTATGCATGAAATGTTAGTTTATGGTCTTGCACACTTGAAAAAAATATTATTATACCCAATTGTTCTTTAAATACTTTGTTATCATTAAAACCTATGGGATATGGTGCAAACCAATTTTCAACATCCTCAGTAACCCATTCGTTGTTTGGTTCAGACCTATCATGAACATCCTTGATCATAAGAACAACATCAGCATTGATAGAGTTCTTAACAATATTGTTACTTAGATTATTCTCCAAGATGTTTTGAATTATTCTGGAAAAATATAGTTCTTCAACTTCCACATTTAAGTACCTACTGAGATAGGCACTATGCATATCTATCTAATATAGGTTGAACTTAAGAAAAACTGACAATCTTGGACTTAATCTGATGGTTCCAAGAAGAGAAAGACAATAATGGATATTTCCATCTTCTGCAACAAGTATCATAGAATTTCTTGATTTGTCAGTAACTTGCTTCATATCAACATTCTCTTTAATAAAGGCAGACTTATCCTTTACAGATTGTGAACTTGGAGTAATCAATCTACGTTCCTTGCTATTTGTAGCACCGACCAAAGGATTTCTCTCATTATTATTTATCATTCCTTCAATCAGAGTCTGATAATGGTTATCCATACCATCATCCTTAGCTCTAGTTGCATCAGCTTTAACATCTTCATGAACTTGATCATCATTCTCCTTATGCCCTTGAGATTTTGTCAACATGTTGAACATAATATCTGGCACATCGTCATCACCATATGGACTACTCAATCAGTTTCCTAGGAATTGATAACGAGGAATCGTACCATGTTTTTAGGCTTATTGCATACATGTTTTCGTCTGTATTTTATTATGTTTTATCACTTTTACTTTGTTTTCGTATGTTTTGTAGTTGTCAACCTCGTTCATTGCAGATTTGGAAGAAGAATCGGAAAGAGGAGCTAAAGAAGCAAAAGAGCAGCAAAAAGTGAAGATTCTACCTTTTCTTCTGATATGGCGTTTGCCGCCCCCAGATGGCGCTCGCCATTGCCAGTCCTTGCCATGTTAGATTAATGAAAAGGCAATGACGTTCGCCATTGCCCAAAATGGCGTTCGCCATTATTTCGCAGATGGCAGTTTTGCAACAGAGGCAGTTTTCAAGCAGTTTCTACCAACTGCTCTTCCCTCCACTTCTCTAACACTACCATAGCAGTTTCTAGGGAGGTTTCCTCTATATATAAACCCTCTGGGGCAGTTTCCGATCATCCGAGACGTGCGAAAGCGCTGCAGATTTTTTTGTCTTAGTATTTAAGCACAAGTTACATGTAAAAGCGACAATAACTCACGTGAGGGATTGTCGCGTTTATTTATTGTTTTCTTTTTTTCATTTGTTGTAGTCTTGGATCGCAAACGAAGCCTGTCGGCATTTTCAATACAAGTTTCTATTATTTAATTTTCAGGTTTTTATCGTTTATTTACTTGCACTTGTTATTGTTTTAAATATCGCTTAACATGTTAGTTGTTAGTTTAATTATTGTGAACGTGTTAGTTTTAGATAAAATTATGTCTTGTTAAATTACTTGAGTTCGGCGTCTGAGGATCGTCGTTACCAACAGGACTCAGTAGAAATGTTAGGTATGAAATTATGATTATGTGTTGTTTTGGTTGTAGTTTCCATCTTGCATGATATATTGTTTGACACGAGAGTGAAAAAACAAACCAAGGTTCAGGCCGATAGCGCGAGAGTGTTAGGAATGAACCGGATAGTGGAAACTAGGAAACGATCCTAAAAATAACGATCCTAAAATCTTATTGACTTTCAAAACACTCTTTTTAATTGAAACGCGCGAGCGTGAGCAAAATCCTGTGGTTAGGAAGTGTGGTTCTCGCCAATAGCGCGAGAGTGTGAGACGGAGTCTTTAAGTCGATATTTTCTACGGAACTAGATTTAATCGTAATTAGCATCCGAATTCTACAAGTCCCTAAGGAACACTAAATTCATATTCCGGACTCGTTTCTTCATCATTTTCAAATCTTAACAATAAGTATCTTTATTCTCGTTCTTATCATTTTAACACTTAGCCTTAGCTTTGCACAGTAACAATAGATAACATTAGTTTGATTATCAATCCCTGTGGGTTCGACAACCTTTTAAAACTACACGAACAACTATATACTTGCAGTTATTATCCGAAAGACACGTCATTGTCGCACGGTCAAGTTTTTGGCGCAGTTGCTAGAGATTGATTTAGTCAATATTTTGATTTCATTGTTGCGCAGTATAGACTAAGCCACCAAATTTTCCTTTTTCCTATTTCGTCGATTGTATGCCAAACACTCGCTCTCGAGGTGACAAGTGTGAGCAACCAATTGACGATATCGAGCATTTTATTAACTTAAGACACCAAATCAGTGAATTCCGAATTAAGTATAATCTTCCTGAACCTGAAATTATGTATTCAGAATTAAGGATTCCCATGGCAAAGAATCCACCGAACCGTCCTCTTAAGGATTACGCTTATCCATCGCAGGATGAACTGCATAACAACATTGCTGCCCCTTCCATCAATCGAAACGATTTCGAGTTGAAACCTTCGTTGTTACAAGCCATTCAACAGAACCAATTTTCTGGGAGTTCTACGTATGACCCGAACCTTCATTTACCTATGTTTGTGCAATACGCTGACACCGTAAAAGCAAATGGTGTTAGTAACGAAGCCATATGACTACGTCTTTTTCCTTTCTATTTAAGAGATAGAGCTAGAGCTTGGCTTCAGTCTCTACCATCCAACTCCATTGCTACGTAGGATGAGTTGAAGAAAGTCTTCTTAGCCCGATATTTTCCGCCTAGCAAAACTGCTATGCTAAGAGTCCAAATCAACGGATTTAGGCAGAAAGACAATGAATCTCTTTTCGATGCTTGGGAAAGATACAAGGACATGCTGAGGCTCTATCTGCACCATGGACTTGGACAATGGTTGATAATCCATACTTTCTATAATGGTCTTCTATCCAACACAAAGCTGAATCTGAATGATGTAGTTGGCGGCGCTCTGATGGATAAACCATATGAAGACGCCTATCAACTCATTGAAAACATGGCTCAAAACCACTTCCAATAGGGAGGTGAGAAACTCCTGCAAAAAAAACCTGCTACGAAGAACAAAATGTATGAAGTTAACAGTTTAGACCGTGTCAGTGCTAAAGTGGATGTGCTTACTCAAAAGATTGAAAGTTTGACTGTAGCTCCAGCAGCCACCGTGGCCGTTGTGACCCGAATTGTGAATTGTGTGGAACCCCTTGGCACAGTAACGTCGAATGTCATTTATTGGCTGGTATTCCTACAGACCAAGTAAACTACGCCCAAGGAAACCTGTACTGAAACACTTACAATCCTGGCTGGAGGAATCATCCAAACTTTTCCTACAAGAGCAACAATGTTTTGTTCGCTCTAACTTAAGCCCCTGCTATTCCTCCAGGCTATCAAAAAGGAGCCCCCGTTGCTCCTCAAGCACCCAGAAAGTCAAACGTTAAGCTGTTATTGGAAAATTTCATTACAACTCAAACTCAACAAAACAAAGAGTTCGCCAACTAAAATGTACACACGAGCAAATTGCTGAAGCAAATGGCAGCTAAAATTGATGCTATGGCTACCCATAACAACATGTTAGAAACTTAAAATTCTCAAGTAGCCCAACAATAAGCAACAATAGCAGCCCCAGCTGGAATGTTTCCTGGACAACCACAACCAACCCCAAAAGGTCATGATAATGCTATCACACTGCGAAGCGAAACAGAACTTGATGGACCAGTTGACCAAAGACTCCAAAATCTAGCCATGTATCAAAACTCTGGTAAAAGAACTGAAAAGGTGAACGAACCAAATAATAATGAAAATAAAGACAAAAGCAAAGAGGTCGTAGAGAAAGAAACACTGTATGTGCCTCTGCCACCATACAAGCCTCATATACCTTATCCTCAAAGACTCGCTAAGTCTAAAAATTAAGGACAATTTAAGAAATTCATAGAACTTCTGAAATAACTTAATATCACTATACCATTCACAGAAGCCATTACGCAAATGCCTTCATATGCTAAATTCCTTAAAGAGATCCTATCCAACAAGAAAAAGCTTAAGGATAATGAAATTGTTATGCTTACTGCTGAGTGTAGCACTATTATTTAAAACAACATGCCTCTTAAGCTGAAAGACTCAGGTAGTTTCTCCATACCTTGTGTAATTGGAAAGTTTGTCATAGACAAAACTCTATGCAACTTAGGAGCCAGTGTCAGTTTAATGCCTTTATCCATATGCAAGAAACTCGGTTTAGGAGAACTAAGACCAACGAAAATGTCTCTACAACTGCCGGACCGTTCTGTTAAATTTCCTATAGGTATGCTAGAGAAAATGCCCGTTCGTATAGGTCAATTTTGTATTCCTACCGACTTCGTAGTATGGACATAAAAGAGGATTCCAACATACCTATTATTTTAGGAAGACCCTTTTTAGCTACATCCGGAGCCATCATTGATGTCAAGAAAGGAAAACTAACTTTTGAAGTTGGTGAAGAAAAAGTCGAATTTATTTTAGCTTAATTCGTAAAGGCTCCGGCTATAGATGATTCATGTTGCTTCCTAGACATCATCGATGAATGCGTGAAAGAAATAGAAATGGAACCATCTAAGTATACTGAAGTGCTAAAAATTCCAGCACCTCCTACATTCAAAGACGTTAATTGGCGCAAGCCATATGTAGATGACAGTCTGAGGGAATGTCTAGCATTAACGCCTGATCCAATGCCGTGCCCGAAGAAGCCTTCTATAGAACTTAAAAGACTACCCAAAAATCTAAGGTATTAGTTCCTAGACACCGAGCTTGAATGATCAGTAATAGTCAATGCTGACTTAGGACAAGGAGAAACTGAAAAATTGCTACATGCCTAAGAAAGTATCCAAAAGCACTAGGGTATAATATCTCGGACCTAAAAGGAATAAGTCCCTATATATGTATGCATCTCATTATGCTAGAGGAGGACTGTAAAACCTCTAGAGAGCATCATAGAAGAATAAATCCTATCTTGAGCGATGTAGTCAAAAAGGAGGTACAAAAGCTACTAGAAGCAGGAATTATATACCTGATATCCGATAGTAACTGGGTCAGTCCAATACATGTTGTACCAAAGAAGGGAGGTGTTACAGTTGTTAGTAACAAAAAGGGAGAATCCATAGAAAAACGAACTCAAACTGGATGGAGAATGTGCATAGACTATAGAAAACTGAATAAAGCCACTCGTAAAGATCATTTCCCTTTACCCTTCATCGATCAAATTCTTGAGCGACTGGCTAAACATTCTCAATTCTACTATTTAGACGGATACTCAGGATTCTTCCAAATTCCTATTCATCCAGATGACTAAGAAAAGACCACCTTTACCTATCCTTATGGTACATTTGCCTATCGATGAATGTCGTTTGGATTGTGTAATGCTCCCGCAGCATTCCAAAGATGTATGATGTCAATCTTTGCTGATTTTATAGACAACATAATGGAAGTATTTATGGACGATTTCTCTGTCTGTGGGAAAAGTTTTGAAGGATGTTTATCGAACCTAGAAATGGTACTTGAACGATGCGTTAAAGTTAATCTAGTGCTGAATTGGGAAAATTCCATTTCATGGTCCGAGAAGGAATTGTGCTTGGAGCTGTAGTATCCGACAGAGGAATTGAAGTAGATAAAGAAAAAATAAAAATTATAGAAAATCTTCAACCTCCGAAAACCATTAGAGAAATTCGTAGTTTACTGGGACACGTCGGTTTCTACCGACGATTAATTAAAGATTTCTCTAAAATAACTAAACCACTAACGGGCTTATTAATGAAAGATGTTGAATTCATATTTGATGAGGACTGCTTGAAAGCGTTCGAACATCTGAAAAATGCTCTTATTACTACACCTATTATGCAACCACCCGATTGGAGTAAACCATTTGAAATAATGTGTGACGCTAGTGATTATACCGTTGGCGCTGTCTTGGGACAAAGAAAGGATTGAAAGGTTCATGCTATTAACTACGCAAGTAGAACCTTAGACAATGCACAAATGAAATACGCCACCACAGAAAAGGAACTCCTAACTGTTGTGTTCAATTTAGATAAATTTTGTTCCTACTTAGTAGGAGAAAAAATAATTGTCTATACCGATCACGCCGTAATTAGGTACCGGCTAAGTAAGAAGGATGCTAAACCGAGACTTTTAAGATGGATTCTGCTTTTACAAGAGTTCGACTTAGAAACCAAAGACACAAAAGGCACTGAAAATATAGTAGCAGATCATCTTTCTAGGATTGAGGACCAAAAACCCGAACAAGTGCCCATCAATGATGATTTTCCTTATGATCGACTTGTAGCCCAGTTAGAAAGTGAAAGTGAAACAAGGGAGTGCTCTTTATTTATAATGACGCAGAAACGAATGAAGTTATGGAATCGATTTTCATAAAAACCACATTGCCATGGTATGTTGACTTTGTCAACTACCTAGCAGCTGGGGTACTTCCACCAGACATATCCTACCAACAAAAGAAGAAATTCTTCCATGATCTTAAACATTACTATTGGGATGAGCCCCTGCTTTTCAAAAGAGGAGCCGATGGGATTTTTCATCGATGTGTCCCTGAATCATAAGTAAAGGATATCATATCTCATTGCCACTCTGCACCCTATGGAGGGCATGCAAGCACTTCAAAGACTTATGCGAAAATCTTACAATCTAGTCTATTTTGGCCCAACCTTTGGAAAGATGACCACACCACAGTTATAAATTACCACCGGTGCCAATGCACTGGCAATATCTCTAGACGCGGTGAGATGCCACTAAAGGGTATTTTGGAAGTAGAAGTTTTTGATGTTTTGGGTATAGATTTCATGGGTCATTTCCCATCTTCTTTTGGCAACAAATACATACTCGTCGCAGTTGATTACGTGTCAAAATAGATCGAGGCAGTAGCTTCTCCCACAAATGATGCATGAGTATTCATCAAGCTTTTCAAGAATGTGATTTTTCCCAGATTCAGTGTGCCGAGAGTTGTCATTAGCGACGGTGGATCCCATTTCATCTCAAATATCTTTGGGAAACTGTTGCTCAAATATGGAGTCTGACACCGAGTAGCAACACCTTATCACCCTCAAACAAGTGGACAAGTTGAGGTTTCTAACAGAGAAATTAAGCAAATATTAGAGAAAATCGTTGCGACCTCTATGAAGGATTGTTCTGCAAAACTTCATGAAGCTTTGTGGGCTTATAGGACAGCTTACAAAACTCCAATATAAACCACTCCATTCAAATTAGTTTATGGTAAATCATGTCACCTGCCTGTCGAACTTTAGTACAAGGCTTATTGGGCCATTAAGACCCTAAATTTGAATTACACAGCTGCAGGAGATAAGAGAATTCTTGATATCCATGAACTAGAAGAACTTAGACTAGATGCCTATGAAAATGCCCGGATTTACAAGGAATGAACTAAGCAGTGGCATGATAAACGAATAACGAGACGAGAATTCAACGAGGGTGACTTAGTCCTTCTCTTTAATTCTCGACCTAAGTTATTTCCAGGCAAACTTCGTTCTAGATGGTCTGGCCCATTCGAGGTTATAAGAGTTTCCCAAAGCGGGGCCGTAAAAAAAAGAGGAAAATTCAATGAGACATTCATTGTAAACGGGAAGTGACTTAAGCATTACCACAACATCAAAAACAAGGATTTCTGCATAAGTTACAAATTAGAAGAGCTGCCCGCTCTTTCGAAGAAATTGACCGACTCAGATCTAATGTCGAGCTACCGACATTAAAGCGCTGTGTGGGAGGCAACCCACAATTTTTAGTTTTTATTCTTTCTTTTTATATCTATTAATTCTACGTTTTGTTTTCATTTTTATTCTTATTATTATTATTATTATTATTATTACTATTATTGTCCATTTTAACACTTCCTTGCGGTACAATCCACTAATAGCGTAATCTTTGTCTAATTTTAGGCTAGCGTAGCTTAGGATAGCTTGTCACTAACTTAGGAGAATGAAGCATGTTAATGATATGGAGGTTGTCTTTAGGAATGAAGCTCAAAGGGAGAATGAAGCATGTTGAGGGAGATGGCATTACTGATTTATCCTGATGGACTCACCTTGACCACTTTAGGAATAAGAGACAGTGTGATGTACCTTCTCAACCAAATAGGTTGGGATAACTTTGGTGTGAGAAAGAGGTTTACCCTGTACCGTAGACTCACCCTGATCTTCTGATCTCCCTTTACTATGATCCTAGCTGAGGTTTTGGATTTGGCCTAGGCTTAGCTACCTTCAGATTGTTTGGAACCAAGTACCGTTTCACCCACCACGAGATGGCTGATATTTTAGGATTTGGCAGTGGGCCTGATGCTTATAATATAACTCGTGATGATGCCTTTACCACCCTTGACTTCTTTTGGGGAACCATAACTGGAAATTACTACCCTGACCCACACACCATGTTTTCCAAGAATATCCATAACCCCGCCATCCGCTATTTCTATAAGATTTTAGCCTATACACTGTTTGGTAAGGATGTGAACATTACTTCTGTGTCGAAGGATGAGTTGTTTATAAAGTATTGTGCCTCTCAGGGAAGACCCGTGAATGCCGCTACCTATATGTTAGCCAACCTGAACAGAATTTCCAATGAGACACAAGGTACCATTCTCATAGGAGGGTTAGTTACTATGATTGTCGATGCCATTGGCCTGAGATACCAACTTAATCATAATCGTGCCTTTGGAGGTATATGTCCCATACACCTGAACTTTTTCTTTAATCGTGGCATTATTGCTAATTTATGACCTACAGAGTTTAATTTTCTCATTGATAACCAAGTGGTCCATAACTTCACATTGCCTAACCATGAGAAAACTAATGTTCATGACCGAGATAATTGGCTTTATGATTTAAAGGGCCAAAGCGAGTCACCCACTCCACCTTACAGCCCTCAGCCTTATGAAGTCCGGGATGCCATTCTCCATGATGTTGTTTCTCACATCTCTGGTGCTCATGCTATTAATACTCCTATTGATGTTGCTGCTACTATCTCTGCTCTACAGTCTGAGGTTGATTCCCTTAGAGGAGAGATCACCTCTATTCGAGTTGATCTCCTCGATTTTATGGACATTGCTAATGAGCAGTTTGATCACTTATTCTAGCAAGTCTATTTGATGAGGCGTTTCACTGAATCTAACATTAGGCGCCGTGATGGCTAGTATTATTGGATGTACTGCTATATTGTTTGTTTTCATCATGTATTTTTTCCTTTCGTTGTGTTATACCCCAAATTTTACCCTTAGATCCATTGGTCTTTTGCATATCATCTTAGATCAATCATGTTTCATATCTAACCTAATTTGTCAAGCTTTGTTTTGTTTCTTGTGAATTAGGGTTTGTTTTAGAAAGTTCAGTGGACTGGTCAATCAAGGCTTTGGATAGATCCTCAACGAATCAAGCCTCACATTCTCAAAAGACTTTCTCTCCTCGATAATCCAGTGTAATTTAGGTTTCATCACAAGTTCTTCGAGGCTCAAGTCTTGAAAGATTGAATCAAGGTTAGGCATGATTGTCATGTCAAGGGTGTGTGCAGTATGGTTTGAGTTTCAGTGGAAGTTAGACCTAGTCTTGGTCAAAGTGGTGGTTTGCTTCAATATCAAATTATCAGGTTATGGCAAAGGAAGTTTATTTCGTGGTTGAGGAATCATCAGATCCATTTCACTTCCAATTAGGATTTTGGTGCAGTCGCATTTCAGGTCATTTGTGTCACTGGTTATTTTGAGGATAAGTGTGGATTGAATTCAAGTACTTATGCTCGAGGATCCAGACCAGGGTTTCATGCCAATTCAAATTGTTTGTTGGTACATCAAAGGTCAAGACAATTGGTGCATTTCAAGTTATTTGCAAGTATTGATTGTGTGGTGCAGGTTTTTTTCATTGATCCAAGGATTCGTCAGTTTTGTTGTTCAGTCAAGATCACTTTTAAGGAGGATCCAAGGTTGTGATGTTGTTCGAGTGGTGACATTCAAGTTCATTTGTCATGGTTGTAAGTGTTGTGGAGACATATTGCAAAAACTCATTCCTTACCCATTGTTCAACCAATTTTCATTATCTATTTTCATTTCTTGATCCAATCCTACATCTCATTTCCAATTTAATCCACTTTCCTAAATAATTTTTCTTATCCAAATATTCTTTTTATAAATATTCATAAATTAAATTTCATTTCCAACTATACATCCATTTTCTATATTATCCATATTTTCTTAATCCACTTTGCAAATTCATCATTTAATGCCATGTCCAAATTTCCATTCAAATACCCATGTTTAAAGTCCATTAAGTTCATCGAATAATTGTTCACTTTTTACCATACTTCACAAAAGAATTCAATTCAAAAGTCAAAATCCACAACCCATTGAGTCCATTAAATCCATTATTTCCAATCCATTACACAACAAAACTAAAAAAAAAGTGAGGACAAAAGCACTTGACATTTATTTACAAACAAAAGTGGATCCAAGTTACACCACCATTCGATACGCATGAGTTAAAAGTTTGTTACAATCAATTGTACATTCATAAGCTCATTCACTTGCCAAGAACTTATTCAGCATCAATGGTACAATGGCAACGGCAACAAGACAATGACACACTTGTACAAAACCTGCTACGTCATGTGATACAGTCTGGTACAAAACTATGCATCAACACAACACCTACTACTATCAGCAGCAACAACACACTACAGCAATAAAACAGAAAAACCTGCTGAATCATCTTAACTTTGACCAAAATCTCTGCAACAACAGACAAATTTGAAAGCTAACAAACAAAGATGGAATCAATTTAAAAGAAAGAGGGGGAGAAAACGGTCGGAAAAAAAAAAGAATCACACCTCTTCTCACAAGAGGAGATTTCTGTTTCGCATCAAAAACACCCTTCAAGGTCTTTCGTCGACCCGACAACACAACTCTTTCAAACTTCAGCTTCTCTTTCCGGAGTTCACCCAACATCAAAAAACCAAAGCCATAACCATTGCAACTCCATCTTCTCCCATCTTCAACCTTCAACCGACCTGAAACAAACCCATTCTAATAAACCTTCAACGAACAGATCAACCCAACCCAAATCTTAGAAAACCCAGAAGTTGAGGAAGAGGAATAAAAACCCATCACACCCCAAATCGGAATCAGAGAAGAAGGGTGAACCAAGTGAACCTAAATTTCAAAACCAAAGTCGAACCAGAATATGATGAGGAGAAGATATTCAACAAAAACCAAACGATTTGAAACGAGAAAAGAGCCACCGTAACTAGACGAAAGAGAAAGGTTGGTGTCGCCACGTTTCCGAATCATTTCCTTGCCTTGAAACGCGATAATGAAGCTTTTTTCTTCTGAACTATTGGATTCGAAACGGTTATGGTGTTTTGGGTTTTGGAACGCGATGATGATTGTTATTCTGAGCGAATCCCATCATTTTTCACAATGGACCTAGCGTTGATGTGGCTTTAATTTGTTTTCTCCTTTTTTTAAAAAGTTTTAACGTTGAAAATGCTGATTTCTACACCAACCTTTCATAAGTAGCCGTGTTTCTTGGAATGAAAGTGGATGAATGGGCCTCACAACCCATGATGATCCCCCATGATCCTTTTAGTGTATACACCCAATTTTAATCAGCACCCCCCCTTTTTCATGTTTTCTTAACTTGTTTTAGCATCTTACCTTTTTAAATTTTTTTAAAACGTTAATTTCTTGACAAATTTTGTGTTTTCCTACATTTGATTTTTATCCATATTTTGTCTTGATCCATTTCTCTTTTAATGAGTATTTCATTTCTCATTCCGATTTTATTTTCATTCCCTTTTTATTCTTCTTTTGGGCCAATGATATAACACAAATCTTGATTTGTTGATTTATTCAAATCAATAAAAGATCTGGATTAATATGAGGTCATTTTCCATTTTCTTTTTTGTTGGTCAATGAAAGTCTAATATTAAATTATCGATTTCTCGATTAAATCTTGATTTAGACGAGACCAACTTTATTTTCATTTCGATTCCATTTTCTTTATTTTGGGTCGATGATATAACAAACTTCATGGTTTGGTTGATTTCATTAAATCGACAAAATTTTGATCATTATGAAACCACTTTCTCTTTATTTCAGTTTCATTCACTTTTTAGTCGATGAAAGTCAAGAATCATGGTTGTCAATCTTTATTGATAAATCTTGATTAAGACTAGACCATTTTCAATTCTATTTCATTTCAACTTTTAATTTCTTTGAATACTAACTTTTCATTTCTCTCTTTGGTGAGACTTGTCAATATTTTCCAATAAGATCTTGTGGATGACCCTCTCGTCCCTATTATGATTTTTGCTGCCTGCTTCCTGTTGCTCTAATCCTCAATACAATTCCAAAGGAAAGTTTCTCTCTTGACCTCATAGTCATAGAGCCTCATCTTCCCCTTGGCCTCATTAGAGCCACTTACATCACAACTTAGAATTAGGCTAGAGTTCTTGAACTCTAGGTGATTCTCACCACTTTGAGTCCTCATTTCCCCTTTGACTTTGTTTAAAGTCAACTCTTAGTTAGTTTTATAACTTAGACTTAGAGAGTTCTTTGACTCTACATGAGTGTCATACTCATTCCCCATTGAAACTTTGGCCATAGTCAATGGTTCCTCACCCTTAGTGAGGTGAACTATGGTTGCTCTGATTCTTTAGTTAGGATACGTAGGCACAAGATGTGACGTCTTGGCGAGCATACTTAGTATATATACCTCTAGGTCTTTACGTTAGCACATACCCTTAGCAAGCAAACATGACATAACACAAATACAAACAAGCAGTTACTGTAGAGTACTACAGATATCAAGAATACTAATACATTCCCTAGGTATAACCAACCCCCGATCCCCGATCTCTTAGTTGTGTCTTCACATAGCGTAATTAGGGTTTTCTTCGATCTTTACCCTTTCCTTTGGATAAATTAAAGCTCGGTGGTGAATTTTAAAGATGTGTGATTGAAGTTAATTAATAGCTTGATATCCAATTCTCCCTGTAATAGAAATGGCGACTTCATTGGGGAATCTCAATTTGAGGGTTAAGCCCACCTTGTTTGTGTTTGTGTTTTGTTGTATATTTGCTTGCTTGATTGTACATATCTGTATATATGTCTGCATATCTGTTTGGGTTCTTTTGTTTGGCAGGGTTGCTACTATTGAGTGGTGAGATAAGTCCTAACTCGGACTTGAGCGCACTTATGATAGGACGATGGTATATTCAAGGAGGCTTTGAGGGAGTCAATTCCCGAAAAAGATGACTTGAGACACCATCAATCAGTTGAGGCCCTTTTGAGAGTTTAGTCATGTTGAATGAGTCTATTCGTGAAAATGTTACTACTCTCGACATAGGCGTCCGTGAAACCGATGACCGTAGTTACCTTTACCCCAACTTGGCCTTTATAGGATGTAGTGCGGTGACCATGAGTGAGTCTATTCCTGAAATGGTTGTCACGCGATACTACACTCAGACGAGATTCTCTTGAGAATATTATTGATTACCGAGTCATTCGGGAAGTCGATAATATCCGAAAGATGTGTTGTCGACTCTGGGAATTTTTTAGAACCCTGTTCTGCAGATACAAGAACCCATAGTACACACCTTTTGGGATGGGTAGACCATGGCTTCATGCTCGTGATCTTCAAACCTAGGCCCTCATTTTATTTGCTTGTGCATATTTGTGAATATCTGTATACATGTGTTTGTGCATACATTCATGCATTCATGAATAACCCTAAGGAATTCTGACAATCATTCCTTTGCAAAGATCAATAGATTTTCAAGTGAAACTTCTCAGTTTTTCAAAATGTTTGCAACTCGCTTCCGAGTTCCTTGAAACCATTTGGTTTTCCTTTGCATAGCATGCACATGTCATCACATTCGTATTTTCATTTGCATTTCTCAACCTTGAGTCTCATCCCTCCTTTGTCTGTAACCAAGTTGACTTCTCAAAGCTAGCATTGGACTTGAGGTAGCTTTTGAAGGATCATGAACTCAGGAGAGAAGAGCCAGTTTGTGACCAGAGCAGATTTTGATTTGTTGAAAGGTCAATTGGATCAGATTGTGGAAGCTATGACAGCCTTGGCAAAGAGGGATGACATTATTCAGAGAACTTCTATGAACAATGCTGCTTAAGCTTAACCCGTGCAGATTCCTATTGAGACCAGTTGGCAAATCAAGAAAGGAAATCCCAGTTTCCCGAAGCTGGCAATCTGTTGATTGTTTTGGCATTTCCTGTTGTATTTTCTTTGCAATGTTGAATTTGTTTTTGCTTATAAAGCTGTTGTTTTTTAAAATTGGCAAGATTAATGAAATGTTCATGCATTTTTTGGGTCAATCCATTCGTATTCACTCATTCTCTTTCTTTTATTGTCATAAAAAAAAGGCAAAAAAAAATTTTCTTTTCCATCCACTTATCAATATCAAACTGTTGTTTAAACAAAGATTGGGGAGGATGATGAAAACATCATATCCATAACTGCTTTGGTATGCTGTCAATTAAACATTGCCGATGATGTAAGGCATTGTTTCAATTCCTAAACACTGGAGAAATAAGGAAGATAATCCCTCATTAACCCATTCGAGCCTTGAAGTAGGAGTTTTCTTTCCTTACAAAAAACCCTTAAATCTTAACCTTGGGGTGGGTAGTTCTCAGTTTAACTTGGTTATGCATTCTAATGCAAGCACTTTATGCAAGACACCAGTCAGCTCTCTCAAATCAAATGAATAAATGTTGTACAATTTGTTCCCGAGGCGACAAATAAGGGAGGACCGTTATGAAATCCTTACCCGATGAATGAGCCGAGTCCCTTTCAAGGCAAAAGCTAAGAAATATGGGAAGCTCATAATCATTGCCTTATACAAAAGGGCTTCTATGACAACCAAAAAGAAGAGGTCTCAAAACCTCAGCAAAGACAAGAAGAGGTCTCAAAACCTCAGCAAAGACGAGAAGAGGTCTCAAAACCTTAACAAATACAAGAATAGGTCTCAAAACCTCAACAAAAACAAGAAGAGGTCTCTAAACCTCAGCAAAGACAAGAAGAGGTCTCAAAACCTTAGCAAAGACGAGAAGAGGTCTCAAAACCTTAACAAAGACAAGAAGAGGTCTCAAAACCTCAGCAAAAATAAGAAGAGGTCATCAAATCCTCAACAATAAAGGATAACCAAATGTTGTAAGGGAGTAATGACTGCTTTAGGTGTCTAAATCATCACCAACTGTCATCATTTCGATTCCTAGCCTCTTAGGAACCTGAATGCATAGCCTGAGTTAACTTAGCGTAGGATTGAAGTTCATCACGAAGATTGGGTGGGGACAAACATACTTTGAGCCTTTACCCTTTGTTTCATGAACCATGAACCAAGCCACGTTACAACCCTTAAAAGACCTAATTGAGGTAAGGTTGTTTTGGAAGCATACTACAACAAGGTTGATTAACCTGACTCCTAATGATCTTTGCTAATTGCGTGTGTTGATCACTTCATCTGTCGTCCCGTAAATGACCAGATCCACTTTGTTTTTTATTATTTAATCATTCCACTGTGTGTATTTCATCAATAAAATTTGATTTCAAAAGCTTGCATGAATGTTACATTAAGACTGCCAATGTTAATGAACAATACTTGTTTGCAAACCAATTCAATATCAAAGGAATCCCTACAAAGGCATCCATCTAGGGAATTTGATTTGGTAAAGGAAGCTCAGTCTGGGGTAACCGATTTAGAGGATTTGTTAATCAACCATTCCAAGAGTTATTGAATCAGTGGCAGAACTTTTTCAGGTTCAGAAGATTGGGATAAGCCTTCTCGAGGTCATCTTATGACAAGTCTGTTTCAAGGCAAGGACTTCAATGACCCACCAACAGGGGCAAGTCTATTTCCCATTTGTTACTACCATAGTCTGAGGACTTTGTATTGCGAACACAGTTAATCAGGGGCAATCAGGTCGAGATTCGGTAAATCTCTAAAAGGTCAATTAGGCTGGGGCATCTGTCATACCCCAAATTTTGACCACTAAGATTTCTCATCATTGTGCAAATCATCATCACAATATGGGGGAACCATCCGACCTTGTCAGTCTCCCCAAAGATGGGTGAGCCTCCACTACAATCAAAATTAGGGTTTCAAGCCCTCTCTGAGCCTTAGACAAAGGGTCAATCAAGGAATGACATGATCTTAAACTTGTCTAAACCTCTCAAACATCCACAAAAGATCAAAAAGGACTCCCACTTTAAGGATTAAGCACAAGGATGCTCCCTTCCAGGTGGATTAAGTCTCAAGATCGACAGTGTCACCAAATTAGGGTTTTGGTCGACCAGGGCCTCCAGATGGAAATTTTCATCTGGGCATGAGCCAATGATCCAAAACATAACCTAATATACTCCATGGAACCTCATGGACTCAAAACATCAAGCCAATTTTGCCTCAGGGGATGCATACATCAAAAATCAGGAATTAGGGTTTCTTGACCTAATTCACCCCTAAGTTGACTTTTAGGACAAATCATGAGCCAAGACCTCAAGAGAGGGTTTGAAGGTCTCTAATGAACTATATTGATCCATTTGGAACAATGGATTAATCCCAGAAGCTTGAGCAACAAGTCTCAATTTCATCTGCACCACAATTAGGGTTTTAAGGGAAAAGTCAACTGTAACTTTGACTTTTGACCAGGACATGCTCCCAAAACCTAGGACATGCCTCAATATACCCTATGACACCCATGGAACATGTCCATCAAGTTTGATTTAGGTCAAGGACATGATTTCCTGAAGAATTGCACAGTTTGGAATTCATCTGATAAAAAGTCAACTGTGCACAAAAGTCAACTTTGACTTTTTGAGATTTTTCACCAAAATGGTTTTTTAACCCTAAAATGATGTTAATGTATGATTTGAATCATCATTCATCAAGAAAAATCAAGAAAAGTTGGATAACTTGTAAAAGGGGTAACCATAAAAACTTAGAAAATTTTCTAAGTTAAAAATAACGTGGCAAGGGTACCAACTTTGAAGGACCATAACTCCTAAACCACAAGGCCATTTTTTCGCATCCAAAGATGGATTTGTAGCTCTCATTACCCTCTACAAAAACTTCAACTAGACCTAACTCCAATTCATTAAGGATTTTGAGTTATGGAGTGATCAAAATGGCTGAAAATTGAAAATGTCACTTTTTCCAACACTTAGTGAAATTTTCACTAAGTCAGAATCTGTCTTCACTTTTTGCCAAATGTAGGGGGATTTTTCACTTGGATTCAAAAGAGATCAAAACCAAACATGTTCAAACAGTTGTTGTATGATGTAAGGGTTTTCCAAAATGACCAAGAACATTGCCAAATTCCATTTGAGTCATGAGATATGACATTGGAAAGTTGCCTTGCTGAAATCTGTCAAGGCAAGGCAGAATTTGCAACTTTGCTCGATTTGCCAAAATCAGCCAAATCCAAATGCTCCTATCCACTTGGACACCTCAGAGGATTGGATCTAAAGGGGACAATCAATGAGCCAAGACTCCAAAGTCCTTGGAACAAGAAAAAGCATGTTGAACCTAGAATGGCCAAAATAGGGACAAGACTTCAAATTTGGATTGGAGCATTCAATGGAAGCATCAAGGTGGCATGGACTGAGCCATTCTCATCTGAAATCAGTCAAGACTTATCCAAGACCAAGGGAACCAAAGCTCTGTGCCCTAACCTCTAGTCAAAGGCTAGAGGAGACTTGCATTTCCATTGGCCAACATTGAACAAACACCTGCTGCAGTTGCCATTCACTGTGGATCCCAAAACAAACTTGCTCTACTATAAATAGAGCTCAATTGTGATCAGTTTGAGTACACCAAAGCCATCTAACAGATGCTTTCCTCAAAATCTCTTTCTCTTAGCAAAAATGCCTTTCCCAATCAAACCAATCACTCACACACCTCACATACATCACATATGAGCTGATCAAACACTTAGATCACTTCTGAAACACCAATTTCACAAAATCACCAGCTGGTTGCTCAAATTTTCAATCAAGTTGCATTTGAGGTACCACAAATTGTTCCAGCTATTTTCAATCAGGTCCAAGCATTCAAACACAATCCATAGGGTGTAGGCAAGCTGTTCAGATCATCACCACTCATCTGTAACACCTCCAAATCAAAAATCACATTGTACTTGCTGTCACGGCCTAGAGGTAAGCACATACTTGGTCATCTCTCAATCTATGCATATTTCCTCGCACAATAATTTGGCCATATGTTCATAATCATGCATGGAATGTTTTCCCTCAATTAATTGCATTGTTTGAATCGTGTATCAAAAATCCTAGACTTCATGCAGAAATTAGGGTTCTTGAGGTTTCTTCGTGATTTCATGTTTTATGTTTAATTTAAATGAAATTAAGTGTTATAGACATGATCGTGAGGTTGAGACGAGCATAATGATATGTGGATTGCATGATATGATTACGTATTCAGTGAGATTGGATGGAAAACGCAAATCAGCCAAACCCAGAAAAACGCGCGTGTTCTTGCTTGTGGTCTTGGCGCCTTTTTCAAAAATTCAAATATTTGAATTTTGTGATTTTGTTTAATTGATTCAAAAATTAATTTCTCTCTGAGTTTTAATGATTTTGAGTTGATTCTTTTTTTAATAATTCACAAAAATGTTAAAATATTTTATTTTCCCAAAAAATCCCAAAAATATTATTTATTTCATATAATTGATATTTTTGCAAAGAATTAATATTTTAATTGTTTTTGACATTTTAAATATTTTTTCTACATTGATTTTGCAACTTTTAATGCTTTCTAATTATTTTGTAGGTCAATACTTAATTTTTGAAGCATTAATCCAAGATCACAATTTGTTTTCCATATGTTAAACAATTTTGATCATTTTAATTGAATTTTTATTCAATTAAATACATTTTTGAAAACAAATTAGGGTTTTTGGATTAATTCAACCCTCAAAAATCATTTTCAAAACACTTTGGGCCTCTTGAGAGAGTATAAGACCCAATCCTTTTTTGACCAAATCATTTTTGGGCTTCAGTGTATTGTATAAGTCCCGATACCGTCAAAAACAAACGGCGCGATCGTCGCCTTTTTAAAATAACCTTGGGCCTCTCCTTGAGCTATAAGACCCATTCAAAACTTTTGGGCCTCTATTAGAGTGTAAGACCCAACCCCCTTTTAACCAAAACATTTTGGGCCTCACTTATTGTATAAGTCCCTCTGCGTTAAAAGAAAACCTCGGCGCGATCGCCATTTTAAACGGAAAAATCAACTGGGCCTACCCTCATGTTATAAGCCCCACTCTTTTTCTTTAAAACTTTTTGGGCCTCTTGAGAGAGTGTAAGACCTATCCTTTGTACAGAAAACCTTTTTGGGCCCCAGTCACTTGTATAAGTCCCTCTGTACAAATTCAAACAGTGCGCTCACTGATAAAACCCTGGGCCTCTCCTTGAGCTGTAAGCCCCAAATCTTTCTTTTTCAAAGCACTTTCTCCTTTGATTTTGAATATACTGTTGTTTTCAATCTTTCTTTGTTGAACAACTAACCAAACAGCATGGAAGCTCTACAACCGAGTAAGTGGTTATTGCTTTCATTTACCACTTTCATATACATATAACTGTATTGTGGGGCTGTTTCGCTGTAAGTCTTCTTTCATAAACTCATATCAACTGTGTAATAATAGTATAGATATTTAGAGTTTCCCCGGCAACTACGTCTAGAACTAGGTGACGCCGTTCGTTTATTCGTAGAAATAGACAACTAGATCCCCAATAGGATCACCAGATACAGTCTTCTCTTCGGCTGTCCTCATTAGGAATCGTCAAGAAACTCTACTCCCCAAGATGAATGTATTCTCTGTGAATGGCATCTTTGAGTTTCTTCCAAATTCTCGAACTTTCCCGACTTTGATCTATTCTCGGTGAATAGCATTGCCTTGAATTTCTCGGGGTTTGGGGACCCACGGGCTTCTTAAAAGCACCGGCCTCCTCTTGGGCATCATACAAGGACCCACAGGCTTCCTAAAAGCAACCCCGCCTCCTCTTGGGCTTAGTACAAGGACCCTACGGCTTCTTAGAAGTATTCACAACCTCCTCTTAGGCTTCGTATAATGATCTCTTCCTTCGGGAATGATAGCCTCCTCTTGGGCTTCATACAAGGACCGATCGGCTTCGTAAAAGCTTTCAGCCTCCTCTTGGGCTTCGTACAAATTGTCCCGACGACCTCCTATAGGTATAGGAATAGAACCTAGTCATCTCCATATAACAGTCCTTTCAAGAGTCTACTACTGTTTCTCAAAGCATAGTACAAAAGATAAAACCCTATACTTGGACGGTCTAATCTCCTTGAGTCTCAAAGACATTCTCAAGTGACCCCTTCGTTAAATAGGAAGGAAACCCGTAGACTCGGACAGTCTTAATACCCTTTGGATTTCCCGTTTCCTCAAAGAGAAGGAAATATCCCTGATCCTCGAATCAAAATCCTTGAGTACAGCATTACTCATATAAGAACTGATTTTCTCTTTTAAAATCAGTATATTGGATTTGTCACTCAACTGAAACAGTTACAATAGCCTCCTCTTGGGCTTTGTACAATGATTCTCCCCAGCGGAGTCAAACAACCTTAGCCTCCATCTCGGGCTTCGTACGAGATACAAAGACTCTCTTGTTGAGTCAAACCTTAGCCTCCATCTCGGGCTTCGTACGAAATACAAAGACTCTCTTGTTGAGTCAAACTTTTAGCCTCCATCTCGGGCTTCGTACGAGATACAAAAAACACTCTCTTGTTGAGTATAAAAGACTCTCTTGTTGAGTCAAACCTTAGCCTCCATCTCGGGCTTCGTACGAGATACAAAGACTCTCTTGTTGAGTCAAACTTTTAGCCTCCATCTCGTGCTTCGTACGAGATACAAAAAACACTCTCTTGTTGAGTATAAAAGATTCTCCTGTTGAGTCAACCCTTTTAGCCTCTCTCTCGGGCTTCGTACCAGACACCTAAAAACTCCCTCTTGTTGGGCCAATAGCCTCCTCTTAGGCTTTGTATAAGAAAACCACTGGTTGATCCAATCAACCTTTTAGCATCAAAGTTGTGCCTCGTTCACAGTATACAAACATCAACAACTCCTTCCCCTTCATCTAATCGCTGTAAGCGGCAAGCCTCTGGATCATCTACATCCATGCCACTGTCCCACTTTTAGCATGAGAAATTCCTAAGGAAAGATGGCATTGCTCTACACTGAGTTAAAGTCTTCTCCTTCAGGTTAAAATCCCCTTTAAAGGAAATTATGGCATTGCTAGGATCCGCGTATCCCGGTTAAAGTAATGCTCCTTTATAACCAGTCACCCAATAGTTGTGACGGACAAACCCTTCTTTAGAGATGACAAATTCTCTCTAAAGTCAAACCTTTAGCTTCATATCTTGGGCTTTGAACAAGATACAAATAGACTTTTCAACTTCACATCTTGGGCTTTGATCAAGATACAAATCACCTTTCGCTTCACGTCTTGGGCTTTGAACAAGACACCAAAAACCAATTTCCTCCCATAGAATAGGAGGAACTACGAACGCTCTGATTTCCCTGTTTCGGTAAACGGGAATACGTAGGCATAAGATTGAAAGAAAAATCTTAGCAAGCACAATCAACAAAAAAACCCAAATCCCATACTCTCATGTATCTATCAAAAAACATCAGTCCTAACATCCTAATCCTTGTTCCCCGCCAGAAACCTTCTGCCTAGATAAGAACCAGTATTGGCGAAAATACAAATAACCAGTACAAAGGCCCCCCACATTGATAGCATTCGTAACCTAACAGACCGCTGTTTAAACTCAGTATGCAAAGCAGGTTAATTGGAGACATCTATTTCCCTTCCTTATTCAGCTCACAATAGGATAAAAAATGAATCGACCTGTAGTTTAAGCTCAACCACAGAGAGTGACCAGTGCTTAAGAACCGCGTCCAAAATCGCTCGCTACAACATCTCCTTCACAGATCAACCAGTCTGAAGAACAAGTTCAAGGACTTTGTTGTGCAAATACCGTTAATATGGGGTAGTTATGTCAAGATTCATGAATCTCTCCAAGAGTTTGAAGATATTAAGCATCTGGTATGACAATTCTTCTGTAAAACCCTCTTGGTATTTTCTCCAAAACAGACCATGTAATCTGGGGTAGATAAGACTTGAAGATGATTATCATACAAGTTAGAATGCAGAATTACTCTGTTCTTGTGACATCCTTTGCCAGCTCCCTAGTAAGCTGTTACTTCAGTTGATCTTGGCAATTCTCCATGGATTTCCTCCTCCAGTAAGGGAATCAAGCTCATGATGGCAATCTTAGTGGAGTCATGATGCTATACCAAATGGAATACTTTTTCCCCAAGAGAAGGTCATAACCTTGAAGTAGAACTGCTGATTCTGCCTATTCATCCCTAGTGATGGTCCAATCTGATGAGGTTGGCTGGGTATTCTTGTCAAGATGTTTATTTCATCTCCAGTCTCACTTCCTTTTGTCTGTATTGTCAGCATAAGCATAAGCATAAGCATAAGCATGGCATGTATGCATGGCATCTGAGCATTTTGCTACCTTTCTGGTGTTTACCTGTGTTTGTTCACTTTGGTGTTTATCTCCCCAAGTGACTGGGTTTGTCTATTATCTCCAATAGGGTTGTCAACCCTAGGCATAAAATGCCCATCCTTTATGAATCCCCCATAGAGATCGATTCTCATGGATGATGGTTGGTTCAGTTATCTTTTCCATATTTGGATAAGATAAATCCCCATTTGAGTTCATTCCTCAATGTTTGGAGTCTTGTTTGACTGTTTCTTTCTAGCTTGTTCCTAGATTGAACGTTGGCCCCTAGTAGGTATTGCTTTTGAGCCTATTTTGAACGTGCATTTATTTTGCACGGTGAATCTGTTATAGATCCTCATTGAAGAACCAAATTTATTCTCCAGCAGTGTTGTGATAACAACATCTCCTTGGAATTCATACCCAAACAACAAGTGGCAATCTCTTGGAGAAGCTTGTTTTATATGGCGATAAGTGGCAGTCTCTTCCAAGAAGCTTATCCACCTCTGGTGTTATTCAAATTTCTGCAATTACATTTGGTATTCCCCTAGAAGTTTGTCAGAAGGATTTTCTTGAAGATATTACAAATGGTTTCTCTTTATTTGAGTTACCCTCTTCACAAGGATTTTATTACAAGTGACAATTTTTCATTAGGTCAGATATGAACCAAAACCCAGGTCAGATATGAACCTGAAACCAGGTCAAATGTGAACCTAAACTCAGGTCAGATGTGAACCTAAAACCAGATCAAATGTGAACCTTAACTCATGTCAGATGTGAACCTAAACTCAGGTCAGATATGAACCTAAAATCCAGTGTTTGCTGGCAACCCAACTCATATTGGTATCCAGCCAACTCATATTGGTATCCAACCAACTCATATTGGTATCCAAGTCTGGTGTTTACTGGCAAGCCAACTCATATTGGTATCCAGCCAACTCATATTGGTATCCAAGTCTAGTGTTTGCTGGCAAGCCAACTCATATTGGTATCCAAGTCCAGTGTTTGTTGGCAAGCCAACTCATATTGGTATCCAAGTCCAGTGTTTGCTGGCAAACCAACTCAAATTGGTGTGTTCATTCAAGCCAACTCATATTGGAATCCAGCCAACTCATATTGGTATCCAAGTCCAGTGTTTGCTGGAAAACCAACTCAAATTGGTGTGTTCATTCAAGCTAACTCATATTGGTATCCTAGCTAACTCATATTGGTATCTCAGCCAACTCATATTGGTATCTAGGCAAACTCAAATTGGTGTTTACTGGCGTCATTTCAAATATTGATACTGTGAGTCCAGTGTTTACTAGCGTGTTATTTCTGAGTCCAATCATTGTTGGCACTTTAATCTTATTCCCAATAGAAGTTCAGTCATTTCCATCAACCCTTTGATGAGTCTCTTACTTGAGTTTTCTCCGGTCAACTCTTTGACGACATCACTCTTTAGTGAAGTGTTTCATTTTCGTCAACTCTTCAACGATGTCATCATTTATGTCAATATCTCCCCGTCAACCCTTTGACGATGTCACTCTTTATTGAATTATTTCATTGCCATCAACCCTTTGATGATGTCACTCTTTAGTGAGACAATTGTTTTCTGCCAATCCTTTGACGATGTCAGTTTTCTTTCCATCAATCCTTTGATGATGTGGCTCTTTATTTCGATTATCCTTCCATCAACCTTTTGACGTTGATAGTGGCTACCTTACCGTCAACTCTTTGATGATGTCACTCTTTAGTGAAATGTTTCCTCTCCATCTACCCTTGGATGATGTCACTCTTTAGTGAACCAGTTGTTTTGCTCCGTCTACCCTTTAACGATGTCACTCTTTAGTGAACCAATTATTTTCCGTCAATCCTTTTGACGATGTCAGTTTTCTTTCCATCAATCCTTTGATGACGTGACCATTTATATCAACGTCTTTACCATCTATCCTTTGACGATGTCACTCTTTAGTGAACCAGTTGTTTTGCTCCGTCAACCCTTTGACGATGTCACTCTTTAGTGAACCAATAGTTTTCCATCAATCCTTTGATGATGTCACTCTTTAGTAAATTGTTTCATTCTGTCAATCCTTTGACAACGATAATGTTTGGTGAATGGTGTCTTCCCGTCAACTTTTTGACGTTGTATTCTGAGCTCAGGTTGTGTACCTTCGGACATGTTTTTGTTGTTTTGTTCCATCACTTTAGATGTGTTGCTTTCTTTCCCGAGTGGAGACCGTTTCCCGGTTCTATCTTCATTGAGGATCCTTTTTCTTTTCTACGATGTCATCTGGTCACATTTGAACTTGATGATCAATCATTCTAGATACCTTTATTGGAACCCATCTCTTGGTTCTACTTCCAATAAGGTTGCTTTTTTATCCTAGAGTGTTAGCCAGTCATATTTGAACTTTTTAATCCACTGCTTTGGATATTCCTCAGTGGAGATCATATGTCTGAATTTAATCTCCAGTGAGGATCTTTCTCTTCTAAAGTGTCAGCGGTCACATTTGAAGCAGTTGCTTAATCACTTTAGATCTCCCCAGTTTTGTTTCAACTTTCCCAGTGTCATTGTCAATCCCCAGTGAGTGTTTACTCATTCTTTTTGGCTATGTCCCTGTTTGCTTTCGTTGTCGTCTGCATTTTGCATTTATCATTCCATTATTCTCATCATGCTAGAGTTCATAGCATGTCATCATTATAATTTAGTTTTGTTCATAGCATTACATACCATTGCATCTAAGGGCAAAATTTTTGGTTATCTATATTTAAATATCTTTCACCATGGTTTCACGAGGATTATCATCACTCATGTCATCCGGTGAAGATATTTAAATAGGGGCAACTGTTATACCCCAAATTTTACCCTTAGATCCATTGGTCTTTTGCATATCATCTTAGGTCAATCATGTTGCATATCTAACCCAATTTGTCAGGCTTTGTTTTATTTCTTGTGAATTAGGGTTTGTTTCAGAAAGTTCAGCGGACTGGTCAATCAAGGCTTTGGATAGATCCTTAACCAATCAAGCCTCACATTCTCAAAAGACTTTCTCACCTCGATAATCCAGTGTAATTTTGGTTTCATCACAAGTTCTCCAAGGCTCAAGTCTTGTAAGATTGAATCAATGTTAGGCATGATTGTCATGTCAAGGGTGTGTGCGGTGTGGTTTGAGTTTCAGTGGAAGTTAGACCTAGTCTTAGTCAAAGTGGTGGTTTGCTTCAGTATCAAATTATCAGGTTATGGCAAAGGAAGTTTGTTTCGTGGTTGAGGAATCATCAGAGCCATTTCACTTCCAATTAGGATTTTGGTGCAGTCGTATTTCAGGTCATCTGTATCACTGGTTATTTTGAGGATAAGTGTGGATTGAATTCAAGTACTTATGCTCGAGGATCCAGAACAGGGTTTCATGCCAATTCAAATTGTTTGTTGGTACATCAAAGGACAAGACAGTTGGTGCATTTCAAGTTATTTGCAAATATTGATTGTGTGGTGCAGGTTTTTGTCATTGATCCAAGGATTCGTCAGTTTTGTTGTTCAGTCAAGATCACTTTTAAGGAGGATCCAAGGTTGTGATGTTGTTCGAGTGGTGACATTCAAGTTCATTTGTCATGATTGTGAGTGTTGTGGAGACATATTTCAAAAACTCATTCCTTACCCATTGTTCAACCCATTTTCATTGCCCATTTTCATTTCTTGATCCAATCCTACATCTCATTTCCAATTTAATCCACTTTCCTAAACCATTTTTCTTATCCAGTTATCCAAATTTTATTTTTATCCATATTCATAAATTAAATTTCATTTCCAACTATACATCCATTTTCTATATTATCCATATTTTCTTAATCCATTTCCAAATCCACTTTGCAAATTCATCATTTAATGCCATGTCCAAATTTCCATTCAAATACCCATGTTTAAAGTCCATTAAGTTCATCAAATAATTATTCATTTTTTACCATACTTCATAAAAGAAATCAATTCAAAAGTCAAAATCCACAACCCATTGAGTCCATTAAATCCATTATTCCAATCCACTACACAACAAAACTAAAAAAAAAGAGGACAAAAGCACTTTACATTTATTTACAAACAAAAGTGGATCCAAGTTACACCACCATCTGATACGCATGAGTTGAAAGTTTGTTACAACCAATTGTACACTCATAAGCCCATTCACTTGCCAAGAACTTAATCAGCATCAACGGTACAATGGCAATGTCAAAAGACAATGACACACTTGTACAAAACCTTCTACGTCATGTGATACAGTCTGCTATAAAACTCTACATCAACACAACACCTACTGCTATCAACAGCAACAACACTTTGCAGCAATGAAATAGAAAAACCTACTGAATCATCTTAACTTTGACCAAAATCTCTGCAACAACAGACAAATTTGAAACCTAACAAACAAAGATGGAATCAATTTAAAAGAAAGAGGGGGAGAAAACGGTCGGAAAAAAAAAGAATCATACCTCTTCTCACAAGAGGGGATTTCTGTTTCGCATCAAAAACACCCTTCAAGGTCTTTCGTCGACCCAGCAACACAACTCTTTCAAACTTCAGCTTCCCTTGCTGGAGTTCACCCAACAACAACAAAACAGAGCCATAACCATTGCAACTCCATCTTCTCCCATCTTAAACCTTCAACCGACCTGAAACAAACCCATTCCAATAAACCTTCAACGAATAGAACAACCCAACCCAAATCTTAGAAAACCCAGAAGTTGAGGAAGAGGAATAAAAACCCATCACACCCCAAATCGGAAGCAGAGAAGAAGGGTGAACCAAGTGAACCTAAATTTCAAAACCAAAGTCGAACCAGAATGTGATGAGGAGAAGATATTCAACAAAAACCAAACGATTTAAAACGAGAAATCACACAAACCTGAGATCGATGTTATGTGAGATGAAACCGTAAGTGAGTCAAATAAAAGAGCCACCATAACAAGACGAAAGAGAAAGGTTGGTGTCGCCACATTTTCGAATCATTTCCTTGCCTTGAAACGCGATAATGAAGCTTTTTTCTTCTGAACGATTGGATTCGAAACGGTTATGGTGTTTTGGGTTTTGGAACGCGATAATGATTGTTATTCTGAGCGAATCCTGTCATTTTTCAAAATGGACCTAGTGTTGTTGTGGCTTTAAATTGTTTTATCCTTTTTTTAAGTTTTAACGTTGAACCTGTTGATTTCTACACCACCCTTTCATAAGTAGTCGTGTTTCTTGGAATGAAAGTGGATGAATGGGCCTCACGACCCATGATGATACCACGTGATCCTTTTAGTGTATACACCCACTTTCAATCAGCACCCCCCCCCCTTTTTTCATGTTTTCTTAATTTGTTTTAGCATCTTACCTTTTTAAATTTTTTTAAAACATTAATTTCTTGACAAATTTTGTGTTTTCCTACATTTGATTTTTATCCATAATTTGTCTGATCCATTTCTCTTTTAATGAGTATTTCATTTCTCATTCCGATTTTATTTTCATTCCCTTTTTATTCTTCTTTTGGGCCAATGATATAACACAAATCTTGATTTGTTGATTTATTCAAATCAATAAAAGATATGGATTAATATAAGGCCATTTTCCATTTTCTTTTTTGTTGGTCAATGAAAGTTTAATATTAGATTATCAATTTCTCGATTAAATCTTGATTTAGACGAGGCCAGCTTTATTTTCATTTCGATTCCATTTTCTTTATTTTGGGTCGATGATATAACAAACTTCATGGTTTGGTTGATTTCATTAAATCGACAAAATTTTTATCAATATGAGACCACTTTCTCTTTATTTCAGTTTCATTCACTTTTTAGTCGATGAAAGTCAAGAATCATGGATGTCAATCTTTATTGATAAATCTTGATTAAGACTAGACCATTTTCGATTCTATTTCATTTCAACTTTTAATTTCTTTAAATACTAACTTTTCATTTCTCTCTTTGGTGAGACTTGTAAATATTTTCCAATAAGATCTTGTGGATAACCCTCTCATCCCTGTTATGATTTTTGCTGCCTGCTTCCTGTTGCTTTAATCCTTAATACAGTTCCAAAGTAAAGTTTCTCTCTTGACCTCATAGTCATAGAGCCTCATCTTCCCCTTGGCCTCATTAGAGCCACTTACATCACAACTTAGAATTAGGCTAGAGTTATTGAACTCTAGGTGATTCTCACCACTTTGAGTACTCACTTCCCCTTTGACTTTGTTTAAAGTCAACTCTTAGTTAGTTTTACAACTTAGACTTAGAGAGTTCTTTGACTCTACATGAGTGTCATACTCATCCCCCATTGGAAATTTGGCCATAGTCAATGGTTCCTCACCCTTAGTGAGGTGAACTACGGTTGCTCTGATTCTTTAGTCAGGATACGTAGGCACAAGATGCGACGTCTTGGCGAGCATACTTAGTGTATATACCCATAGGTTTTTACCTTAGCATATACCCTTAGCAAGCAAACAGGACATAACACAAAACAAACAAGCGGTTCCTGTAGAGTACTACAGATATCTAGGATGCTAATTGTCGCTCCCAGGATTTTCATCCAGGTACTAACGCGAGAGTGGCGAGGAAAAACAGAGTCGTCAGCCGTGTAAATTTATCCCAAGAGAGGGAAAGGGAACACTGCATAAACCTGAGGAAGAGGGAAAGGAATGGTCATCGCAACCATAACCTGGGTTTGGGAGTCGGTTACGCGAGGGGAAGGTGCTAGCACCCCACGCGTCCATCGTACTCGATGGGATCCACGCTTGTTGTCTACTCTAAGGGTGAGTTATCCTATCATCTATGGTTGTACTAAGATGGGGAAGGGGAAAACTGAGACAGACTCGGTAGGACGTCGATGTCCTAGGCCTACGTACCCCCTTTGTGCAATGGGGAATTCAGAGTCAACGTAGTTCGGACCAAGTTCTTTTTGTGTTTTTTATGAGCGACGTTAAGTTCGCGTCCGGCAGTTAGGGTCGATGCCTGTTTGCGACTCAGACGGAAAGTAACGTGCCCTTTTTGAAAATAGCCTTTAGTTTGACAATCCCGAAGGACAAAAAGGTTTGAAGTTTGTTTGTATTTTTTAAGACAGAAGTGACTTGAGTTAGTTCATAACTTGCATTGCACCAAAGTCTAGGGCACAAGGACGAATACTTAACGAATCGTCCCAAGACAGGACGCTCGCTAAGCACTCTAGAAAGATGAGAGGAAGCCCCTCATTTCTCATTCCCCATGCTTAAGGCTGGTGCGCAATACACTTTATCCTTATTAAGTGTTTTCAAGAAGTTTTGAGATGAGAAGAGAGAAAACACAAAGGAAACTCTAAAGGGAAACTAAGAGTCCTAATGTTATCATGCATGGATGACCTACGGTTAGTGAGGTTTGACGACAACCTAAGCCTAAATAAAAGAAAAGATGAGAGACAGAAAGAGTGAGAGTGGACATGGATAACTTATCCACACCCTCAAATAATTTACCTCAGCCCCTGCATAAAAGGTTAGTACAGACAGATATAAGTGACAATAGGACAAATGAAACTCAAACAAATCACAAACCAAAGAGTAATGATTATAAACCAAATTAAATCAACCAAGACAGAATGTGGATGACCTAAACATGCATTGTGAAGTTAAAGAAACACACCCAAATGATGGCACAAGTGCCTTCTCAAACAAGTAATCAGACATGATCAAGGAAATGCATATAACAAAATCTCAAACAAAGAGTAATCTCATAATTAGTAAGACATCTTTTAAAATCATCAAATTAATTATCAACATACCTCAACCAGAAGCAAACAACATGTCCAAAACTCATGCCAAAATTCAAAATATAAGTCACTCAAATAATTATGCAAAGTTCAGACAAGAAACATGGCTCAATATGCAAAAAAGGAGGTCTAAAATGCAATATGAAATGATTTTAAAAATGAGAGAAAAATATTTTAATGCAATTCAATGTGTTGGTGAAACAATGCAAAAAGAATGAGTTCAAAATGCTTTATGGATGATGAGAAATAAAATGAACAAGTCATGGTATGCATGTATGAAATAAATTCAAAAGGAAAATAAACAAATAATTATTTCAGAGGCTAAAAATAAAATAAAATAAAATAATAAAATAAAATTTTATAAAATTTTATAAAATGCCAAATGTGATTCATGAATTTTCTGGGAATTTTTTAATGCAATTAACTATCTTTAAAAATTAAAAATGGATTAATGCAAACAATTAAATAAAATAAAAATATGAAAATGTGCAAGGGGGTGTGGAAAGTAACAAAACGCGTTGAAGAATTGAAATGGGCTGAAAGGGGGTGTGTGAATAGCAGGCCCAACACCAAGAGTCCATCAGCAAAATAAAAAAATAAAAAAAAGGGAAACACCATGGGACCAGTCAACCAGTTGACCTAATACCAACCATTGGATGCATCTGACGCTTATCAACAAGTCAACATAATTAATAAATAATCATGATTAACGTACTAGATCACCCAACCACCACAATTAACATACACGCGCACGCACACAATTATTCAGAGCACCATACATTCCCACGTGAGCGGCACATGGGTTTTTAATGTGTTGTCACAATTATAGCCCTCATTTCTATCCTACGCGCAAGATTAAGTCAACAACTCAAAAAAATAAACAAGATCAGTGGTTCAAATTAGAAGTACACGGTAACACGCATAGGAAGCCACACACGCGATTATTAAATTAAAATCAGAAAAAATAAAAATGTGGCAATGCGTAGACCGTTGGATCAACCAAATCAACGGTGGAAAGATCGTCTTCTCCACTTGAACCCCTCACCGGCCGGAACGCACACCAGCCACCGGAGCTAGGGTTCCGGCCACCCCTCCGGTCACCTGCAACAAATATTTTTCCAGAAAACACAAAGGAGTACACCATTTTGACCAGAATTTAACCAGGATCTCAAATATCCAATTAAAAATCACAAACAATCAACGTATCATGAAAAACGATTGAAACAAATTTGCATTCAAAACTTTAAACTCACGAACCAACCAATCTACACGTCCAATCTCAAAAATAAATACATCAGAATGATCAGTGGGAAACACACATCAATATGGATATTTAAAAAGAAAGTTTTAAGATCATGAAAATCATCACTAACCTGGAGTTGCACAAACTATATCCTTGTTATTAGCTTTAAGTGATGGATGATTTGTGCTCTATAGATGCCAAGGATGAATGTGGTGAAGGAATTTTGTGAAAAGCCCTTGTGGATTGAGAGATTCAATGAAGAAAAGTTTTAGGGTTCAAGCTTAGGTTCTCCTCAAAAATCACGTGTCATCCCCTCTAACCCTAGCATGAGTTAACTTAAATAGGCTAGGTTAAACCATTGATCAGCATTTGGGCCTTGGTAATTCCCCACTTAATGAGTTTTGGATGATTTTAGAAAACTGCATTATGTGAGATACACCCTCTTCCATGCATGTACACCTAAATATTTCATGATGGATCACTTAAGTTTCAATTGCTAATCACACCTGAATTTGATTTGGGCCTTGAGATGTATTGGTTCATGAGTTTTCAATAATTTGGCAATTTTGCACCATGTGAAATAAGTAATGAATAAGTCATGAAATTTCTTGGTTCAAAGGCCCAAAATGATCCTTAAGGAGTGTTCTTTGATGTTAGAATGTGACATGAAGCCATGGAATCAATTATAGGCCACTATGTCCCAAAATGCAAAAGTTGTGAAAATGGAACCCTAAAAACCACTTTGCCTTCTTTTGATCATAACTTGAGTTTCACAAATGATATGGAGACCATCTAGTAGTTGTTGGAAAGGGGATAAAAATATCTTCAACTTTCATGTTTAAGGAAAATTCATTTGAAGCTTCTTTGATGATGAAAAGTCAAGTTGAATGTAGTGTAGGAACTTGCACAAAAAGGAAACTTTCAAATTATAGGTCATTTCCATATTTAGTAACTTTTGCACCAACCCTTGATTCTTGATAAATGGTATGAAACTTGACTCTTGAAGACCATATGAGGATGTGAGACCTTGAAAACCTTGAAGAGAACCTCAAAATTTCACAGTTGACTTCCCCTCTCACTGTTGACTTTTCCCCAATTCTCCTGATTCTCAATCCATTGGCCAATTGAACTTCTCATGAACCAAAATGATGGACAATCTTCCATTCCTAGACACTTAGGGACCCAAGGAATACCATGGAATCAAGTCTTGCCCAAAAAATCAGAAATAAATTAACTTTATAGCAAACCCTAATCTTGGTACCCTCAGTCTAGGAGGAAATAGCACAGTCCCCAATTCCAAATTCCTCTGAATATGATGTGTTTCCCCTCCAACAAAGATAAGATATGCCATTTGGTGATGATAAAAACCCAAGAAGCTTGCCCATTGGAGCAATAAACCCAAGAACCTCAAAACCCTAATCTCTGCACTGGTTAGGAGAGAGTGATCCACTTGAGCTTTCTTGGACAATATAAGGACTCTTGCTTGACCCTCTGAAGAACTGCCTCAGGCACCTTGACCCCATGCTAAGAACCAATGATATGAACACATGATAATGCAAAAATGCAATGAAACATAAGCCAGTTAGTAATAAAGTAAGGAGAGCAAATTTTGGGGTGCTACAGCTGCCTCTATTCAATCAACTTGGTCCTGAGGGTATGATAGCGATGACTTTCAGACAATCGGGATGCACGGATATTGAATACCAAAGAACCCAGAAATTTGCAATCCTCAAAGGAGGGACGACTCCACTGGAGAATCAGCCATAAATGATGTACTGTCACAGCACGGGCGAGTGCTAGCTATGCTGGGTATAAAGTGAAACAAACTCTCCCAGGTTATGTCATCTCTGCTGATAAAGAGAACTGACGAAGGAGATCTTCAAAAGATTGATATCTCTGCTGACAAAGAGAACTAGCAACATAAATGCCATCCCTGCTGATAAAGGGAACTGACGAAAAAATCTTCAAAAGATTGTTATCCCTGCTGACAAAGAAAACTAGCAACATAAATGCCATCCCTGCTGATAAGGGAACTGATGAAAGAATCTTCAAAAGATTGCTATCTCTGCTGATAAAGAGAACTAGCAAAACAAATTCCATCCCTGCTAATAAAGGGAATTGACGAAAGAAAATCTTCAAAAGATTGTTGTCTCTGCTGATAAAGAGAACTAGCAAAACAAATGCCACCCCTGCTGATAAAGGGAACTGACGAAGGAAATCTTCAAAAGATTGCTATCCCTGCTGACAAAGAGAACTAGCAACATAAATGCATCCTTGCTGATAAAGGGAACTGACGAAAGAAAATCTTCGAAAGATTGCTATCTCTGCTGATAAAGAGAATTAGCAAAACAAATGCCATCCCTGGCGATAAAGGGAACTGACGAGGAAAATCTTCAAAAGATTGCTATCTTTGCTGATAAATAGAACTAGCAAAATAAATGCCATCCCTGCTGATAAAGGGAACTGACGAAAAAAATCTTCAAAAGATTGCTATCTCTGTTGATAAAGAGAACTAGCAAAATAAATACCATCCCTGCTGATAAAGGGAACTGAGGAAGAAAATCTTCAAAAGATTGCTGTCTCTGCTGATAAAGAGAACTAGCAAAACAAATGCCATCCCTGCTGATAAAGGGAACTAACGAAAGAAAATCTTCAAAAAATTGCTGTCTCTGCTGATAAAGAGAACTAACAAAACAAATGCCATCCCTGCTGATAAAGGGAACTGACGAAGAAAATCTTCAAAGGATTGCTATCTCTGCTGATAAAGAGAACTAGCAAAATAAATGCCATCCCTGCTGTTAAAGGGAAATTGGCCAGCAAAATATGTCAAGCAAGAACTGACTACCAGGTGAGATCTAGATTTCACAGAAGGGCCAAACAAAGGCAAACTCCCAACCGACTCAAAATCCACAGGCAAGATGACTCCGCTGGGGAAGGGGACGCCTAAATAAAAGACTCTGCCGAGGAGCACAAGTATGAGGAACGCGTCCCTCCAGGATCTCCGGAGTCATGCCATCTCTGCTGAGAAAGAGAACTGGCAAAGAAAGTATCAAACCTGGCTTATGCTTCAAATGCAAATGTTTGAATTTTGACGTAATGCTCCATACAAAATGGAAATGCTATGCTTTTGAGGATGCAATGTGAATGCTTATGATATGTAAAAAGGGTCCCTCCAGCAAACTAAATGCCGGAGAGAAAAGACCAATTCAGCTGGGGATGACAAAAATAAATTGTCCTCTGAATCCAGGAACTCTGCTGTGAAGGATCACACTGACCGACTCTTTGGATCCACGACTTCTGCCGGGGATGAAATCCAAAGCATATACACTCTACCGGGGATTGTACATGTCCTTTACTGAATGTGACATCGAACCTGAGATTCCTCCTCTGCTGGGGGAGTTGAGAATGAATGCCAATAACATAATCGGAAGTCTGTTACTGAGGGTTGCCGATAACAGATGGGCTTAGGACCTGCTGGGGATGCCAACCCATAATACCATCATGCTTGGGGAAAATAATCCATAATACAATCCTGTTTGGGGATACTACTGAACTTAGCCTGCTGATGGGGAGAATGACTTTACTCTCACCTTGCTAGGGATTAGAATATGACATTGTCGGCGAAAGCACGCTTCCTGACTAGATGGGGAAAGTGAACTCCCTGATTCTGTGGGGAAACAACATCTTGATCTGGAGAAAATACTTCCCAAGTCTCCTACTGGGGAAGGTCTGCTCTGCTGAGGAAAGGTGCAATCTCAATGCTGGGGAGAGCCACCCTACTGGGGGGTACAATGTTGTTGCCCTGCAAGCTGACTTGTCTTTATAGTCATAAGTGGCTCTTTGAACTTTTCACTTGCCCCAGACCACCAGATCTAATGGAAGAAATCATCTCAAGAGGATTTTATAGAAGATCGGGCGTTCGTACTGCCCCGGGGTCTTCAAACTCTTGGAGAGATTTATCATATCTCGACATAACTGCCCCAGTCTTCATAATCTATGAAGTACCTTACCTCGAAAGGGATTGTAATGACTTGAAAATACTCTGCTTTAGTATCTTGAACCTTGAGGTGGTGTTTTCAATTAACCATTTTCAGGAGTGGACAATCTCCCACGCTCTAGAGGTGGCCTGCCCCAATATGAGCTTTGAAGTGACTTTGCCCCTGATCTTAGGATGAATGCCCCAGAATAACTGAATTTCGGAGAGATTTCTTGACGTGACTGCCCCAGATTGGCTACATCTTAACACGACTTATCGGGGAGAGCCCACTCTACACTGAGTCTCTTGGCAGCATGCCCTTTAATATGATTGTCCTTCAGAATTTTCAAGCATCCCAACTTGGCAGGATCAAGCTTCTTGACTGACGTTCACTGTGTAAACTGCGTTGATTCTTAGGCACATGTATGCAAATAGAATAAGTTATTTATGAGAATGATAATTCTAATGCAACAAATATGTTAACCTTGAAGTTTTATTGAAAATGCGTCGCCAAGCCTTGTGAACGAATCACTAGCTGGGATGCGACCTTGATTTTTGAATGGAAAAAAATAATGCGCACATGCAATACCAACAAAAATCTTATTAGCACAACTCATAGGATTCAGGAACGCTTTCTTGCTGGAGTGCGCTTTCAGAAAAACCCTGTTTCAATTAGGACTTTTAAGGGTTGTAACGTGGTCTGGTTCACGGTTTCAGAAAAAAGGATTTATGGCTCAAAATTTATCGGTGGCCACCCACTCTTCGTGATGTTCTCCAGTCCTATGCTCAGTTAATCTGACACAAACGCACATCTCTCAAAAGGTTTACGATCTTTAAGGGACCCATGTCACTAATGGCTTGACGCCTAAGGAAGTTTTGGAGTGACAGTAACCCCCTTTTATCATTTGTGTCTGTAATCACACGAATTTGTTCTTATCGGGGATTTTCTTTTGTAACGCCTTTCGCTTTTCTTTCTTTTGCTTTTTTTTTATCCCTAATTTTTGCCTGGGCTGACTCTTTTGAGTTTTTTCGATTTTGAAGTCCAGCGGGATGCCCTAACTTTTGCCTAAGTCGCTTGTTTTCAAGTTTCGACTTAGAGGGCTTTTTTTTTTTTTTTATTCCCCTTTTTTAACAAAGCGTGTGACACTGGTTGTCTTACCTGCTTGATAGGGTTGTGACTACCTCACTCCTTAGTTGTTGATGGATAGACATCGTGGTTTCACATCTCTTGACCTCTTGACGGTGGGATAGAAGGTAATGGATCCTCAGATGCACACTCCCCTTGAAATTTGAACGCTCGGTCAAACTAACTGACGCCTACCCTGCCCCTGGGTTAGGTATGAGGGTTTTTTCGTACGAAAGAAGCTCCTACTTCAAGGCTCAAAGGGGTTAACAAGGGTCTATCTCCCTTATATCTCCAGTGTTTAGGGGTTCGAAACAATACCTGTACATCCTCAACAGGGTTCTATCCTTGAACATACAACCAGAGATTTTGTGTTTTCGCCTCATCATCCTCCCTCAAGAGTTCTAAACAAGAAAATTGGCATTACAGTGCACATAAACATTTAAGAGTGAACACGAATGGATTACTTCAAGAAAAACATACTCATTGCATTAATATCATCATAAAAAAACAAACAAGTCTTACATGCATACGATGCTTTAACAAGAAATGAAAAACTACAAATGAAAATACATTGAAAAAGCTGAAGATTGCCATTGCTGAGAAAGCTTAATTCTGTCTGGACGTACTTGCAGACTGAGTGTTCATTTGATAAAGGAGGCTTCCATTGATGTACATATCATCTTCAGTGAATACAATAATCTCTGAGTTTACCAGGTCTTGTACCTTACGTTGCAGTTTTCAATTGAATGACCCAGTGTGTCTGAGTGATATTCACATCTGGCATCCAGATCATAATCAGGAGGAATAGGGTCGGGAACAGGCTTGGCATCCCTTAGTTGAACCAAAGAACTTTCAAGTAGACGGGCAAGAACATGGCTGTGAGGAATAGGGAGTGGATCAAACCTTCTCTCAGGCCTCTGTGATCTTTGTTGTCTCCTTCCAGAGCAGTTCTCTTGTTGACTCTGATTCGAGCGCACAATCTTTTCAGGCACTTTTCTCTTCAGACTTAGTCGAGGCGTAGGCAACATTCGCGGATGTGGGGATTCTAAGACCAAGGACTGCAAGCAATGCCCCTGACCTGATGTGGCTTTGGGAAAAGCAACGGGGATACCCACTTCTTTTTCAACAGCTAGAGTGGGACCATCTTGTATTCTTATGCCACTCGGTGTGAATTCAATTCTCCTCGAATCAATCAGATCCTGGACAGCGTGCTAAAGGGCCCTACATTTCTCCACAGTATGCTCTGGTGCCCCAGAATGGAAATCACAATGGGCTCTTGCATTGTAGCCTGGTGGGGGATTACCAGTGAGAGGAGCCAAAGTCCTCTTCTGTACCAGTTGCAACTAAAGGAGATGCTGCAATAGTTGAGAATATGGCATAGGGAGTGGGTGAAAAACTCTTTCAGGCTGCCTCGGTCTCTGTGCACACTTTTTATTCTTAGGCTTATCTTGGGAGATGAGACCTGGCTGCTGTTGGGAAAGCTCTGGAACCTCATTTTGTGGAAGAGATTCTCGAGGTAATCCGTGATCTAGATCAAATCCCAGAGGGGTGAGAGGAGTAAGGATCGCTGTTGTGGAAGCGAGCACATGACTGTCTTCCTTCTTTAACACTGTTTTCAAGATTTCCATGACCAAACCCATCTGGGTCTTCATCTGAATGACCTCCTCCTTCAGCATCTTCTGCTCTTGGGACATGACCAGCATGTCTTCCCTAAATTACCTCATCTGAACCTTCATTTCAAGCATCTCTGCACGGAGTTGTTCCATGGCTAACCTCTGGTTATCACAGACTAAGTAGAATATCGATGAACCAGCTGATCAATTCTATACTACGGAGGAGAACAAAGTAAGAATACCAGAGATAAACACCTGTTATGCAAAATGATTATGAATATGCAAATGCAAATGAACATGTTTGAATACTCGCAGGGCGATCCACCCCTTGATTCCAGTTTAACAATAAGATAGAACGGAACTTCTACTCATATATTAAGAAAACCAGAGGAAAACCAAATGTCAACAATCACATATCCAAGATAACAAGTCTGAACACAATAATCATAGATCCCAACCAACAAGTCTGGCGGTGGTCCGAATAATGAAAGAAAATAGAAAGCTACGACATGTCATCAAAATCCACAAGTGTCAATCCCCCCTATCCATTATGCTTTCTGCTCCAGTCTTGAATTTCCTTGAACAGCTTTTTGGTGTCGGGATGCTTCGGTCTCTGAATTAGCTCTTGAATGAGGATGTCCCTCCTGTGCATGATCCCTTCCAAGTATCGGCAATGCAACTCCCAAGAGTCTTCTCCAGAAACACCATCCATGCTAGGACCCTCACTTCTAGGTCTCTTCACTTCAGCTTGGATCTTCAGTTCCTCTATGGAGGCTATGGTTTCATTGAGTCGACCCTCGACTACTTGTCTCTGGAATACCCCTGATAGGATCTCAGCGTCTTTCTTCTTGAGCTTCGACTCCAATTGATCAATTTGAGCTAGGTAATCATCTTCCTTTCTCTTATTCTCGGCCATTGCAGTTTCTCGGTGATCATTGAACCTGTGAATTTTCAACAAAGCCTTGTCTAATTCCTCCTTCTTAGACTCGAGAACCTTACTGATACCATCCAAAGCTTGTTTCATCCTTTGTCTGGATGTGACCATGTCAGCTAGCTCTTTTTCTGCCTTAGCAAGAAGCTTTGTCGTCAACTCGGCGGTATGAACAGCTTCACCCCGCTCATGTTTCAACTAATAAATATCTCTTTGTAGCTCACTGTTTTCTTCTCGCAGCTTTTCCTTTTTAGCCCACAACTTGTTAAACTTCTCTATCTCAACTGTGGTAGGAGGCTCAATCAGTAAGGGGTAAGATGGTGCTTCTACCAGGAAGGGAAGAAGCTCCTCTTCTGCTCTCTTCTTAATCCACTCTTTATAGGAAGGGAAAGCCCGGTTGTTACATTTCCCGAATGAAGTTTTTCCCCTCTTGGTCACCTGCTTCCAAGCATTCACAATCTTCCTTATCACCTCTTGATCCCCAGTACCATTGAAGAATAAGGACTCTCTGACATCTCGCTCTTCAGGTGGACCTTTCAAAGGATAACCAAACTGCCTGATAACAAGGGAAGGATTATAGTTAATTCCACCTCTTCTCCCTATCAAGGGTACATTAGGGAATTCTCCGCACTTACAAATAATCTCTATTCCTAGCAAGTCACGGTTGAACCAGACAATGTTGTCAGCAGTCAAGCCCATTAACCTCTTTGACCACTTCAGAGAATCTTTCGTATCAACGAAGGCGCCAGCTTCGGGGAGATGGCTCAGAAACCAAGTAGATAAGAGCGGTGGACAACAACTTACGGTTTTCCCCGCCTATTTTCATTCTTGTAGTGGACTGAGTGATACACATCACCTAGCAAGGTAGGTATAGGATTCTTTAAAATAAAGATTTTGGCAGCATGCATATCCACCAGATCAGGAACATTGGGAAACAGGACAATCCCATAGATGCACATAGCCATAATAGCTTGGAAAGCAGTCCAATTCTTCTCTTTAACATGTATGCAAGCTTGATCAAACAAGAACTTCAATAAGAAACCCTTAGCTCCTTGTTTTTCCTCAATATTATTGCTCAGAACGGATTCACCAATATGAAGAGCAATAGCCATTTATTTTATCCCGGGGTGTTCTTCAGAAAAGAATACTATGTCATGCCTGATGGGGATTCCCAAAATAAATGAGAACTCCTCCAACTTTGGGGCCAAGATGTAGTATGGGAAAGTGAAGCAACGCAAAGACGGATCATAAAACTGAAGAAGTGTATGAATGGCATCCTTCTCATACTTGGAGATATTGTAGACAAACTTCAGAAGTCTCCCATACCCTCCACTGAACTCTGTACGAACTCCGGGACCAGCCATACTAATCAGCTTGTGAATCAACGTCAAAGTTGGATCTGGGAACGAATAGGCAACAGTCTTCTTTCTCTGGACATCCATGCCAAGGTAACCTCAGAAAACCGGAATCAAGAGTAAGATGCAAGCCCTGAAAAATGTCAAACATGTCAAAATGCAAGAAAAATGATATGTTCATGCAAACATGGGATCAAGGCAACACTGCTGGATGTGCTGTGGTATTAACTGAACGGGAACCACAACCCAGAAAACCAGAATTCCAAAATACCGAACCACTGAGATAACCAGGAACCCAGATAATCAAACATTAATGAGAAATCCAAAAAAACCAGGTAGGTTAAAGGTTTCGGTTACCTGCAAACCTGCAAACACCCATCCCCTCTCACGCGTGGGTACTAGGATGTTCAGTATCCCGGGCCCTCAGGTCGAGAAATGATGATACGTTCACCATTTCTGGTTTGGCATCATCATCATTCGAGGAGGCCTCAACTGATTCTCCAAAACGGAAGGTCCTCAGTTTCTGGCACTGAGGTCGAGAAACAATAGTACATTCATCCCTCGGGGTACAGTACTATCGTCAATCGAAGAGTGCCTCCACTGATTCTCTTCAAAAGATAGGGGCCATCCTATGCGAGTTTCAAAGTGGGCCCTCGGGTGTGAATGGGTTTGCCACAGAATATGGTCTGCCACTGTCACCGCTAAAGAGGGATGTTTCCACTAAGGTCCTCGATGATCAGTCACCAGAGTCGACAGCTCTCTACATCGACATCCTAACATGCGCAAGACACACACGTTAGAATGCGTCCCAAGATAGCCTCGTCTGGTTGTAAATTTCATGAACACACAAACGTACCAAGCGGGCACGTAGGTCCCACTACTCTCCACTCTAGTCCTAGGGTGTACTCAAGCCCGGGTATTGGGCTTATCTCTCAGAACAACCCAACCTGCAAAACAGAAACAGCCAGCACAACACAGTAATATCCAGTATGACAGTAATAAAAGTGAAATGCAATGCAGTAAAAGCTATAAAAAATAAAATACAACAAATAAAGCAAAACAAAAAACAAAAAACACCCAAAGAGAACAAAGACAAGCAAGCGCTAGGATTGACTCGCTTAGGGATGGACCAGCATAGGTCAACCAGAGTCCCCAGCAGAGTCGCCAGCTGTTGCTCCCAGGATTTTCATCCAGGTACAAACGCGAGAGTGGCGCAGAAAAACAGAGTCGCCAGCCGTGTAAATTTATCCCAAGAGAGGGAAAGGGAACACCGCATAAACCTGAGGAAGAGGGAAAGGAATGGTCATCGCAACCATAACCTGGGTTCGGGAGTCGGTTACGCGAGGGGAAGGTGCTAGCACCCCACGCGTCCATCGTACTCGATGGGATCCACGCTTGTTGTCTACTCTAAGGGTGAGTTATCCTATCATCTATGGTTGTACTAAGATGGGGAAGGGGAAAACTGAGACACACTCGGTAGGACGTCGACGTCCTAGGCCTACGTACCCCCTTTATGCAATGGGGAATTCAAAGTCAACGTAGTCCGGACCAAGTTCTTTTTGTGTTTTTTATGAGCGACGTTAAGTTCGCGTCCGATAGTTAGGGTCGATGCCTGTTTGCGACTCAGACAGAAAGTAACGTGCCCTTTTTGAAAATAGCCTTTAGTTTGACAATCCCGAAGGACAAAAAGTTTTGAAGTTTGTTTGTATTTTTTAAGACAGAAGTGACTCGAGTTAGTTCATAACTTGCATTTCACCAAAGTCTAGGGCACAAGGACGAATACTTAACAAATCGTCCCAAGACAGGACGCTCGCTAAGCACTCTAGAAGGATGAGAGGAAGCCCCTCATTTCTCATCCCAGGATTTTCATCCAGGTACAAACGCGAGAGTGGCGCGGATAAACAGAGTCGCCAGCTGTGTAAATTTATCCCAAGAGAGGGAAAGGGAACACCGCATAAACCTGAGGAAGAGGGAAAGGAATGGTCATCGCAACCATAACCTGGGTTCAGGAGTCGGTTACGCGAGGGGAAGGTGCTAGCACCCCACGCGTCCATCGTACTCGATGGGATCCACGCTTGTTGTCTACTCTAAGGGTGAGTTATCCTATCATCTATGGTTGTACTAAGATGGGGAAGGGGAAAACTGAGACAGACTCGGTAGGACGTCGATGTCCTAGGCCTACGTACCCCCTTTGTGCAATGGGGAATTCAGAGTCAACGTAGTTCGGACCAAGTTCTTTTTGTGTTTTTTATGAGCGACGTTAAGTTCGCGTCCGACAGTTAGGGTCGATGCCTGTTTGCGACTCAGATGGAAAGTAACGTGCCCTTTTTGAAAATAGCCTTTAGTTTGACAATCCCGAAGGACAAAAAGGTTTGAAGTTTGTTTGTATTTTTTAAGACAGAAGTGACTTGAGTTAGTTCATAACTTGCATTGCTCCAAAGTCTAGGGCACAAGGACGAATACTTAACGAATCGTCCCAAGACAGGACGCTCGCTAAGCACTCTAGAAAGATGAGAGGAAGCCCCTCATTTCTCATTCCCCATGCTTAAGGCTGGTGCGCAATACACTTTATCCTTATTAAGTGTTTTCAAGAAGTTTTGAGATGAGAAGAGAGAAAACACAAAGGAAACTCTAAAGGGAAACTAAGAGTCCTAATGTTATCATGCATGGATGACCTACGGTTAGTGAGGTTTGACGACAACCTAAGTCTAAAGAAAAGAAAAGATGAGAGATAGAAAGAGTGAGAGTGGACATGGATAACTTATCCACACCCTCAAATAATTTACCTCAGCCCCTGCATAAAAGGTTAGTACAGACAGATATAAGTGACAATAGGACAAATGAAACTCAAACAAATCACAAACCAAAGAGAAATGATTATAAACCAAATGAAATCAACCAAGACAGAATGTGGATGACCTAAACATGCATTGTGAAGTCAAAGAAACACACCCAAATGATGGCACAAGTGCCTTCTCAAACAAGTAATCAGACATGATCAAGGAAATGCATATAAGAAGATCTCAAACAAAGAGCAATCTCATAATTAGTAAGACATCTTTTAAAATCATCAAATTAATTATCAACATACCTCAACCAGAAGCAAACAACATGTCCAAAACTCATGCCAAAATTCAAAATATAAGTCACCCAAATAATTATGCAAAGTTCAGACAAGAAACATGGCTCAATATGCAAAAAAGGAGAACTAAAATGCAATATGAAATGATTTTAAAAATGAGAGAAAAATATTTTAATGTAATTCAATGTGTTGGTGAAATAATGCAAAAAGAATGAGTTCAAAATGCTTTATGGATGATGAGAAATAAAATGAACAAGTCATGGTATGCATGTATGAAATAAATTCAAAAGGAAAATAAACAAATAATTATTTCAGAGGCTAAAAATAAAATAAAATAAAATAATAAAATAACATTTAATAAAATTTTATAAAATGCCAAATGTGATTCATGAATTTTCTGGGAATTTTTTAATGCAATTAACTATCTTTAAAAATTAAAAATGGATTAATGCAAACAATTAAATAAAATAAAAATATGAAAATGTGCAAGGGGGTGTGGAAAGTAACAAAACGCGTTGAAGAATTGAAATGGGCTGAAAGGGGGTGTGTGAAAAGCAGGCCCAACACCAAGATTCCATTAGCGAAATAAAAAAATAAAAAAAGGGAAACACCATGGGACCAGTCAACCAGTTGACCTAATACCAACCATTGGATGCATCTGACGCTTATCAACAAGTCAACATAATTAACAAATAATCATGATTAACGTACTAGATCACCCAACCACCACAATTAACATACACGCGCACGCACACAATTATTCAAAGCACCATACATTCCCACGTGAGCGGCACATGGGTTTTTAATGTGTTGTCACAATTATAGCCCTCAGATCTATCCTACGCGCAAGATTAAGTAAACAACTCAAAAAAATAAACAAGATCAGTGGTTCAAATTAGAAGTACACGGTAACACGCATAGGAAGCCACACACGCGATTATTAAATTAAAATCAGAAAAAATAAAAATGTGGCAATATGTAGACCGTTGGATCAACCAAATCAACAGTGGAAAGATCATGAAAATCATCACTAACCTGGGGTTGCGCAAACTATATCCTTGTTATTAGCTTTAAGTGATGGATGATTTGTGCTCTATAGATGCCAAGGATGAATGTGGTGAAGGAATTTTGTGAAAAGCCCTTGTGGATTGAGAGATTCAATGAAGAAAAGTTTTAGGGTTCAAGCTTTGGTTCTCCTCAAAAATCACGTGTCATCCCCTCTAACCCTAGCATGAGTTAGCTTAAATAGGCTAGGTTAAACCACTGATCAACATTTGGGCCTTGGTAATTCCCCACTTAATGAGTTTTGGATGATTTTAGAAAATTGCATTATGTGAGATACACCCTCTTCCATGAATGTACACCCAAATATTTCATGATGGATCACTTAAGTTTCAATTGCTAATCACACCTGAATTTGATTTGGGCCTTGAGATGTATTGGTTCATGAGTTTTCAATAATTTGGCAATTTTGCACCATGTAAAATAAGTAATGAATAAGTCATGAAATTTCTTGGTTCAAAGGCCCAAAATGATCCTTAAGGAGTGTTCTTTGATGTTAGAATGTGACATGAAGCCATGGAATCAATTATAGGCCACTATGTCCCAAAATACAAAAGTTGTGAAAATGGAACCCTAAAAACCACTTTGCCTTCTTTTGATCATAACTTGAGTTTCAAAAATGATATGGAGACCATCTAGTACTTGTTCAAAAGGGGAGAAAAAGATATTCAACTTTCATGTTTAAGGAAAATTCATTTGAAGCTTCTTTGATGATGAAAAGTCAAGTTGAATGTAGTGTAGGAACTTGCCCAAAAAGGAAACTTTCAAATTATAGGTCATTTCCATATTTAGTAACTTTTGCACCAACCCTTGATTCTTGATAAATGGTATGAAACTTGACTCTTGAAGACCATATGAGGATGTGAGACCTTGAAAACCTTGAAGAGAACCTCAAAATTTCACAGTTGACTTCCCCTCTCACTGTTGACTTTTCCCCAATTCTCCTGATTCCCAATCCATTGGCCAATTGAACTTCTCATGAACCAAACTGATGGACAATCTTCCATTCCTAGACACTTAGGGACCCAAGGAATACCATGGAATCAAGTCTTGCCCAAAAAATCAGAAATAAACTGACTTTATAGCAAACCCTAATCTTGGTACCCTCAGTCTAGGAGGAAATAACACAGTCTCCAAATCCTAATTCCTCTGAATATGATGTGTATCGCCTCCAACAAAGATAAGATATGCCATTTGGTGATGATAAAAACCCAAGAAGCTTTCCCATTGGAGCAATAAATCCAAGAACCTCAAAACCCTAATCTCTGCACTGGTTAGGAGAGAGTGATCCACTTGAGCTTTCTTGGACAATATAAGGACTCTTGCTTGACCCTATGAAGAACTACCTCAGGCACCTTGACCCCATGCTAAGAACCAATGATATGCACCCATGATAATGCAAAAATGCAATGAAACATAAGCCAGTTAGTAATAAAGTAAGGAGAGCAAATTTTGGGGTGCTACACTAATACCTTCCCTAGGTATAACCAACCCCCGATCATTGTAACGTCCCATTTTGATTTGTTTATTATTTGCAAGATAATTATGAGTCGGTGTAGTTGATGTTATGAGTTGATGTTATGAGTTGATGTGTTTTCGTTGTGTTTTAAGCACCGGTAGTAAGGGGTAGTGGCCTTAGGAATGAGTCCTTAGGGGAGTGAAACTAATTAGTTAGTAATTGTTGAACCATAGTATTAAATGGATATTAAGTGGGGTTATATTTATTAGTGGGAATTATTGTTAGTATATTTCACTAGTGGGATTTAATAATAATGATAATACAACAATGATACAATAAGATAAAATAAATAAAATAATTAGATGTGTAGAGAGTAGAAGGGCGAGAAGGTAATTGTACGACGTTAAGTAAGGGTAAATAAGGAAACCCAAAATTGGGGGCTTATGAAAGGAGTTAGGGAATAGAGAAGTCAATTTTTTATTCTACGTGGAATTAAGAGAAGAGGTGAAAAGAGGCTAGGGCAAGGGAAAGAAGGAATCCATTAGAGAAGAGAGAAATCTCATCAATACAAGGTAAGGGTGGGAATTCCTTAATCTTTCAAGGGTTAGATGATGTTTGTATTTGGGTTGAAATCATTTGGTTGAATTCATGTGAATATTGGAGGTTTGTTGGTAGGTTCTAATGAGTTAGAATGTTGGATTTTGTTCATGATATTGTCTATAGAATAATGTATGTTGTTATTGCTAAATGTTTCTGCGAGTTGGTATGATTTTAATACACTATGAGGAATGTTTTGGGGGAGAAAATTGGGTCGGGTGTAGTAGAAAGTTGGAGTGCAGGAACTATGCTATGCGCACGTAGCGCCGGGCGGGGGGAACATGGCGTCGGGCGATGCTGTGCAGCGTCGGGCGATGCTCAGGAGGCACATCCTGGAACCCTACTAGAAGTATTAGAATTGAGGAGGGGAAGCTACGCTCGTGCGTCATTGGCCGGTGCGAGGAGGCACAACAATGCTGTGTCGGGCGGTGACCAGGAGGCGTTGTATGGAACCCTACTGGAAGTGTAGAATTGAGGGGGGAAGAAGCTATGCCTGTGTGCCGCCGGGCGGTGCAAAGAGGCGTAGCAGCGCTACTAAGGCGTCGGGCGGTGCAGGGAGGCGCAGCCATGCTGCTTGCACAATTTTTGTTGTTTCGTTGCTATTTTTGTTGTTTCGCGTGATTTCCTGTTGTTTCATTGATGAATCATTTAAATAATGTATTTTGGACGATTTTTATGAATATGCATGTTCGAATAGGTGCCTGTGTGTTGTTGTGAACTAGTGAGTAGAGTAATGATGATATGCTATATTTATGCATTTGTTCGTTGTTGCATGTTGTCGCTGAGGGTGCATAGCATGATGCATGACTTGAGGGATGACGTGTGCCCATGTGGGGTGTGAGCGTCTATCCGGATTCCTTTTAATGGAATTGATGTCGTTATTGTTGTTGAGGTGATTGTGTGCCCATGTGGGGTGTGAGCAATCACGATCGTCGTGTGCCCAAGTGGGGTGTGAGCGACTAGATATACATTCTGACGGGAATTGTGATCATGAAACAGGGATCAAAAATTGGTACCACATGCATTGAGTCTAGTTGGTGTCTCATTACATTATTCTTGTTAGTTGGGTTGCATTATGTTGTGATTGATGAATTGTGGTTGTGCTGAGGTGTGTGATTGTTATTTATAGTTGTGATATGGGTGAATAACTTGTTGATTTATGCTTTTATACTTATATCATCTTCCTCTTTTGTTGATTTGAGAATCTCACCCCTTCTGTGTTTGGTGATGCTTTATACGGCATCCTGCAGATACTCAGGAATAGTTGGAAGTCGTGGTCGGTGAAGACGAGGTGCTTCACTTTAGTGTCGTCTGCTCTGATATGTAACATTGGGAGTCGGGAATGCTTTTATGCATGTTTTATTTTGGTTAAAGGATTTTAGTTGTCATTACAGTTTACAAAATAATTTTGGTAACTTGAAACCGTTATGCTTTATTATTCGAATGATTCATTTCCGTTGCGTAATAAAGAGTATTTTTGGATTAAAGAATGTTTTAATTTATGTTACATGTCTACTGATGAGCAAGTGTATGTGGAAAGTAATGCCCTTATTTCTAAATTGTATTATTTTACTCATATTGATTTGACTAAATTATGCGGGGGAATCGAGGGTGTTACATAGTGGTATCAGAGCAGGTCGGTCCGTCCGACCAAGTTGTCGAGTCGTTGTCGTGTGACAAGTTGTCGAGTCATTGTCGTGTGACAAGTTGTCGTTACGTTCTGTTGTTGGTGTGTAACAGATTTTGAATGGCTGGAAGGAACGATGCTGCGATTGCTTCTACCTTGCAGGTTGTTGCTCAAGCGGTGCAGCACCAGCCACATGCTAACAAAAATGACGAGTTTCGGAAGAACAGACTGCCTACCTTCAAGGGAAGACATGATCCGGATGAATCGCAGGTTTGGCTCAAGGAAATCGAGAGAATCTTCTGGGTTATGGAATGTCCTGAACCACAGAAGGTTCGGTTAGGTACTCACATGCTGGCTGAGGAGGCGGATGATTGGTGGGTTAGAACTCGTCAACTGTTGGGAGCAACATGAGAGGCAATCACTTGGGCTGTGTTCAGTACGGAGTTCCTAAGGAAGTATTTTCCGAAATATGTCCGAGGGAAGAAGGAGATTGAGTTTTTGGAACTAAAGCAGGGTAACATGACAGTTACGAAGTATGCTGCCAAATTCTCAGATCTGGCTATGTTTTATCCTCACTACAGTGCGGTAACTGCTGAGTTCTCAAAATGTGTCAAGTTTGAGAGCGGATTAAGGTCTGAGATCAAACAGGCAATTGGTTATCAGTGGATCAGAAGGTTTCTAGAATTGGTGGATTGTTGCAGGATATTTGAAGAAGACAACAAGGCTCGATCGGCTCACTATAAGGGGTTGGCCGAGAGAAGAGGAAAGCAACCGATGAACCGTGGGAAGCCTTATGCAGCTCCAGCTGAGAAAGGTAAACAGAAGCATGTTGATGGAAAGAGGCCAAGTGGGGGAGGTGCCCTTGCTCCTCTTAAGTGTTACAGGTGTGGTGAGTTGGGTCATCGTGTCAGTGAGTGCACGAGTGATGTGAAGAAATGCTTCAAGTGTGGACAGGCATGACATCTGATTGTGGACTGCAAAATTAATGTGGTGACTTGTTACAACTGTGGAGAATAGGGCCATATTAGTACTCGTTTTCAGAAACCAAAGAAAGCTTCGACTGGGGGAAAAGTGTTTGCTTTGACAGGGACTCAGACTTCCAGTGACGACAGACTGATCAGAGGTACATGTTTTATTAATAATATGCCTTTGATTGCTATTATCGATACTGGTGCTACTCACTCTTTTATTTCTGCTGATTGTGTAAGGAGGCTAGGCCTTGTTGTTTCTCCTATGAAGGTAGGGATGGTTGTCGAAACTCCTGCAAAGGGATCCGTGACCACTTCTATAGTCTGTTTGAATTAGCCACTATCGATCTTTGGTAAGGACTTTGGTGTGGATCTGATTTGTTTACCGTTGGGAGGTCTCGATGTGATTTTGGGTATGAACTGGTTAGAGTTCAATCATGTTCATATTAATTATTTCAATAAGTCGGTTCGATTTCTTGGTCCGGAGGAAGAGGAAGAAGACGGTTTTCTATCTGCTAGAGAGTTAATAAAGTTATTGGAAGAAGAAGCTCAGGTACTTGCATTGGTGGCATCCTTATCAGTGGAAAATGAGTCGGTGATCAACGAATTGCAAGTGGTGCATGAATTTCCTGAAGTGTTTCCAAATGACATTGCCGAGGTACCACCAGAGAGGGAAGTAGAGTTTGTTATTGATCTTGTCCCTGGTACCAGACCTATTTCTATGGCACCATACATGATGTCGGCATCAGAATTATCGGAGCTGAAGAAGCAACTGGAAGAGCTGTTAGAAAAGAAATTTGTGAGACCGACTGTATCGCCTTGGGGAGCTCCAGTGTTGTTGGTAAAGAAAAAGGATAGTAGTATGAGGTTGTGTATCGATTACAGACAACTGAATAAAGTAACGATTAAGAACAAGTATCCATTTCTAAGGATAAATGACTTGATGGATCAATTAGTGGGGGCCCGTGTGTTTAGAAAGATTGACTTGAGGTCGGGCTATCATCAGATACATGTAAGAGATGAAGACATTCACAAGATGGCTTTCAGAACCTGATATGGACATTATGAGTATGTGGTGATGTCGTTCGGAGTTACTAATGCACCTGGCGTATTCATGGAGTACATGAATCGTATCTTTCATGCTTACTTGGACCAATTTGTGGTTATCTTTATTGACGATATTTTAATCTATTCTAAGTCGGAAGAGGAACACGCTGAGCATTTGTGGATTGTGCTGCAAGTGTTGAAAGAGAAGAAGCTATATGCTAACTTGTCTAAGTGTGAATTCTGGTTGAGAGAGGTAAGTTTTCTTGGTCATGTTATTTCAGGTAATGGTATTGATGTGGATTCGTCCAAGGTAGACGCTGTTCTACAATGGGAGACTCCGAAGTCGGTGATTGAGATTAGGAGCTTCTTGGGTTTGGCTGGTTATTATCGAAGATTTATTAAAGGATTTTTGAAATTGGCACTTTCGTTGACTCAGTTGACGTGCAAGGGTAAGGCCTTTGTATGGGATGTTCATTGTGAGAAGAGTTTCATTGAGCTGAAGAAGATATTGACTACCGCACCAGTGTTAATTCTACCTGAACCAAATGAATCATTTGTGGTGTATTACAATGCTTCTTTTATGGGTTTGGGAGGTGTGCTAATGTCGGATGGTAAGGTTGTGGCTTATGTTTCACGACAGCTAAGAGTACATGAGAGGAATTACCCGACTCATGATTTAGAGTTAGCTGCAGTGGTGTTCGTATTGAAGATTTGGAGGCACTATCTTTATGGTTCCAGATTTGAAGTGTATAGCGACCATAAGAGCTTGAGGTATCTTTTTGACCAAAAGGAACTGAATATGAGGCAGAGAAGATGGTAAGAATTCTTAAAATACTATGATTTTGGCTTGAACTATCACCCCGGCAAAGCAAATGTCGTGGTTGATGCTCTGAGTCGAAAGTCCTTGCATATGTCTGCTATGATGGTTAAAGAGCTAGAATTTATTGAACAGTTCCGAGATATGAGTTTGGTTTGCGAACAGACACCGCATAGTGTGGTGCTGTGTATGCTGACGATCAACAATGAATTCCTTAATAGTATCAGAGAAAGTCAGAAGCTGGATGTGAAACTAGTGGATTTGATGATTGGAAATGACCAAGCCGAATGTAATGAGTTCAGAGTGGATGAATAAGGCGTACTGAGATTCCGTGATAGGATTTGCATCCCCGATAATCCTGAGTTGAAAAGAATGATTTTAGAAGAGGGTCACAGGAGTAGTTTGAGTATCCATCCAGGAGCTACGAAGATGTATCAAGACTTGAAGAAGATATTTTGGTGGCCTGGATTGAAACGTGATGTAGCTCAGTTTATGTATGCTTGTTTGACTTGTCAGAAGTCAAAGGTGGAACATCAAAAACCTGCTGGTATGATGCAACCATTAGATATTCCAGAGTGGAAGTGGGACAGTATTTTTATGGATTTTGTGATCGGGTTACCTAATACGCCGAGAGGACATGATTCCATTTGGGTAATAGTCGATAGACTGACGAAGTCGGCATATTTCATCCCGATTAATATCAATTTTCCTTTGCAGAAGCTAGCAGAGATTTACCTTCAGGTGATTATGAAGTTGCATGGAGTTCCATTGAGTATTGTGTCAGACCGAGATCCAAGGTTCACTTCAATATTTTGGGAGAGTTTGCAAGAAGCCTTGGGATCGAAGCTGAGATTGAGTTTGGCCTATCATCTACAGACGGATGGGCAGACGGAGAGGACTATACAATCCTTAGAGGATTTGTTGAGGGCTTGTGTGCTGGAACAGGGAGGTGTTTGGGATAGCCATTTACCATTGATCGAGTTCACTTATAATAACATTTATCATTCCAGTATTGGAATGGCGTCTTTTGAAGCATTGTATGGTCGAAGATGTCGGACGCCGTTGTGTTGGCACTAATCTGGTAAGAGTGTAGTGCTTGGACCCGAGATTGTTCAGCAGACTACCGAGAAGGTGAAGCTGATTTGGGAAAAGATGAAACCTTCGCAGAGTAGGCAGAAGAGTTACCATGATAAGAGGAGGAAAGATCTTGAGTTCCAAGAAGGAGATCATGTGTTTTTGAGAGTCACTCCAGTGACCGGTGTAGGCCGTGCATTAAAGTCGAGGAAGCTTACTCCTCAGTTTATTGGTCCGTATCAAATTTCTGCAAAAGTTGGACCTGTTGCTTATAGAGTGGCATTGCCGCCACTTTTGTCAAATTTGCATGATGTGTTCCATGTGTCACAGCTTCAGAAGTATGTTCCGGATCCGACGCATGTGATTCCGATGGATGAGGTAGAAGTGAGAGATAATCTCACGGTCGAGGCTTTGCCAGAGCGTATTGATGACCGCGAAGTGAAGCAGTTGAGAGGCAAGGAGATCGTTCTCGTGAAGGTAGTATGGGGAGGTGCTGCCAGCGGGAACATGACTTGGGAATTGGAGAACAAGATGCGAGAGTCGTATCCGCATTTGTTCGTGTCACGTAAATTTTCGAGGACGAAAATATTCTAAGTGGGGGAGAGTTGTAACGCCCCGTTTTGATTTGTTTATTATTTGCAAGATAATTATGAGTCGGTATAGTTGATGTTGTGACTTGATGTGTTTTCGTTGTGTTTTAAGCACCCGTATTAAGGGGTAGTGGCCTTAGGAATGAGTCCTTAGGGGAGTGAAACTAATTAGACTAATTAGTTGGTAATTGTTGAACCATAGTATAAAATGGATATTAAGTGGGATTATTTATTAGTGGGAATTATTGTTAGTATTATTTCACTAGTGGGATTTAATAATAATGATAATACAATAATGATACAATAAGATAAAATAAATAAAATAATTAGATGTGTAGAGAGTAGGAGGGCGAGAAGGTAATTGTATGAGGTTGAGTAAGGACAAATAAGGAAAACCATAATTGGGGGCTTATGAAAAGAGTTAGGGAATAGAGAAGTCAGTTTTTCATTCTACGTGGAATTGAGAGAAGAGGTGAAAAGACGCTAGGGCAAGGGAAGGAAGGAATCCATTAGAGAAGAGAGAAAGCTCATCAATACAAGGTAAGGGTGGGAATTCCTTAATCTCTCAAGGGTTAGATGATGTTTGTATTTGGATAGAAATCATTAGGTTGAATTCATGTGAATATTGGAGGTTTGTTGGTAGGTTCTAATGAGTTAGAATGTTGGATTTTGTTCATGATATTGTCTATAGAATAGTGTATGTTGTTATTGCTAAATGTTGCTGGGAGTTGGTATGATTTTCGTACACTATGAGGAATGTTTTGGGGGAGAAAATTGGGTCTGGTGTAGCAAAAAGTTGGAGTGCAGGAACTATACTACGCGATGTAGCGTCGGGCAGAGGGATCGTGGCACCGGGCGACGCTGTGCGGCGTCGGGCGGTGCTCAGGAGGCACAGCCTGGAACACTACTGGAAGTATTAGAATTGAGGAGGGGAAGCTACGCTCGTGCGTCACCGAGCGGTGCGAGGAGGCGCAGCAATGCTGTGCCGGACGGTGACCAGGAGGCGTTGTATGGAACGCTACTGGAAGTGTAGAATTGAGGGGGGAAGAAGCTACGCATGTGCGTCGCCGGCGGTGCAAAGAGGCGTAGCAGCGCTGCTGAGGCGCCGAACGGTGCAGGGAGGCGCAGCCATGCTGCTTGCGCAATTTTTGTTGTTTCATTGTTTTTTCTTGTTGTTTAGCGTGATTTCCTGTTGTTTCGTTGATGAATCACTTAAATAATGTATTTTGGAGGATTGTTATGAATATGCATGTTCGAATAGGTGCGTGTGTGTTGTTGTGAACTAGTGAGTTGAGTAATGATGATATGCTATATTTATGCATTTGTTCGTTGTTGCATGTTGTCGTTGAGGGATGACGTGTGCCCATGTGGGGTGTGAGCGTCTATCCGAATTCCTTTTAATGGAATCGATGTCATTATTGTTGTTTGTAACGCCCCGATTCCGATTTTTCCCATTTTGTTGAGTCTTTTATTTAAATTGAGTGATAAATTATTCTATTTGTGAAATTGGTGTGTTAATATGCTATGTTGACATGTTATGATATTTTAACGTTTTTGAGAGCATTCGGGGAAAATTAGAATGGAGGGTATTTTGGACATTTCTCAATTAATGATAATTTAGAATTTAGTAGAGATAGAATTTGTGTGAGAAAATGAATTAATTTAAGTTGAGTAGAAAATAAGTAATAGAAAAGAAAAAGAGATAAGAAGAGGAAATAGGAGAGAAAGAGAAAGAAAGGAAAAATAGAGAGAAAAAGGAGAGAAAGAAAGAGGAAAAGGAGAAAAGAGAAGGAAAAGAGGGAAAGCTTGGGAAATCAAGAAAACAACTTCTAGGAATCGATTTATCCGGGTAAGGGTGTGAAATCTTATTATCTTATCAATGTATATCATTATGTATGATTGTGTTATTGTTGTTGTTGATTTTTATGAGTTTTGGTATAAACCCATTTGTGTAGAAAATGGTAGAAATCGATTTAATCGTGTTAGAAATGATGTTTTCATGTCCCTTGTTGTTGATACACGAATGATACATGTTGTTGTACATTAAATTGGTATTTTTCTGAGTTTAGATGATGAATTTGGGTGTGGTTTGGGGAAAAAAACACAGAACAGAATTCTGCAGGAAAATTCTGCATTTCGCCTGGCCATACGCGTGTTGGGGAAGGCCATACGCGTATTGACTTGGGCAATACGCGTATGGATGGCGCATTTCAGGGCCAATACGCGTATGAGACTTCATCTTTCCCGGCCATCTGGTGATTTGCGTATGGTATGCGTATGAATTTTTGGCCATACGCGTATGACTTTGGTCCATACGCGGATGGACAGGAGAAGTGTAAAAATGTGATTTTTCGAATGTCGTTTTTTCGTTTCCGTCCGTAACTTTTGATCCGTTTATCCAATTTTTACATTCTTGGTATCGTTGTGAAGCTATTGAGCTGTATTTTCCTATTATGATGATTTGGAAATTATTAGCCGATTTAATTATGTCGGAAAGTCAGGAATAGTGTTATTTAGTGACTTTTACCGTTTTGAATGTGTGTTTTGAATGTGAATCATACAATAGTGCATTGGTGTGAATGTATATAGATTGTATGTGATAGTATGAGATGAATGCATGTATATATTGTGAATATGTATGCATTTCAAGAATGTCTTGAGTCATTTTGCATGTGGAGCATAATGGTGTGAATTCTTGTGTTGTGTGATTCTAATGAGAATCCGTTGTAACGTCGTGTGCCTATGTGAGGTGTGAGCGATGATTACAAACGATTGTGTGCCCATGTGGGGTGTGAGCAATCGGATCGTGTGCCCATGTGGGGTGTGAGCGATCGGGTCGTGTGCCCGTGTGGGGTGTGAGCGATCCATAAACATTGTGTGCCCATGTGGGGTGTGAGCAATGGGTGAACATCGTAGGCCCGACGGGGAGTTACGTTGGTAACGAGCGATGGTTCCAATAAGTTCCTGAGTGAACTTGAGATGATTGAGTCGGTACCGCATTGCATTTGCATAGAGTCGTGAGTCGGTCTCTATGATTTGCATTTATCATCTTTATAATGGTGCATTGAGGAATAAACATGAATATGTATGTTTATGTGGAATGATAAGAATTGTGAAAGTATGCATGATGAATATGCTTGGTTATATATATATATATATACATTGTAATGTATATGGGTGAATTGTGATTAATTGTGGTAAGAATGTGGAATATGTGTATTTTTATGCTAAGATATATAATTATATGCATTGTTATTATGATAATATTTCTCACCCTTCTGCTGTTTTATGATGCTCTATGAGGCATTGCAGAGTAGGTATGCTGGTGGTCTTTTTGTGAAGCGTGTCTTCATTCTTTTGGTCGGTCGGCTCTGATATGTAGCACCGGGTAGCTAGGATGCATATGATTCTTTTGTGATACATTGTACATGTATCTTGTTGATGAATGTTTATGTAAACATGATTTATGTTGGTGGATAATACTTGATGATGTATATATATGTTATATATTATTCAATGTTTAGATTTTCCGCTTTTATTCTAAATATTGAGATGTGGGTGTAAGGACTAAGTTCCTCTGTTGCAAAGTTACCCCACTGTTGCATATCAACTGTTGAGCAGGTGTTGAATGTTTTAATTTCATGTATAATGTGACATACCTCTTTTATACTATGTTTATAATTATACTCTGACGAAATTTTAAATATGTGCCTAAATGATTATGTGATTATTTGGGGGTATAGAAAGGGGGTGTTACATTAAGTGGTATTAGAGCCAGTGTTGAGTCAGTTGTGTCTATCTTGTTGTTATGATGGTTGAACTGTTGTTTAACCTTGTTGTCATTTTTGGGAATAATCAGAATATGGCTGGTAGAAACGACAATGTGATGGCTGCTGCTTTGGAAGCAATGGCTAGGGCGGTGCAAGGTGCGCCGAACGTGAATGCTAATGAAGAGTTCAGGAAGAATCAACCACCGGTCTTCAAAGGAAGATTTGATCCCGATGGAGCTCAAATTTGGTTGAAAGAGATTGAAAGGATCTTCAGAGTCATGGGATGTGTGGAGGAGAATAAGGTGAGGCTTGGGTCTCACATGCTGAAGGAAGAAGCCGACGATTGGTGGGGCGGTATGCGTCAAGTTCTTGAGGTGGATGATGAAGAGATAACTTGGAATTTATTTCGTACCGAGTTCTTGAGGAAGTATTACCCTGAAAGTGTGAAAGGGAAGAAGGAGATGGAGTTCCTTGAACTGAAACAAGGTAGTATGTCCGTGGTGGACTATACTGCTAAGTTTGTGGAGTTGGTTCAATTCCATCCTCACTATGCTGCAATTACTGCTGAGTTCTCAAAGTGTATTAAGTATGAGAATGGTTTGCGTCCTGAGATTAAGCAAGCTGTGGGATATCAAAGGATAAGAAGGTTTACAGATTTGACGAAATGTTGTAGAATCTTCGAGGAAGATAGCAAGGCTCGTTCTACACATTACAAAAGTTTGAACGAGAGGAAGGGAAAGCAACAAGCTAGAAGTGGACCTTATGTGACACCCGTTGATAAGGGCAAGCATAGGGGAAACTTTGAGAGGAGATCTGGAGGAGGAGGTTCTAGTTCCGTTAAGTGTTACAAGTGTGGTGGAATGGGTCATAAATCATTTGAGTGTGGGAAGACTGTGGTGAAATGTTCTAACTGTGGAGGCCTTGGGCATGCTACTACCGATTGTAGAAGGAATATAGTGAAGTGCTATAATTGTGGAGAAGTGGGTCACATTAGTACTAAGTGTACTAAGCCGAAACAAGCTCAAACGGCCAGAAAGGTGTTTGCATTAGCGGGGACGGACACTACTAGTGCAGACCGTTTGATTAAAGGTACATGCTTTATTAATAGTACGCCTTTAGTTGCTATTATTGATACGGGAGCGACTCATTCATTCATTTCTCATGAGTGCGCTAAGCGTTTGAATTTATTTATGACTTCTTGGGGTGGTGAGATGGTTATTGAGACTCCTGCTTCAGGGTCGGTAACTACGTCTTTGGTGTGTGTAAGTTGTCCTTTGACCATGTATGGTAAAGACTTCATTATGGATTTAGTGTATTTGCCATTAGAGGGATTAGACGTAATCTTGGGTATGAACTGGTTGCAATTTAATCGAGTTCATATAGATTGCTATCACAAGTTAGTAAGGTTTCCTTATTTGGAAGATGACGAAGATGAGAGTTTCCTATCCACTAAAGAGTTGAAGAAACTTTTAGCGGACGAAGCTCAATTGTTTGGTTTGTTTGCATCATTGTCGATGGAGAGTAAAGTGGAGCTCGATGTGTTCCTAGTGGTGTGTGATTTTCCAGAAGTGTTTCCGGAGGATATTACGGATGTACCGCCGGAAAGAGAAGTTGAGTTTTCTATTGATCTAGTTCCGGGTACTAGATCGGTTTCGATGGCACCGTATCGTATGTCAGCATCGGAGTTGGTAGAATTGAAGAAGCAATTGAATGACTTGTTGGACAAGAGATTTGTAAGACCAAGTGTTTCTCCTTGGGGTGCTCCGGTATTGTTGGTAAAGAAGAAGGATGGGAGTATGCGGTTATGCATTGATTATCGACAATTGAACAAGGTGACAATTAAGAACAAGTATCCGCTTCCAAGGATCGATGATTTGATGGACCAATTGGTTGGTGCGCACGTTTTTAGCAAGATTGATTTGAGATCGGGATATCACCAGATTCGTGTGAAGGAAGAGGATATTCAAAAGACGGCCTTTAGGACACGGTATGGTCATTACGAATATTCTGTGATGCCATTCGGGGTTTCTAATGCGCCGGGTGTGTTTATGGAATACATGAATCGTATTTTTCATGAACAGTTAGATCGTTTTGTGGTTGTGTTCATCGATGATATTTTGATTTACTCTAAGTCTCAAGAGGAGCATGAAGAGCATTTGAGGATTGTGTTACAAATTTTGAAAGAGAAATAATTGTATGCTAAGTTGTCGAAATGTGAATTTTGGTTGTCGGAAGTAAGTTTTCTTGGACATATTATTTCCGATAGTGGTATTAGTGTTGATCCATCCAAGATTGATGCGGTGATGCAATGGGAGGCTCCTAGATCGGTTACGGAGATTCGAAGCTTTTTAGGCTTGGCGGGTTATTATCGGAGGTTTATTGAGGGATTCTCGAAGTTGGCACTTCCGTTAATGCAATTGACTTGTAAAGAAAAGGCTTTCATTTGGGATATTCATTGTGAAGAGAGTTTCAATGAGCTAAAAAGAAGGTTGACAACGGCTCCAATCTTGATTTTGCCAAATCCGACGGAACCATTTGTTGTGTATTATGATGCTTCATTGGTTGGTTTAGGTGGTGTTTTGATGCAAGATGGAAAAGTTGTGGCTTATGCTTCTAGACAATTGAGAGTGCATGAAAAGAATTATCCTACACATGACTTGGAGTTAGCGGCCGTGGTGGTTGTTTTGAAAATTTGGAGGCACTATCTTTATGGTGCAAGATTTGAAGTTTTTAGTGATCACAAGAGCTTGCAATATTTATTTGATCAAAAAAAATTGAACATGAGACAAAGAAGGTGGTTAGAGCTTTTGAAGGATTATGATTTTGGTTTGAATTACCATCCGGGTAAGGCAAACGTGTTGGCCGATGCTTTGAGTCGGAAATCGTTACATATGTCCGCATTGATGATGAGAGAATGGGAACTTTTGGAGAATTTTAGAGACTTGAGTTTGGTTTGTGAAATGACGCCGAGAAGTGTGAGACTTGGTATGCTACATGTTACGAATGATTTTCTTGCAACCGTATGTGAAAAGCAAAAGTTGGATTTGAAGTTCGTTGATTTGACGATGAATGAGAATGAGGATTTCAAGGTTGATAACTTTGGAGTTTTGAGATTCCGTGGTCGTATTTGTATTCCTGATGATGCAGAGTTGAAAAAGATGATATTGGAAGAAGGACACCGAAGTAACTTAAGTATTCATCTGGGAGCGAATAAAATGTATTAAGATTTGAAGAAAATCTTTTGGTGGTCTGGATTAAAGAGGGATGTGGCTCAATTTGTGTATGCGTGCTTAACTTGTCAAAAGTCTAAGGTGGAACATCAAAAGCCTAGTGGATTGATGCAACCGTTGGACATTCCGGAGTGGAAATGGGATAGTATATTGATGGATTTTGGTACGGGATTGCCGAATACGCAAAGGGGTCATAATGCTATTTGGGTAATCGTTGATAGGCTTACTAAATCTGCTCACTTCATTCCAATTGATATTAGTTATCCTTTGGAGAAGTTAGCCGAGATTTATATTCTTGTGGTTGTGAAGTTACATGGAGTCCCTAAGAGTATTGTATCGGATAGAGATCCTAGATTCACATCGAGGTTTTGGGAGAGTTTACAAAAGGCTTTGGGTTCTAAGCTAAGATTGAGTTCGGCTTATCATCCGCAAAGGGATGGTCAAACCAAGAGGACAATTCAATCGTTGGAGGATTTATTGCGTGCTTGTGTGCTCGAGCAAGGTGGTGCTTGGGATAGTTATTTGGCGTTGATTGAGTTCACCTACAATAATAGTTTTCATTCAAGTATAAGTATGGTACCATTTGAGGCTTTGTATGGTCGGAGATGTCGAACACCTTTGTGTTGGCATGAAAACGGTGAGAGGACGATAGTTGGACCGGAGATGGTACAACAAATGACGGAGAAAGTGAAGTTTATTCGTGAGAGGATGAAAGCTTCTCAAAGTAGACAAAAGAGCTATCATGACAAGAGAAGGAAAGATCTTGAGTTTTAAGAAGGCGACCATGTGTTTTTGAGAGTTACGCCGGTTACGGGTGTGGGTCGTGCTTTGAAGTCGAAGAAGTTGACTTGTCGTTTTATTGGTCCGTATCAGATTTCTGCACAAGTTGGTGTTGTGGCTTACCGTGTGGCGTTGCCTCTGAATCTTTCGAATTTGCATGATGTATTCCATGTTTCGCAACTTCGGAAGTATGTTCCGGATCCATCACATGTTATTCCTATGGACGAGGTTGAAGTGAGAGATAACCTTACGGTTGAAGCTTTACCGATTAGGATTTTCGACCGTGAAGTTAAGAGGCTAAGGGGCAAGGATATTGCGCTTGTGAAAGTAGCGTGGGGAGGCGCTGCGGAAGGCAATATGACTTGGGAACTAGAGAGTAGGATGCGAGAGTCGTATCCGGAGTTGTTTGAATCAGGTAATATTTTCGAGGACGAAAATTTCTGAAGTGGGGGAGAGTTGTAACGCCCCGATTCCGATTTTTCCCATTTTGTTGAGTCTTTTATTTATATTGAGTGATAAATTATTCTATTTGTGAAATTGGTGTGTTAATATGCTATGTTGACATGTTATGATATTTTGCCATTTTTGAGAGTTTTCGGGGAAAATTAGAATGGAGGGTATTTTGGACATTTCTCAATTAATGATAATTTAGAAATTTAGTAGAGATAGAATTTGTGTGAGAAAATGAATTAATTTAAGTTGAGTAGAAAATAAGTAATAGAAAAGAAAAAGAGATAAGAAGAGGAAATAGGAGAGAAAGAGAAAGAAAGGAAAAATAGAGAGAAAAAGGAGAGAAAGAAAGAGGAAGAGGAGAAAAGAGAAGGAAAAGAGGGAAAGCTTGGGAAATCAAGAAAACAACTTCTAGGAATCGATTTATCCGGGTAAGGGTGTGAAATCTTATTATCTTATCAATGTATATCATTATGTATGATTGTGTTGTTGTTGTTGATTTTTATGAGTTTTGGTATAAACCCATTTGTGTAGAAAATGGTAGAAATCGATTTAATCGTGTTGGAAATGATGTTTTCGTGTCCCTTGTTGTTGATACACAAATGATACATGTTATTGTACATTAAATTGGTATTTTTATGAGTTTAGATGATGAATTTGGGTGTGGTTTGGGGAAAAAACGCTGAACAGAATTCTGCAGGAAAATTCTGCATTTCGCCTGGCCATACGCGTATTGGGGAAGGCCATACGCGTATTGACTTGGGCAATACGCGTATGGATGACGCATTTCAGGGCCAATACGCGTATGGGACTTCATCTTTCCCGGCCATCTGGTGATTTGCGTATGGTACGCGTATGAATTTTTGGCCATACGCGTATGACTTTGGTCCATACACGGATGGACAGGAGAAGTGTAAAAATGTGATTTTTCGAATGTCGTTTTTTCGTTTCCATCCGTAACTTTTGATCCGTTTATCCGATTTTTACATTCTTTGTATCGTTGTGAAGCTATTGAGCTGTATTTTCCTATTATGATGATTTGGAAATTGTTAGCCGATTTAATTATGTCGGAAAGTCAGGAATAGTGTTATTTAGCGACTTTTACCGTTTTGAATGTGTGTTTTGAATGTGAATCATACAATAGTGCATTGGTGTGAATGTATATAGATTATATGTGATAGTATTAGATGAATGCATGTATATATTGTGAATATGTATGCATTTCAAAAATGTCTTGAGTCATTTTGCATGTGGAGCATAATGGTGTGCATTCTTGTGTTGTGTGATTCTAATGAGAATCCGTTGTAACGTCGTGTGTCTATGTGAGGTGTGAGCGATGATTACAAACGATTGTGTGCCCATGTGGGGTATGACCAATCGGATCGTGTGCCCATGTAGGGTGTGAGCGATCGGGTCGTGTGCCCGTGTGGGGTGTGAGCGATCCATAAACATTGTGTGCCCATGTGGGGTGTGAGCAATGGGTGAACATCGTAGGCCCGACGGGGAGTTACGTTGGTAACGAGTGATGGTTCCAATAAGTTCCTGATTGAACTTGAGATGGTTGAGTCGGTACCGCATTGCATTTGCATAGAGTCGTGAGTCGGTCTCTATGATTTGCATTTATCATCTTTATAATGGTGCATTGAGGAATAAACATGAATATGTATGTTTATGTGGAATGATAAGAATTGTGAAAGTATGCATGATGAATATGCTTGGTTTTATATATATATACATTGTAATGTATATGGGTGAATTGTGATTAATTGTGGTGAGAATGTGGAATATGTGTATTTTTATGCTAATATATATAATTATATGCATTGTTATTATGATAATATTTCTCACCCTTCTGCTGTTTTATGATGCTCTATGAGGCATTGCAGAGTAGGTATGCTGGTGGTCTTTTTGTGAAGCGTGTCTTCATTCTTTTGGTCGGTCGGCTCTGATATGTAGCACCGGGTAGCTAGGATGCATATGATTCTTTTGTGATACATTGTACATGTATCTTGTTGATGAATGTTTATGTAAACATGATTTATGTTGGTGGATAATACTTGATGATATATATATATGTTATATATTATTCAATGTTTAGATTTTCCGCTTTTATTCTAAATATTGAGATGTGGGTGTAAGGACTAAGTTCCTCTGTTGCAAAGTTACCCCACTGTTGCATATCAATTGTTGAGCAGGTGTTGAATGTTTTAATTTCATGTATAATGTGACATACCTCTTTTATACTATGTTTATAATTATACTCTGACAAAATTTTAAATATGTGCCTAAATGATTATGTGATTATTTGGGGGTATAGAAAGGGGATGTTACATTGTTGAGGTGATTGTGTGCCCATGTGGGGTGTGAGCAATCATGATCGTCGTGTGCCCAAGTGGGGTGTGAGCGACTATATAGACATTCCGACGGGAATTGTGATCATGAAACAGGGATAAAAAATTGGTACCACATGCATTGAGTCTAGTTGGTGTCTCATTACATTATTCTTGTTAGTTGGGTTGCATTATGTTGTGATTGATGAGTTGTGGTTGTGCTGAGGTGTGTGATTGTTTTTAATAGTTGTGATATGGGTGAATAACTTGTTGATTTATGCTTTTATACTTATATCATCTTCCTCTTTTGTTGATTTGAGAATCTCACCCCTTCTGTGTTTGGTGATGCTTTATACAGCATCCTGCAGATACTCAGGAGTAGTTGGAAGTCGTGGTCGGTGAAGACGAGGTGCTTCACTTTAGTGGCGTCAGCTCTGATATGTAACATTGGGAGTCGAGAACGCTTTTATGCTTGTTTTATTTTGGTTAAAGGATTTTAGTTGTCATTACAGTTTACAAACTAATGTTGGTAACTTGAAACCGTTATGCTTTATTATTCGAATGATTCATTTTCGCTGCGTAATAAAGAGTATTTTTGGATTAAAGTATGTTTTAATTTATGTTACATGCCTACTGATGAGCAAGTGTATGTGGAAAGTAATGCCCTTATTTCTAAATTGTATTATTTTACTCTGATTGATTTGACTAAATTATGCGGGGGAATCGAGGGTCTTACAATCCCCGATATCTTAGCTATGTCTTCACATAGCGCAATTAGGGTTTTCTTCGATCTTTACCCTTTCCTTTGGATAAATTAAAGCTCGGTGGTGAATTTTAAAGATGTGTGATTCAAGTTAATTAATAGCTTGATATCCGATTCTCACCGCAACACGTTGATTGTTTGTATTCACATTACCGTCGAGCCATCGACAAGAACATGTGCTGCAGTTGTTTAATTTAATATAATTTCCCTTTTGGTTGTTTTATTTTCATTTTGTATTACAAGTTTCTTTAATTTAATGTAATTATTATGTTTCGATTCTAGCCACATGCAATAATATTCCAAACAGCAGTAGTATGGCTTTTTAGAACAATACTGCAATGATTTTGAACCAAAAATTAAAACCTGCACGTTTTAGCTTAATGTCGTTCGCCATTATATTGTTGGTCTCCATGGTGTTTGCCATTGGATTTAAATTTTAAATATCAAACGTACAACGCACATGGCGTTCGCCATATGCTTAATGGCGTTCGTCATATCAGAAAAACAGACAGTTTTCCATTTTCCAACATTCCTTTTCACGTTTTTCCACCAAAACCCATTCAAATCCCATAACTTCTCGCATAACCACCCTTAATAATCATTATTAATTCCTATTCCAACCCCCAACCATCCAACTTCCTTCTAATCATTATATAACACTATAACCTCCCATTCTTTAACTTCACAAATCATTCTTCTTCTCTCAAATCATCCACATTTATTCTTTCCAAAATTCCAAATTTCATCCTAATTTCATCATGCCTCCAAAAGTAGCAAAAGATATTGATTACATGGGCATTACTTTTGTGGAAGGCATCAATGGAGAGAATCAGAAAATAAACTACCACAAGATGTTCAAGACGACGGTCTTTGCAACATGGTATCCCGACACTGCTGCTGTCCGAGACTTAGGCCTATTCAACAATGTTAAATGGATGCTTAACAACCTAGGTATGTCACACTTATGTTCCTTAACCGGCCCCATATACACTAGGCTTACTTACGAGTTTTTAAGTTCTTTTCGATATTCCACCCGACCTTCTCGCACCACTGGCACTGTTGATTTTAGGATGTTTAATATAAATTTCACACTTACCCAAGACCGAGTAGGCGCCATTTTTCAGTTCCCTAGTGGAGAAGAATATACTTTCCAAGCCCCTCTTGATAGCAACTGGGAGCCTAGTGCTCTTGGCTTTTGGCAACAATTAACCGGAAAAACCACCACCACCTGGGAAGGTCTTAAAGCCACTGCCATTCATAACCCAGCCATTAGGTATTTGCACCGTACCTTAGCTAACACAATCTTTGGCCGGGAAAACACTGGGAATGTGAATTCTAAATATTTCTTCTTTATTCACTGTGCTCTTTCTGAGACTAAAGTTAACCCAACACCGTTGATCGGTAAATAGCAAGTGTATTATTTAACGATGTAGTAATAATTGGGGTTATCCCCAGAGTCGGTCTCTCGAGGACTGCGTGTCAATGTAAACGCAGATGCTAATTCAATTAAACAAAAGTTTTCTTTGGGGTTTGTTTGGTTGAGAGAATTATAATAACAAAATAAAATAAGAAGAATAATAAAAAGTGCTTTTGACAAATATGATGAAATATGCTGGGGAAGGTGTATAAATTGCTAGTAAGAATCCGAAATTATCGTCAGAGATATATGTCTCAAAATCTTAATTTTACTAACCCTCAAATATTTTTCTTAAATTCGTTTAAACGAAAAACCTTTGATATTCTCCCTTGACCATAATTCCTTAGCAATCAAGAAAGAACATCAAGCAATAGTTCTGACAAAATTGTTTTTAGTCACTACGGGATATCCCCATTCCTAGGCAATATCTACCGTAATGTTATTATGCAAAATCAACGGATTGGTTTTTCAGGCCAAATCCCTAATTGTAAATCGTTCCCAATTTAACCGATCGAAAAATATAAAATAATTTGCACAACAAAAGATTAAGGTAAAAAAACATAAATTCATCAAATAATTCAACAAAGGTTCATTACATCATAATTTAGGGACACCCCCCTAGCATTGGGGGGTTTAGCCTCTCATAATATTTGAAACAAAAACAATAATAGGATTAAAGAAAGACATTACAAATTGATCGGAGTAATTTGATCCTTCAATCGCTTCCGCTCATGAACAATCTCCTTCTCCAAATCTCCTTGATCCCATAAACTATCGTAAAATTATTCGTAAAGTAAAAAGTGTCTATTCTTCTTCCAAAAACTAGTCTAAAAAGTCACAATTCACCCAGATCGATTGGAAATACCCAAAGTACCCCCACAACTTAATATAGGGAGAAAATATGGAAAAAATTAGATCATCAGCGTCAAAGCTGACACGGGTCATGTCAGCCAATACTGCCGGCCGTGTCAGCTTGCTGGATTTTATAACCGAAATTATTTTGATTATAACTTTTGATACGTAAGTCTGTTTTGGTCCCCGTTCGAAGCTCCGGAAAGATAGTGAAGAGAACTACAACATAGTACAGACAAGGAACTTGGTTGCCTAATATTTTTCCATGTTTGTTGAATTTTAGGTCCAGGCATCCTCTGCTTCATTCCAAAAACTCTTCTAAATCCCCGGAACTTCCATTTTCTTCGCACGAGTCCTTTGGGCTTTTCCACTCAGACCTGAAACCATTGAAAACTACCAAACCAAAGCATAAAATGCAATGTAATTTAAATAAAACAACAAATCATAAAATGCGAGAATAAAATACGACAAGTAAAATTGAATTGAAAAACAATGAAAAGACAAACAAAGTGCTACCGATTTTATGGATTGATGCCGAATAAGTGACAGAAACATAGTATAAATGGTGACCGATCACAACCCCAAACTTATCTCATTGCTTGTCCTCAAGTAATGCTCGAGTCAGCAGAAAGGTCACCCCCGAATTAATCAAAATTATCTTACCACAACACCGCTGAGATCTTTCGCGATTATCTTTCCACTTTTCTTTCAACATTTCCTTCTTACCTGAATTTTGACGGTCCGCTACACTTCCACATCAAAGTACCTCTTTACCTGTCAGCTTTTCACACTCTCACCAAATCTCTCGGGTTACAGTGTTTACACTCAATAATCATAGCATGCAAAGTCAACTCATAAGCTTGAACAACATCTATTTTCATCTCAAACGCACACAACACACGCTTTTTGAGGGCTTTTATGGTTGTAACGGGGCTTAGGGACAAGGAGGGATAAACAAACAAAACGGAAAAACAATTGGTTTTTAGCTCAGACTCAGTGTCGTCATTCTAATCACTATGGTATTTGTTCAGTTTCACAATCAAGGGTATCGGACACCATTTTACTAGGATTCTTTAGTTTACACTCAATTATTTCTTTGAGCTTACTTTTTGACTTCTTCAAACTAAATCCTCCTCTAGGTAAGTGTTTTATTCTATTTCTCTTTTTTGTTCTTTCTTTCTTTTCTCTTTTTTTTTTCTTTTTCCTGAATTTTCTTTCTTTCTTTTTTTTTTCTTTTTGCACTTACCTAATTCTTAAAGGTATCTCAACCCCAAACTTAGAAATTTTCATAGATCAAAAATCAACAACACTTATCTGAGCAGGGTGAGGGAGTGTTTGGGCTTATGGTTTAATTATGTGGTTAATAAACAAACAAAAGGAAGAAGGCTCGAGGGGGTTAACGAAGGATAACATAAAAGGGTAGGCTAGAAAGGCTCAGGGTTAAAAAAAAACAAGTGCCTCAATGTGTATATGTGTGCATTGAAACTCCAACAGACGATTATGCAAACTAAGAGTGACAGAGACATACCTGACGAACTCTTATGATGATAAGGTGTTTGCCTTTTTATGATCCTCACCATGTTTGGCATACTGACAACTTCCAAGGTACCTCTAGTGTAATGTCGCTTCATTTCCGTCTCAGGTGCACAGTATTACCGTATCAGTCCAGTGTTGGAAAGTCGCGTCCAATCATCCTCCTCAGCAGCACCAACTTTCGGGGGTTTCCTGGAAAGCAAGTATGGGTTGTGCCTTTTCATCCACTAACTATAAGTCTCCTCATTCATCCGACATGAATACCTTTAATCTGTAACACACGAAATACAAAACACACCAATCAACGGTACGAAGATGAAATAACATAAATAAAAATACTGAAAGCAATAAAATCCCCCCACACTTGAACTAAACATTGACTTCAATGTTTTAGAACAAGCTAGAGAGGGGAACTCACAGAGCCTCGATGCGGAGGGACAACGAAAGAGAATTTTTTTAAATTTTTTTTTTTTGCTACAATAGGGCTGACACGGGCCGTGTTAGCCTACTGTAAATTTTTTTTTTACAGTAGAAAACTGTGAGTGTACCTAATTAAACTTGAAACACAACAGAAACTCTAAGAAATAAAACCCGTTGGTTGCCTCCCACGAAGCGCTTCATTTAACGTCGCATGGCTCGACGGGTCACTCCCCATTGCTATGGAGGGTACTTCAGCTTACACATTTTGTTGCTTTTGTTACTTGACCTTCCGCAATAGAGCACCGATAAAATTCAGGACTAAGAACAACATTGTGATTCAACTCACAGCCAACTTCCACATTCATCCTTTGATGTTTTTTTCTCTTTTTTCTTTGATGCTTCTTCCTCTTATTAACTTCTTGACTGGATGTTGGAGTCTTGCTAGGCGCAAAAGATGACTCAGATGTTGTAACCTGATGGATTATTCCAGAGACTTTTTCAAGAAGTGGTTTTGAGCTTTTGCTTTTTTCCACTGTTCGGATCATTCCAACTGAGGGGTGATTGTTATCCTCTTGACCTTGCTTCTCGAGTTCCAACACTTTCAAGGTTCTTTCCTCCTCAAAATATTTCAAGGTTAGAGTACCAGCTTCAATATCCACACTGCACCGAATAGTCATCAAGAAGGGTCGACCCAGTATGATGGTCGACTCCTCATCCTCAGGTAAATCAATGATCTCAAAGTCTATTGGATATGTGAAGTTATTAATGGTCACAAGCACATCTTCTGCTAGCCCGTATGACCGGTTGGTTGTGAGGTCCACAAACTTCAGATTTTTCCCCGTTTCACTTATTTTCTTTATACCCAGCTTTTTGAAAATCGAGAGGGGCATGAGACTCACGCTAGCACCCGAATCAATCAAGACTCTCTTAAAAGTTCTGTCCTTTATGGTACAGGGAATTGATACAGAACCAGGATCTTTCCGGTTGATTGGAATTCTCCTACCTTGTGATTCCCCACTACTCTCCTCAATTAAACTTTTTACCTCCTCTTCACTGGGTTTCTTTTTTCCAATGACCTCCTTCATGAATTTCTTGTATAGAGGCATTTGTTCAAGTGCTTCAAAGAAGGGCATATTAATCTCTAACTTTTTGAACAATGAGCTGAATTTCTCAAAGTCTTTTTCTTGTGTCTCCTTCTTTGTCGCTCTTGAGGGGTACGGTAACTTGATCTTAGGTTTGACCACTTCTTTTCTTTTCTCTCTGTAATTCTCACTTGACTCACCACTTCCAGTCATGATGGAATTCACATTTTGGTTATCTCTTGGGTTTGTCACTGTTGCACTCGGTAAGGCACCTGGTGTTTGGGAATGTGCTAGTTGTTGAGCTATCTGGCTCATCTGAACTTCAAGATTTTTTATGGAGGTTGTGGTATTCCTATAGCTATTCCGGGTCTCTTCCTGAAATTGCAGGTTATGAGCTGCCATCTTCTCAATGGCAATCTCCCATTGTGCTTTTTGGGGAGCTTGTTGCTGCTGTGGGTATTGTTGTTGATTTTGATCTTTCTAGGAGAAGTTAGGATGATTCTTCCACCCTAGATTATAAGTTTGAGCGTAGGGATTATTCTGCTTCAGGAATTTTATCTCTTCAATTTGTTGCAGAGTCGCAACACAATGAGACGCATACAAGAGGTTCAAGAAGGTGTTGGTAGATTATCCGACTCACAACATGGATCAAACTAAGAAGATGCAGGTGTTCGTCAATGGCCTACGAATGAAAACTAAGCAACTTATTGATACAGCTGCTGGTGGATCATCCAACTTCACCACCACAACTGGTATCAAGAAAATTATTGAAGTTATTGCAGCCAACGAACATTTAGAGTTATATGATCGAAGTGTGAGTAAATCTGAGGGTGTGATTGATTTGAAGTTGAATAATCAGGTTGTGAAGGTAGAAGATCAGATTGCTGCGGAAGTTGAAAGAAGGTTAAAGGCTATGAAAGTGGGTACTCAAAGTGTGGCACAAGTTGAAACTGGTCAACCCGTGAGTTGTGAGATTTGTAGTGGACCTCATTATACTGCACATCTGAGAGATTCTCCATCCTTCTATTTAAAGTTTACAATATCATATCTTTTACGGATATAAACAGATGCCGGAAAATACTCATTCAGAAACGCCTTCTCCATCTCTTCCCAAGTGGTAATACTCTCAGCAGGTAACGAGTATAACCACTCTTCAGCCTCTTCTGCCAGAGTGAAAGGAAACATTCTTAACTTTTTCGCTTCCTCAGTGTGCCCCTCAATCTTGAGAGTGGTGCTCATAGTCAGAAATCTCTGCAGATGTTTGTTGGCATCTTCATTAACCTTTCCGGTGAAAGGTCTCCTCTCAAGTTGAGTGATGGTGCTAGGATGCAGCTGGAAATTCGGCACATTCACCGGTTGGTTAACAATTATTAACCTATCAGCCGATGCATTTGCCCCACCGTAATCACCCAGAAGTCTTTCTGCTGGTGGATTGTTAGCCATAATAACTATTTCTGACTCTGAGTCTGTACCTGTTTCTGAACCTGAATCTGATTGCTCTGAATGAACCGAAATTCTTTCTTCTTTTTCTTGATCTGAAATTACCGTTCTTGAAACTGACTCTGCCAGTCTTTCTTGCTTGGCTTAACGGCGTCTAGCGTGCAATGATCTTTCGGGTTCTGCGTCAAAAGAAAATGCTGCTGGGGGATTGCCTCGCATATACAGGTTAGACAGGTATAGTAATAATAAAAATAACAGAAAAATAAAATTAAAACTTTTAGTCACAGAGTGACAAAATTCCAATTGAACTAACACAAGAACTTAAAATTTGGCAGTCCCCGGCAACGGCGCCAAAAATTGATCGGTAAATAGCAAGTGTACTATTTAACGATGTAGTAATAATTGGGGTTATCCCCAGAGTCGGTCTCTCGAGGACTGCGCGTCAATGTAATTGCAGATGCTAATTCAATTAAACAAAAGTTTTCTTTGGGGTTTGTTTGGTTGAGAGAATTATAATAACAAAATAAAATAAGCAGAATAATAAAAAGTGCTTTTGACAAATATGATGAAATATGCTAGGGAAGGTGTATAAATTGCTAGTAAGAACCCGAAATTATCGTCAGAGATATATGTCTCAAAACCTTAATTTTACTAACCCTCAAATATTTTTCTTAAATTCCTTTAAACGAAAAACCTTTGATATTCTCCCTTGACCCTAATTCCTTAGCAATTAAGAAAGAACATCAAGCAATAGTTCTGACAAAGTTGTTTTTAGTCACTACGGGATATCCCCATTCCTAGGCAATATCTACCGTAATGTTATTATGCAAAATCAACGGATTGGTTTTTCAGGCCAAATCCCTAATCGTAAATCGTTCCCAATTTAACCGATCGAAAAATATAAAATAATTTGCACAACAAAAGATTAAGGTAAGAAAACATAAATTCATCAAATAATTCAACAAAGGTTCATTACATCACAATTTAGGGATAGGGACACCCCCTAGCATTGGGGGGTTTAGCCTCTCATAATATTCGAAACAAAAACAATAATAGGATTAATGAAAGACTTTACAAATTGATCGGAGTAATTTGATCCTTCAATCGTGTAACACCCATACATAACACACATACATCAAAGCATATATATTATACATGAATCCAAGTATTTGGTACTGAAATACCATAAGTTCCTAGTTAACACATTATATACATTAAATGCCCTAAATACAAAGTTCTAAAGTCTATGGCATAACATATACAAGATGTCCCAAAATGCACTAAGAACTAGATCAATACAATGATCTCAAAATAAAACGCCATAGCGGAAGCCATGCCATCTCAAAAGCTACGATCCATAAGGAAAAGTCAAACCACTTTGTCCTTACCCTTCGCCAAACCTGTAGTACCTGTGATGTAAACAACAACGTGGGGTGAGATACATCAATCTCAGTGAGTTCGCTATCTTATAGTCCTCTCGGCTTTACAAGGTTCTAACAATTCCTAACTCAAGTCAAAAGGGAAGGGGATAACTTTGAGTACACACACACTATATGGAACCATGTCATGAGTTCATCAACTCACACTATATCACTAATCGGTAACCTTACCAAGGCATCCCCTTTTCCCGTCCGCTTCTACGTCTAGAAGTCGACCCGAGTCATGGATCCTTGTAGTTACTTGGCATACGAATGGATTCGGAATTAAGGGACGCATTATCACCTTAATTCGTCACTTCTCATGGCCTCTCATGCCATCACAAGTCTCTACCCGTAGGTTCCATCGTACTATAACATTGGGAATCAAACCTGCCAAGTAGTAATGCCTGCACTCAGAGGAGCTCGAGACTCATGAATGCCTCTCAAGGGCGATGGTTACGATTACATGATCATACACACAAATGTGATTGTATTCGACAATCACCTGACCATATTAGCCTTAAGACCTCTCTTGTATTATAAATTAAAACACAATTAAACATGATTCATACTAGTGTAATTATTCTCATACCATTCGGTAATAGACGCACGCCTCAGCCTCTCTTGCACTAGCGTCGTCGCCATGTTATTCAACCATTCCTAGCCGTACTAGGTTCAATATTGTTCTATGGCAATCATCCTCACTCTACCTATTTCATTTCATTTTAGCATGCAGATTCACTCATAATTATGATAAACAACAGTAGGGTAAGCACAACATAACACATTGGCACAAATAGAATCACATATGATAATTCACATAATGGTACCACTCTTGGTTTTTCCTTCGATTATTTAATAGGGCACTAAAACCAATAATTTCCACTTCCACGAGATAGAGTATTCTCAAAGCTCTCCATCGGTACCAAGAACGCCCCGATCGGAGTCACGATTAAAAAGTTATGCAGGAAACAAAATGGGAAAATCTGCCATGTTCGCTAGGCGAACTTCCCAGCGAGCATTCGCTCCAGCCTTCGCTAGGCGAAGCTCCCGGCGAATGAACAAACAGGGCAAAAACAAACCTAAAGTTCGCTTCGCGAACTCCTTGGCAAACATTCGCCTCGCCCTTCGCTTCGCGAACAACTCAGCGAAGCAAGGCAGAACCAAACAGCCCTGAAAAGGCACAAGGTTCGCTAGGCGAACGTCGTTGGCGACCCTTCGCTAACCTTCGCTGCCGGGTTCGCTAGGTGAACCCTCGAAAGTTTGTTCGCTGGGACTCGCCCCAGGTTCGCTAGACGAAGCCTGGAAAACCCAACTTCCCAACAGCGCTGTTCTTCCTCAAAAATCAATAGTTTTCCCACTCAAAACACCTCCAATCCTTAACAAAACAATCAAAACACAGTATAATCATAACAACAAGCATTAAACAACCTTTATATCGCATTTCATCCGTTAGATTCATGATTTTAGCATTTTTCTCACAATTTCAACCTAACTCTAAAACTCATGAAACTCTACAACTAAGGTATCTATCTAGAACCCACCTTGATTAGAAGATGATGGTGAAGATTGGAAGATGATTTGATGAAGAATGGATGATGTTTGAAGATCTTGTGTTCTTGAGCTTTTTTCCTCTTCTTTCCTTTCCTTTCTCCTTCTTTCTCTCCAACTTCTTTCTATCCTTTTCTTTTATTTGTTTCTAAATGGAAAAAGAGTGGAAAAAAAATGATATAGTAAAATATCATCAATTGTATGGTTAATACCCCTTTTCCCCCCTGCCATATTAGTGAAATCCCAAAAACAACCCTGTAAAAAAAAACACAGATTTCATCCCTGTAATTTAAAGATTCTGTCATTTTGGTCCTTTAATGAATTTATCCAATAAAAAAGTGAAGTGACACTGACAGGTTCTGAAACGTGGCATTATTATGGTTTGTTATTTCATTTAATTAAATAATCTTATTTATTTAATTCATTTATTTATTTATTTCATTTATTTATTTTATTTTATTAAAATTTCAGACCATCCTTTCATCTTATTCCCACCCTAAGTTTAACAGTAACCAAAAACTCCTTCAAGACAACAACACAAAACCTAACAAACCTCCATCTCCGATCAACAACAATCTTGCAAAAGGGGTATTAACCTTTTCCCTCAAAAAGCAAACACGCAAACGTTTCTCAAAGCTGAACCAACCTATTTAGTGAAAAAGGTGTGTCGCGATTTGCTACGTGATGGTGTCCTGTGTCGCAAACCGCCGGAATATGAGGTGTTGTTCGCTAGAAAATCTGTGCCATTTTGTTTCACTGTGAGATCTCGCAGTTGTTATGGGTGTGTTGTAAGGAGATTTCCGGTGGGGTTAAGGTTTCGGGTCTGAGCCGTTAGTTGAAGTATGGTTTTTTAGTGGTTGTTGGAACAATCGAACGAGATGGAAGGTTGCAGGTGGAACATGGGTTAAGAGTGCACGATGGAGAGAATTTTTTAAGGTGGTGGTTGGATTCGTGGGAGATAAACTCGTCACTGGTATGTAAGTTGTACAAAGGGTCTGTGTAACAAAGTGGTTCGAATGGTTTACTGGTGGTTGGGTTGAATGCAGGGCGGAGGTTATGGCGTGAACGAGGCTTGGAGAAGTGAGGCGCGAGGGAGTTTGAGAGTGGTTCTGTGGAGATTTGTGGTTATGGAATAAGTGGAGGGGATTGATTTGGCTGTGTGCATAAGGGAGTATTATTCATCATAAATCCATTTATGTTTCATCTAATTGAATAAAATAAATAAATGAAATAAATAAATAAATGAATTAAATAAATAAGATTATATAATTAAATGAAATAATACATTAATAATGCCACGTAAAAAAATTTCCAATGTGTCAGTGCCACATCACCTTTTTTATGCAACAAATCCAAGGAAGGACCAAAATGACAGAATCTTTAAATTATAGGGATGGAATCTATGTTTTTTTTTACAAGGTTGTTTTTGGGATTTCACTAATATGGCAGGGGGAAAAGGGGTATTAACCCTCAATTGTAATACTACTAATTGCCCAAAAAGTCTTTAAAGTTCCAAATATTAAAATATCGCAGAGACAGATAATATTAGTTAGATTTGCTCTGAGCTCAACCGTTACCCTAATTATCTTTGCAGATAATTTCTCAGAGTACACTGGAACTCAGTAGATCACAACTAATATTATCCAGAGTAATTAAAATACGGGGTATTACATCCTCCCCCCCTTAAATAGAAATTCGCCCACGAATTTAAAACAATTACCTGAAAAGATGAGGATAGACCTCCCGCATCTCCGATTCCAATTCCCAAGTTGCATCGCCCAGATGCGTCTCATCCCACTGGACCTTAACAAGAGGAATCTCTTTATTCCTTAACACCTTAGTTTCTCTTCCTGTGATACGACTCGGTTGAGGCTCAAACGTCAAATCGGCTTATATCTCAATTGTATCTGGTAAAATTGGATGAAGAGGATCTGGGACAAATTTTCGAAGCTGAGACACATAAAAAACGTCTTGCATCTCCGACAGAGAAGGCGATAAGGCCAATTTGTAAGCTACTTCACCAATTCTTTCCAAAATTGGATACAGTCCCACGTATCTCGGACTTTGTTTCCACGACAGAAATGGTCTTTTCAACCGCAATCTCGGAGTAACTTTCAAAAACACGTGATCGCCTTCTTCAAATTCTAAAGGTCTTCTCCGGTTATCTGCATAACTCTTCTGACGATCTTGTGCTTGTTTGATCTTATCACAGATCATCCTAATCTTCTCCGCAGTTTCGTGAATGATCTCGGGTCCCAACATTCTATCTTCACCAACTTCTGCCCAACATAACGGTGTCTTACACTTCCTTCCATACAATGCCTCATAAGGTGCCATACCAATACTTGCATGATAACTGTTATTATAAGAGAACTCAATCAACGACAAAAGTTCTATCTAATTTCCTCCACTTTTAAGTACACAAGCTCTCAATATATCTTCCATTATTTGTATTATCCGTTCCGTCTGACCGTCCGTTTGCGGATGATTCGACGTACTCAAACACAACTTCGTCCCCATAGCTTGTTGAAAAGCTCTCCAAAATCTCGAAGTAAACTTTGGATCTCTATCCGAAACGATACTAGTGGGAATACCATGCAATCTCACTATCTCCAAAATGAACAACCTTGTGAAATGACTCGCCTTGTAGGTAGTCTTCACATCTAAGAAATGCGCGAATTTCGTTAAAAGATCCACAATTACCCAAATTGAATCATAACCACCCTGAGTACGGGGTAGTCCAACGGCGAAGTCCATAGAAATACTATTCCATTTCCATACCGGAATTTCTAAAGGTTGCAACAAGCCACCCGGTCTTTGGTGTTCGATCGTCACTTGTTGGCACACCGCACATTCCGACACATACACCGCAATATTCTTTTTCATCCCGGACCACCAACAGTACCTCTTTAAATCTTGATACATCTTTGAAGACCCCGGATGTATAGTAAAAGCACCCTTATGCGCTTCTTCCAAAATCCTCCTTTTTAACTCCGCGTTATTCGGAACACAAATCCTTTGGTTAAACAAAATAATTCCATCTGTAGCTCGCACAAAACCCGGTTGTACTAACACTTCTTGTAACTTCTCATCTAACCCTTGCTCTTGTTGGATTTCTTCTCTAAGAGTATAATTGATATTCAAATTTCCCATAATCACACCATTAGGGGTCCAAACAAATTGAAGATTTAGATTTCGAAATTTTTCCAATAAAGTGTACTCTAGCATCATCAACTCGGCATTATGTAACACCTTCCTACTCAATGCATCCGCCACTTTATTCGCTTTACCCGGATGGTATTTTAGCTCCAAGTCATAATCCTTCAAATACTCCATCCACCTCCTTTGACGCATTTTCAATTCCTTCTGATCAAAGAGGTACTTTAAGCTCTTGTGGTCGCTAAACATCTCAAAATGTACACCATACAAGTAGTGACGCCACACTTTCAAAGTAAATACAACCGCCGCCAATTCTAAATCATGCGTTGGATAATTCTCTTCATGTACTTTCAACTGGCGAGAAGCATAAGCCACTACATGTCCATCTTGCATTAACACACCTCCTAATCCCATCTTCTATGCATCACAATATACCTCATACGACTTGCTAGGATCAGGAATAACCAAAACAGGAGCGGTCGTCAATCTCTCTTTCAAGCTCATAAAACTTTGCTCACAAGCCGTATCCCATTCATACGAATAATCCTTCCGAGTAAGTCTCGTCATCGGTAAAGCCAGTTGGGAAAAACCTTTAATAAACCTTCTATAATAACATGCTAACCCCAAGAAACTCCTAACTTCTACAACGTTCTTTGGTCTCTCCCAATTAATCACTGCTTCAACTTTTGATGGATCAACCGCTACACCTCCCTGAGATATGACATGTCCAAGGAAATTAACCTCCGACATCCAAAACTCTCACTTACTTAGCTTGGCAAAAAGTTGTCTCTCTTGTAAAATAGATAAAACGATTCTCAGGTGTTCTCCGTGCTCTTGAGGATCACGAGAATAGATAAGAATGTCATCAATGAAAATCACCACAAATTGGTCCAAATAAGGTCGAAATATTCGATTCATATAATCCATGAAAACTGCCGAAGCATTCGTCACACCGAAAGGCATCACCAAAAATTCATAATGACCATAACGGGTTCTAAACACAGTCTTTGGTACATCTGAACTCTTCACACGAATCTGATGATAACCCGACCGTAAATCAATCTTCGAGAACACACAGGCTCCTTTCAATTGATCTAACAATTCGTCTATCCTTGGTAATGGATATTTATTCTTGATGGTGACCTTATTCAACTGACGGTAATCAATACACAACCGCATTCCACCATCCTTCTTCTTTACCAATAACACTAGAGCTCCCCAGGGCGAAACACTGGGTCGAACAAAATGCTTAGCCATTAATTCTTCCAATTAACCCTTTAATTCTCTTAATTGAGTGGTGCCATCCGATACGGAGAAACGGATATTGGAGTCATTCCGGTATCAGGTCAATAGAGAATTCCACTTCCCGCTCCGGAGGAAGAGAAGTGATATCCTCCGGGAAAACTTCAGGAAACTCACAAACTACGGGAATACTCAAAACTTGAAGGTTACTACTCTCCTCCTTAGTAAGAATCAAAAGAACGGATTTTTCCTCCTCAAACAAGAAGTTAATCATTCCAACCATACCTTCCAAAATAGTAGTTAACACATCCTTCGGAGTGGCCTCGGTAGATGGAATAATGATTAGTTTTTCTTCACACCCGATAAATACCGAATTAGCTGAAAGCCAATCCATTCCTAGAACAACATCCACTTTCTTAAGTGGTAAGCAAATCAAATCAATCTGAAAAACTCTTCCATCCACAGATAAAACACAATTTTCACACATTAAAGGTGTTTCAACCATCTCATCCATGGCGGTAGTGACCACCATGGGTGGAGACAACGGAACCGCTTGCAACCCAAGTTGTAACACCCCCTTTCTATACCCCCAAATAATCACATATATCATTTAGGCACATATAAAAAAATATAAAAATTCGCCAGAGTACGATTAAAACATAGTATAAAAGAGGCATGTCACATCATACACGCAATTAATACATACAACACCTGCTCATTCTATTGATATGCAACAGTGGGGTAACTTGCCACTGAGGAACTTTGTCCTTACACCCACATCTCAATATTTAGAATAAAAGCGGAAACATCTAAAATATTGAAGAACAACCACATATATATACATCATCCAGTATGAATCACTAGCATCATCATGTTTATACACAAATTCATCAGCAAGATACATATGCAAATGTATCACAAAAGAATAATATACATCCTAGCTACCCGGTGCTACATATCAGAGCCAACCGACCAAAAGAATGAAGACACGCTTCACATAAAGACTTCCAGCATACCTACTCTGCAACGCCTCATAGAGCATCATAAAACAGCAGAAGGGTGAGAAATATTATCATAATAACAATGCATACAATTATATATATCTTAACATAAAAATACACATATTACACATTCTCACCACAATTCATCACGTTTTCATCTATATACATCACAATGTATATGTATATATACCAAGTATATTCATCATGCACACTTTCACATTTCTCTATCATTCCGTATAAACATACACAATTATGTTCATTCAACAACACATCATTATAAAGATGATAAATGCAAATCATAGAGACCGACTCACGACTCTATGCAAATGCAATGCGGTACCGACTCAATCATCACTAGTTCACTCAGGAACTCTGCTGGAACCATCGCTCGTTACCGAAGTAACTCCCCGTCGGGCCTACGATGTTCACCCATTGCTCACACCCCACATGGGCACACAATGTTTATGGATCGCTCACACCCCACATGGGCACACGACCCGATCGCTCACACCCCACACGGGCACACGATCCGATTGCTCACACCCCACATGGGCACACAATCATTCGTAATCATCGCTCACACCCCACATGGGCACACGACGTTACGACGGATTCTCATTAGAATCGCACAACACAAGAATGCACATCATGATGCTTCACATGCAAAATGACTCAAAAGACATTCTTGAAATGCATACATATTCACAATATATTCATGCATTCATCTCTTACAATCACATACAATCTATATACATTCACATCAATGCACTATTGTATGATTCACATTCAAACACACAGTCAAAACGGTAAAAGTCGCTAAATAGCACTATTCCCGACTTTCCGACATAATTAAATCGGCTAACAATTTTCAAAACATCATAATAAGAAAGTACAGCTCAATACCTTTCCAACGACACCAAGAATGTAAAAATCGGATACTCGGAACAAAAGTTACGGACGAAACCGAAAACGACATTTTGAAAAATCCCATTTTTACATTCCTCCTGTCCATACGCGTATCACCCATGTCCATACGCGTACGGACAGAACCCATTTCCTTCACAAATTCCTCGTTCCAAATCCCATACGCGTATTGGCCCATGGCTCGCCCCTGTTACGCGTAATGCCAATATTCATACGCGTATTGGCCCAAAAATAAGCCAATGATACGCGTATTGCCTTGGCTCATACGCGTATGGACATGCCCCTTACGCGTATGGCCAGAGCATACCCAGAAAAATTCTGCAGAACGAAGTTCTGCGTTTTCCACTCCTCAATCATCCAAATCTTCACCTAATACTCAGAAAAATGCCAATTTGATGTATAACAATACATACCAATCATGTATAAACAACTATGAACACAATCAACATAAGTTTTAATACATTTGGATCAATTTCCAATCAATTTCTCAAAAATGGGTTATACCCTAAAACTCACAAAATTCATCAACAACAACAACAATTCATACATAATCATATACATTGATAAGATAACAATGTTTCACACCCTTACCCGGATTCCAAGCTTGCTAATTGATTGATCTTGATGAATTTCTAAGTTTTTCCTCCTTTCCTCTTCTTTTCTCTTCCTCTTCTTTCTTTCTCTCCTTTTTCTTTCTATCTTTTTCTATTTCTCTCTATTCCTCTTTTCTTTCTATTTTCTTTCTTTTCTATTTCTTTTCTCTCATTTTCCACTAAATCAATTATAATTCATTTTTTTTCTCACACAATTCTAATTCCACAAAAATTTCTAACTTATAATTAATTGAGAAAAGACTAAAATACCCTCCATTCTAATTTCCCGAAAACTCTCGAAAATGGTAAAATAACATTTAACACACCAATTTAACAAATAAAATAATTTATCACCCAATTAAATTAAAAGACTCAAGAATAATGGAATAATCAAAATCGGGGCGTTACAACTCTCCCCCACTTAGAAATTTTCGTCCTCGAAAATAATACCTGATTCAAATAACTCTGGATACGACTCTCGCATCCCACTCTCTAGTTCCCACGTCATATTGCCTTCCGCAGCGCCTCCCCACGCTACTTTCACAAGCGCAATATCCTTGCCCCTTAGTTTCTTAACTTCGCAGTCCAAAATCCTAACCGGTAAAGCTTCCACCGTAAGGTTATCTCTCACTTCAACCTCGTCCATAGGAATAACATGTGACGGATCCGGAACATATTTCCGAAGTTGCGAAACATGGAATACGTCATGCAAATTCGAAAGGTTCGGAGGCAACGCCACACGGTAAGCCACAACACCAACTCGTGAAGTAATCTGATACGGACCAATAAAACGAGAAGTCAACTTCTTCGACTTCAAAGCACGACCCACACCAGTAACTGGTGTAACTCTCAAAAACACATGGTCACCTTCTTGAAACTCAAGATCCTTCCCTCTCTTGTCATGATAGCTCTTTTGTCTACTTTGAGAAGCTTTCATCTTCTCCCGAATAAACTTCACTTTCTCCGTTGTTTGTTGTACCATTTCCGGTCCAACTATCGTCCTCTCGCCGGTTTCATGCCAACACAAAGGTGTTCGACATCTCCGGCCATACAAAGCCTCAAATGGTGCCATACCTATACTCGAATGAAAACTGTTATTGTAAGTGAATTCAATCAACGCCAAATAACCATCCCAAGCACCACCTTGCTCGAGTACACAAGCACGCAATAAATCCTCCAACGATTGAATCGTCCTCTCGGTTTGACCGTCCGTTTGCGGATGATAAGCCGAACTCAATCTTAGCTTAGAACCCAAAGCCTTTTGTAAACTCTCCCAAAACCTCGATGTAAACCTTGGATCTCTATCCGATACAATACTCTTAGGAACTCCATGTAGCTTCACAATCACAAGAACATAAATCTCGGCTAACTTCTCCAAAGGATAACTAATATCAATTGGAATAAAGTGAGCAGATTTAGTAAGCCTATCAACAATTACCCAAATAGCATTATGACCTCTTTGCGTATTTGGCAATCCCGTAACAAAATCCATCGATATACTATCCCATTTCCATTCCGGAATATCCAACGGTTGCATAAATCCACTTGGTTTTTGATGTTCCACCTTAGACTTTTGACAAGTTAAGCATGCATACACAAATCGAGCCACATCCCTCTTTAAACCGGACCACCAAAAGATCTTCTTCAAATCTTGATACATCTTATTCGCACCCGGATGAATACTCAAATTACTTCGGTGTCCTTCCTCTAGAATCATCTTTTTCAACTCCGCGTCGTCGGGAATACAAATACGACCACGGAATCTCAAAACTCCATAATTATCAACCTTGAAATCCTCATTCTCATTCAACATCAAATCAACGAATTTCAAGTCCAACTTTTGCTTTTCACTAACCGTTGCAAGAAAATCATTCGTAACATGTAACATACCAAGTCGCACACTCCTCGGCGTCATTTCACAAACCAAACTCAAATCTCTGAAATCTTCCAAAAGTTCCCATTCTTCCATCATCAATGCGGACATATGTAACAACCTCCGACTTAAGGCATCGGCCACCACGTTTGCCTTACCCGGATGGTAATTCAAACCAAAATCATAATCCTTCAAAAGTTCTAGCCACCTCCTTTGTCTCATGTTCAATTCTTTCTGATCAAATAAATATCTTAAGCTTTTATGATCACTAAAAACTTCAAATCTCGCACCATAAAGATAATGCCTCCATATTTTCAAAACAAACACCACCGCCGCTAACTCCAAGTCATGTGTAGGATAATTCTTTTCATGCACTCTCAATTGTCTAGAAGCATATGCCACCACTTTTCTATCTTGCATCAAAACACCACCTAAACCTGTCAATGAAGCATCACAATACACAACAAATGGTTCATTAGGATTAGGCAAAATCAAGATCGGAGTCGTTGTCAACCTTCTCTTTAACTCATTGAAACTCTCTTCACAATGAATATCCCAAATGAAAGCCTTTCCTTTACAAGTCAATTGCGTTAAAGGAAGTGCCAATTTCGAAAATCCCTCAATAAACCTCCGATAATAACCCGCCAAGCCTAAAAAGCTTCGAATCTCCGTAACCGACCTAGGAGCCTCCCATTGCATCACCGCATCTATCTTGGATGGATCAACACTAATACCACTACCGGAAATAACATGTCCAAGGAAACTTACTTCCGACAACCAAAATTCACACTTCGACAACTTAGCATACAATTGTTTCTCTTTCAAAATTTGCAACACAATTCTCAAATGCTCTTCATGCTCCTCTTGAGACTTAGAGTAAATCAAAATATCATCGATGAACACAACCACAAAATGATCCAACTGTTCATGAAAAATACGATTCATGTATTCCATAAACACACCTGGCGCGTTAGAAACCCCGAATGGCATCACGGAGTATTCGTAATGACCATACCGTGTCCTAAATGCCGTCTTTTGAATATCCTCTCCTTTCACACGAATCTGGTGGTATCCTGATCTCAAATCAATCTTGCTAAAAACATTCGCACCAACCAATTGGTCCATCAAATCATCGATCCTTGGAAGCGGATACTTGTTCTTAATTGTCACCTTGTTCAACTGTCGATAATCAATGCATAACCGCATACTCCCGTCCTTCTTCTTTACCAACAATACCGGAGCACCCCAAGGAGAAACACTTGGCCTTACAAATTTCTTGTCCAACAAGTCATTCAATTGCTTTTTCAATTCTACCAATTCCGATGCCGACATACGATACGGTGCCATCGAAATCGGTCTAGTACCCGGAACTAGATCAATAGAAAATTCAACTTCTCTTTCCGGCGGTACATCCGTAATATCTTCCGGAAACACTTCTGGAAATTCGCACACCACTGGGAACACATCAAGCTCAACTTTACTCTCCACCGACAATGATGCAAACAAACCAAACAATTGAGCTTCGTCCGCTAAAAGTTTCTTCAACTCTTTAGTGGATAGGAAACTCTCAAATTCATCATCTTCCAAAGAAGGAAACCTTACTAACTTGTGATAGCAATCTATATGAACTCGGTTAAATTGCAACCAGTTCATACCCAAGATTACGTCCAATCCCTCCAACGGCAAACATACTAAATCCATAACAAAGTCTTTACCATACATGGTCAAAGGACAACTCATACACACCAAAGATGTAATTACCGACCCTGAAGCAGGAGTCTCAATAACCATTTCAGCACCCATCACAGTTAACGCAAGATTCAAACGCTTCGCGCACTCAGACGAAATAAACGAATGAGTCGCTCCCGTATCAATAACAGCAACTAAAGGTGTACTATTAATAAAGCATGTACCTTTAATCAAACGGTCCGCATTCGTAGTTTGAGTCCCCGCCAATGCAAACACCTTTCCGCCCGCTTGAGCTTGTTTCGGCTTAGTACACTTAGTACTAATGTGACCCACTTCTCCACAATTATAGCACTTCACCATATTTCTTCTACAATCTGTAGCAGCATGCCCAAGACCACCACAATTGGAACATTTCGCTACAGGCTTCCCACACTCAAAAGATTTATGACCTATATCACCACATTTGTAACACCTAACAACACCGGAACCTCCTCCTCCAGACCTCCTATCAAAGCTTCCCCTATGCTTACCCTTATCAATGGGTGTCACATAAGGTCCACTTCTAGCTTGTTGCTTCCCCTTCCTCTCGTTCAAACTTTTGTAATGTGTAGAACGAGCCTTACTATCTTCTTCGAAGATTCTACAACATTCCGTCAAATCCGCAAACCTCCTTATCCTTTGATATCCCACAGCTTGTTTGATCTCAGGACGTAAACCATTCTCATATTTAATACACTTTGAGAACTCAGCAGTAATCGCAGCATAATGAGGATGGAATTGAACCAACTCCACAAATTTAGCAGTATAGTCCACCACAGATATACTACCTTGTTTCAGTTCAAGAAACTCCATCTCCTTCTTTCCCTTCACACTCTCAGGGTAATACTTCCTCAAAAATTCAGTACGAAATAAATTCCAAGTTACCTCTTCATCATCCACCTCAAGAACTTCACGCATACCGACCCACCAATCGTCGGCTTCTTCCTTCAGCATGTGAGACCCAAGCCTCACCTTATTCTCCTCCGCACAGCCCATCACTCTGAAGATTCTTTCAATCTCCTTCAACCACAATTGAGCTCCATCGGGATCAAATCTCCCTTTGAAAACCGGTGGTTGATTCTTCCTGAACTCGTCATTAGCATTCACGTTAGGTGCACCTTGCACCGCCCTAGCCATTGCTTCCAAAGCAGCAGCCATCGCATTGTCGTTTCTACCAGCCATCTTCTGATTATTCCCAAAAATGACAACAAGGTTAAACAACAGTTCAACCAACACAACAACAAGACAGACACAACTGACTCAACTCTGGCTCTGATACCACTTAATGTAACACCCCCTTTCTATACCCCCAAATAATCACATATATCATTTAGGCACATATAAAAAAATATAAAAATTCGCCAGAGTACGATTAAAACATAGTATAAAAGAGGCATGTCACATCATACACGCAATTAATACATACAACACCTGCTCATTCTATTGATATGCAACAGTGGGGTAACTTGCCACTGAGGAACTTTGTCCTTACACCCACATCTCAATATTTAGAATAAAAGCGGAAACATCTAAAATATTGAAGAACAACCACATATATATACATCATCCAGTATGAATCACTAGCATCATCATGTTTATACACAAATTCATCAGCAAGATACATATGCAAATGTATCACAAAAGAATAATATACATCCTAGCTACCCGGTGCTACATATCAGAGCCAACCGACCAAAAGAATGAAGACACGCTTCACATAAAGACTTCCAGCATACCTACTCTGCAACGCCTCATAGAGCATCATAAAACAGCAGAAGGGTGAGAAATATTATCATAATAACAATGCATACAATTATATATATCTTAACATAAAAATACACATATTACACATTCTCACCACAATTCATCACGTTTTCATCTATATACATCACAATGTATATGTATATATACCAAGTATATTCATCATGCACACTTTCACATTTCTCTATCATTCCGTATAAACATACACAATTATGTTCATTCAACAACACATCATTATAAAGATGATAAATGCAAATCATAGAGACCGACTCACGACTCTATGCAAATGCAATGCGGGTACCGACTCAATCATCACTAGTTCACTCAGGAACTCTGCTGGAACCATCGCTCGTTACCGAAGTAACTCCCCGTCGGGCCTACGATGTTCACCCATTGCTCACACCCCACATGGGCACACAATGTTTATGGATCGCTCACACCCCACATGGGCACACGACCCGATCGCTCACACCCCACACGGGCACACGATCCGATTGCTCACACCCCACATGGGCACACAATCATTCGTAATCATCGCTCACACCCCACATGGGCACACGACGTTACGACGGATTCTCATTAGAATCGCACAACACAAGAATGCACATCATGATGCTTCACATGCAAAATGACTCAAAAGACATTCTTGAAATGCATACATATTCACAATATATTCATGCATTCATCTCTTACAATCACATACAATCTATATACATTCACATCAATGCACTATTGTATGATTCACATTCAAACACACAGTCAAAACGGTAAAAGTCGCTAAATAGCACTATTCCCGACTTTCCGACATAATTAAATCGGCTAACAATTTTCAAAACATCATAATAAGAAAGTACAGCTCAATACCTTTCCAACGACACCAAGAATGTAAAAATCGGATACTCGGAACAAAAGTTACGGACGAAACCGAAAACGACATTTTGAAAAATCCCATTTTTACATTCCTCCTGTCCATACGCGTATCACCCATGTCCATACGCGTACGGACAGAACCCATTTCCTTCACAAATTCCTCGTTCCAAATCCCATACGCGTATTGGCCCATGGCTCGCCCCTGTTACGCGTAATGCCAATATTCATACGCGTATTGGCCCAAAAATAAGCCAATGATACGCGTATTGCCTTGGCTCATACGCGTATGGACATGCCCCTTACGCGTATGGCCAGAGCATACCCAGAAAAATTCTGCAGAACGAAGTTCTGCGTTTTCCACTCCTCAATCATCCAAATCTTCACCTAATACTCAGAAAAATGCCAATTTGATGTATAACAATACATACCAATCATGTATAAACAACTATGAACACAATCAACATAAGTTTTAATACATTTGGATCAATTTCCAATCAATTTCTCAAAAATGGGTTATACCCTAAAACTCACAAAATTCATCAACAACAACAACAATTCATACATAATCATATACATTGATAAGATAACAATGTTTCACACCCTTACCCGGATTCCAAGCTTGCTAATTGATTGATCTTGATGAATTTCTAAGTTTTTCCTCCTTTCCTCTTCTTTTCTCTTCCTCTTCTTTCTTTCTCTCCTTTTTCTTTCTATCTTTTTCTATTTCTCTCTATTCCTCTTTTCTTTCTATTTTCTTTCTTTTCTATTTCTTTTCTCTCATTTTCCACTAAATCAATTATAATTCATTTTTTTTCTCACACAATTCTAATTCCACAAAAATTTCTAACTTATAATTAATTGAGAAAAGACTAAAATACCCTCCATTCTAATTTCCCGAAAACTCTCGAAAATGGTAAAATAACATTTAACACACCAATTTAACAAATAAAATAATTTATCACCCAATTAAATTAAAAGACTCAAGAATAATGGAATAATCAAAATCGGGGCGTTACACAAGTCGCTTTACACATTGCGTCGATACAAAAGAGTTGTAGCTCCACAATCAAATAAAACAAAGCAAGGATTTCCATTCACAAAACACGTACCAGCAATCAAGGAATTGTCACCCTTTGTCTTCCTTGCATCCAAGGTATACACTCGCCCGATATTCTTCTCTTGCATTTGATTCCTATTTTGAGGACAATCCCTCGCCAAATGACCCCTTCTATGACACCGTTGACACTCCACTCCTTCGAAATGACATCTACCACCATGCCTTTTTCCACAAAAATGGCACACAGGAGGTGCACCAGTCCTGAAATTCTGAACCTGTTTTCCCTTAAAAGTTTGTTGCCTTGGTCTAAATTGTTGATTCGATCTCCCACGATTACTTTGATTCACCCTACTCAACTCTCCTTCTGCTTGCACTTTCTTTAAGCTATGCTCCGCCACATAACACTATCGTAACAATTCAGGATAATTAGTGAATTCCCTTTGTGACACGTTATGCGAAATTTCAGCCCTCAAACCAAAAAGAAACTGATCTATCTTCCACCTCTCATCCGGAGCATACATAGCCTTCCTAGAATAAGCAGCCATAACCTCGAACTTTTCTGCATAAGAAGCCACAATCAAGTTGCCTTGTCTCAACTGTTGAAACTCGAATTCCTTCTGAGACCTTAAGGAACTTGGAAAATACTTCTCCATAAAATTTATCTTAAATTGCTCCCATACTTTCGGTACCTCTTGAATTGTCATTAAGGCCGAAGCACTCTCCCACCACCTCATGGCAGGACCCTTCAACAAGTGAGAAGCGAAAACAACCTTATTTTCCTCACTGCACTGAACTATCAAGAAAATCCGCTCCATACCGGATATCCATTCACGAGCCTTTACTGGATCTAACCCTCCCTGAAACTCTGGAGGATTCATACGAATAAAATCCCTAAAGGTTCCCCCTGCAGCTTCGGGAACAACCACTGGAGGATGCACGCCGCCAGCCATTTGCTGTACCATTTGTTGCACAAACTGATTCTGTTGTTGCTGCATCTGCTGCATAAATTGATACAAAGGGGCATTCCATTCATCCCCTGGCGGATTTGTCCCTGCCGGAGTAGTTCTCAGTCTACCACGGTTGTTTCTGCGCCCGTCGGCCATGTTCCTAAATGTCATACAGATAGGATTAAGTTGATCAGGCTCAATACCATAAATATAACACGTAAGACCAATGGCGACACAACGCATATGAAACGGAAAGAAATACTTATACTATTTCATGGCTAGGTCGAGGATACGACCTGCTCTGATACCAACTTTAACACCCATACATCAAAGCATATATATTATACATGAATCCAAGTATTTGATACTGAAATACCATAAGTTCCTAGTTAACACATTATATACATTAAATGCCCTAAATACAAAGTTCTAAAGTCTACGGCATAACATATACAAGATGTCTCAAAATGCACTAAGAACTAGATCAATACAAAGATCTCAAAATAAAACGCCATAGCGGAAACCATGCCATCTCAAAAGCTACGATCTGTAAGGAAAAGTCAAACCACTTTGCCCTTACCCTTCGCCGAACCTATAGTACCTGTGATGTAAACAATAACGTGAGGTGAGATACATCAATCTCAGTGAGTTCGCTATCTTATAGTCCTCTCGGCTTTACAATGTTCTAACAATTCCTAACTCAAGTCAAAAGGGAAGGGGGATGACTTTGAGTACACACACACTATATGGAACCATGTCATGAGTTCATCAACTCACATTATATCACTAATCGGTAACCTTACCAAGGCATCCCCTTTTCCTGTCCGCTTTTACGTCTAGAAGTCGACCCGAGTCATGGATCCTTGTAGTTACTTGGCATACGAATGGATTCGGAATTAAGGGACGCATTATCACCTTAATTCGTCACTTCTCATGGCCTCTCATGCCATCACAAGTCTTTACCTGTAGGTTCCATCATACTATAACATTGGGAATCAAACCTTCCAAGTAGTAATGCCTGCACTTAGAGGAGCTCGAGACTCATGAATGCCTCTCAAGGGCGATGGTTACAATTACATGATCATACACACAAATGTGATTGTATTCGACAATCCCCCGACCATATTAGCCTTAAGACATCTCTTGTCTTATAAATTAAAACACAATTAAACATGATCCATACTAGTGTAATTATTCCCTTACCATTCGGTAATAGACGCACGCCTCGGCCTCTCTTACACGAGCGTCGTCGCCATGTTATTCAACCATTCCTAGCCGTACTAGGTTCAATATTGTTCTATGGCAATCATCCTCACTCTACCTATTTCACTTCATTTTAGCATGCAGATTCACTCACAATTATGATAAACAACAGTAGGTAAGCACAACAAAACACATTGGCACAAATAGAATCACATATGATAATTCACATAATGGTACCACTTTTGGTTTTTCCTCCGATTATTTAATCAGGCACTAAAACCAATAATTTCCACTTCCACGAGATATAGTATTCTCAAAGCTCTCCATCGGTACCAAGAACGCCCCGATCGGAGTCACGATTAAAAAGTTATGCAGGAAACAAAATGGGAAAATCTGCCATGTTCGCTAGGCGAACTTCCCAGCGAGCATTCGCTCCAGCCTTCACTAGGCGAAGCTACCGGCGAATGAACAAACAGTGCAAAAACATACCTAAAGTTCGCTTCGCGAACTCCCTGGCGAACATTCGCCTCGCCCTTCGCTTCGGGAACACCTCAGCGAAGCAAGGCAGAACCGAACAGCCCTGAAAAGGCACAAGGTTCGCTAGGAGAACGTCGTTGGCGGCCCTTCGCTAACGTTCGCTGCCGGGTTCGCTAGGCGAACCCTCGAAAGTTTGTTCGCTGGGACTCGCCCCAGGTTCACTAGGTGAAGCCTAGAAAACCCAACTTCCCAACAGCACTGTCCTTCCTCAAAAATCAATAGTTTTCCCACTCAAAACACCTCCAATCCTTAACAAAACAATCAAAACACAGTATAATCATAACAACAAGCATTAAACAACATTTATATTGCATTTCATCCCTTAGATTCATGATTTTAGCATTTTCTCACAATTTCAACATAACTCAAAAACTCATGAAACTCTACAACTAAGGTATCTATCTAGAACCCACCTTGATTAGAAGATGATGGTGAAGATTGGAAGATGATTTAATGAAGAATGGATGATGTTTGAAGATCTTGTGTTCTTGAGCTTTTTTCCTTTTCTTTCCTTTCCTTTCTCCTTCTTTCTCTCCAACTTCTTTCTATTATTTTCTTTTATTTGTTTCTAAATGGAAAAAGAGTGGAAAAAGAAATGATATAGTAAAATATCATCAATTGTAATACTACTAATTGCCCAAAAAGTCTCTAAAGTTCCAAATATTAAAATATCTCAGAGACAGATAATATTAGTTAGATTTGCTCTGAGCTCAACCGTTACCCTAATTATCTTTGCAGATAATTTTTCAGAGTACACTGGAACTCAGTAGATCACAACTAATATTATCCAGAGTAATTAAAATACGGGGTATTACAAATCGCTTCCGCTCATGAACAATCTCCTTCTCCAAATCTCCTTGATCCCATAAATTATCGTAAAATTGTTCGTAAAGTAAAAAGTGTTTATTCTTCTTCCAAAAACTAGTCTAAAAAGTCACAATTCACCCAGATCAATTGGAAATACCCAAAGTGCCCCCACAACTTAATATAGGGAGAAAATATGGAAAAATTCAGATCATCAGCGTCAAAGTTGACACGGGTCGTGTCAGCCAACACTGCCGGCCGTGTCAGCTTGCTGGATTTTATAATCGAAATTGTTTCGATCATAACTTTTGATCCGTAAGTCTGTTTTGGTCCCCGTTCGAAGTGCCGGAAAGCTAGTGAAGAGAACTACAACATAGTACAGACAAGGAACTTGGTTGCCCAATATTTTTCCATGTTTGTTGAATTTTAGGTCCAGGCATCCTCTGCTTCATTCCAAAAACTCTTCTAAATCCCCGGAACTTCCATTTTCTTCGCACGAGTCCTTTGGGCTTTTCCACTCAGACCTGAAACCATTGAAAACTACAAAACCAAAGCATAAAATGCAACGTAATTGAAATAAAACAAAAAATCATAAAATGCGAGAATAAAATACGACAAGTAAAATTGAATTGAAAAATAATGAAAAGACAAACAAAGTGCTACTGATTTTATGGATTGATGCCGAATAAGTGACAGAAACATAGTAGAAATGGTGACCGATCAACCGTTATTTTTAGCACACCTTGCATCTACCAGCGGTAGAGCAGGAGATCATATATGTGTTGGTGGGTTGATTACCTCTATAGCCCTTGCGTCAAAACTACACGCTGAGTTGGATACTCTTGAGCCTTTAGTGACACCCTTTGTTGATTTAGACTACTGTCGTGCCATGCGCCTTATAAAGAACAAACCAGGTGACAAGTATTATTTGATGATTAGTAACCGAGAGGTTAGGGGCATTACTTTACCTTACGCAACACGCATTAATGTCGTTAGCACTAACTGGGTTTTTGATACTAAGGCTCCTGATCATGATGAAGAGATGGTTGACCGAGCCTATGATGACCTTGTGGGATGAGATGCTCCATAGACTGGCACTTGTGCCCGCACTACTGACCCTCCAGAGCATAGCACTCGTGCACACACCACACATGCTTTTTCTGACCATTTTACAGGCACCTCAGTCGGATACCAGTCCCGTGAGGAGTGCAACTACGTCGCCATATGGAACTCTCTTGATGACATCCTGTCTGAGCTTAGGCATCAGAGCGATATGGAGGCGGAGCGTGATCTACTCCCTCGGAACATGCAGAGGCAGCAGGAGGAACTGAGAGTTGCCATTAACCAGGTCAGCCTGCAGCATGTTAATTTTGCTGATAGGACTGAGCACGATATGGGTGATCTCATCGAGAAGATGGATGGACTGAGGACATAGGTGGCAGATATGAGAGAGCTTATGCAGCATGTTCCACAACCTGGACTTGGTAGAGGATTTGGACGCCACCGCGGCCGAGGCCGGCATTACTGAGCCTCACTGTTGCAGTGAGAATCGGATATCAAGCTATTAATTAACTTGAATCACAAAACTTTGAAATTCACCACCGAACTTTGATTTATCCAAAAGAAAAAGAAAAGATCGGAAACCCTAATTGCAATGTAAAAACAATGCAAGAGATCTAGGTTCAGGGGTTGGTTATACCTAGGGAAAGTGTTAGCATCCTAAGTAATTGTAGTACTCTACAGGAACCTCTTGTTAGTATTTGTGTTATGCTAAAGTTGCTTGCTAAGGGAACTGTGCTAAGGTAAAGACCTAGAGTATATACACTAAGTATGCTCGCCAAGACATCGCATCTCGTGCCTACGTATCTTGACTCAAAGAATCAGAGCATTCGTAGTTCACCTTACTAAGGGTGAGGAACTCTTGACTGGTCAAGGTTCCAAGGGGGAAGTAAGTGTCTTTGGCCAGACCTACATAGAGTACGACGACTCTAAACCTAAGGCTAGGTTAAAAAGAGGAGAGGAGGAATAAGCATCCATAACCATGACACTTACATGGAGTGCGGCGACTCCAATCCTAAGGCTAGGATAAAGGGGAAGAAAGTGTCCATGGCAGAACACAAACAAAGAGCACGACGACTCTAATCCTAAGGCTTGGATGAAACGAAAAGAAAAGAAAGGGAAAAGCTAGGTTAACCTATCCTAAATATGACATAGAGTCAATGGAAGGAATCCTTTCCTTTGGAAACTACGTACAAGCAAAAGAGAGGCAAAGAGAAAAGCCTCAAGATGATAGAAGATCAATAACAAAACACATGGAAAATGCTACAGCAAGATAAAATTCACAAAACAGATTAATAACATCAAGGTTTACATACCGCACAATGCATCAAGAGTTAGATATATCATGAAAATCAAAGTGGCATAAACAAAATGATTAGAACCAAACAAACTAGTTACATACTAAACCTAACCTAAATAAAAGGTACTAATTAAATCTAAGAAAACTAAATAACTAATAAACTAATCTAACTATTTAAATATAAATAAAAAACAAAAGATTTCTAGTTAGTAATTAAAATCTAATTAGAAGGTAATTGACCTAACTAAAAAAATAAATTTAATCAAAATTAAATAATTAAACCTAATTCTAAATTGGTTAGTCTAACCTAATTCAAAATTCCTAATTCTAAAATTAAGTAATTAAATCTAATTCTAAATCTAATCCTAAATTAATTAATGGGAATAATAACTAATCTAAGAATGTTTAACTAAATCAGAAAATAAAAGTTAAACATAAAATAGAATTAAACTAAAAAAAGACAAAAAGAAAGGGTTAAATGAAAAGAAACAGGGGTGCATCAGAAAGTCCAGGCCCAGAAAGAGCCCACGCAGGTATAGACAAGTCCATAAGGACTCAGGTCACTAGGGTTGAGGAACCCAGGGAGAGATCCTATGCGTTGGATCTGTAGTGAGTCAACAGTTGACTCAGATTCAATGGTCGCAAAGAGATGGTGTACGGTATGCCATCAGGTGATACGCGCACAAGATAGAAATGAAGAACCGATGATGCAGCATGACGTCTGCCTTGACCAAACAAAACCAAATGGTGCAATCAACCCTTATGTGGGCCAGTTCATACGGAGCTTTGCTCCGACTTTAAATAAAGCCCCCGCTAGTAGACAGTAGAATTGATCCCTCTTGAATTAGTCGGTCGCAAGGCTAACTGAATATGATATATCCCTTAACGTTCAGAAAAAAAAAAGAAAAACCAAAGTATTTCGTACCCTCTCTCCTTATACGTTTCATTCTCTCTTTCTCTCTACATCCACCTTCTCTCTCCACGTCATTTCCTTCAAACAGTCCCCGCCGGAACCCTCAAAATCCACCGGAGAAGACAGTGGTGAGCGGCGGCGCCGTCGTCTTCTCCGTCAAAATTAACTTAAAACCCTAAAGTTTCTACACTAACCCTACCTCAAATTTTACCCTCGCTTCAAATCTAACATTAGATTTCACAAGAAACCAACCAAAACTTCAAACCAAAGCTTGTACCAAAACAAACCCTAGTTCTAAATCATACAGAAATCAAACAATCAGTGCAAAGAAAAATGACTACACTACTCGGAAAGCAACACGACATGGAATCAAGCAATTAAAGTTCAGGTTAAAGGGAACGGCGCTCAAGAAGGGTACCTCTTGAAGAACTCTTCAGAGTGAGCTTTGGAATATATTCAGGTAATCTTCGATTTCCCCTTTCTGTATCTTGATCTTTTCTTCTTCTGTCTCCTACGTGACCTTCTGTGTGCGATGCTTTGAGTAGTTTTTAGCTCTGGTGTATTTGAGTCTCAATGTAAGACTCAATAAACTCCTGAAAATGAGTTTTAGCAGGGTTTAGTGTTCTTGCTCTGTAGAAGGGTTCTTAGGTTTTTTTTCTGTCTGCGCTTTCTGATGAACAGTAGTATATATATTGCTCAAAACTAGGGTATAAGGTTGTGAAATGGTGACCCTTTTTTCGTGAGCTGGCAGAGTTGTACTATCAAAACTTGGTGGCAAAGGAAATCGTGATAGCACCTTTTCAGGATTGTGGAATTTGAGTGTTTTGTCTGTAGCGTGAAATTTTGTGGTGGTCCCCTGTTGGCTATTCCCTTTTGTGACCCCACAAATTCCAACTTAGTGAAATTCAAAAAAAGTAGGACAAAAACACGTACTGATTACAAAGGCCTTAGAGCATCCACACCCATCATCTTTACTTTGGTTCTTTAAATGGGACCTACACAATTTTTTATATTATATTACAATTCTACATTTTTTAAACAATCCAATTACATTTTTCAAATATCCATAAACTCATCAAAAACTCTAAAATGGGTCCCATCAAATCTCACACTATACTCATAATTTTTATATTATATTAATTATTTGCTCCAGCTGGCAAAAAAAAACGTTCATGAGGCAGAGGACGGTTACAAATTAAGTTACGCTGTTTTTTTTTCAATTATTCAAGAAACTCTGACATGTTCCTTTTAAATATTGTTTAGAAACGTTTCAAGTACACCGATATTTATGCTCTTATGAATGTCTTGAATAACAAACATAGTGACTGCATTGAGTTTAGATGATTTGATGCTCTTGAAAAGACCTTGATGAAATATTTGAACATGTCACAAATTATTTTCTTGCTTGGATTGAACATGGACTGAATTGATATGAAATGTGGTGCATGAACTTGACATGAGTTTTCTTGTTAATTTTAACTCAATTTTGTTCTTGATGTTTGACATTTATTTTGTGATGAGAATTAGACTACAAAACTTGTCTCCTTGAATAGAATTGTAATTGACTTGAAACTTGATTAGTGATTAGAATTAGAAACTTGAAAAATGCTTATTTGAATGAAGCTTGAGCCATTTGGAATATGTGAAAACTGACCACGTCTTCTTTTATGCAGAGCACTTTTGGACAATGAAACTTGGACATGGCCAACCAGAGCAATAAATTCAGGATGGCATTCAAAGATGCATCAAGATCAAGAAGAAACACACGCAGGCTCACAAATTCAGAGATGTAAGTCCCCTTGTCTAGTAGGATAATCTTTATGACCTTCCCTTGTTTTCTTTTCCATGCTTGAATGTGCCCTTGAAATATTGTTGTTTATGCCTCAAGAAATGTTATGATGAACATTGTGATATGCTTTGAGAAAAGAACGTGATATTATGAACTTGTAAAATGCTGTCTTTGAAATTGAACTTGAAAAATGATGAATTGACTTTGAATTTGATTTGGATTGGAACTTCTTGAGACTGTTTGGTTTGGAATTTGTAGTGTAGCTTAAATTATTTTGTGTCTGGTGGAATGGTGAATTTGAAATGAGAATGAGATTAGAGTTGAATTAGTATTGGTTGAATTATTTGAAAATGGATTGGCATTTAAGGTGAAATTGTTTTGGATTGTGAATTTTTTTGAATTTGTTTTATGCAGGTTGAAAGGAGGCATAAAGTTGGAGCAGGTATGGCGTGCTCATGGTTATTGGAAACAAGGCTTGGAGTTTGGCAATGGACTAAATGAAATGACAGGTTTGTGTTTGTTTGGTAACCTCCCCTTCATTTTTCAATGGCAGTGTTGAATTTGATGTTAGAAAGTTGTAATAACATGTGTTTCGTCATGTAGGAACTGGTTTAAACAAGATTGAACTTGGTCGGTTGAAAATTACAAACACATCAATGTGTCAGCATGTATAACTGGTGAGTCCTAAAACATCATTTCATGTCCATACAATGAACTGGTAACACCATATGCAGGGACTAATGTAGACTTGCTTTGTTCAAATGCAGGAAAATTCACAACTTGCTGGTTTGAAAGCCATATGTAATAGGTTACCCAAGGCTGCTTAACAGTAAGAAGATGAAAAATTGGTATCTTTGGAATTATGACAGCGAGAAATACACAGTTTAAAGAGTTAGGTAGAACCAAAACGCCACTGATGTTGTTGCTGCTTGCGAATTTCATGTGACTTAGGTAATTCATAAAGGACCCTAACATCATTACAATATACAAATTGCCATATGTTTGAATGTGCTCTCATTGTTATGTCCATGTTCTCCACTATTTTTCTCTTTGATAATCATCTGTAAACTAGGACTAGATGAACCATCTGAAACTTTACAAGCAGTGCGACTTAATTGTGAACAAAACTCCCTTTCATTACACCTTGGAATATGGACAAGAACCATAAGAAAACTTGAAAAGATTTGAAATGATTTGTGAATTGAAAGTATTTGGTTTAGACTTTGAATGGTTTTCTTGCATCCTGAACCATGAAATGTACCTTTCTTTCTTGATGTTTGTTTTCAAATATGCATTAATACTGAAATTTCCTGTGGAAATTCATGGCATCTTCCTCTCTCAATACCTGCTAACTTGCCTTTTCATTTTTCATGTGCACAATCCAATGGACCTGGCATGAGGATGAAGAAGCAGATGGCCAACTCAAGGATCTTATGGAAAGAGGATTTGGAAACGTGTGGGCATGAAGGTTCAGGAACAAGCCTTGTTGTCTAGCACGTACAGAAGAAACTTGAATTGTAGCAAGGCAAAATGGAAGCAACATGGGCATAAGCAAGGCATGGCACGGTTCAACAAATATCACTTGAAGATTTTGTAGCAAGCTTAGAAACATGTTTTAGGGCAGCAAAATGGCACTTGTAAATAGTTTTGCATTCTTGTAACATGAGTTTGTAACATATTGGCTTGCATCTTCATTCTCATAGTGCCTCTGATTTTTTTTTTGGTGATGTAATTAAACACTTCCATGCCTTGACTTTGTACATGTATCACAAATTGATGAGTGTTGGTCTTTAAGCTTGCAATTCAATCTTGATTCACCAGCCATTCTACACACTGATGCACTTGAATTCACATGGCTAAATACCTTAATTTATGAATATCTGTAACACCCTTCTACCCCACAAACAATTTTAGGGAAAACACGTAATATTATCAGAGTAAAATTAGCAAGAAAGGTGCCACATATATTCAAAAACATAATTTAGTAATCATTGTCCTGTCCCGTAACACGGGTTATTCATTCATCAATAACATAAATTTATAACTATGCAGCGGAAATCAACTTTTAATTTTTGATCAACAAAATACTCCATGGATAAAGTATCCAATTCAACATAGCCTCAACAATATAAAGATTTGCAACATAAAATCAAAAGAAGAGATGAGGTTCACAAATAATCCTAACCCGATGTTACATGATACAGAGCAGGACACCTCTAAACTAACAGCGAAAACGACACACTTCAAGGCTACATCCTCCATCATCGCGAATCTACTCTTGGTTATCTGCAAGTTACCCACATAAGAGGCAACATTTCCAAGCAGGCAGGGTGAGAATCACAATTCATTATAGTAATATAAGTACATGGAAAATGAACAGGAAGGCAACAACAACCTCATAGCAAAATCAACATCAATCTCATAGTAAAATCAACGGCAACATCATGATGTGATCAACAACAACATCATAGTTCAATCAACAACAACACCATGATATCCACAATAAAACACACATATTATTCGACAATCAATTCATACACATGCAATGCCACTTAGAATGAAATGCAACTTCATCGAAAACATGCATGTGGTACCAGTTCAACGTGGATGGACACTTGGCCATCAACCCTCCAAAAGGAGCACAACGTAATCAACGTATCACTTCAATCCGCACAATGGGATTGAAGCTACCAATAGGCCGAAGCCCCAACATAAAAATGCTATGAAATGCAATGATGCTAATTCTCCTCAATTCATCAAAAATCAACGTGTGCATCATTCATTTCATATTCAACAAGGATTTATCATACAATCATGTTTTATCATCTTTCATCAACAACAACTCGACAACAAAAGATCAGCACAAGAAAACGTCAAGAAACCTCAAGAAAACAACAAAAAACAGCAAAACAGCATGTCTGACACGGCCGCCCGTGTCCTGTGACACGGGCGTGTCAGGAGCTCTGTAGCACGATTTCAACAAAAGCAAAAATCCAGCAAGAAAGGGGGTCTGACACGGCCGCCTGTGTCCTGTGACACGGCCGTGTCAGGAAGTCTGCACCCATAACTTTTTAAAAGATTTTTCTGCTGCGTTTTGGCCTCAAATATCCCAAAATCCAGTTTTTTTTCCAATACGAAAATTTGACCAAAAGACTCACACAATACACATACATCAACACATAACATTCTATCTCATTATATTTCATCGAATCATTCATCCCTAATTCATTCTACATCACCAAACACCATAATTTCCCAAAAATTCATTTTCTACGTTTTCGACTCGAAATACCCTAAAAACTCAATTTTTTCCAAAACAAAAATTGACAAAAAATGCTTACACGATACACTTACATCAACATATATATCAATACATGCCAAACAATTCATCATATTTCACATCACATCATATATTTCACATCAAAATCATCAAAATCAAATAACATTCATACAAAACCTAATATATTCATCCCCAACCTCATAAACTATAAGGAATTAGGAATTCTCCCCATACCTTAGAGTAATCTGAAACCTTTCCTTTCTTTCTTCAAGATTCCTCTAGAAATCCTCAAGCCCTAGCCTTCTTCTCTTCTCCTCTTCAGAGTTCTTCACAAAAAAATACGATAATGAGAAAATGTGATCGTGTTTCTCCTTTCTCTTGGATAACTAATCCCAACTTATGAACTTCCCATCCTCTCCTTACTCATTTTCACATAAGACCACCTTGCGCTTTTCTCATTTTAATTTTTAATAATAATAATAACATAAATAATATTTGATTATTTACTTTATTAAAATTATTCAAAATTGCATCTTTTAATCCATAATTCTCCAAAATTGTCACAAACCTCAATAATTCATCTAAATTAATTAAATAACTCATTAAATAAATAATTTAGATTTTCGGGTCGTTACAATATCCACTTGTGTTGAAAATGAGACTCAAATTGGCACTTAAAACAAAAATCACTTGGAATTTGAAACACCCTTAAGTTCAGGGAAAAATATCAAATGGGCCCATCCAACTTGAACTACAATAATAAGATGGTCTTCTCAGAAAATTTTACCCCATACCCTTACATTTATCCTCATACCCCTACTCATCAATTTTTTGGACGAAAATACCCTCATATAAATAGTATTCCAAAATTTTCATTTTTTTCTCATTTTGTCTGAGCCTACTTCCGGAGAACACACTGAATTTGGCTTCCGGAGAACACACTGAGACTACTTCCGGAGCATAAAAATACACTTCCGAATCACAAAAAATTGACTTCCGGAGAACACACAAGGGCTACATCCGGAGAACAAAAAACTAACAACCGGATAACTCAAGTAAGTTACTTCCGATTCTTTAATTTTCGAGGATACACATCGGATAACTTGGCACCATGTTATCCGGTTTGTGTTGTTCCTTCACCGGATAACTTGATGCTCGGTTATCCGGTTTGTGAAGTTCCTTCACCGGATAACTTGATGCTCAGTTATCCGGTTTGTTAATTTCTTCACCGGAAAACTTGATGATGAGTTTTCCAATTTTGTTTTGATTTTTATTTTTTTTTAAACAGTGGCTCGTCATTTTAGAGGACGCGACGAATTTATCTATCGACGGTACGCGGGTGGATCGGTAGTTCGAGCACTTGATATTCGAGATGAAGATCGGATAGCTGATCCTCCACCTGTACCAGCAGCGGCTCACATTCCACCGCATCCACCATTTTTTGGAGGACCGATTGATACATCACTTTTTGTGATGTATCAAAACCATGTGGCTCGTTATTTGTGGGATGGCCAAGTAAGTAAATCTATGACCTTTCTATGTTGAATAAAATGTAATTTTAATTATTTATGTATTATGACATATTCTACGATTTATTTTTCAGGAGAGAGAGTCGAAGAAGGAGCTGAAGGTTGTTGCACATGGCAGCAAACTGATTGGATGGGCTCCATCACATCTCCCACGTGCGATTGAGCGATGGGTTACTAATTCTGGTTTATCCTCTTTGCAGAATACCAGTTTATCGAGGATAGATCAGAACCTGTTATCTGCATTTGCGGAGAGGTGGCATCCCGAGACATCGTCATTCCATATGTCGTTTGGCGAGATGACGATTACATTAGATGATGTTTCGTGCCTCCTTCATATACCTATTAGAGGGGAGTTATGTAGCCCTGCACAAGGGATTACTGACTCAGATGCTATTACCCTGGCTATTAGTTTAATGGGTGCTACACTGGAGGAAGTAGCTGAGGAGATTCAGACAAACAGGGGTCCTTACTATAAGCTTGATTAGTTAAAGAAGTTATTTGTTCGTCTGTGAGCTGATATTAGATTTGATTGTGCGGCTAGGGCATATATGTTGTTGCTACTAGGCTGCACTATTTGTACAGATAAGACCTTCACTCTTGTAGAGGCAAAGTATTTACCACTCTTTGAGAACTTGGAAACATGTGGTAGATACTCTTTGTAACGCCCGTTTATTTAATTAAGTATTTAATTAAATATAATTGTAGTATGTTGTTTTGATTCGCGTTGATTTGAGTATTTGTGTCGATTTAAGTTGATTCCGGAATATCGAAATATTATGTTGATGTTTCTAAGTTGGTTCGAGTTGAATTGATTTAAGTTGTGGAAATAATATTGGATATTTTTCGTCTATGGTTAAATATGTTGATTTGGTGGTTTGGACGATTTATTTGATAGTCGGTAATTAGTCGATTTAGTCGAGAAAAATAATATTAGAATTAATATTATGGAATATAAGCGTATTTTATTTAAGTGGACTTATTTTATGGTTGTGTGTAGTAAGATTGGGGGGTGAAGATAGTAGGCCCAATAAGAATAATAAAATAATAGTATTATTATTATTATTATTATTATTAGTATTATTATTAATTGGGTTGGTTGAGAAAAAAGGGGAAATTAGGTTTTGATTAGTGGAGAAAAATAAGGGTTGAGAGAAGGAGTAAAACATGTTGTACGTGAAAAGTTGCAAGAGGAAGTTTTGGAGAAATTGATCGTGGAAGTTACAGAGGAAAAAGTCTTAGAGAAGAATAAGGGTTTTAGAGGAGAGAAAATAGCTTGGAAGCAAAGAAGGAGAAAGAAGAACTCATGATCATATCTCTATTTTCGCACTTATGGTACAGCCTCCACTAAACAGGTGATAACTTTTTACTTGTAATTCCGATTAAAGCGATTCTTGAATTTCTAGAAAGCTTACGAAATTCCTTTCAATTTGATATATGATTTTGTGTCAATAAGTTCGGTATTAAAGGAGAAAAACGCATTTGAAGGTTGGGAGTTCATGCTAGAAATGGGTCAAATAGTAGTTACGGGATTGATGATGATGGAGGCTGAATTTTGGTCAAGATAGGAACTCAATGGCAGCATGTTCATATTTCTAATCTCCATGGATGCAAGAGGAGAGGAAAAGAGGCAGAGCGAAGAGAGAAGCAGTTAGGATTGGAGTTTTGCAGAGGGGATACGGGAGAATTGCCGTCGGAGCCAAGTCGGAAAAGTCGATCGAAAATTCGAGCGGCCATCAATCTAAAGGTAAGGGTGGGGTTTGAATTTTATAACCGGGTATATGATAATTGATACGTGGGATTGGGATTTATATAATTTTCTACTGAATGTGTTGAAGTGTACTGATGAATTGGTTTTGTTTTTGTGGAATTTGATGTTTGCTAGATTGTTTGGTTATTGTTCTATAGTGTTAAACTTAGGATGGAATTTGGTTAAATCGATAGAAACCGATGTTTTCGCGGACGAAAGTCGGAATAAATTGCGTAGTCGTGTCGAGAAATGTTAGGCCGTGATCGAGTATGCTTGTTTTATCGAATTTGGTTGATTTTGTAAGTTTTTGTATTTTTGGAGATTTGGGGGTTTAAGATTCGGATTGAAATCGAAAGTCGTAGAATTCACGTTTGATGGTTCCAAATCACTACTATATGTTTGGTATGAATGAGTAGGTGTTTGTTTCGAAGAAATTAATTGAATCGGTCAAATTTTTGGACGAAAATACAAAATCCCGTAGGGCTGTTATGCAGAAAAATTCTGGTTTCGGAAAGTTTGGAAAATTCATATCTTTTGATCCGTAAGTCAGTTTTGACCCCCGTTCGAAGCGTTGGAAAGCTAACGAGATGTTCTTTCTAGGAAAAATAGTTTTGAGGTCTGTATCTAGTTCAATTAAAGGAGAAAATTGAAACCGTATCGTGGTGTTGATTTTTACCGTCGTGAATGTGTGCGATTGAGGTGTTATCGTGCAATATGCCTCAACAATGTTAACCAATTAATAATGCAGAGGAATAGCAATAATGTGGGGACTTAGAAATAACTGTAGCAGGTTTTGTATCAGAGTTGAAGTTAATGACAGTAACATGATTTAGTAGCATTCGAGATTTGATATCAGGGAATCAAATAAATAGAAACAGTGGAAATTAGTAGCAATAATGGAGGTTGATGAAAATAGTACCGAATAGTGATATTAGTAGTTTTAACCGATATAATTGTTTAACCAAAATTAAGTTGAATGCGTGGAATTGCCGGTACAGTCGATAGAGTTGGTGTTTGTCCCAAAATATGGACATGTTTTATTGGAGGCTTAAATAGCCAAAATTAAAAGTTATTTATGTTGTGCTGAGTTGTATTTGTTGTGTTGATGTGGTTAATTGTATGTCATTCATATGTCGCATACATTGCATTGTTTAAGTTGGCCTTGATGGCATTGATTAAGTTGGCCCTTGATGGCACTTGTTTAAGTTGAAAATTGTCTCGATAATCTGGCATATGTTTAAGTTGGGAGTTCTACTCCGAAATGGTACCACATGCATCTGCATAGTTGAGTCGCATTTGAGTTGCACGTTGAAGTTGTTAATATTATTACGTTGTTGTTGATTGTTGGTGTTGTTGATATAAGTTGTTATTGTTGTGAGTTATTGTTGTTATAAATTATTATTGCTGTAAGTTGTCGCTTGATACAGGTTGTTGCTATAAGTTGTTGTTTGTTATAAGTTGTGGTTGCGCTTAAGTTGTCTACTAATAGTTGTTGTATGACTGTTGTATGAAGCGGTAAAATTTGTGTGATTCTAATATAATATATTAATTATCATGCCTTTGATTATATTTTTCGATATCTCACCCCTTCTGTAATGATGTTACCTATTATGGGTAACTGAGCAGGTACTCAAGAATAGCTGTGAAGGTTTGAAGTCTTAGTCGCTGTTAGTTCAAGTTGGTGTCATGCTCTGATACGTAGCACTCGGGGGGAAATGTTTTGTTTATGTTGTTGTTCCTAATTGTTGTTATTACAATAATTCTTGAATAATTATAAATTGAAGTTTTGATCTAGTTGAATAAAGTGAATATGATATATAAGTTGTGAAGGCCGAATGCTATGTATCTATTTTAAAAAGAAATACAGGCTTATGTTATTGGTTTTGTTGTTCAAGTTGAAAATGTGATATCTCATTTGTTTTATGTTGAAAATTTGGCACTCTGATTTTTAATAAACGTTGGGTAGAAAATGGGGTGTTACACTCTTGGGGTGCTGCTGCTCTTGTCACACTGTATAGATATCTTGGAGATGCTTCTTTCTATAGTTGTAGACAGCTTGGTGGATATGCCTCTCTTCTACAGGTACAACTGCTTAATTTTAATTTCATTTAGATTTGTATTATTATTATTTTCAATACCTTTAATTGATGATATTCATGATGTGTCACAGTGTTGGATTCACGAGTATTTCCCAACTGTTGGGAAGAGAGGATTTTCGAGGATGGCTGGTGTAGGTAGTCCACTTCCCAGAGCAATGAAGTGGCAATACAAGTAAGGGACGCAGAAGGTTGATGAGATTAGGTCAGTGCTGGATGGATTGACACCTACTGATGTCATTTGGCGCCCGTTCGAGGATCACAGACAGACCATACCATTTACTGATATTTGTTTGTACAGGGGTGGCCTGAAGTGGTATGGTACATCTGTTCTTTATTTACTTGACAGATGTTTACGCCAGTTTGGATACAGGCAGTTCATCCCATCTCATCCACCTGATATTGACACACTTGATATAGATTTTGAGTGGGTTTCTTACCATGGGAGCGTCTCGCAGTTGCTACATCAGGTCGAGTTTGCAGATACTCTGTATGATACGGTGGCTGAATACATGGCTTGGTACTACATAGTTTCCCATCCTCTTTTGATACCACCTCAGGGGGAGGCCAGTGAGGTTCCAGTCCCAGAGTTTGATGATGGACCGACAGATCCGAGGTTACGACATATTTCACATGAGCTGCGTCGCTATCTCGCTCGTCACGATGCCGAGGAGGATGCTGATGATTATGTTGAGATCTTTCGATCACTACATCTAGCTCAGAGTGGACCTTTACCTCATGGTAGATAGGTTACTTATGGTAGTGATTATGCTTGATGTATTATTCAAACTTATGTATTATTATTTAGACTTATGTATTATTCAGACTTATGATTTATATTTATGTGATAGTATTCAGAATTATATTATGATTGATGATGTATAAAAAATATAAAAAATAATATGAAGTTATGAGAGAAAATCATAAAAATATAAAAACTAATATGTAGTTAAACGTCACTCTAAATAATGGAAAAAAATGACTTGAAGTTAAACGCCAATCATAAATTAACATGTGTTGGGAGCACAGACGTAAGTTACTGCCAGTGTTGTAAACGTCCAGCAAATCCAATTATCCATGATGTTGCATCCGATGTCCGATGAGTTCTCCAATCTGTTGTGACTGGTGGCAAGGGAAATCCCTCATTCATATTTACCTGTTAAGAAAGTTAATAAGTAAGACGTAAATCGTATAGAATTAAGTAATATAAAAACTATAATATTTAACTGAACCCAATGATTTGAGTTTACAAAACAATGCAGTATATCGACACATTAGGCTTATGTGCAGTCGTCATAGGGAAGAAACTCAAACTAAGAGCACTTAGTGAGACAAGAAGGATGTTATACCGATTTACTATCACATAACCCATTTCTGGTAGTGTCATCCATTTATCAAGTGGCTGAGAACCTAAAAATGATATCAACAAGGATTCTCTCACTTTTGAATAATTAGTTTCAAATAACTTCTCATATAGACTTTTTCTGGGACCTCTCATTTCATTATCCAAATCACGACGAACCATTGATCACCCTTCTTCACCATATCCACGCATAGATGCAATAGCTCTAAACCCACAATTTCCATCATCCTTTACATCAACAATTTCATTAATAAATGGTCTTATATGTTCTGGAAATTGTACAATGTACCTGTGAGATGGTTTATTCTTTGAGGTCTGGGATAACTGCGAATAAGGCTTCTTTGAAGATTTTTTTGAATTGTTGTGTTCTTGATCAACATACTCATGATACGAAGGATAACGATAAACATCATACCCAACAGGTTTCTTCCCTTTTCTCTTTACTCCTCCTTTGGTCTTTATTTTTTCAGGTGGTGGTACCATCTTTGTTGTAGTGGGGTAAGCAATTTCGCACACCCTGCTTTTTAGTGCTCTCTTTCCTGCAAGATCTAATGAATGAAACCTCTTCCACAGTTCTTCAATCGCATTTGTCATATCGACTTCTACTCCATCCTCTGTATCTACCTCTTGTTCACCTTCCATACTCAGTTTCCTCCAATGGATATGAATAGCATCAATTGGTATTGGTTCACCACTCAATGTGTATCTCCCTAACTCACAGGTACAGGGTAACCCGTATACTGTTCTACGAAAACACCTGCACATCTGGGTGTTTGTACCTACCATGTCAACCCTATGCCACTCTTCAGAAATGTGTCGTAAAGCAGCTCTAGATACTAATCCACGCAAATTTGAATAATATGGACTGGTGTGTGCATGCTCAACCTCATAAAAACTCTTCTGAAATGAAGCTCTAATATTGCCCACTTGAATCTTGATGTTGCCATTCATAGCCTCCCAGCACTTGACCATATCACCTAAACTGTTCTCCAACATATGCTTCAGCTTCCAATACGCAGATTCGACTCTAACAAAAATAAAAGAAGTTCAGTATAAGTATTAGTAACATTACCATAAACAAACTATGGCTATAAAACAAACACATTACCTGTTAGTAGTGATGTTGCCTAAATGCAACACTTTGTTGATCCAACCTTCAACAAATCTACGGGAACCTCTTGTTAGTATCTTATGTTATCTATTACTCGCTTGCTAAGGGTGCTATGCTAAAGGTTGAAACCCTAGGGGTTAGTATCTAAGTATACTCGACAAGGTATCGCACCTTGTGCCTACGTATCCCAAGGGGAACGGAATCAGAGTAATGCGTAGTTCTGAGAAGAGGAACTTCTTGACGGGGTCAAGGTTCCAAGGGAAAGTAATGTCTAAGTCAAGACATTACATAGAGTGCGGCGACTCTAAAGTTGTAGGTTGGTTTGAGAGGGGTGGGCTTATAAATGTTCATGGCGGAGCATTTATTTGGAGTACGACGACTCCGATCCTAAGGCTAAGATTCTAAGCGTCTGCGGCGAGACGGGGCGTACGACGACTCCGAATCCTAAGGCCAAGGGTTCTAAAGTTAGTCTTATGACATTTGAGTCAATATTAGGGTACCTTTCCTTTGGAAATAAGGGGACATCTAACTTAGATTAGTTTGTGCGCTCTAGCAAAGTGGGCTAGTAATGTGTATGGTGACCAAAAGGTTGATGGCGATGCTCGGAAGTGACAAACTTACAATGGGTAAAAAAGGGCTCGACGTTGGATCGAAAGTTTTTTATTTCGAAAAGGTTTAAAATGATCAAGCAAACATTCAGATAGAGGTAAGCATATTAAGGCACAAACAGGGCATCAATCATGAACGACATGCTAAACACACAAGCGTACGCTCAAGTGTGAGGAGGGATTCTAATAAACAGTTTATTGAGAAAAGTGTCGTTAATTTTAAGAGATCATTATTCTTGGGAATTATGTTATGAGATTATTATTAATTAAAAAAAAATTCTTATTAATTAAAAAGGTCTTAATTTTAGCATTTTTAATAAAAGTTCATTATTATAAGAGATAATATATTAAGGATTATTTTTAATTAGAATTTCTTAATTAAAAAAGATTTTAATTGTTTTAAGTGTTTTTTTTTTAGTTTTAAGGTCATAAAGTTAATAAAAAAGCTTTTCTAAACGTTTTAATCATTAAAAGGGTCACTACATAAGGGATTTATTTTTATAAATTAGCTTAATTATATTATAAAAGAAAGAAATTATTATTTCAAAAAAGGTTCTACTTATTTTTAGGACAGTTTCGAATAAGAGAAAAAAAGGAAAAAAGGGCCCTTAAACTAAAAAAAGAAAATTTAATTTATTTATTTAAAAAGAGATATTAGTTTTAGTAATATAAAAAGGTCTTATTTTATTAATTAAAAGATTTGATTAAAATAAAATGAAAATAAAAGGTTGAGAAATAAAGAAAAAAGCAGAAACAGAGGGAGCCTCTCACGGATCAAATCGTTCCTCTCTCTCCCGCTTTTCTCTCTTCTCTCAAAACGAAACTAGGGTTTGAGAAAACCTAAATTGCGTCGTCGCTCCAATCTCATTTTCTCTCTCGAATTCAAACAAAATCAACAAGAAAACCCCACCCCACAAACCCATACCCCGATTTCATTATGATTGATAGTTACAAATACAAGATGCAATGATTTAAAGCAGAAAAGGAAAACGGCAAGGTGGTCGGTGACGGTGGCGACATCGTCGTGAATCATTCAGGGAAGATCTCCTTTCTCTTTACCTCTTTGTGTGATTCGTTGCCTTCTTGTTGAACTTGTCTGCTTCTGAAGCTCTTGCTGTTGAGATGATGATGAACGTCTTTCTTTGAATCTCCACCTTCGTTCTCTGTGGGTTGGAATTGATGGATGGTTGCTGTGTACGATCTATTGATTTTATTGTGTGATTGTGGATTATGGTTTTATGCGTGATCTCTGATTTTTTTCGTCCCTTTCTGATGAGAATGCGTCCCTTTTTATAGATGGCCAGTGATGAGTTTATTTTTGGAAATCTGAATATTGATTGATGGTGTGATAATGTGTGATTTGTCTGCTGATATGATTTGTGAATTGATTTAGTCTGGTGCTTGTTTGGGAAAGTTTCGGTTGTGCCTGATATGATTTGGTTTTCAAATTTGAGAAGTTTTGCTGTGGTCTGGTATATGGTTTGGACGATTTTGATATGATTTGATTTGGGAGATTTGAAAACTCTCTGTTTTGATGTGATCTCTTGTAATTAATGAGTTGAATGCTGTGTGTTCCAAATTGGAAAGAATTGATGTTGGTGGTGTCCTTTGACATTGCCCATCAATTTCTGATTCAAAAGATCTGAGGCCAAATAGGAAAGTTTTCAAATGTTGTCTGCTAACTTGTTTACCGTCTGATTGTAGTTTTGGAAAGTTAAATTTATGTCTGAAGCATGTTTTATATCCTATTGGAAAGAAGTAAATCACTTGATGATGTTTGGGAGCATTGTAAATTTGCCAAAACGTGTATTTGAGGTTGATTTGGAAAGTTGGATAATGTTTGACTTCGTGATGAAAACAAAACCCTTTCCAATCTAAACATGTTTGTGACCCGTTTATGCATTATATTGGGACGCATTTGAAAGCTGGTTGTGTTGGATTGCCTTGCGAAGAACGAACTGATGGTGATGATGATTTTGTGACCTTTGTGACTAGTTTTAGTGTTTCAGAACCTGAACTTATTTTCTCTTGATTTGCTTGGAACATTTTCTTGAACACATGAATACATTCCATTGTTCAATCTGAACACGTATGCTCGGGAATAATGGCCTTGTGTAAGTTTTCCTTGTTTTCCTAATACACGATTACTGTGGATCAATGGTGAAAATTCTAACTTCAAATGGATTTTGATTTTAGGTGCATGAGGAGAGGTTTCAAAACCCTTGAGCATGTGTTGTTCTTCTTCCATTACTTTGGTTAGGTTTGGATGGTATGTTAATGTTGTTTGGGAACAGCAAGGTGATACAAAGTTGCCTAGGCAAATATGAACTATTCTCGTTTCACAGCACTGGGAATTCTAACTCCAACAGGTACTGTAACTTGGTTTTATAGATGCATAATCTAATTATGGGCCTTGATTTACAGGCATGAACTTTGGTGCAACCTTCGTAGAACCTCCTGGAATTGAATCCTTCTTTGTTGATCTTGATCGACCCTTGAAAACCAATGTTGAATTGTAAGTATTCCAAAGGATATTTCTGGTATGGACTGATTAGGAAGTCCTTCTGTTGTAGGCTTGAGTTGAATAATCCTCCTGCTGTACTGCAGCGTATAATCTGAGGTTATTTGTTCCCAAATTATGTATCTAGAAGTTGGTTGGTAGGGATTTTAGGACTCTGTAGATTTCTTATGCTTAGAATTTTCGTAATGTGATTGTAATGCAGTTTGTGATGCTTGAATGACTAGGGGCTATTCGTTTGCTCAAGATTTGGAGGCTCGAGTTTCTTCTTGGTGGAAATCCTTGAATGGCAACAAACTTGGAAACGAATACTACACTAGAGGCTTGCCGAAATCAAAGTCGGGCGCGAGTATTTGGTTTCAACTATGCTAGTTGAACACCTAAACTCAAACAGCCCTACATTTTAAAAAATAAATCCAATCCTCCTTGTATTTGTTTAGAGATATGTAGTAACTTGTAACACCACAAAATTCTTGTAATTCCAATTTGAATCACTGTAACCCAAGATTGTAAATTCCAAACTACTCTTGTAAATTCTTGTATATTCTTGGAAGTAAAAAAAAAAGAAATTTCCTTTGTTCCAAATTAAAAGTCCTCTTGATCCAAGTTGAGCAAACCTTAACTCAAATTCGGTTCCTTAATCCAAATGCAAATCCTTAATTCACTTGAACTCTTGTAAGTTCAAATAGAAAAAAAACAAACAATCTGAATCCAACTAGAAAGTAACTTGAGATTCCAAAATTGAATTAAACTTGTAAGTTCAAAATGAAGTGAACTTGTAAATCCAACTTAAAGATGGCCTTAATCCAAAATTAAGACCTTCTCACAAATTCCACTTAAATAATCCCTTAAACCAAGTTGAGGAAAAAACTTGAACCAAATTCATCCCTTGAAACCATCTTTGAACATCTAACTCAAAACCAAATTGCAATCTTATTTGTAACCCCACTCTTCGAACAGCCATAATGATCCAACTTGATGCCGTAATGTCTATTGTAAATCATTTGGGCCATTAATTGGGTCTCCAAGCCCACATTGCAAACTATGTCGCCCTTCTTTTCATTAGTTCAAACAGAATGTCCGCAGCCCTTTAGTCAAACCAATGTACCAGATGTATAGTTTTAATTCCAACCTGTAACACAAATGAACAAACAAACAAAACAACCACACAGGAAAGGTTAGCATGCAGAATGATTGCCCTAATATGTTACCCAGAAAAATCAATGAATCTAAGGGAAAATTTTGGGGTATGACAGTTGCCCCTATTTAAATATCTTCACCGGGTGACATGAATGATAAAGATCGTCAATAGGTCATGGTGAAAGATATTTAAATACAGATAACCCAAAATTTTGCCCTTAGATGCAATGACATGCAATGCTATGGACAAAACTAAACCTAATGCCGACATGCCATGAACTCTAGCATGATGAAAATGATGGGATGATATATGTGCGAAGCAAATGGGATGATAGATGCGCGATGCAAATGACACGAAAACGAGTAGGAAAAAAAGCCAACACGAAGAGTAACAAACTCACTGGGGAAGACCAAACACACTGGGGAAAAGAAACAAACACTGGGGTATCTAGGGCGACGACCTAAAAGGTTCAAGCATGACTAGTTAATATCTAAGATACAAAAGGATAAGGCAGGATCCACACGGCGGTAGGATCGTGTAAACAAAAAACAAATAATGCCTGGAAATTCCTTCAAGTGAAGAGATTAAACGGGATATTCAGGAACCATCAAGAAAAAGAACAGGGTTATTAAAACTCTCCTGTATGCCAAGTAAATGGACTTCGTGGGGAAAACGCCCTGTGACTTATCGTTGCACGGGACTTACACACCACCAATAACAGATATGGAGCACGGCAACTCGAAACGAAACAAAATATAACATGGAGCACGGCGACTTGAAACAAAAAATAACATGGAGCACGGCGACTCGAAACAAGAAAACATGGAGCACGACGACTCGAAACAAAATAGCAAGGAGCACGGTGACTCGAAATAAAATATATACCCACAACGAGGCAAAATATAGCATAGAGCACGGCGACTCAAAAAAAGGTACCCACGGCGAGGCAAAAGAATAAAACATAGAGTACAGCAACTCAAAATGTGACGTGGAGCGTGGTGACTCACACAATATAACAAGTACCCACAGCGAGGCATAGAGCAACATAAGTGCACGCTTAAACCCAGCTTGGCGCCCTGAAGGCAAAAAGTAAATTCCCAGGGACCAAAATTCAATCTAGGATCAAGCTAGAAAGAAACGGTCAAACAATACCTGCCATTGAGAAATGAACCCAAACGGCGGTTTTATCTTATCCAAGCACGAAAAAAGATAACTGAAATAACCATCATCCACGAGGGTTGAACTCTGTGGGGAAACTTAGCAAGAGATAACACTTTCTACCTAAGGCTGACGACTCTATTTGGAGAGATCGGACAAACCCAAACTATGGCACAAACACAACCAAAGATAAAGCACAAAAGACAAACGGGGAGCAAACACGCCCGAATGCGATGCATATGATGTCATGCCATGCTTATGCTCATGCTGACAAAACAAACAAACGAAAAAGGAGATAAAAATCATATCGACGAGGAAGCGCGTTCATCCTCTGCACGAGAGATACATATGTCAAGCTTGTATAAAATCCATATGTGGAGCCAAAAGTTCCAACTTCTTTGGGGAGATAGTAATCCATTTGGGGATGTAATATTGTGAATTCACTTAGGGATCGTCAAGATGAAATCTGATTATTCTGGATGAGAGTAAGATCCACTGGGAACGGATCAAACTCGTGATCGGAGAGACTTCGATGAGAATAAAATAAATATCCACTATAACCTGAAGTGAGCTGAAATGAAGTAGTAGATGCCACGGGAATAAAATAAATATCTGTTATAACTGAGATAATTCGAAGTGAGAATGTAGTAGTATATGCCATAGACGAGGCTTCACGGGGATAAAATAAATATCCACTTTGTTGGGGAAGCTTGAACCCATATTGTAGTTGCAGACGTCATAGTAGCCTTCAATGGGGATGAAATAAACATCCACTGTTGAGGAGGATTGAAATCTTGAGAATGCACCGAGGAGTGAAATAAACACTCACTTCATCGGGGAAGTTGATGCCAAGGAGATTTACCGGGGATCCTTAGGTCAACCAGATGTTGAGTTCTTGTACTGATCCTGTCAGAATTTCTTGAAAGAAATTCACTGGGGAATGGTCCTGACTTCCTGCAGTAAAAACTTACTGGGGCATTATCACACCATTAGAATATCTTCGGAAAAATAGGTAAAGAAATGTTATGAAGTCAGTGAAGTTTTGTATTGTATGGTAGTCGCCATTTTCAAATATCAACCGTTGGAAAAGTCTTCGATTCTCGAATGCCCCAGACTGCATGGTTCTGAAAGGAGAGGTCCTCTCAAAAGGATTTTACAGGAGACTTGGCATCCCAAATGTTCCAATATCTTCTAACTCTTGAGAGATTGGTAGAATCTCGACGTAACTGGCCCAGATTGAAGGTATTATGTGTACTGAGTCTTCGATCTTTCCCCTCAGGGTTGATCCATTTACAACAACTGAGGAACAACTTGCCCCAGTTCATCGTGATCTTCAGGCGGTATGCCCCGGACTGATATTTTGAAATGACTATTTTCAACAGAGTGTCATACCCCAAATTTTGACCACTAAGATTTCCCATCATTGTGAAAATCATCATCACAATATGGGGGAACCATCATACTTCATCAGTCTCCCCAAAGATGGGTGAGCATCCACTGCAATCAAATTTAGGGTTTTAAGCCCTCTCTGAGCCTTAGACAAAGGATCAATCAAGGAATGACATGATCTTCAACTTGTCTAAACCTCTCAACATCCACAATGGATCAAGAGGACTCCCAATTCAAGGATTAAGCACAAGGCTGCTCCCTTCTAGGTGGATCAAGTCTCAAGACCGCCAGTATCACCAAATTAGGGTTTTGGTCGATCAGGGCCTCCAGAGGGAAATTTTCCTCTGGGCATGAGCCAAAGATCCAAAACACAAGCTAATATACTCCATGGAACCTCATGGACCCAACCATCAAGTCAATTTTGCCTCAAGGGATGCATTCATCAAAAATCAGGAATTAGGGTTTCTTGACCTAATTCACCCCTAAGTTGACTTTTGGGACAAATCATGAACCAAGACCTCAAGACAAGGTTGGAGGGGCTTTAATGAACTATATTGATCCATTTGGAACAATGGATTAATCCAAGAAGCTTGAGCAACAAGTTTCAATTTCATCTGCACCACAATTAGGGTTTCGCGGGAAAACTCAACTGTAACTTTGACTTTTGACCAAGACATGCTCCCAAACCCTAGGACATACCTCAATATACCCTATGACGCCCATGGAACATGTCCATCAATTTTGATTTAGGTCAAGGACATGATTTCCTGAAGAATTGCACAGTTTGGAATTCATCTAATAAAAAGTCAACTGTGCACAAAAGTCAACTTTGACTTTTTGAGATTTTTGACCAAAATGGATTTTTAACCCTAAAATGATGTTAATGTGTGATTTTAATCATCATTCATCAAGAAAAATCAAGAAAAGTTGGATAACTTGTAAAAGGGGTAACCATAAAAACTTAGAAAATTTTCTAAGTTAAAAATAAAGTGGCTAGGGTACCAACTTTGGAGGATCATAACTCCTAAACCACAAAGCCATTTTTCCTCATCCAAAGATGGATTTGTAGCCCTCATTACCCTCTACAAAAACTTCAACTAGACCTAAGTCCAATTCATTAAGGATTTTGAGTTATGGAATGATCAAAATGGCTGAAAAATGAAAATGACACTTTTTCCAACACTTAGTGAAATTTTCACTAAATCCAAATCTGTCTTCATTTTTTTCCAAATGTAGGGGGATTTTTCACTTGGATTCAAAAGAGATCAAAACCAAACATGTTCAAACAGTTGTTGTATCATGTAAGGGCTTTCCAAAATGGCCAAGAACATTGCCAAATTCAATTTGAGTTATGAGATATGACATTGGCAAGTTGCCTTGTTGAAATCTGTCAAGGCAAGGCAGAATTTGCATTTTTGCTCGATTTGCCAAAATTGTGCAAATCCAAACACTCCTATCCACTTGGACACATCCGAGGCTTGAATCTCAAGGGGACAATCACTGAGCCAAGCCTAAAAAGTCTTTGGAACAAGAAATAGCATGTTGAACCTAGAATTGCCAAAATAGGGACAAGACTCCAAATTTGGATTGGAGCATTCAATGGAAGCATCAAGGTGGCATGGACTGAGCCATTTTCATTTGAATTCAGTCAAGACTTATCCAAGAACAAGGGAACCAGCAGCCTGTGCCCTAACTGTCATACCCCAAATTTTGACCACTAAAATTTTCCATCATTGTGAAAATCATCATCACAATATGGAGGAACCATCATACTTCATCAGTCTCCCCAAAGATGGGTGAGCATCCACTACAATCAAAATTAGGGTTTCAAGCCCTCTCAGAGCCTTAGACAAAGGATCAATCAAGGAATGACATGATCTTCAACTTCTCTAACCTCTTAAACATCCATAAAGGATCAAGAGGACTCCCACCTCAAGAATCAAGCACAAGAGTGCAACATTTCAAGTGGATCAAGCCTCAAGTTCATCTAATACAAAGTCAACTGACGCAGAAAGTCAAAGTTTGACTTTTGGTCAACTTTGACCTTCACAAGCAATTACTCAAGAAAATATGATGGATGATTTAATTTGATCAAATTTAAATCAAGAAATCACGCAAAATTTGCAAATTGATCAAATTGAAAGAAACTTAGAAATTTTTTCTAAGTTAAAATCATGTTCAAGTGCACAACTTTTCAAGGTTGTAACTATTGATCCAAACATCCATTGATTTTGAGTAAGAGCTACTTTTAAAGAGGGTATTTGATACTTCAACATTGTAGAGGGAATCAACTCAAAATATCATAAGGATTGAAAGATATAAGTGATCAAAGTTGGGAATTCTTAATGTCCAATGTTCTGACATTGTATAGGACATCATTAATATTTTTTCAGCAAGAATGCCCCAACTTCAAGAACGTTTTTCTCCATGATCCAAGTTGAACCAGGTCTGGAGTCAAACATGAAAGTTGAAGTATGTCATCTCAAGTTTCCAGAAAGTCCTAGACCTTCCTTGTATCATACTCGAGCAGGGAGATATGATTTTTGCAAAAAGCATTGATAAAGCAGAATTTTCATGACAGCTTTTAGGACAGATTTGACTACACAAATTCAAGACCATTTTTGATGACTTTGCAAGCTGAACCAAGACCAAAGTCAAACATCAAAGTTGAAGTACGTCATCTAAGCTTTCCAGAAAGTCCTAGAACGTCCATGTAGCATACTCGAACAAGGAGTTATGAATTTTACAACAGGGCTTGCTGCAGCTGATTTTTAAGACATGTTTCAGGACAGATTTGCACACTTCTTGTGCCACACGAATTTCCAAGCCTTGTCATCACTTTAGACACCTCTAAGGATCAAATCTAAAGGGGACAATCACTTAGCCAAGCCTCCAAATTCCTTGGAACAAGAAGTAGCATGCTATTCCTAAAAATCCCTAAAAGAGGGACAAGACTCCAATTTTGGATAGGAGCATTCAATGGAAGCATCAAGGTGGCATGGACTGACACATTTGCAACTGAATTCAGTCAAGATTCCTCCAACAAGTAGGGAACCAAAGCTCTGTGCTCTAATCTCTAGTCAATGGCTAGAGGAGACTTGGATTTTCATTGGCCAACATTGGCCAAACCTCTGCTGCAGCCACCAAACAGATACTTTCCTCAAAATCTCTTCTTTCACCTCAAATTTGCCTTCCAAAGCAAGTAATTCTGAGGTTTTGAGTTAGAGAGCCATTCCATCACAATCAATCATACACACGCCTCATATATATCATATGTAAGCTGTGCAAACTATCACAAGTGACCTGTAATCACAAAATCACAAAGTCACCTCTCAAAACCTCAAAATAGGCCTTTTGGTGCACTTTTCAAGCCATGTCTTGATTCAGTCACTTTCCAAACCATATAAAACCTCAAACACACTCCAAATATCTTCCTTGAACTATCCCAAATGGTTCCCAACATCTGGAACACCATTTGAGGAAGTTGCTATTTTGGTCACTTTTAACCCCTTTTACAAGAAAGGGACTGTTTGTGTTTTTGCAGGTACCAGTCAATTCCAATCATCCTAAAAGCATCATAGGGATCATTTGAGGTGGTTCAAAGCATAAAACCATATCTGGAGCAAGAGGTTTGGCAGATTGCAGAGAAAACTCCAAAATCCCAAAGAAGGGTAAGCCTCTCAACTTGCCCTCACCAAAACATGTGTGCATTTGAAGTCCACTGAGTATGCATCTCTTATATATGTCATATGTGTTGTGCTTGTGCCAATTGATCATGTAATTCATGCCTGTATCAAAGTGTAGCATAGAAAATGCAATTATAGGCCATTTTCAAAACCACTATCGGGTTTTGAGGAGGGAGTGTGATCTGAAAAAACCACCACCACCATTGGATTCCTTGTGAAATTCATGCCCAGATACATATAAATTTTGTCTCCAACCATTAAGAATTGAGAAAGTTATGACCTTCACGTTTTTGAGCCAAAACTTGCCTTGGGCAAGCCAAAACCAAGGCATGACTTGTATATTTGTTGTTTTGTTTCAAGCAATGGATGTATCACCACCCCTGTGGTAAGGCGCGCGCCTTGTATGCTTGAGGTCGTGGGTTCAAACCCCACCCATGCCATTTTGTGATTTTTCACATTTTTGCCATTTTTACAACTATTTTCATGTTTTGTTAATTATTTGGGAAATTAATAACTCTTTCAATTTTAATTATTTTTTATTGGTTCTTTTTGCAAAAAATCACAAAAATGTTGAAACATTTTATTCCACAAAAAAAATTAAGTTTATATTATTTATTTAATATAATTAGTATTTTTGTGAATAAATTCATTTTATTTGTTTTTAAACATTTTAAAATGAATATTCATCTTGAAAAATCAAGACCAAATGAGTTTTAATATCTCTTGTGATTTATGCCTCATTTTTCAAACCTTAAACAAAAATCACAAGTGGTTTATTCAAACCTATTTGGTATTTCTCATTGATTTTCTTTAAATATTTACTTTTAAAGAATAAAATTAGGGTTTCTTTGATTTTCACTCAAACAAATCATTGTCAAATACTTTGGGCCTCTAATAGAGTGTGAGACCCAATCCTTTTTTGACCAAATCCTTTTTGGGCCTCAGTGTATTGTATAAGTCCCAATACCATAAAAAACAAACGGCGCGATCGTCGCCTTTTAAAAAATCAACTGGGCCTACCCTCGAGTAGTAAGACCCATTTCTTTTTCTTTAAACTCACTTGGGCCTCTAATAGAGTGTAAGACCCAATCCCCTTTTAACCAAAACCATTTTGGGCCTCACTTAATGTATAAGTCTCTTCGCGTTAAAAGAAAATCTTGGCGCGATCGCCATTTTTAAACAAAAAGTCAACTGGGCCTACCCTCGTGTTATAAGCCCCACTCTTTTTCTTTAAACCTTTTGCGCCTCTATTAGAGTGTAAGACCCAACCCCTTTGTACAGAAAATATTTTGGGCCCCAGTCACTTGTATAAGTCCCTCTGTACAAATTCAAACAGTGCGCTCACTGATAAAACCCTGGGCCTCTCCTTGAGCTGTAAGCCCCAAAATCTTTCTTTTTCAAAGTAATTTCTCCTTTGATTTTGAATATACTGTTGTTTTCAATATTTCTTTGTTGAACAACTAACCAAACAGCATGGAAGCTCTACAACCGAGTAAGTGGTTATCGCTTTCATTTACCGCTTTCATATACATATAACTGTATTGTGGGGTTGTTTCACTGTAAGTCTTCTTTCATAAACTCATATCAACTGTGTAATAATAGTATAGATATTTAGAGTTTCCCTGGCAACTACGTCTAGCATTAAGCCCATTGATCACTCTTAGAAATAGTTTAAACTAGATCCCCATAGGATTACCAGACACAGTCTTCCCTCCTTTTGGGGTTAAACAATATGGAGACATGAAAGGCAGCATTCTCTGTGAACCCTTTCATAGACTGTTACTCATAGAAGTTGTCAAAGAAACTCTATTCCCCAGAGATGATCTCTTCTCCATGAATTGCATCTCTTGAGTTTCTTCCAAATTCTCGAACTTTCCAGACTTTGATCTATTCTCGGTGAATAACATTGCCTTGAATTTCTCGGGGTTTGGGGACCTACAGGCTTCTTAAAAGCACTTGTCAAGAAACTCTACTCCCCAGAGATGATCTTTTCTCCGTGAATGGCATCTCTTGAGTTTCTTCCAAATTCTCAAACTTTCCTGACTTGATCTATTCCTTGTGAATAGCTTGCCTTGAATTTCTCGGGGTTTGGGGACCCATCAGTTTCTTAAAAGCACCGGCCACCTCTTGGGCATCGTACAAGGACCCACAGGCTTCTTAAAAGCAACCCCGCCTCCTCTTGGGCTTAGTACAAGGACCCGCCGGCTTCTTAGAAGTATTCACAGCCTCCTCTTAGGCTTCGTATAATGATCTCTTCCTCCGGGAATGATAGCCTCCTCTTGGGCTTAGTACAAGGACCCGTCGGCTTCTTAAAAGCTTCCAGCCTCCTCTTGGGCTTCGTACAAATTGTCCCGACGATCTCCTAGAGGTATAGGAATAGAACCTAGTCATCTTCATAGAACATTCCTTTCATAGAGTCTACTACTATTTCTTAAAGCATAGTACAAAAGATGAAACTCTAGACACGGACAGTCTAATATCCTTGAGTCTCAAAGACATTCTCAAGTGACCCCTTCGTTAAATAGGAAGGAAACCCGTAGAATCGGACGGTCTCAATACCCTTTGGATTTCCCGTTTCCTCAAAGAAAAGGAAATAACCCTGATCCTCGAATCAAATCCCTGAGTACTGTGTTACTCATATAAGAACTGATTTTCTTTTTAAAAATCAGTATACTGGACCTGTCACTTAACTGAAACAGTAACCATAGCCTCCTCTTGGGCTTTATACAATGATCCTCCCCAGCTGAGTCAAACAATGTTTAGCCTCTCTCTCGGGCTTTGTACGAGACACATAAGGGACTTCCTCGTTGAGTCAATCACCCTTTTGCCTCTATCTCGGGATTTATACGAGATACAAAAAGGTTCTTATTGAGCCAAACCAACAACAGCCTCCATCTCGGGCTTCGTACGAGATACAAAAAACTCTCCTGTTGGCCTCTATCGTCGAGTCAAAAAACATTTTAGCCTCTCTCTCGGGCTTTGTACGATACACCTTTCAGCCTCCTCTTTGGCTTTGTATAAGAAAACCACTAGTTGGTCCAATCAACCTTTTAGCATCAAAGTTGTGCCTCGTTCAAAGTACATAAACATCAACAACTCCTTCCCCTTCATCTAATCGCTGTAAGCGGCAAGCCTCTGGATCATCTACATCCATGCCACTGTCCCTCTTTTAGCATGAGAAATTCCTAAGGAAAGATAGAATTTCTCTACACTGAGTTAAAGTCTTCTCCTTCAGGTTAAAAATCCCCTATAAAGGAAATTATGGCATTGCCGGATTCACATATCCCGGTTAAAGTAATTCTCCATTATAAATAGTTGTGACATGCAACCCCCTCTTTAGAGATGACCAATTCTCTCTAAAGTCAAACCTTTAGCTTCACATCTTGGGTTTTGAACAAGATACAAATAGACCCTTTAGCTTCATATCTTGGGCTTTGAACAAGATACAAACCACCTTTCGCTTCACGTCTTGTGCTTTGAACAAGACACCAAAAACACCCATTTCCTCCCATAGAATAGGAGGAACTACGAATGCTATGATTTCCCTGTTTCGGTAAACAGGAATACGTAGGCATAAGATTGAAAGAAAAATCTTAGCGAGCACACTAAACAAAAACCCAAAATCCCATACTCTCATGTATCTATCAAAAGCATCAGTCCTTACATCCTAACCCTTGTTCCCCGCTAGAAAGTCCTAGAAAGAAAGAAAATAATACTGGCAAAAAACAAATAACCAGTACAAAGGCCCCCCCACATTGATAGCATTCGTAACCTAACAGACCGCTGTTTAAACTCAGTATGCAAAGCAGGGTTAATTGGAGACATCTATTTCCCTTCCTTATTCAGCTCACAATAGGATAAAAAATGAATCGACCTGTAGTAAGCTCAAACCGCAGAGAGCGACCAACGCTTAAGAACCGCGTCCAAAATCGCTCGCTACAAAAAAATGGCGCCCACCGTGGGGCCTTTCTTTGTTTTTCCTTTTTTTTCTCTTCTCTTATGTGAAAACCACAGATTGGGGCTTCTGCCGGGGAACCCATTTCTGTCAGGAACTTAGGATTCATAGCTTTAAAGGTCTAGGATGTTTAGGAAAAATATATATACTGCTTTTCCTAATTGCTATACATGTTTATTTTTCTGCTAATGGGAATGCGTGTGATGCCGCATGTGGAAAGATTGAGTATACACTTAAGATAAGTGATGGCGACGAGGTCGACCATCAACCTCAGTGGAGGCTGACCAATGCAACCCATTCTCTCACCTAGACAATGGGCCGATTGTGATGTCTGAGAAGCTGAGGAGCCAAACCCTTTTGTAGTGCGGAAACTATCGGGAATAGTTGTTATGTGATACTACCTTCATTTGAGGCTGATGATCTATTCTCGGTGAATGACACTTACTCTAAGATTGCTCTACAACTCGCTGGCAATCCGCTTGTTGTTTTGCTTTCCTGGGAGGAGCTGATGATAATGAGTACAGGTACAAAAATCACCTTAGTATAAACCTTTGGGGATGGGTAGAGCCTGGACTTCATGACAACGACCCTTTGACCTCATGGTTTTTCTATGTTTTTGTGTGCTGCATTCATGCATTCATTTAAAAAAAACATTAAAACATTCAAAAAAAAATTTCTCTTCTAGTCTCTCTGTTTTTTCAAATTAAACTAAGACTGTGATTACAAATATCAGAGAAAAGGATTACGCTAATGGATTTCGGTAGAAGGAGAACTCATAAGTACACCTTCAGGATTCCAAAACTAGAGGATTTGAGAAGGTTAGCAGGAATGATCACTAACCCTGAGGCTTTCAGAGCCAAGTACGGAGGTTTGCTACCACTGTTAAGAGTCCATGTGATTGAGGGAATCATGGATGCGCTCATTCAGTTTTACGATCCGGTCTATCACTGTTTCACATTCCCGGATTACCAGCTCGCACCAACGCTGGAGGAGTATTCTCATCTGATTGATCTGCACATTACAGATCGAGCTTCATTTTCTAGACTGGAAGAAATTCCAAAGAATCAGACCATTGCAAGAGCAATTCATTTGGACGAGTCTGAGGTCAGGACTCACATGACCGCTAAGGGTGGCATCCAAGGTTTGCCAGCCTAGTTTCTGATAAAGAAGGCCCTGTATTTTGCCAGTATAGTAAACGTGACTGCTTTTGAAAGTATCTTTGTCTTGCTCACCTACGGGTTATTTTTGTTTCCCAACATCAATAACTTCGTCGATATCAACTCCATTAAGGTTTTTCTTATTGGAAATCCTGTGCCGACTTTGCTCGCAGATGCCTATCATTCTGTACACTTAGGAAATTTGTACAGTGGAGGGGAGATCACATGTTGTGTACCTTTGCTTTATAAATGGTTTATTTCCCACTTGCCCAAGTCTGCTGCTTTTTGGGATTGCAAGAGTGCCTGATGTTGGTCGCAGAAGATCATGTCTCTTACCAACTCTGATATAGATTGGTGTAATAGGATTTATGATGGAATCAGGATCATTGACCGTTGTGGAAACTTCCCCAACGTACCCCTTATAGGAACTAAGGGAGGAATTAACTACCATCCGATATTGGTTCTTCGTCAATTTGGATACCCGATGAGACACATCCCACGGGGTGTTCATCTGGAAGGTCTTTTCTTCAAGGAAGGAGAAAGTGACAGAGCACTAAAGATGGAAGTAGTGCACGCTTGGAAACATGTTCATAAGAAAGGACGGGAGTCTCTAGGAAAACCAGACTGTGTCTCGGTGGAGCCTTATCTCCATTGGGTACAAACTAGAGCTCTCAAGCTAAAAATGCCTTATCCTCGTTACGGAATTCTTTCGCCGGGGGAATCTGTCATGTACTTCATGACGGAAACTGAAAAGCTTCAGGTTACTCTCAACAAAGTTCAAAGGGAGAGAAGGTCTTGGAAGAACAAGTACCGCACCCTCGACGTAGAGTGCATCAAAATACAACAGTTACTGAAAGAGAAAGATGCTCTGATTGAAATTTTGGAGCAACATGCTGTAGAGAATCAAGATGACCAAAGGAATTTGCTCACTCCTTTCACCTGGCAAAGGAATGACAACCCGACAACGGCCCAAGAGCCCCGGTCAAAGAAAAATAAGGTCCCAGAATCAGCACTCGATTTCTCTTCAGAGAGGACTCGGGACCCATTAGCTTAGGTTTCTGTTTCTGCACTTTGTAATCTACTGTATTTTCGTTTCTGTAATCCTTTGAATTTCAATAAAAAGGGGTTTCCCCACTGTTTGATATTTGCAATCTAATTTTCAAAGTTTATTTTGATTAAATAACCAGAAAACAATTAATATAATCATTGCATTCATCATTCTCACATCGCGTATTCTTCTTCCCTACGAATCTCACGTTTGCATCTCAGTGCTAAAGTCAAACTGTCTCATTCGTACAATACTCGGGCCAATTGTCAGAAAAATATGGATGATCTTGAGGAAGAGAACAGAGAGTTGAAAGAAGAGATCAACGCTCTGAGAGAGGATATGAGAAAGCTTCGTAACGACATGCAAGCCATGGCAGAAGCTCAGCTACAAAGGACTGTGATCTCAGAGATCACCTCAGCGCCCATAGTGGAGAAGTATGATCCTAGGTATCAAATGCCGAAAGATCGCCCCTGGGGCATGCCTGTTAACTATATCCCGGAAGGATATGTTCCGCTGATCACTGAAGATCAGGGAATCATAATAGATGCTGCTGGTCCTGAAGGTTACAAACTTCGGGAAAGCGAAGATGCCAAGGGCATACTGAAGACTCCTGAAGGTTACAAACTTCAGGAAACGCCAAGATTCACTACCGTAGTCACGGTACCACCACCTGTGGTGCACATTGTCCCGGAAGGATAGATTCCACCGATACCTTTTGGTAAAAAGGAAACTATGTTTGACCGAATGGATGAATTCCAGGAACAGTTCTTAGAAATGCAGAAGGAACTGCAAGCCATTCGCGGTCAGGATCTATTTGGAAAGGACGCCGCAGACCTCTGCTTGGTCCCTAATGTGAAAGTCCCGCACAAGTTCCAAGTGCCCGACTTTCAAAAATACAAGGGTAACTCTTGCCCTCAAAGCCATCTGGTGATGTACGCTCGGCGGATGTCAGGTCAGACGGAGAATCAGGACCTACTGATTCACTACTTTTAGGATAGTTTAACCGGTACCGCACTCAAATGGTACATGGGTTTAAACCGTACTACGATCAGTACATTCAGAGATCTTGGTACTGCCTTCGTCCAACAATACAAATACAATTTGGACATGGCACCCGACAGAGATAAGCTCAGATCGATGTCGCAAAAAGACAAGGAAACCTTTAAGGAGTATGCTCAAAGGTGGCGTGAAATTGCCGCTCAAATTTGTCCGCCTCTTGAGGAAAAAGAGATGACAAAAATATTCTTAAAGACCTTAAGCTCATTTTACTATGACCGAATGGTTGCCAGTACACCCAGTGATTTCACCGAGATGGTCGGCATGGGTGTACGTCTTGAGGAAGCCGTCCGAGAAGGACGTTTGGTATAAGACACTGGATCGACGAGCGGTACTAAAAAATACGGTAGTGCTCTCCCTAAGAAAAAAAAGCAAGATATTTGAAATATCTCTCTCAGAAAGCAAAGGCGATGTTATCAACCAGTAGCAGCTGTAACTCCTGATATCAGCCCTGCGCCTATTCCTACGTATCAACCTCAGGTTGCGCAAAGCCAACCTGATCAGTAAAGGACACAACAGCCTCTTCAGCAGGCTCATCCTCCCTATAACAACAACCGTACAACACGACCACCAGGATTTGATCCTATACCCGTGACATTCGCAGAGCTGTTTCCATTGCTGCTAGCCAAGGGGCACATTCAGACTAAGTCCCCTCTTACAGTACCAGAAAATCTACCTTTCTGGTTTAAAGTGGATCAAACTTGCCCTTACCACCAAGGAGGACCAGGGCATAACATTGAGAATTGTCTCAATTTCAAGTCCGACGTACAAAAGCTTGTTAGGAGCGGGGTCTTATCCTCCAAGGATACGAATCCTAATGTTCTTACAAACCCGCTGCCTCAACATGACAACGCTGCAGTCATCCTAATAGAAGGAGAGACTAACGATGTCTATCAAATTCATGATGTACTCTTGTTGAAAACCAATCTGGTCAAGATGCATTGTAGACAGAGTGGATATGGCCATGTGCCACCTCATAACTATCATTAGTGTGATATCTGCTCTAAAGACAATCAGGGATGTTCTGTGGTGCAAGCAGCTCTACAGGAACAAATGGATCTCGGATGGATCCAAGAGCACCGAGTTCGTGGAGTTAACATGGTCTACACGAATTCTAACATCATTCAGAACCACGATATCCGTGCAATGAATGTCAACTTGGTGGCAATGCACTCAAGGCAAAGCCAGTATCATAATCTGCCGCGGCACGATTACAGTTCCTGTCTGACTTGCTCGGTAAACAAACAGGGATGCTCTTTCATACAAGAGGCCCTCCAGCATCAGATGGATCTTGGATGAATCCAAGACTACCATGATAGGAACCCTTATCAAATCAATATGGTTCAGATCTTCGATATTCGCGTGATGAATACCAACCTAGTAGAGTTACATGCTGAACAGGTCCGACTCAGATTCCTGGTATCACATAATTATCACAGCTGTAAGGTGGGTTGCGAAAACGATCGAGGTTGTGCCCTTGTCCAGGAGGCACTTCAACACTTGTTAAATCACTGGTGGATGCCAATCTATATGGATGAAGATACTCAGCAAATTAGTATCAGTAACATAAATCCTACTCGGCGTCTGAGTCAGGATGTCCGATCAGTGGAAGCTAACCTAGTGAGGTTACATTGTATTCAAAGTGGGCGTGACCAGGTGCCACCACACAATTATGACCGTTGTAGCGTCTTTTCAGAAAGTAACCAAGGGTGTTACCTTGTGAGAGCAGCTCTTCAGGGTCAGGTGGATCGTGGAGAGATTCGTCCATATCCGGGTTCTGGACCCATCAACTGGTCGCCGAACTACCTTGCCGATCAAGTTGAGGATGTTGTCACAATCTCTGGTCATCATAGGACCAGGGATGTTTTTGCCATCATCCCTCTACTTGATGAATCTAAAGTTCCCAACCGGGAACGGATCGAGATTACTTATGATGGTCAGAAAAATTAAAAAGTTCCCATAGTCATCTATCTGCCGGGACCATTACCGTATGAATGAACTAAGGCTATCCCTTACAAATACGGTGCAACAACAGTTGAAAATGGAAAGGAATTTCCATTACCCTCCGTCGTGAATATTGTAGACATCAGTCGTGTAACACGGAGCGGTCGAATCTTCAACCGAGGAGTTGGAGAACCTAACAAGGAAAAGGAACTTCAGACAGAAGCTCCTAATCCACCAGTCGGTCAATCCAGTAATCCCGACCTTTTGAAAAATAATGATGAGATGCTGAAGCTCATCCAAAGGAGCGAATATAACATTGTTGATCAGCTGTTACAAACTCCTACAAAGATCTCGGTGTTATCACTGTTACTCAGTTCAGAAGCGCATAGGGAGGCTCTACAGAAAGTTTTGGAGCAAGCCTTTGTGGAACAGAATGTAACAATCAGATAGTTCGATAGTATTGTCTCTAACATCACTTCCTGCAATAATTTGGGATTCAGTGATGAGGAATTACCCGAAGAGGGTCGCCGTCATAACATGGCGCTCAATATTACAGTTAACTGCCAGGACGATGCTTTAGCCAGCGTACTGGTAGACACAGGGTCAGCCCTGAATGTTATGCCGAAGTCCACTTTGATGCAATTATCATTCAAAGGCCCTCCGATAAGAATCAACGAGGTCGTCGTCAAAGCATTTGACGGATCCAGAAAAACAGTTATCGGCGAAGTTGATCTTCCCATAACTATCGGTCCTCACACTTTCCAAGTCACTTTCCAGGTCATGGACATCCGGGAAACATACAGTTGTTTATTAGGAAGACCTTGGATGCACCAGGCTGGAGCGGTTACGTCAACCCTCCACCAAAAGCTAAAGTTCGTCAAGAACGATCAACTTGTCACTGTTTGTGGGGAACAAGCCTTGCTTGTAAGCAACTTATCATCATCTACTTGTATAGAACCCGAAGAGGTTATTGGAACTCAGTTCCAAGCACTGTCGGTGAGCAAGGACAATCAGTTCAAAGGAGGAACCTTGATTTCCTCATACAAAGATGCTATTAAAGCGGTCGAGAGTACCGATACAATAGGATGGGGACAGCTTGTCATTCCTATTGACAATAAAACAAAGAAGGGTCTTGGTTTTTCTATAACCTGTACCCAGACAGCTGCCAACGATGAAAGTCTTCATCCCCTTCAAAACTTCTTCCACAGTGGAGGTTTCCTTCACCCAGTATCTCAGACAGTTTATGCTATCAATGAGGAAGATCCCTCTGACACAGATGAAGAATGGACGTCCTACCTTAACGAGGACGGTTATATGTCTCAGGAAGAGGTGCCTATGCCATTTTGCTATCCCGCACAGAGTCCGAGATTTATACCAAGGTCAGACGTCGAAATGATATATGGAGATTGTGATCCGGAAGGATGCCGTGCTCCGCCAAATTCATTAGAGGAAGACACTCAGATGAAAGGCAATTTTGACTACAACTACTATGGCCCAATGGATGGTCTGCCAATGTGGCAACCTTATCCAGGAGACTTAGGGCAAGAGAGTCAGCCGAACAATGAAAATCAGCTGACCGTCATTGAACAGAATACCTGTGTCCCCACCATGTCATGGGATCAACACTCAGGTCATTCAGGAACTACTCAACATGAAGATGAATTCGCAACATTTGCAGGACTTGAATTCATCAACTATGCTTTTCCCGAGGTCAACGTCATCGAGAGGGATGACTCCTCCAGTTCCAAAGAAGTTTGGGACACTCTGGGAGAACCAAGAGGAAAGTACGACTATATGGTCAAGTACACCGCTCCCGAAAGCTCTCCTATCAGGCTCGAAGATATCCAGCCAACTGGATGGGGAGATACAGCTGAGAGCACAAATGCTATGCAAAATACAACAGAGGAATTCTCCTACGACAATTCTGCCTGGGAGACAGATTCCAATGATCCTACTCCACCAGAAATCATCGTCATTTCTGAAGACAAATCAAGGAAGGTGCCAGACTTTGTGATTCACCGAGGAGTTCGTCGCCAATGGGTTGCCGTTGAGGTTCCGAAGGTCGTTCATCAGTCAAAGTAATTGCCATCTTTTAACCTTTCACCCTGCCCAGGTGAAACGGATGTTTTGATAGGGCTCGTTTTCTGTAAATTTCCCTCTTCGCTTTGCCCGAAGCGACAAAGTTTTGTTTTATAGGGCTGTAGTTTCAAGGATCGACTTGTTCATTAATAAAATAACGTCGTTCTGTAATTTCCGCATTAATTGTTGTTTTCTCTTTTTGCTTTTTCATAAAATGGTAATCCTAAAAAACAAATAATAAAAACAAGTAGTAAAATAAAACATTGTACACACTTGCATTTTCTCTATCTCTTCTAAACACGAATCATCACGTCATGCAAATTGCTTGTTTTAAACCCAGTTGAAACATACGATCCGATGCCTTCTCCCGACTTTGAGTTCCCGATATTTGGGGCTGAAGAAGAAGTTAACGACAAAATTCCAGAAGAGATCTCCCGACTACTCAGACAAGAGGAAAGGTCCATTGAACCTCACAAAGAGCCGTTAGAAACGGCAAACTTGGGTTCAGAAAGAGAGAGAAAAGAATCAGGATTGGGGCACTGCTCAGTCCAACTGCCAAAGAGAGTTTGATAAAGCTTCTCCGAGAATTTCCCGATGTATTCGCTTGGTCCTATCAGGATATGCCAGGGTTGGATACCAGCATCGTGGAACATCGCTTACAATTAAGATTGGAATGTCCGCCAGTAAAGCAAAGGTTGACGGACTCACCCGGACATGGCCATCAAAATCAAAGAGGAGGTACAAAAATAGATTGACGCGGGTTTCCTCGTCACATTAGAATATCCTCAATGGTTAGCCAACATCGTACTCGTTCCCAAAAACTACGGAAAGGTCAGAATGTGTGTTGATTACAAGGATCTGAACAAGGCAAGTCCAAAGGACGACTTTCCTTTACCACACATTGACATGCTGGTTGACAGTACAGCAAAGTTCAAAGTTTTCTCCTTCATGGATGGATTCTCGGGCTATAACCAGATCAAAATGGCGCCGAAGGACATGGAGAAAACTTCGTTCATTACCCCTTGGGGTACCTTTTGTTACAAGGTAATGTCGTTCGGCTTGAAGAACGCCGGGGCAACCTATCAAAGGGCCATGACTACTCTGTTTCATGACATGATACACAAAGAAATCGAGGTATATGTCGATGATATGATTGCAAAATCAAAAACAGAGAGTGAGCCGTTGAACATTTGTCAAAATTGTTCGAACGTTTAAGAAAGTTCAAGCTCCGCTTGAATCCCAACAAGTGCACCTTATGTGTCCGTTCAGGGAAACTATTAGGGTTCATCATCATCCAGAAAGGAATTGAGGTTGATCCTGACAAGGTCAAGGCCATTCAAGAAATGCCTTCTCCGAAAACTGAAAAACAATTCAGAGGATTCTTGGGACGTTTGAACTACATCTCTAGATTCATATTCCTCATAACCGCGACATGCGCGCCGATCTTCAAACTGCTCAAGAAGATACAATCATTTCTCACTGATTCTCGGGGCAAGTGGACTCCGAATTATGATGGCCCCTATGTGGTCACGAAAGCTTTCTCAGGCAGCTCCTTGAGACTCGCAACCATGGACGGAGAGGAATTTTCCTACCCCACGAATATTGATGTAGTCAAGAAATACTTCGCCTAAACTAAAGAAAAAAAAACGTCTCGGTGGATTGAAAACCCGAAAGGGCGGTCCAGGCAAAAGTTAGAGACATTAAAAAAAATCATCCCGATGGATTGGAAATCTCATAGTACAATCCAGGCAAAAATTAGGGATAACGGCAAGTAACTATGTTCAATAGAGGTGAGTCCCTTAGCAGCAGCAGTTACATCATCCGTCAAAAAACTCCAGTCAAGGTCATCTTCGACAGAAGCTCAGGATGCCCCGAATTCAAAGTTGGTAGAAGAATAGCGGTCGTTATGTTTCAACGTAGCCCTTTTCCCTGTAAATTACCATTTTCTAACTTTGTAAATACTCTTTGGAATCACGCGTTTGGCTGATTTCCATCCTATCAATAAAATTTGAGCCCTTGTGCTTTTGTTTGTAATTCTTATTTGTTTTAGCTTTACAGAATGACGTTTTTAACATGATTAGCGATTCTTGAAATGAAACAAAATGAATTTACTTGTTAAAACTTTTTTGGCTTTTAAATTAAAGATGGAAATTTCTTTTGACTATTGAACATCAGAAGAACATCGGTCGCTTCTCCAGAAGTAAGCGAACTTTAAAGTACAGAAAAAGTACTCATTCAAACCCAGTACGCCTGAATGAAGGGATCAACTATGTCAGAGACCTTGTTTCGTCTGACACACCTCGGCAGAGTTCTTATCTCCTAAGCCCGATCAACGGTATTCCCCACAGGGACTATCTCTCCTAAGCAAGGTAGAATTGCTACTTTTTTGACCAACTGTACTTCTTCGCCCTGCGATGGCCGAGTATCCAGTCTTGTTCACTCGTCAGTCTGTATGTCGCGTCAGTTTTGCCAGCATAAACATACATATATCATGCATTTTATTTGCATTCGCATTCATATTGCATCGCTATCACTCTAGTCGGTCTTATCCCCTAGTGATAAAAGTCCTCTCAATTGAGTTGTCAGTTCTTGCCTCGTCATGAAATGTTGCGTCTGCACTACCTGTCTCCTCCAGTGTATCTATGGATTAGAGTCAGCACTCGACCACTTTGATAACTTGAACCTCTGAAAAGCCAGAGGAACTTTCAGTCAGCATCACTCTTCACCATTGAAGATGATATCCTTGCTTTCCCAGATTAAGGAAAATCCACAGAGAAAGCCTCATAATCAGAGATTCGGTGATACGGCAGTTTTTCTCCGAAAGAACCACTGATGAAAAGGTCATCGGTACCTCAAAATTGGACCCCATCATATGGCATTTCTCCGGGAAGATCCCGATGAAAGTATGATGTAAGACCCCAAGCGGAAATAGTCTCTCAAGAGACTCGCTTTCCCCAGATAGAGTCGGCAAATGGCGTCTCCAACAGAGAAGTTTGTGCACCTCTACAACTCAGACGACTGGGTTCCCCAGTAAGTCTGGCATCAAAATTTTTTTTTCGTCAAATGGCATCTCCCCAGGAAAATTCGGCTAGAAGTTTAAGGAAAACTGCTACGAATAGCGTCCCTTGTCAATAAAGTTTATTGACAAAAGAAACTAAGACCAGTTCCTTGGTAGGAAACCTGGATCGAGGGGAAGTTTAAATCAGAAATTAAGACCAGTTCCTTGGTAGGAAACCAGGATCGAGGGGAAGTTTATTTCAGAAACTAAGACCAGTTCCTTGGTAGAAAACCAGGATCGAGGGGAAGTTTATTTCAGAAACTAAGACAAGTTCCTTGGTAGGAAACCAGGATCGAGGGGAAGTTTATTTCAGAAACTAAGACCAGTTCCTTGGTAGGAAACCAGGATCGAGGGGAAGTTTACTTTTTCTAAGCATTATTGCTTAGCAAAAGAAGATGAATACGCAAGCTGCCATTCATAGCCGTCAAAATTTCGGATATTCCGATATTTAATCCTCTTGCACCCCGAATGCCCGAATACCTTCATCATTCACAGCTTCGGGTCCAAGAAGATTAAATAGGGGCATCTGTCATACCCCAAATTTTGACCACTAAGATTTCCCATCGTTGTGAAAATCATCATCACAATATGGAGGAACCATCATACTTCATCAGTCTCCCCAAAGATGGGTGAGCATCCACTACAATCAAAATTAGGGTTTCAAGCCCTCTCAGAGCCTTAGACAAAGGATCAATCAAGGAATGACATGATCTTCAACTTCTCTAACCTCTTAAACATCCATAAAGGATCAAGAGGACTCCCACCTCAAGAATCAAGCACAAGAGTGCAACATTTCAAGTGGATCAAGGCTCAAGTTCATCTAATACAAAGTCAACTGACGCAGAAAATCAAAGTTTGACTTTTGGTCAACTTTGACCTTCACAAGCAATTACTCAAGAAAATATGATGGATGATTTAATTTGATCAAATTTAAATCAAGAAATCACGCAAAATTGCAAAATTGATCAAATTGAAAGAAACTTAGAAATTTTTTCTAAGTTAAAATCATGTTCAAGTGCACAACTTTTCAAGGTTGTAACTATTGATCCAAACATCCATTGATTTTGAGTAAGAGCTACTTTTAAATAGGGTATTTGATACTTCAACATTGTAGAGGGAATCAACTCAAAATATCATAAGGATTGAAAGATATAAGTGATCAAAGTTGGGAATTCTTAATGTCCAATGTTCTGACATTGTATAGGACATCATTAATATTTTTTCAGCAAGAATGCCCCAACTTCAAGGACGTTTTTCTCCATGATCCAAGTTGAACCAGGTCTGGAGTCAAACATGAAAGTTGAAGTACGTCATCTCAGGTTTCCAGAAAGTCCTAGAACTTCCTTGTAGCATACTCGAGCAGGGAGATATGATTTTCGCAAAAAGCATTGATAAAGCAGAATTTTCATGACAGCTTTTAGGACAGATTTGACTACACAAATTCAAGACCATTTTTGATGACTTTGCAAGCTGAACCAAGACCAAAGTCAAACATCAAAGTTGAAGTACGTCATCTAAACTTTCCAGAAAGTCCTAGAATGTCCATGTAGCATACTCGAGTAGGGAGTTATAATTTTACAACAGGGCTTGCTGCAGCTGATTTTTAAGACATGTTTCAGGACAGATTTGCACACTTCTTATGCCACACGAATTTCCAAGCCTTGTCATCACTTTGGACACCTCTGAGGATCAAATCTAAAGGGGACAATCACTGAGCCAAGCCTCCAAAGTCCTTGGAACAAGAAGTAGCATGCTATTCCTAAAAATCCCTAAAAGAGGGACAAGACTCCAATTTTGGATTGAAGCATTAAATGGAAGCATCAAGGTGGCATGGACTGACACATTTGCAACTGAATTCAGTCAAGATTCCTCCAACAAGTAGGGAACCAAAGCTCTGTGCTCTAACCTCTAGTCAATGGCTAGAGGAGACTTGGATTTTCATTGGCCAACATTGGCCAAACCTCTTCTACAGCCACCATTCACTATTGCTGCGAAAATAAACTTGCTATACTATAAATAGAGCTCATTTGTGTTCAGTTTGAGTACACCAAAGCCATCAAACAGATGCTTTCCTCAAAATCTCTTCTTTCACCTCAAATTTGCCTTCCAAAGCAAGTAATTATGAGTTTTTGAGTTAGAGAGCCATTCCATCACAATCAATCACACACACACCTCATATATATCATATGTAAGCTGTGCAAACTATCACAAGTGACCTGTAATCACAAAATCACAAAGTCACCTCTCAAAACCTCAAAATAGGCCTTTTGGTGCATTTTTCAAGCCATGTCTTGATTCAGTCACTTTCCAAACCAGATAAAACCTCAAACACACTCCAAATATCATCCTTGAACTATCCCAAATGGTTCCCAACATCTGGAACACCATTTGAGGAAGTTGTTATTTTGGTCACTTTTAACCCCTTTTGCAAGAAAGGGACTGTTTGTGTTTTTACATGTACCAGTCAATTCCAATCATCCTAAAAGCATCCTAGGGATCATTTGAGGTGGTTCAAAGCATAAAACCATATCTGGAGCAAGAGGTTTGGCAGATTGTAGAGAAAACTCCAAAATCCCAAAGAAGGGTAAGCCTCTCAACTTGCCCTCACCAAAACATGTGTGCATTTGAAGTCCACTGAGTATGCATCTCTTATATATGTCATATGTGTTGTGTTTGTGCCAATTGATCATGTAATCCATGCCTGTATCAAAGTGTAGCATAGAAAATGCAATTATAGGCCATTTTCAAAACCACTATCGGGTTTTGAGGAGGGAGTGTGATCTGAAAAAACCACCACCACCATTGGATTCCTTGTGAAATTCTGGCCCAGATACATATAAATTTTGTCTCCAACCATTAAGAATTGAGAAAGTTATGAACTTCACGTTTTTGAGCCAAAACTTGCCTTGGGCAAGCCAAAACCAAGGCATGACTTATATATTTGTTGTTTAGTTTCAAGCAATGGATGTATCACCACCCCAGTGGTAAGGCGCGCGCCTTGTATGCTTGAGGTCGTGGTTTCAAACGCCACCCATGCCATTTTGTGATTTTTCACATTCTTGCCATTTTTTCAACTATTTTCATGTTTTGTTAATTATTTGGGAAATTAATAACTCTTTCAATTTTAATTATTTCTTATTGGTTCTTTTTGAAAAAAATCACAAAAATGTTGAAATATTTTATTCCACAAAAAAAATTAAGTTTATATTATTTATTTAATATAATTAGTATTTTTGTGAATAAATTCATTTTATTTGTTTTTAAACATTTTAAAATGAATATTCATCTTGAAAAATCAAGACCAAATGAGTTTTAATATCTCTTGTGATTTATGCCTCATTTGTCAAACCTTAAACAAAAATCACAACTGGTTTATTCAAACCTATTTGGTATTTTTCATTGATTTTCTTTAAATATTTACTTTTAAAGAATAAAATTAGGGTTTCTTTGATTTTCACTCAAACAAATCATTGTCAAACACTTTGGGCCTCTAATAGAATGTAAGACCCAATCCTTTTTTGACCAAATCCTTTTTGGGCCTCAGTGTATTGTATAAGTCCCGATACCGTCAAAAACAAACGGCGCGATCGTCGCCTTTTAAAAAATCAACTGGGCCTACCCTCGAGTAGTAAGACCCATTTCTTTTTCTTTAAACTCACTTGGGCCTCTAATAGAGTGTAAGATCCAATCTCCTTTTAACCAAAACCATTTTGGGCCTCACTTATTGTATAAGTCCCTTGCGTTAAAAGAAAATATCGGCGCGATCGCCATTTTCAAACAAAATGTCAACTGGGCCTACCCTCGTGTTATAAGCCCCACTCTTTTTCTTTAAACCTTTTGGGCCTCTATTAGAGTGTAAGACCCAACCCCTTTGGACAGAAAACATTTTGGGCCCCAGTCACTTGTATAAGTCCCTCTGTACAAATTCAAACAGTGCGCTCACTGATAAAACCCTGGGCCTCTCCTTGAGCTGTAAGCCCCAAAATCTTTCTTTTTCAAAGTACTTTCTCCTTTGATTTTAAATATACTGTTGTTTTCAATCTTTCTTTGTTGAACAACTAACCAAACAGCATGGAAGCTCTACAACCGAGTAAGTGGTTATCGCTTTCATTTACCGCTTTCATATACATATAACTGTATTGTAGGGCTGTTTCATTGTAAGTCTTCTTTCATAAACTCATATCAACTATGTAATAATAGTATAGATATTTAGAGTTTCCCCGACAACTACGTCTAGCATTAAGCCCGTTGATCACTCTTAGAAATAGTCTAAACTAGATCCCCATAGGATTACCAGACACAGTCTTCCCTCCTCTTGGGGTTAAACAATATGGAGACATGAAAGACAGCATTCTCTGTGAACCCTTTCATAGACTGTCACTCATAGAAGTTGTCAAAGAAACTCTATTCCCCAGAGATGATCTCTTCTCCCTGAATTGCATCTCTTGAGTTTCTTCCAAATTCTCGAACTTTCCTAACTTTGATCTATTCTCGGTGAATAACATTGCCTTGAATTTCTCGAGGCTTGGGGACCTACAGGCTTCTTAAAAGCACTAGTTAAGAAACTCTACTCCCCAGAGATGATCTTTTCTCCGTGAATGGCATCTCTTGAGTTTCTTCCAAATTCTCAAACTTTCCTGACTTGATCTATTCCTTGTGAATAGCTTGCCTTGAATTTCTCGGGGTTTGGGGACCCATCGGCTTCTTAAAAGCATCGGCCTCCTCTTGGGTATCGTACAAGGACCCACAAGATTCTTAAAAGCAACCCCGCCTCCTCTTGGGCTTAGTACAAGGACCCGCCGGCTTCTTAAAAGTATTCACAGCCTCCTCTTAGGCTTCGTATAATGATCTCTTCCTCCGGGAATGATAGCCTCCTCTTGGGCTTAGTACAAGGACCCGTCGGCTTCTTAAAAGCTTCCAGCCTCCTCTTGGGCTTCGTACAAATTGTCCCGACGATCTCCTAGAGGTATAGGAACAGAACCTAGTCATCTTCATAGAACAGTCCTTTCATAGAGTCTACTACTGTTTCTTAAAGCATAGTACAAAAGATGAAACTCTAGAAACGGACAGTCTAATATCCTTGAGTCTCAAAGACATTCTCAAGTGACCCCTTCGTTAAATAGGAAGGAAACCTGTAGACTCAGACAGTCTCAATACCCTTTGGATTTCCCGTTTCCTCAAAGAAAAGGAAATAACCCTGATCCTCGAATCAAATCCCTGAGTACAGTGTTACTCATATAAGAACTAATTTTCTTTTTAAAAATCAGTATACTGGACCTGTCACTTAACTGAAACAGTAACCATAGCCTCCTCTTGGGCTTTATACAATGATCCTCCCCAGCGGAGTCAAACAACGTTTAGCCTCTCTCTTGGGCTTTGTACGAGACACATAAGGGACTTCCTCGTTGAGTCAATCACCCTTTTGCCTCCATCTCGGGCTTTATACGAGATACAAAAAGGTTCTTATTGAGCCAAACAAACAATAGCCTCCATCTCGGGCTTCGTACGAGATACAAAAAACTCTCTTGTTGAGTCAAATAGCCTCCATCTCAGGCTTTATACGAGATGCCAAAAGACTCTATCGTCGAGTCAAAAAACCTTTTAGCCTCTATCTCAGGCTTTGTACGAGACACCTTTCAGCCTCCTCTTAGGCTTTCTATAAGAAAACCACAGGTTGGTCCAATCAACCTTTTAGCATCAAAGTTGTGCCTCGTTCACAGTACATAAACATCAACAACTCCTTCCCCTTCATCTAATCGCTGTAAGCGGCAAGCCTCTGGATCATCTACATCTATGCCACTGTCCCTCTTTTAGCATGAGAAATTCCTAAGGAAAGATAGCATTCCTCTACACTGAGTTAAAGTCTTCTCCTTCAGGTTAAAAATCCCCTATAAAGGAAATTATGGCATTGCTGGATTCACACATCCCGGTTAAAGTAATTCTCCTTTATAAATAGTTGTGACATGCAACCCCCTCTTTAGAGATGACCAATATCTTGGGCTTTGAACAAGATACAAATAGACCCTTTAGCTTCATATCTTGGGCTTTGAACAAGATACAAACCACCTTTCGCTTCACGTCTTGGGCTTTGAACAAGACACCAAAAACACCCATTTCCTCCCATAGAATAGGAGGAACTACGAACGCTCTGTTTTCCCTGTTTCGGTAAACGGGAATACGTAGGCATAAGATTGAAAGAAAAATCTTAGCGAGCACACTAAACAAAAACCCAAAATCCCATACTCTCATGTATCTATCAAAAGCATCAGTCCTAACATCCTAACCCTTGTTCCCCACTAGAAAGTCCTAGAAAGAAAGAAAACAGTACTGGCGAAAATACAAATAACCAGTACAAAGGCCCCCCCACATTGATAGCATTCGTAACCTAACAGACCGTTGTTTAAACTCAGTATACAAAGCAGGGTTAATTGGAGACATCTATTTCCCTTCCTTATTCAGTTCACAATAGGATAAAAAATGAATCGACCTGTAGTAAGCTCAAACCGCAGAGAGCGACCAGCGCTTAAGAACCGCGTCCAAAATCACTCGCTACACTAACCTCTAGTCAATGGCTAGAGGAGACTTGAACTTCCATTGGCCAACATTGAACAAACCTACTCAGCAGTTGCCATTCACTATTCCTTGCAAAACAAACTTCCTCTACTATAAATAGAGCTCAATTGTGATCAGTTTAAGTACACCAAAGGCCTACAACACTTGCCTTTCTCAAAATCTCTTTCTCTTGGCAAAAATGCCTTTCTTAGCAATGTAGCTATCGGGTTTTGAGCTAGAGGGCAATTCCACTCAAACCCATCACTCACACACCTCACATACATCACATGTGAGCTGATCAAACACTTAAACAACAACTAAAACACTGATTTCTCATAATCACCACTCAATTGCTCAAGGTTTTAACCAAAGTGCAGTTGAGATGCCATAAAGTGATCCAGCCAATTTCAATCAAGTCCAGGTATTCAAACACACTCCATAGGGTGTAGGGAAGCTGTTCAGATCATCACCACTCATCTGTAACACCTCCAAATCAAAAATCACATTGCACTTGCTGTCACGGCCTAGAGGTAAGCATATACTTGGTCATCTCTCAATCTATGCATATTTCCTCGCACAATAATTTGGCCATATGTTCATAATCATGCATAGAATGTTTCCCCTCAATTAATTGCATTGTTTGAATCGTGTATCAAAAATCCTAGCCTTCATGCAGAAATTAGTGTTCTTGAGTATTTTTCGTGATTTCTTGTTATATGTTTAATTTAAATGAAATTAATTGACATAGACATGATCGTGAGGTTGAGACGAGCATAATGATATGTGGATTACATGATATAATCAAGTATTCAGTGAGATTGGATAGAAAATGCAAATCTGGCCAAACAAAGAACACGCGCGTGTTCTTGGTGTGTTCTTGACGCCATTTCTTTCAAATTCAAATATTTGAATTTTGTGATTTTATTTAATTGATTCAAAAATTAATTTCTCTCTGAGTTTTGATGATTTTGAGTTGATTCTTTTTTTAATAATTCACAAAAATGTTAAAATATTTTATTTTATCAAAAAATCCCAAAAATATTATTTATTTTGTATAATTGATATTTTTGCAAAGAATTAATATTTTAATTGTTTTTAACATTTAAAATATTTTTTCCACCTTGATTTTGCAAATTTTAATGCTTTCTAATTATTTTGTAGGTCAATACTTAATTTTTGAAGCATTAATCCAAGATCACAATTTGTTTTTCATATGTTAAACAATTTTGATCATTTTAATTGAATTTTTATTCAATTAAATACATTTTTGAAAACAAATTAGGGTTTTGGATTAATTCAACCCTCATAAATCATTTTCAAAACACTTTGGGCCTCTAATAGAGTGTAAGACCCAATCCCTTTTTAACCAAAACCATTTGGGCCTCACTTATTGTATAAGTCCTTTCGCGTTAAAAGAAAATCTCAGCGCGATCGCCATTTCAAACGAAAAGTCAACTGGGCCTACCCTCGAGTAGTAAGACCCATCTCTTTTTCTTTAAACTTTTTTGGGCCTCTAATAGAGTGTAAGACCTAACCCCCTGCGTACAGAAAACTTTTTGGGTCTCACTTTTTGTATAAGTCCCTCTGTACATTTTCAAATAAACGACGCGATCATCATCCGTTGAAAAACAAACTCTGGGCCTACCCTCGAGTAGTAAGACCCATTTCTTTTTCTTTAAACTTGTTGGGCCTCTATTAGAGTGTAAGACCCAATCCCTTTGTACAGGAAATCTTTTGGGCCTCAGTCCCTTGTATAAGTCCCTCTGTACAAATGCAAACAGTGCACTCACTGATAAAACCCTGGGCCTCTCCTTGAGCTGTTAGCCCCAAATCTTTCTTTTTCAAAGCACTTTCTCCTTTGATTTTAAATATGCTGTTGTTTTCAATCTTTCTTTGTTGAACAACTAACCAAACAGCATGGAAGCTCTACAACCGAGTAAGTGGTTATTGCTTTTATTTACCGCTTTCATATACATATAACTGTATTGTGGGGCTGTTTCACTGTAAGTCTTCTTTCATAAACTCATATCAACTGTGTAATAATAGTATAGATATTTAGAGTTTCCCCGGCAACTACGTCTAGCATTAAGCCCGTTGATGACTCTTAGAAATAGTCTAAACTAGATCCCCATAGGATTGCCAGACACAGTCTTCCCTCCTCTTGGGGTTAAACAATATGGAGACATGAAAGGCAGCATTCTCGGTGAACCCTTTCATAGACTGTCACTCGTAGAAGTTGTCAAAGAAACTCTATTCCCCAGAGATGATCTTTTCTCCGTGAATGGCATCTCTTGAGTTTCTTTCAAATTCTCGAACTTTCCTGGCTTTATCTATTCTCGGTGAATGGCATGTCTTGAACTTCTCGGGGTTTGGGGACCCACAGGCTTCTTAAAAGCACCTTTCAAGAAACTCTACTCCCCAGAGATGATCTTTTCTCCGTGAATGGCATCTCTTGAGTTTCTTCCAAATTCTTGAACTTTCCTGACTTGATCTATTCCTTGTGAATAGCTTGCCTTGAATTTCTCGGGGTTTGAGGACCCACAGGCTTCCTAAAAGCATCCCCGCCTCCTCTTGGGCTTAGTACAAGGACCCTTCGGCTTCTTAGAAGTATTCACAGCCTCCTCTTAGGCTTCGTATAATGATCTCCTCCTTCGGGAATGATAGCCTTCTCTTGGGCTTTGTACAAGGACCTCTCGGTCTTAGATGTTTCCAGCTTCCTCTTGGGCTTCGTACAAATTGTCCCGACGACCTCCTAGAGGTATAGGAACAGAACCTAATCATCTTCATAGAACAGTCCTTTCAAGAGTCTACTACTATTTCTCAAAGCATAGTACAAAAGATAAAACTCCAGACTTGGACAGTCTAATCCCGTTGAGTCTCAAAGACATTCTCAAGCACCCCTTCAAGAATAGGAAGGAACCCCGTAGACTTGGACAGTGTCAATACCCTTCGGATTTCCCGCTTCCTTAAAGAACAGGAACAACCCTGACCCTTGAATCAAATCCTTGAGTATAGTGTTGCTCATATAAGAACTGATTTTCTCTTTAAAATCAGTATACTGGACCTGTCACTTAACTGAAACAGTAACCATAGCCTCCTCTTGGGCTTTGTACAATGATTCTCCCCAGCGGAGTCAAACAACGTTTAGCCTCTCTCTCGGGCTTTATACGAGACACATAAGAGACTCCCTCGTTGAGTCAATTACCCCTTCCGCCTCCATCTCGGGCTTTATACGAGATACAAAAAGGTTCTTATTGAGCCAAACAAACAAACAACAGCCTCCATCTCGGGCTTCGTACGAGATACGAAAAACTCTCTTGTTGAGTCAAATAGCCTCCCTCTCGGGCTTTATACGAGATACCAAAAGACTCCATCGTTGAGTCAAAACCTTTTAGCCTCTCTCTCGGGATTTGTACGAGACACCTTTTAGCCTCCTCTTAGGCTTTTTATAAGAAAACCACTGGTTAATCCAATTAACCTTTTAGCATCAAAGATGTGCCTCGTTCACAGTACACAAACATCAAACAACTCCTTCCATCTAATCGCTGTAAGCGGCAAGCCTCTGGATTATCTACATCCATGCCACTGTCCCCCTTTTAGCATGAGAAATTCCTAAGGAAAGATAGCATTGCTCTACATCTGAGTTAAAGTCTTCTCCTTCAGGTTAAAATCCCCTATAAAGGAAATTATGGCATTGCCGGATCCGTGTATCCCGGTTAAAGTAATTCTCCTTTATAAAATAGTTGCGACATACAGACCCCTTTAGAGATGACAAATTCTCTCTTAAGACAACACCTTCAGCTTCATATCTTGGGCTTTGAACAAGATACAAATAGACCCTTCAGCTTCACATCTTGGGCATTGAACAAGATACAAATCACCTTTCGCTTCACGTCTTGGGCTTTGAACAAGACACCAAAAACACCCATTTCCTCCCATAGACTAGGAGGAACTACGAACGCTCTGATTTCCCTGTTTCGGTAAACGGGAATACGTAGGCATAAGATTGAAAGAAAAATCTTAGCGAGCACACTAAACAAAAACCCAAAATCCCATACTCTCATGTATCTATCAAAAAGCATCAGTCCTAACATCCTAAACCTTGTTCCCCGCTATAAGATCCTTGAAAGAAAGAAAACAACATTGGCGAAAATACAAATAACAAGTACAAAGGCCCCCCCACATTGATAGCATTTGTAACCTAACAGACCGCTGTTTAAACTCAGTATGCAAAGCAGGGTTAATTGGAGACATCTATTTCCCTTCCTTCATTAGCTTCAATAGGATAAAAATTGAATCGACCTGTAATAAACTCCGCCGGAGAGAGCGACCAGCGCTTAAGAACCGCGTCCAAAATCGCTCGCTACAGAAAAATGGCACCCACCGTGGGGCTTTTCTAACTTTTTTTCCTCTTCACTTGTGTGAACACCACAGATTGGGGCTTCCGTCGGGGAACCCATTTCTGTCAGGAACTTAGGATTCATAGCTTTAAAGGTCTAGGATGTTTAGGACAATTATATATACTGCTTTTCCTAATTGCTATACATGTTTATTTTTCTGCTAATGGGAATGCGTGTGATGCCGCATGTGGAAAGATTGAGTATACACTTAAGATAAGTGATGGCGACGAGGTCGACCATCAACCTCAGTGGAGGCTGACCAATGCAACCCTTTCTCTCACCTAGACAATGGGTCGATTGTGATGTCTGAGAAGCTGAGGAGCCAAACCCTTTTGTAGTGTGGAAACTATCGGGAATAGTTGTTACGCGATACTACCCTCATTTGAGGCTGGTGATCTATTCTCGGTGAATGGCACTTACTCTAAGATTGCTCTACAACTCGCTGGCGATCCGCTTGTTATTTTGCTTTCCTGGGAGGAGCTGATGATAATGAGTACAGGTACAAAAATCACCCTAGTATAAACCTTTGGGGATGGGTAGAGCCTTGACTTCATGACAACGACCCTTTGAACCCATGTTTTTTCTATGTTTTTATGTACTGCATTCATGCATTCATTTAAAAATTAGTAAAACATTCAAAAAAATTTCTCTTCTAGTCTCTCTGTTTTTCAAATTAAACTAAGACTGTGATTGCAAATATCTGAGAAAAGGGATTGCACTAATGGATTTCAGTAGAAGGAGAACTCATACATATACCTTCAAGGTTCCAAAGTTATAGGATTTGAGAAGGTTAGCAAGGATGATCACTAACCCTGAGGCTTTCAGAGCCAAGCACGGAGGTTTGCTACCACTATTAAGAGTCCATGTGATTGAGGGAATCATGGATGCGCTCATTCAGTTTTACGATCCGGTTTATCACTGTTTCACATTCCCGGATTACCAGCTTGCACCAACGCTGAAGGAGTATTCTCATCTGATTGATCTACATATCACTGATCGAGCTCCATTTTCTGGACTGAAAGGAATTCCAAAGAATCAGATCATTGCAAGAGCAATTCATTTGAACGAGTCTGAGGTCAGGACTCACATGACTACTAAGGGTGGCGTCCAAGGTTTTCCAGCCCAGTTCTTGACAAAGAAAGCCCTGTATTTTGCCAGTATAGGAAACGTGACTGCTTTTGAAAGCATCTTTGTCTTGCTCACCTACGGGTTATTTTTGTTTCCCAACATCAATAACTTTGTAGATATCAACTCCATTAAGGTTTTTCTCATTGGAAACCCTGTGCCGACTTTGCTCGCAGATGCATATCATTCTGTACAATTAGGAAATTTGTACAGCGGAGGGGAGATCACATGTTGTGTACCTCTGCTTTATAAATGGTTTATCTCTCACTTGCCCAAGTCTGCTGCTTTTTGGGATTGCAAGAGTGGCTTACGTTGGTCGCAGAAAATCATGTCTCTTACCAACTCTGATATAGATTGGTGTAATAGGATCTATGATGGGATCAGAATCATCGATCGTTGCGGAAACTTCCCCAACGTACCCCTCATAGGAACTAAGGGAGGAATCAACTATCATCCGGTGTTGGTTCGCCGTCAGTTTGGATACCCGATGAGACACGTCCCACGGGGTGTTCATCTGGAAGGTCTTTTCTTCAAGGAAGGAGAAAATGACAGAGCACTAAATATGGAAATAGTGCACGCTTGGAAACACGTTCATAAGAAAGGATGAGAGTCACTAGGAAAACCGGACTGTGTCTCGATGGAGCCTTATCTCCATTGGGTACAAACTAGAGCTCTCAAGCTAAAAAGGCCTTATCCTCGTTACGGAATTCGTCCGCCAAAGGAATCTGTCATGTACTTCATGACGGAAACTGAAAAGCTTCAGGTTACTCTCAACAAAGTTCAAAAGGAGAGAAGGTCTTGGAAGAACAAGTACCGCACCCTCGACGTAGAGTGCATCAAAATACAGCAATTAATAAAAGAAAAAGATGCTCTAATTGAAATTTTGGAGCAACATGCTGTAGAGAATCAAGATGACCAAAGGAACTTGCTCACTCCTTTTACTTGGCAAAGGAATGACAACCCGACAACGGCCCAAGAGCCCCGGTCAAAGAAAAGGAAAATACCAGAGTCAGCACCCGATTTCTCTTCAGAGAGGACTCGGGACCCATTAGCTTAGGTTTCTATTTCTACACCTTGTAATCTACTGTATTTCCATTTCTGTAATCCTTTGAATTCAATAAAAAGGGGTTTCCCCACTGTTTGATATTTGCAATCTAATTGTCGAATTTTATTTTGATTAAACCAAAAAACAATTAATATAATCATTGCATTCATCATTCTCACATCACGTATTCTTCTTCCCTACAAATCTCACATTTGTGTCTCGGTTCTAGAGTCAAACTGTCTCATTCGTATAATACTCAGGCCAATCGTCAGAAAAAGATGGATGATCTTGAGGAAGAAAACAGAGAGTTGAAGGAAGAGATCGACGCTCTGAGAGAGGATATGAGAAAGCTTCGTAACGACATGCAAGCCATGGCAGAAGCTCAGCTATAAAGAATTGTGATCTCAGAGATCACCTCAACACCCATAGTGGAGAAGTATGATCCTAGGTATCAAATGCCGAAAGATCATCCTTGGGGCATGCCTGTTAACTATATCTCGGAAGGATATGTTCCGCCGATCGCTAAAGATCAGGGAATCACAACAAAAGCCGCTGGGCCTGAAGGTTACAAACTTCGAGAAAACGAAGATGCCAGGGGCATACTGAAGACTCCTGAAGGTTACAAACTTCGGGAAACGCCAAGATTCACTGTCTTAGTCACGATACCACCCCCTGTGGTGCACACTGTCCCAGAAGGACGGATTCCACCGATACCTTCTGGTAAAAAGGAAACTATGTTCGATAGAATGGATGAATTCCAGGAACAGTTCTTGGAAATGCAGAAGGAGCTGCAAGCCATCTGCGGTCAGGATCTGTTTGGAAAGGACGCCGCAGACCTCTGGTTGGTCCCCAATGTGAAAGTCCCGCACAAGTTCCAAGTGCCCGACTTTGAAAAGTACAAGGGTAACTCTTGCCCTCAGAGCCATCTGGTGATGTACGTTCGGCGGATGTCAGCTCAGACGGAAAATCAGGACCTGCTGATTCACTACTTCTAGGATAGTTTAACCGGTGCCGCATTAAAATGGTACATGGGTTTAGACCGTACTACGATCAGTACATTCAGAGATCTTGGTACTGCCTTCGTCCAACAATACAAATACAATTTGGACATGGCACCCGACAGAGATCAACTCAGATCAATGTCGTAAAAGGACAAGGAAACCTTTAAGGAGTATGCTCAAAGGTGGCGTGAAATTGCCGCTCAGATTTGTCCACCTCTTGAGGAAAAAGAGATGACAAAGATCTTCTTAAAAACCTTAAGCTCATTTTACTATGACCGAATGGTTGCCAGTGCACCCGGTGACTTCACCGAGATGGTAGGCATGGGTGTACGTCTTGAGGAAGCCGTCCGAGAAGGACGTTTGGTAAAAGACACTGGATCGACGAGCGGTACTAAAAAATACGGTAGTGCTCTCCCTAAGAAAAAAGAGCAAGATATTGGGAATATCTCTCTCGGAAAGCAAAGGCGACGTTATCAACCGGTAGCAGCTGTGACTCCTGCTATCAACCCTGCGCCTATTCCTACTTATCAACCTCAGGTTGCGCAGAGCCAACCTGATCAGCAAAGGACACAACAACCTCTTCAAGAGGGCTCGTCCCCAATACAGCAACAACCGTACAACACGACCACCAGGATTTGATCCTATACCCGTATCGTACGCAGAGCTATTTCCATTACTGCTAGCCAAGGGGCACATTTAGACTAAGTCCCCTCTTACAGTACCGGAAAATCTGCCTTTTTGGTTTAAGGTGGATCAAACTTGCCCTTATCATCAAGGAGGATCAGGGCATAACATTGATACTTGTCTTAATTTCAAATCCGACGTGCAAAATCTTGTTAGGAGCAGGGTCTTATCTTTCAAGGATGCAAATCCCAATGTTCTTACGAACCCGCTGCCTCAACATGAGAAAGCTGCAGTCAATCTGATTGAGGAAGAGACTAACAATGTCTACCAAATTCACGATGTACTCTTGTTAAAAACCAATCTGGTTAAGATGCATTGTAGACAGAGCAGGTATGGCCATGTGCCACCTCATAACTATCACCAGTGTGATATCTGCTCTAAGGACAACCACGGATGTTCTGTGGTGCAAGCAGCTCTACAGGAACAAATGGATCTCAGATGGATCCAAGAGCACCAAGTTCGTGGAGTTAACATGGTCTACATGAATTCCAACGACATTCAGAACCACGACATCCGTGCGATGAATGTCAACTTGGTGGCAATGCACTCAAGGCAAAGCCAGTATCATAATCTGCTGCGGCATGATTACAATTCCTGTCTGACTTGCTCGGTAAACAAATAGGGTTGCTCTTTTGTACAAGAAGCCCTCTAGCGTCAGATGGATCTTGGATGGATCCAAGACTACCATGATAGGAATCCCTATCAGATCAACATGGTTCAGATCTTTGATATTCGCATGATGAATACCAACCTGGTAGAGTTACATGCTGAACAGGTCCGACTCGGATTCCTGGTATCACATAATTATCACAGCTGTAAAGTGGGTTGCGAAAACGATCAAGGTTGTACCCTTTTCCAGGAGACACCTCAGCACTTGTTAAATCACTGGTGGATGCCAATCTATATGGATGAAGATACTCAGCAAATTAGTATCAGTAACTGGAATCCTACTCGGCGTCAGAGTCAGGATGTCCGATCAGTGGAAGCTAACCTAGTGAGGTTACATTGTATTCAAAGTGGGCTTGGCCAGGTGCCACCACACAATTATGACCGTTGTAGCGTCTGTTCGGAAAGTAACCAAGGATGCTACCTTGTACGAGTAGCCCTTCAGGGTCAGGTGGATCGTGGAGAGATTCGTCCATATCCAGGTTCTGGACCTATCAACTGGACGCCGAACTACCTTGCCGATCAAATTGAAGATGTTGTCACAATCTTTAGTCATCATAGGACCAGGGATGTTTGTGCCATTATCCCTCTATTGGATGAATCTAAGGTTCCCAACCGAGAACGGATCGAAATTACTTATGATGGTCAGAAAAATCAGAAGGTTCCCATAGTCATCTATCTGCCGGGACCATTACCGTATGAATCAACTAAGGCTATCCCTTACAAATACGGTGCAATAACCATTAAAAATGGAAAAGAAATTCCATTACCCTCCGTCGTGAATATTACAGACATCAGTCGAGTAACACGGAGTGGTAGAATCTTCAACCGAGGGGTTGGGGAACATAACAAAGAAAAGGAACTTCAGACGGAAGCTCCCGATCCACCAGTCGGTCAATCCAGTGGTCCCGACCTTTCGAAAAACAACGATGAGATGCTGAAGCTCATCCAAAGGAGTGAATACAACATTGTTGATCAACTGTTACAAACTCCTTCAAAGATCTCAGTATTATCACTATTACTCAGTTCAGAAGCGCATAGGGAGGCTCTACAGAAAGTTTTGGAGCAAGCCTTTGTGGAACAGGATGTAACAATCAGACAGTTCGATAGCATTATCTCTAACATCACTTCCTGCAACAATTTGGGATTTAGTGATGAGGAATTACCCGAAGAGGGTCGCCGTCATAACATGGCGCTCAACATTACAGTTAACTGCCAGGACGATGCTTTAGCCAGCATACTGGTAGACACAGGGTCAGCCCTGAATGTTATGTCGAAGTCCACTTTGATGCAATTGTCATTCAAAGGACCTCCGATGAGAATCAGAGAGGTTGTCGTCAAAGCATTCGACGGATCCAGAAAAGCGGTTATCGGCGAAGTTAATCTTCCCATAACTATTGGTCCTCACACTTTCCAAGTCACTTTCCAGGTCATGGACATCCGAGCAACATACAGTTGTTTATTAGGAAGACCTTGGATACATCAGGCTGGAGCAGTTACCTCGACCCTCCACCAAAAGCTAAAGTTCATCAAGAACGATCAACTTGTCACAGTCTGTGGAGAACAAGCCTTGCTTGTAAGCAACTTGTCATCATCTACTGGTATAGATCCCGAGGAGGTTATTGGAACTCAGTTCCAAGCACTTTCGGTGAGCAAGGACAATCAGTTCAAAAAAGGAACTTCCATTTCTTCATACAACGATGCTATCAAAGCGGTCGAGAGTACCAATACAACCGGATGGGGACAGCTTGTCATTCCTATTGACAATAAAACAAAGAAGGGTCTTGGTTTTTCTGTAACCTGTACCCAGACAGCTGCCAATGATGAAAGTCTTCATCCCCTTCAAAACTTCTTCCACAGTGGAGGTTTCCTTCACCCAGTGTCTCAGACAGTTCATGCTATCAATGAGGAAGATCCCTCTGACACAGATGAAGAATTGATGTCCTATCTTAACGAGGACGGTTATATGTCTCAGGAAGAGGTGCCTACGCCATTTTGCTATCCCGCACAGAGTCTGAGATTTATACCACGGTCAGATGTCGAAATGATATATGGAGATTGTGATCCAGAAGGATGTCGTGCTCCGCCAAATTCATTAGAGGAAGACACTCTGATGAAAGAAAACTTTGACTACAACTACTATGACCCAATGGATGGTCTGCCAATGTGGCAACCTTACCCAGGAAACTTGGGGCCGGAAAGTCAACCGAGTAATGAAACTCAGCTGAGCATCATTGAACAGAATACCAGTGTCCCCACCATGTCATGGGATCAACACTCAGGTCATTCAGAAACTACTCAACATGAAGATGAATTCGCAATGTTTGCAGGACTTAAACTTATCAACTATGCTTTTCCCGAGGTCAACGTCATCGAGAGGGATGACTCCTCCAGTTCGAAAGAAGTGTGGGACACCTTGGGACAACCGAGTGGAAAGTACGACTATATGGTCAAGTACACTGCTCCCGAAAGCTCTCGTATCAGGTTCGAAGGTATCCAGCCAACTGGATGGGTAGATACAACTGAGAGCATAAATATGATGCAAAATACAACTGAGGAATTCTCCTACGACAAGTCTGCTTGGGAGATAGATTCTAATGATCCTGTTCCACCAGAAATCAGCGTCATTTCTGAAGACAAATCAAGGAAGGTACCAGACTTTGTGATTCACCGAGGAGTTCGCCGCCAATGGGTTGCTGTCGATGTTCCGAAGGCCGTTCACCAGTCAAAGTAATTGCCATCTTTTAGCCTTTCACCCTGCCCAGGTGAAACGGATGTTTTGATAGGGCTCGCTTTCTGTAAATTTCCCTCTTCGCTTTGCCCAAAGCGACAGAGTTTTGTTTTATAGGGCTGTAGTTTCAAGGATCGACTTGTTCATTAATAAAATAACGTCGTTTTGTAATTTCCGCATTAATTGCTGTTTTCTCTTTTCATTTTTCAGAAAATGGTAATCCTAAAAAAATAATTAAAAATAAAAACAAGCAGTAATAAAATAAAACACTGCACACATTTGCATTTTCTCTATCTCTTCTAAACACGAATCATCACGTCATGCAGATTGCTTGTTTTAAACCCCGTTGAAACATACAATCCGATGCCTTCTCCCAACTTTGAGTTCCTGGTATTTGGGGCTTAAGAAGAAGTTGACAACGAAATTCCAGAAGAGATCTCCCGATTACTCAGATAAGAGGAAAGGTCCATTGAACCTCACAAAGAGCCGTTGGAAATGGTAAACTTGGGTTCAGAAAGAGAGAGAAAAGAAATAAGGATTGGGGCACTGCTCAGTCCAACTTCCAGAGAGGGTTTGATAAAGCTTCTCAGAGAATTTCCCGATGTATTCGCTTGGTCCTATCAGGACATGCCAGGGTTGGATACCAGCATCGTGGAACATCACTTACCGTTAAGATTGGAATGTCCGCCGGTAAAGCAAAGGTTGAGACGCACTCATCCGGACATGGCAATCAAAATCAAAGAGGAGGTACAGAAACAGATTGACGCGGGTTTCCTCGCCACATCAGAATATCCTCAATGGTTAGCCAACATCGTACCCGTTCCCAAAAAGGACAGAAAAGTTAGAATGTGTGTCGATTACAGGGATCTGAACAAGGCTAGTCCAAAGGATGACTTTCCTTTACCACACATTGACATGCTGGTGGACAGTACAGCAAAGTTCAAAGTTTTCTCCTTCATGGATGGATTCTCGGGATACAACCAGATCAAAATGGCGCCGAAAGACATGGAGAAAACTTCGTTCATCACCCCATGGGGCACCTTTTGTTACAAGGTGATGTCGTTCGGTTTGAAGAACGCCGGGGCGACCTATCAAAAGGCCATGACTACTCTGTTTCATGACATGATACACAAAGAAATCGAGGTGTATGTGGATGATATGATTGCCAAATCAAAAACAGAGAGTGAGCACATTGAACATCTGTCAAAATTGTTCGAACGTTTAAGAAAATTCAAGCTCCGCTTGAATCCCAACAAGTGCACCTTCGGTGTCAGTTCAGGGAAACTACTAGGGTTCATCGTCAGCCAGAAAAGGATTGAGGTTGATCCTGACAAGGTCAAGGCCATTCAAGAAATGCCTTCTCCGAAAACTAAAAAATAAGTCAGAGGATTCCTGGGACGTTTGAACTACATCTCCAGATTCATATTCCTTATGACCGCGACATGCGCGCCGATTTTCAAATTACTCAAAAAGAACCAGGATTGCGTTTGGTCAGAGGACTACCAAACTGCCTTCAACAGTATCAAGGAATACTTGTTGAACCCACCAATTCTATCACCTCCAGTAGAAGGAAGACCACTGATCATTTACCTCACAGTTCTAGAGGACTCAATGGGATTTGTACTTGGCCAACAAGATGAAACTAAAAGGAAAGAGTCTGCCATTTACTATCTAAGCAAAAAATTCACCGACTGCGAAACTCGGTACACGATGCTCGAGAAAACTTGTTGTGCTTTGGCTTGGGCAGCCAAACGTCTTCGCCAATACATGATTCATCATACTACTTGGTTGGTCTCCGAAATGGATCCAATCAAATACGTTTTCGAAAAACCTGCTCTTACGGGAAGGATTGCCCGTTGGCAGATGCTGTTATCAGAATATGACATAGAGTACTACGCTCAAAAAGCCATTAAAGGAAGTATTTTAGCTAATCATTTGGCTCATCAACCTATTGACGATCAAGAATCAATCAGGTTTGACTTCCCAGACGAAGATGTCATGTATCTAAAGATGAAAGATTGCGATGAACCGTTACCCAGTGAAGGGCCAGAACTAGGTTCCTAATGGGGACTTATTTTTGACGGAGCAGTTAATCATTATGGAAACGGAATTGGGGTAATCATTGTTACCCCTCAGGGTACCCACATTCCTTTCACCGCTCGACTTACGTTCAAATGCACGAACAACGAGGCCGAATACGAAGCTTGTATTATGGGTCTCGAGGAAGCAATTGATTTAAGGATCAAAAACTTGAACGTATATGGCGACTCAGCCTTGGTTATCAATCAGATAAAAGGAGATTAGAACACGTACCAATCAGGATTGATTCCTTACAAAGACTACGCGAGAAGGTTGCTGCTTTTCTTCAACAGAGTTGAGTTTCATCACATCCCTCGTGATGAGAATCACATGGCTGATGCCTTAGCCACTCTCTCTTCTATGATTAGTGTAGGTCAATGGAATGACATACCTAAGATTGACATCATGCGCCTTGAAAGGCCCGCTTACATCTTCATGATTAAAGCAGTCATAGACGACAGACCTTGGTATCACGATATCAAATGCTTCATTCAGAAACTGGAGTACCCACCTGGGGCATCCAGGAAAGACAGAAAGACGCTCAGAAGATTGGCTGGAAACTTCTTCCTGAGCGGTGACACTCTCTATAAGAGAAATTTTGACATGGTTTTGCTCCGATGCGTCGATAGACCAGAAGCAGACATGCTGATGAAAGAAATTCATGAAGGATCCTTTGGCACTCATGCCAATGGACCCACAATGGCGAGAAAAATTCTAAGAGCTGGGTACTACTGGTTGACCATGGAATCTGACTGCTACAAGTACATAAGGACGTGTCACAAGTGTCAGATATACTCCGACAAAATTCATGTACCGCCAACGCATCTCAAAGTTCTTTCTTCCCCATGGTCTTTTTCCATATGGGGAATCGACATGATTAGCATGATTGCGCCTAAGGCTTCAAACGGACATCGGTTCATCCTAGTAGCCATTGACTACTTCACCAAGTGGGTCGAACCAGCGTTATTCGCCAATGTAACCCGGCAAGTGGTGGTCCGATTATCAAAAACAATATCATATGTCGTTATGGTGTTCCAAGCGAGATCATTACTGATAATGGATCTAACTTGAACAATAAGATGATGAAAGAGTTGTGCGCAGAGTTCAAGGTCGAACACCATAAATCATCTCCCTACCGACCCAAGATGAACGGAGCGGTAGAAGCGGCCAATAAGAATATCAAGAAGATTGTTCAAAAGATGGTTGTAACCTATAAAGACTAGCATGAGATGCTACCATTTGCTCTTCATGGGTATCGTACATCTGTCCGCACTTTAATAGGGGCAACCCATTTCTCTCTAGTGTATGGCATGGAAGCAGTGCTCCCCATAGAAGTAGAGATCCCGTCAATCCGAGTATTGATGGAAGCTAAGCTCACCGAAGCTGAATGGTGTCAAAGTCGACACGACGAACTGAATCTGATCGAAGAGAAATAAATCACGACACTATGCCATGGTCAATTGTATCAATAGAGAATGAAGAGGGCGTTCGACAAAAAAGGTCGTCCCCGCATCTTCAGGAAAGGAGACCTCGTGCTCAAGAAGATACAATCTTTTCTCACTGATTCTCGGGGCAAATGGACCCCGAATTATGATGGCCCTATGTGGTCAAGAAAGCTTTCTCAAGCGGTGCCTTGAGACTTACAACCATGGACGGAGAGGAATTTGCCTACCCCATGAATGTTGATGTAGTCAAGAAATACTTCGCCTAAACTAAAAAAAAAAAACATCTCGGTGGATTGAAAACCCGAAAGGGCGGTCCAGGAAAAAATTAGAGACATGAAAAAAATCATCCCGGTGGATTGGAAACATCATAGTACAATCCAGGCAAAAAATTAGGGATAATGGCAAGTAACTATGTTCAACAGAGGCAAGTCCCTCAACAACAATTACATCATCTGTCAGAAAACTCCAGTCAAGGTCATCTTCGACAGAAGCTCAGGATTCCCAGAATTCAAAGTTGGTAGAAGGATAGTGGTCGTTATGTTTCAACGTAGCCCTTTTCCCTGTAAATTACCATTTTCTAATTTTGTAATTACTCTTTGGAATCACGCGTTTGGCTGATCTTCATCTTATCAATAAAATTTGAGCCCTTATGCTTTTGTTTGTAATTCTCATTTGTTTTAGCTTTACAGAACGACATTTTAATATGATTAACGATTCTTGAAATAAAACAAAAATGAATTTACTTGTTAAAACTTTTTCTGCTTTTAAAATAAAGTCGGCAATTTCTTTTGACTGTTAAACATCAAAGGAACATCAACCGCTTCTCTAGAAGTAAGCGAACTTCAAAGTGTAGAATCAAAGTACTCCTTCTAACCCAGTACGCCTGAATGAAGGATCAAATGTGTCAGAGACCTTGTTCCATCTGATACCCTCGGCAGAGTGCTTATCTCCTAAGCCCGACCAACCATAGCTCCCAACAGGGACTATCTCTCCTAAGCAAGGTGGAATTGCTATTCTGAACCAGCGGTACTTCTTAGCCCCGCGATGGCCGAGTATCCAGTCGTGTTCACCCGTCAGTATGTATGTCGCGTCAGTTTTGTCAGCATATACATACCTACATCATGCATTGTTGATTTGCATTCACATTTCATATTGCATCGCTATCACTCTAGTCGGTCTTGTCTCCTAGTGATAAACAGTTCTCTCAATCGAGTTGTCAGTCCTTGCCTCGTCAGGAAATACTGTGTTTGAACAACCTCGCGTCCAGTTTATTTCTGGAAGGAAGTTGGCCCTCGACCACTTTGATAACTTGAACCTCTGAAAAACCAGAGGAACCTTCAGTCAGCATCACTCTTCGCTATTAAAGGTGATATCCTTGCTTTCCCGGATTAAGGAAAATCCACAGAGAAAGCCTCGTAATCAGAGATTCGGCAGCATGCCAGTTTTGCTCCGAAAAGATTGCTGATGAAAAGGTCATCGGCACCTCAAAATTGGACCCCATCATATGGCATTTCTCCGGGAAGATCCCGAGAAAAGTATGATGTAAGATCCCAAGCGACATCAGTCTCCCAAGAGACCTACTTTCCCCCAGTAGAAATAAATGGTGTCTCCAACAGAGAAGTTTGTGCAACTCTACAACTCAGACGACTGGGTCCCCCAGCGAGTCTGACATCAAAACTTTTTCCATCAAATGGCATCTCCCCAGGAAAATTCTGCGAGAAGTTTGAGGAAAACCGCTACACATAGCGTCCCTTGTCAATAAAGTTTATTGACAAAAGAAACTAAGACCAGTTCCTTGGTAGGAAACCAGGATCGAGGGGAAGTTGACAAAAGAAACTAAGACCGGTTCCTTGGTAGGAAACCAGGATCGAGGGGAAGTTGACAAAAGAAACTGAGACCAGTTCCTTGGCTGAAGACCAGGATCGAGGGGAAGTTTACCTTTTCTAAGCATCATTGCTTAGCTAAAGAAGATGAATGCGTAAGCTACCATTCATAACCACCATCAAAATTTCGGGTATTTTGATATTTAATCCTCTTGCACCCCGAATGCCCGAATACCTTCGTCATTCACACCTTCGGGTCCAAGAAGATTAAATAGGGGCATCTGTCATACCCTAAATTTTGACCACTAAGATTTCCCATAATTATCCAAATCATCATCACAATATGGGGGAACCATCATACTTCATCAATCTCCCCAAAGATGGGTGAGCATCCACTGCAATCAAATTTAGGGTTTTCAGCCCTCTCTGAGCCTTAGACAAAGGATCAATCAAGGAATGAAATGATCTTCAACTTGTCTAAACCTCTCAACATCCACAATGGATCAAGAGGACTCCCACTTCAAGGATTAAGCACAAGGTTGCTCCCTTCTAGGTGGATCAAGTCTCAAGATCGCCAGTATCACCAAATTAGGGTTTTGGTCGATCAGGGCCTCCAGAGGGAAATTTTCCTCTGGGCATGAGCCAAAGATCCAAAACACAACCTAATATACTCCATGGAACCTCATGGACCCAACCATCAAGTCAATTTTGCCTCAGGGGATGCATTCATCAAAAATCAGGAATTAGGGTTTCTTGACCTAATTCACCCCTAAGTTGACTTTTGGGACAAATCATGAACCAAGACCTCAAGAGAAGGTTGGAGGTGTTCTAATGAACTATATTGATCCATTTGGAACAATGTATTAATCCAAGAAGCTTGAGCAACAAGTTTCAATTTCATCTGCACCACAATTAGGGTTTCGTGGGAAAAGTCAACTGTAACTTTGACTTTTGACCAGGACATGCTCCCAAACCCTAGGACATACCTCAATATACCCTATGACACCCATGGAACATGTTCATCAAGTTTAATTTAGGTCAAGGACATGATTTCCTGAAGAATTGCACAGTTTGGAATTCATGTGATAAAAAGTCAACTGTGCACAAAAGTCAACTTTGACTTTTTGAGATTTTTCACCAAAATGGATTTTTAACCCTAAAATGATGTTAATGTGTGATTTGAATCATCATTCATCAAGAAAAATCAAGAAAAGTTGGATAACTTGTAAAAGGGGTAACCATAAAAACTTAGAAAATTTTCTAAGTTAAAAATAAAGTGGCTAGGGTACCAACTTTGGAGGATCATAACTCCTAAACCACAAAGCCATTTTTCCTCATCCAAATATGTATTTGTAGCCCTCATTACCCTCTACAAAAACTTCAAATAGACCTAAGTCCAATTCATTAAGGATTTTGAGTTATGGAGTGATCAAAATGGCTGAAAAATGAAAATGTCACTTTTTCCAACACTTAGTGAAATTTTCACTAAGTCCAAATCTGTCTTCATTTTTTCCAAATGTAGGGGGATTTTTCACTTGGATTCAAAACAGATCAAAACCAAACATGTTCAAACAGTTGTTGTATCATGTAAGGGCTTTCCAAAATGGCCAAGAACATTGCCAAATTCAATTTGAGTTATGAGATATGACATTGGCAAGTTGCCTTGTTGAAATCTGTCAAGGCAAGGCAAAATTTGCATTTTTGCTCGATTTGCCAAAATTGTGCAAATCCAAACATTCCTATCCACTTGGACACATCTGAGGATTGAACCTATCCAAAGTCTTTGGAACAAGAAATAGCATGTTGAACCTAGAATTGCCAAAATAGGGACAAGACTCCAAATTTGGATTGGAGCATTCAATGGAAGCATCAAGGTGACATGGACTGACCCATTTTCATTTAAATTCAGTCAAGACTTATCCAAGACCAAGGGAACCAGCAGCCTGTGCCCTAACCTCTAGTCAATGGCTAGAGGAGACTTGAACTTCCATTGGCCAACATTGAACAAACCTACTCAGCAGTTTCCATTCACTATTCCTTGCAAAACAAACTTGCTCTACTATAAATAGAGCTCAATTGTGATCAGTTTAAGTACACCAAAGGCCTACAACACTTTCCTTTCTCAAAATCTCTTTCTCTTGGCAAAAATTCCTTTCTTAGCAAGGTAGCTATCGGGTTTTGAGCTAGAGGGCAATTCCACTCAAATCCATCACTCACACACCTCACATACATCACATGTGAGCTGATCAAACACTTAAACAACAACTGGAACACTGATTTCTCATAATCACCAATCAATTGCTCAAGGTTTTAACCAAAGTGAAGTTGAGATGCCATAAAGTGATCCAGCCAATTTCAATCAAGTCCAGGTATTCAAACACACTCCATAGGGTGTAGGGAAGCTGTTCAGATCATCACCACTCATCTGTAACACCTCCAAATCAAAAATCACATTGCACTTGTTGTCACGGCCTAGAGGTAAGCATATACTTGGTCATCTCTCAATCTATGCATATTTCCTCGCACAATAATTTGGCCATATGTTCATAATCATGCATAGAATGTTTCCCCTCAATTAATTGCATTGTTTGAATCGTGTATCAAAAATCCTAGCCTTCATGCAGAAATTAGGGTTCTTGAGGATTTTTCGTGATTTCTTGTTATATGTTTAATTTAAGTGAAATTAATTGACATAGACATGATCGTGAGGTTGAGACGAGCATAATGATATGTGGATTGCATGATATAATCAAGTATTCAGTGAGATTGGATAGAAAATGCAAATCTGGCCAAACCCAGAACACGCGCGTGTTCTTGGTGTGTTCTTGGCGCCATTTCTTTCAAATTCAAATATTTGAATTTTGTGATTTTATTTAGTTGATTCAAAAATTAATTTCTCTCTGAGTTTTAATGATTTTGAGTTGATTCTTTTTTGAATAATTCACAAAAATGTTAAAATATTTTATTTTATCAAAAAATCCCAAAAATATTATTTATTTTGTATAATTGATATTTTTGCAAAGAATTAATGTTTTAATTGTTTTTAACATTTAAAATATTTGTTCCACCTTGATTTTGCAACTTTTAATGCTTTCTAATTATTTTGTAGGTCAATACTTAATTTTTGAAGCATTAATCCAAGATCACAATTTGTTTTTCATATGTTAAACAATTTTGATCATTTTAATTGAATTTTTATTCAATTAAATACATTTTTGAAAACAAATTAGGGTTTTGGATTAATTCAACCCTCATAAATCATTTTCAAAACACTTTGGGCCTCCAATAGAGTGTAAGACCCAATCCCTTTTTAACCAAAACCATTTGGGCTTCACTTATTGTATAAGTCCTTTCGCGTTAAAAGAAAATCTCGGCGCGATCGCCATTTCAAACGAAAAGTCAACTGGGCCTACCCTCGAGTAGTAAGACCCATCTCTTTTTCTTTAAACTTTTTTGGGCCTCTATTAGAGTGTAAGACCCAACCCCCTGTGTACAGAAAACTTTTTGGGCCTCACTTCTTGTATAAGTCCCTCTATACATTTTCAAATAAACAACGCGAACATCATCCGTTGAAAAACAAACTCTGGGCCTACCCTCGAGTAGTAAGACCCATTTCTTTTTCTTTAAACTTTTTGGGCCTCTATTAGAGTGTAAGACCCAATCCCTTTGTACAGGAAATCTTTTGGGCCTCAGTCCCTTGTATAAGTCCCTCTGTACAAATGCAAACAATGCGCTCACTGATAAAACCCTGGGCCTTTCCTTGAGCTGTAAGCCCCAAATCTTTCTTTTTTAAAGCACTTTCTCCTTTGATTTTGAATATGCTGTTGTTTTCAATCTTTCTTTGTTGAACAACTTACCAAACAGCATGGAAGCTCTACAATTGAGTAAGTGGTTATTGCTTTCATTTACCGCTTTCATATACATATAACGGTATTGTGGGGTTGTTTCACTGTAAGTCTTCTTTCATAAACTCATATCAACTGTGTAATAATAGTATAGATATTTAGAGTTTCCCCGGCAACTGCGTCTAGCATTAAGCCCGTTGATTACTCTTAGAAATAGTCTAAACTAGATCCCCATAGGATTACCAGACACAGTCTTCCCTCCTCTTGGGGTTAAACAATATGGAGACATGAAAGGAAGCATTCTCGGTGAACCCTTTCATAGACTGTCACTCGTAGAAGTTGTCAAAGAAACTCTATTCCCCAGAGATGATCTTTTCTCTGTGAATGGCATCTCTTGAGTTTCTTCCAAATTCTCGAACTTTCCTGGCTTGATCTATTCTCGGTGAATGGCATGTCTTGAATTTCTCGGGGTTTGGGGACCCACAGGCTTCTTAAAAGCACTTGTCAAGAAACTCTACTCCCCATAGATGATCTTTTCTCCGTGAATGGCATCTCTTGAGTTTCTTCCAAATTCTCGAACTTTCCTGACTTGATCTATTCCTTGTGAATAGCTTGCCTTGAATTTCTCGGGGTTTGAGGACCCACAAGCTTCCTAAAAGCATCCCCGCCTCCACTTGGGCTTAGTACAAGGACCCGTCGGCTTCTTAGAAGTATTCCCAGCCTCCTCTTAGGCTTCGTATAATGATCTCTTCCTCCGGGAATGATAGCCTTCTCTTGGGCTTCGTACAAGGACCTCTCGGTCTTAGAAGTTTCCAGCTTCCTCTTGGGCTTCGTACAAATTATCCCGATGACCTCCTAGAGGTATAGGAACAGAACCAAGTCATCTTCATAGAACAGTCCTTTCAAGAGTCTACTACTGTTTCTCAAAGCATAGTACAAAAGATAAAACTCCAGACTTGGACAGTCTAATCTCCTTGAGTCCCAAAGACATTCTCAAGCACCCCTTCAAGAATAGGAAGGAACCCCGTAGACTTGGACAGTCTCAATACCCTTCGGATTTCCCGCTTCCTTAAAGAACAGGAACAACCCTGACCCTTGAATCAAATCCTTGAGTACAGTGTTGCTCATATAAGAACTGATTTTGTCTTTAAAATCAGTATACTGGACCTGTCACTTAACTGAAACAGTAACCATAGCCTCCTCTTGGGCTTTGTACAATGATTTTCCCCAGCGGAGTCAAACAACGTTTAGCCTCTCTCTCGGGATTTGTACGAGAGACATAAGAGACTCCCTCGTTGAGTCAATTACCCCTTTCGCCTCCATCTCGGGCTTTATACGAGATACAAAAAGGTTCTTATTGAGCCAAACAAACAAACAACAGCCTCCATCTCGGGCTTCGTACGAGATACAAAAAACTCTCTTGTTGAGTCAAATAGCCTCCCTCTCGGGCTTTATATGAGATACCAAAAGACTCCATCGTTGAGTCAAAACCTTTTAGCCTCTCTCTCGGGCTTTGTACGAGACACCTTTTAGCCTCCTCTTAGGCTTTGTATAAGAAAACCGCTGGTTAATCCAATTAACCTTTTAGCATCAAAGATGTGCCTCGTTCACAGTACACAAACATCAAACAACTCCTTCCATCTAATCGCTGTAAGCGGCAAACCTCTGGATTATCTACATCCATGCCACTGTCCCTCTTTTAGCATGAGAAATTCCTAAGGAAAGATAGCATTGCTCTACATCTGAGTTAAAGTCTTCTCCTTCAGGTTAAAATCCCCTATAAAGGAAATTATGGCATTGTTGGATCCGTGTATCCCGGTTAAAGTAATTCTCCTTTATAAAACAGTTGTGACATACAGACCCCTTTAGAGATGACAAATTCTCTCTAAAGACAACACCTTCAGCTTCATATCTTGGGCTTTGAACAAGATACAAATAGACCCTTCAGCTTCACATCTTGGGCTTTGAGCAAGATACAAATCACCTTTCGCTTCACGTCTTGGGCTTTGAACAAGACACCAAAAACACCCATTTCCTCCCATAGACTAGGAGGAACTACGAACGCTCTGATTTCCCTATTTCGGTAAATGGGAATACGTAGGCATAAGATTGAAAGAAAAATCTTAGCGAGCACACTAAACAAAAACCCAAAATCCCATACTCTCATGTATCTATCAAAAAGCATCAGTCCTAACATCCTAAACCTTGTTCCCCGCTATAAGATCCTAGAAAGAAAGAAAACAGTATTGGCGAAAATACAAATAACCAATACAAAGGCCCCCCCACATTGATAGCATTCGTAACCTAATAGACCGCTGTTTAAACTCAGTATGCAAAGCAGGGTTAATTGGAGACATCTATTTCCCTTCCTTCATCAGCTTCAATAGGATAAAAAATGAATCGATCTGTAGTAAACTCAACCGCAGAGAGCAACCAGCGCTTAAGAACCGCGTCCAAAATCGCTCGCTACACAGAGTTCCATATCTCAGAGGTTGAACTTCTCGTAGCTGTTTGCGAACTTCTATGACATCAAGCAGTATTTACAGGCAGAAAATGTAAATTCCAAAATTGCTAATACAACATCATGTTTGTTTTTAAAGTTTTATTGAAAAAGGCATATCGTAGACTTGTGACCGAATCACTAGTTAGGATATGACGTAATTACCTTTTCTATAATGCCAATACGAATTTTGAGCGTATTGTCATACCCCAAATTTTGACCACTAAGATTTCCCATCATTGTGCAAATCATCATCACAATATGGATGAACCATTAGTCTCCCCAAAGATGGGTGAGCATCCACTACAATCAGACTTAGGGTTTCAAGCCCTCTCAGAGCTCTTAGACAAAGGATCAATCAAGAAATGACATGATCTTCAACTTGTATAGCCTCTCAAACATCCACAAAGGATCAAGAGGACTCCCACTTCAAGGATTAAGCACAAGGCTTGTCCCTTCTATCTAGGTGGATCAAGCCTTAAGATCGCCAGTGTCACCAAATTAGGGTTTGGTCGACCAGGGCCTCCAGATGGAAATTTTCCTCTGGCATGAGCCAATGCTTCAAAGCATAACCTATGATGATCCAAGGGATCTCATGAACCCAATCATCAAGTCAATTTAGCCTTAGGGGATGCATTTATCAAAAAATCAGGAATTAGGGTTTCTTGACCTAATTCACCGCTAAGTTGACTTTCAGGACAAAACATGAGCCAAGACCTCAAGAGGGGATTTGAGGGTCTGAAATACATCACATTGATCCATTTGCAACAATGGATTGATCCAAGAAGCTTGAGCAACAAGTTTCAATTTCATCAGAACCACAGTTAGGGTTTTGCGGAAAAAGTCAATTGTATCTTTGACTTTTGACCAGGACATGCTCCCAAACCCTAAGACATGATTCAATACACCCTATAACACCTATGAAATCAATCCATCAAGTTTGATTTAGGTCAAGGACTTTATTTCATAGAGGATCGCACAGTTTGGAATTCATCTGATAAAAAGTCAACTGTGCACAAAAGTCAAAGTTTGACTTTTTGAGATTTTTCACAATTATGGTTCCTTAACCCTAAAATGATGTTAATGTATGATTGAAATCATCATTCATCAAGAAAAATCAAGAAAAGTGGGATAACTTGTAAAAGGGGTAACCATAAAAAACTTAGAAAATTTTCTAAGTTTAGGAACAAAGTGGCTAGGGTACCAACTTTGGAGGATCATAACTCCTAAACCACAGGCCATTTTTTCCCATCCAAAGCTGGATTTGTAGCTCTCATTACCCTCTACAAAAGCTTCAACTACCACTCATTCCAATTCCCCATGGATTTCAAGTTATGGAATGATCAAAATCATAAAAAGTGAAAATGTCACTTTTTCCCAACACTTAGTGAAATTTTCACTAAGTCAGAATCTGCCTTCACTTTTTTACAAATGTAGGGGCATTTTCACTTGGATCCAAAAAGTATCAAAACCAATTATGATCAAACAGTTATTGTATCATATGAGAGCTTTCCAAAATGGCCAAGAACTCCATCAAATTCTACTTGAGCCATGAGATATGACAATGGCAATGTGCCTTGCTGAAAACTGCCAAGGCTAGGCAGAATTTTGCACTTTTGCTCGATTTGACAAAATCAGATAATTCCAAGCCTTTTCATCACTTTGGACAAATCTGAGGATCAAATCTAAAGGGAACAAACACTGATCCAAGCCTCCAAAGTCTTTGGAACAAGAAGTAGTATGCCAAACCTAGAAATGCCTAAAAGAGGGACAAGACTCCAATTTTGGATTGGAGCATTTAATGGATGCACCAAGGTGGCATGGACTGACACATTTGCAACTGAATTCAGTCAAGAATGATCCAACAACTAGGGAACCACAGCTCTGTGCCCTAACCTCTAGTCAATGGCTAGAGGAGACTTGGATTCTCATTGCTCAACATTGGCCAAACCTATGCAGCAGTTGCCATTCACTATTCCTTGCAAAACAAACTTGCTCTACTATAAATAGAGCTCATTTGTGTTCAGTTTGAGTACACCAAAGCCATCAAACAGATGCTTTCCTCAAAATCACCTTCTCACTTCCAAATTTTCCTTCCAAAGCAAGTCACTATCGGGTTTTGAGTTTGAGAGCAATTCCAACCAAACAAATCACACACACACCTCATAAACATCATATAGAAGTGATCCGAACACTCACATAACATCTGGAACACCAAAATCACAAAATCACTAGCCAATTGCTCAAGCCTTTGACAGATTTGCAGTTGGGGTGCCATCTCAAGTTCCAGATCATTTCAATCCATTCCAAGCATCCAGACACACTCTATGGCACCTAGGGAAGCTATCCAGATCATTGGAACCTAGCTGTAACACCTCTAACCCAAAACACGATCACCAGCTGCAAGAGGTGAGCATGAGCTCTTCTAACTCTATGACCCATGCATTTTTTGCTGCACAATAATTTGGCCATATGTTCATAATCATGCATAGAGTGTTTACCCTCAATCAATTGCTTTGTATGAATCGTGTATGGAATTTCTGAACCTTCATGCAGAATTTAGGGTTCTTGAGGTTTCTCTTTGATTTCTTATTCCATGCTTAAAATAAATGAAATTAAAGACCATAGACATGATCGTGAGGTTAAAACGAGTAGATTGATATGTAGATTGCATGATATAATCAAGTATTCAGTGAGATTGGATAGAAAACGCAAATCTGCAGAAACAGAGGAAGGGCGCATGTTCTTGCCATGTTCTTGGCGCCCTTTTTCAAATATTTGGATATTTGAATTTTGTGATTTTATTTAATTGATTCAAAAATTAATTTCTCTCTGAGTTTTAATGATTTTGAGTTGATTCCTTTTTGAATAATTCACAAAAATGTTAAAATAATTTATTTTACCAAAAAATCCCAAAAATATTTTTTATTTCATATAATTGATATTTTTGCCAAGAATTAATATTTTAATTGTTTTTTACATTTAAAATATTTTTTCCTTCTTGATTTTGCAAATTTTAATGATTTCTAATCATTTTTTAGGTCAAAACATGATTTTTGAAACATTAATCCAAGATCACAATTTGTTTTCCACATGTTAAACAATTTTGATCATTTAAATTGAATTTTTTATTCAATTAAAATACATTTTGGAAACAAATTAGGGTTTTGATTAATTCAACCCTCATCAAACCTTTTAAAACCATCTTGGGCCTCTAATAAAGTGTAAGACCCAATCCTTTGTAAATACAAACCTATTTTGGGCCTCAAATGTTGTATAAGTCCCGTTGTATTTCAAAAGTTCGACGCGATCATCGTCCGTTTAAAACAAACCATCTGGGCCTCTCCTCGAGCTATAAGACCCATTCAAAACCATTTTGGGCCTCTAATATAGTGTAAGACCCAATCCCCTTTTGAAACTAAAAACTTTTGGGCCTCAGTCATTGTATAAGACCCATGGTGTTTTCAAAACCTCCGCGCGATCGTCGCCCTTTTCAAAATAAACCCTGGGCTTCTCCTTGAGCTATAAGACCCATCATTGTTCACTTTCAATCATTTTGGGCCTCTTGAGAGAGTGTAAGACCCATCCCCTTGTACAAAAAATCTTTCTTGGGCCTCAGTCACTTGTATAAGTCCCTGTACAAAACGACAGTGCAATCACTGATAAAACCCTGGGCCTCTCCTTGAGCTGTAAGCCCCAGTTTTCCTTTCAAAAGCACTTTCTCCTTTGATTTTGTAACATACTGTTATTTTCAATTTCTTTGTTGAACAACTAACCAAACAGCATGGAAGCTCTACAACCGAGTAAGTGTTTACCCGCTTTCATTTACCGCTTTCATATGTATATAACTGTATTGTGGGGCTGTTTCACTGTAAGTCTTCTTTCATAAACTCATATCGACTGTGTAATACTAGTATAGATATTTAGAGTTTCCCCGGCAACTACGTCTAGAACTAGACAAAACCTCGTCTCCTTACATCCGACGTTCTCCCGAACATTTCAACATAACCTAAACCATGAGAATTTTCTTTTACAACAATTTTAGATAACTAGATCTAAGAAATCTCCCCCTTGAACAGTTCATATACAAAAGGCCAATGTTCCAAGTGAAACCCCTTCTGGAACTATTCATCAGCCTCCTCTTGGGCTTAGTGCAAGAACCCACAGGCTTCCTAAAATCATCCCCGCCTCCTCTTGGGCGTTGTACAAGGACCCGTCGGCTTCTTAGAAGTTTTCACAGCCTCCTCTTAGGCTTCGTATAATGATTCTTCCTCTGGGAAGATGGCCTCCTCTTGGGCTTCGTACAAATTGTCCCTTGGGCTTCTTAAAAGTTTTTCTCGCCTCCTCATGGGCTTCGTACAAATTGTCTCGACGACCTCTTAAAGGTATAGGAACAGAAATTAGTCATCTTAATAAAACAGCCTTTCAAAGAGTCTAGATCTTCCTACGGCGAACATACTGTCTCTGGATCTCTCTTAAGCATAGTACAAAAGATAAAACTCTAGACTTTGACAGTCTAACCTCCTTGAGTCTCAAAGACTTTCTCAAGTTCCTTTCAAAAATAGGAAAAAACACTCGTAGACTTGGGCAGTCTCAATACCCTTCGGATTCTCTGTTTCCTTAAAGAACAGGAAATAATCCCGGTCCTCAAATCAAATCCATGAGTACAACATTACTCATATAAGAACTGATTTTCTCTTTTAACCAACATACTGGACCTGTCACTCAACTGAAACAGTAACCCTAGCCTCCTCTTGGGCTTTGTACAATGATTCTCCCCAGCAGAGTTAACCTTTGCAGCCTCCATCTCGGGCTTCGTACGAGATACAAAAACACTCTCTTGTTGAGTATAAAAGACTCTCTTGTTGAGTCAAACCTTTGTAGCCTCCATCTCTGGCTTCGTACGAGATACAAAATCACTCTCTTGTTGAGTATAAAAGACTCTCTTGTTGATTCAAACATTGTTAACCTCCATCTCGGGCTTCGTATGAGATACAAAAACACTCTCTTGTTGAGTATAAAAGACTCTCTTGTTGAGTTAATCCTCTTTTAGCCTCAATCTCAGGCTTCGTAAGAGATACAAATCACTCTCTTGGTGAGTATAAAAGACTCTCTTGTTGAGTCAAACCCTTTTAGCCTCCGTCTTGGACTTCGTACAAGACACATATAAAAACACTCTCTTGTTGAGTCAACCCTTTTAGCCTATATCTCGGGCTTCGTACGAGACACAAAAGCATCCTCTTGTTGGGTCAATAGCCTCCTCTTAGGCTTTGTATAAAGAAATTCCCGTTTGATTCAATCAACCTTTTAGCATCAAATCATGCTTTGGTATCAGCATACAAACATCAACAACTCCTTTTCCCTCATCTAATTGCTGTAAGCGGCAAGCCTCTAGATTATTTACATCCACGCCACTGTCCCTCTTTTAGCATAAGAAATTCCTAAGGAACGATGGCGTTGCTCTAAACTGAGTTAAAGTCTTCTCCTTCAGGTTGAAAATCCCCTATAAAGGAAATTATGACATTGCTAGATTCGCATATCCCAGTTAAAGTAATTCTCCTTTATAATCAGTCACCCAACAGTCGTGCCAAACAGGCCAAATATTCCCCTTTAGAGATGACAAATTCTCTCTAAAGTCAACACCCTTTAGCTTCACATCTTGGGCTTCGAACAAGATACAAATAGACCCTTCAGCTTCACATCTTGGGCTTTGAACAAGATACAAACCACCTTTAGCTTCATGTCTTGGGCTTTAAACAAGACACCAAAACACCATTTCCTCCCATAGAATAGGAGGAACTACGATCGCTCTGATTTCCCTATCCCGGGAATACGTAGGCATACGATTGAAAAAAGAATCTTAGCGAGCACACTAATCAAAAAACCCCAAAGTCCCCTACTTCCATCCAATCTAGCGCAGGATCCCAACAAATTCCCCATGAACAATCCCGGTATTTCGTTCTGAACAAAATAAGCAGAGAGTGGCCCACGAACTAAAGCCGCATCTGTAAACCAACAGTTTTGACTGTTTAACCTCAGTTTGCAAGCAGGGTTAGTTGGAGACATCTATTTCCCTTCCTTCATCAGCTTCAATAGGATAAAAAATGAATCGAACTGTAGTACCAAAGCGATAGTGATTCGAAACCACAAAAACCCTGCTACAGAAAAAATTGGCGACCATAGTGGGAGAGACTTGTTCTTCTTCCGTCTCTTAGGAGGAAACCTTAAGTTTAGACAATTTCACAGGAATAATGGCGCCCACCGTGGGGCTAAACAAAGGAATCTTGTCTCTCTTATCTCTCTGGATGAAACCTTCTCTTAGGACAAGTCCTTGGGTTCACAAGGTATCACCGAATGACTGTTCCATCGGGGAATGTCATTATTGCTAGGGTCGGCCCTCACTAGGATCTTAGGTCAAAAACCTTTAAGTTGGGAAGGTACCACAGAATGGCGACTTCGTCGGGGAGCTATTTTCTGTTAGGATCATAGGATTCATAGCTCTTAAAAAGTCTAGGATATTAGGACAAATATATATACTTCATTTCCTAATTGATATCTGTGTTTATTTTTCTGCTAATGGGAATGCGTGTGATGCCGTATGTGGAAAGATTGAGTATACAGCTAGGAAAAACCTCTTTCAGTAGTGCGGAAGCTATCGGAAATAGTTGTCACACGATACTACCCTCTTCTGAGATTCTTCGAAATACATCACCTAGCACGGTTCCCGACCCGCTGATGTTATCTCGACAAGAATCAATGATTTTGAGAGACAGGTACAAAAATCACTAGTATAAACCGTTGGGATGGGTAGAGCCTTGACTTCATGACACCGACCCTTTGACCCCATGTTTTTTCTATGTTTTTGTGTGTTGCATTCATGCATTTGTTTTAAAAAACATTAAGCAAAGAAAAATTTTCTCTTCTAGTCTCTCTTTTTCAAATTAAACTAAGACAATGATTGCAAATGTCAGAGAGAAAAAGATTGCGCTCATGGATTTCGGTAGAAGAAAAACTCACAAGTATACCTTCAAGGTTCCAAAACTAGAGGATTTGAGAGGATTAGCAAGGATGATCACTAACCCTGACGCTTTCAGAGCCAAGTACGGAGGTCTGCTACCTATGTTAAGGGTCCATGTAATTGAAGGAATCCTGGAGGCACTCGTTCAGTTTTACGACCCGGTCTATCACTGTTCCACATTCCTGGATTACCAGCTCGCACCAATGCTGGAGGAGTATTCTCATCTGATTGATCTACCCATTACTGATCAAGCTCCCTTTTCTGGACTGGAATAAATTCCAAAGGATCAGACCATTGTAAAAGCAATTTATTTGGACGAATCAGAAGTCAGGACTCACCTGACCACCAAGGAAGGAATCCCAGGTTTACCAGCCAAGTTTCTGGTAAAGAAGGCTTTGTACTTTGCTAGTATAGGGAACGTGGCTGCTTTCGAGAGCATCTTTGTTTTGCTCACCTACGGGTTATTTTTGTTTCCCAACATTGATAACTTCGTCGATATCAACGCCATTAAGGTTTTTCTCATTGGAAACGTCGTACCAACCTTGCTCGCAGATGCGTATCATTCTGTACACTTAAGGAATTTATACAGCGGAGGAATGATCACGTGCTGTGTACCCCTGCTATATATATGGTTTATCTCCCATTTGCCTAAGTCTGCGGCTTTTTGGGATCATAAGAGTGCCTTACGTTGGTCGCAGAAAATCATGTCTCTTACCAACTCTGACATCGATTGGTACAATCGAATCTATGACAGGATCAGGATCATTGACCGTTGTGGAAATTTCCCCAACGTACCCCTTATAGTAACTAAGGGAGGAATTAATTACCATCCAGTTTTAGTTCGTTGTCAATTTGGATACCCGATGAGGCATGTCCCGCGTAATGCTCATCTGGAAGGTCTTTTCTTCAAGGAAGGAGAAAATGACAGAGCACTAAAGATGGAAATAGTGCACGCTTGGAAACATGTTCATAAGAAAGGACGGGAGTCTCTAGGAAAATCGGACTGTGTCTCGGTGGAGCCTTATCTCCACTAGGTACAAACTAGAGCTCTCAAGCTAAAGATGCCTTATCCTCGTCACGGAGTTCTTCCGCCAAGGGAATCTGTCATGTACTTCATGACTGAAATGGAAAAAATTCAGGTTACTCTCAACAAAGTTCAACAGGAGAGGAGGTCTTGGAAGAACAAGTACCACATTCTCAATGTGGAGTGTACCAAAATACAGCAACTGCTGAAAGATAAGGATGCTCTAATTGAGATTTTGGAGCAACATGTTGTAGAAAATCAGGATGACTAAAGGAATTTGCTCGCTTCTTTCACTTGGCAAAGGAATGACAACCCGACAACGGCCCAAGAGCCCTAGTCCAAGAAAAGGAAAGTACCAGAATCAGCACCCGAGTTCTCCTCAGAGAGGACTCGGGACCCATTAGCTTAGGTTTCTGTTTTCGCACCTTGTAATTTACTGTATTTCCATTTCCGCAATCCTTTGAATTCAATAAAACGGGGGTGTCCCCACTGTTTGATATTTGCAATCTAATTGTCGAAGTTTATTTTGATTAAACCAAAAAAATAATTAATATAATCATTGCATTCATCATTCTCACGTCACATATTCTTCTTACCTACGAATCTCACGTTTGTGTCTTAGTTCTAGAGTCAAACTGTCTCATTCGTACAATACTCGGGCCAATCGTCAGAAAAAGATGGATGATATCGAGGAAGAGAACAGAGAGTTGAAAGAAGAGATCGACACTCTGAGAGAGGATATGAGAAAGCTTTGTAACGACATGCAAGCCATGGTAGAAGCTTAGCTACAAAGAACTGTGATCTCAGAGATCACCTCAACGCCCATAGTGGAGAAGTATGATCCTAGGTATCAAATGTCGAAAGATCGTCCCTGGGGCATGCCTGTTAACTATATCCCGGAAGGATATGTTCCACTGATCACTGAAGATCAAGGAATCATAGCAAAAGCCGCTAGGCCTTAAGGTTACAAACTTCGGGAAAGCGAGGATGCCAGAGGCATAATGAGGACTCTTGAAGGTTACAAACTTCAGGAAACGCCAAGATTCACTTCTGTAGTAGCGGTACCACCCCCTGTGGTGCACACTGTCCCGGAAGGATAGATTCCACAGATACCTTCTGGTAGAAAGGACAGCATGTTTGACAGAATGAATGAGTTCCTGGAACAATTCCTGGAGATGCAGAAAGAACTGCAGGCCCTTCACGGTCAGGATCTATTTGGAAAGGATGCTGCAGACCTTTGCTTGGTCCCCAATGTGAAAGTCCCGCACAAGTTCTAAGTACCCGATTTTGAAAAATACAAAGGTAATTTTACTACCACAGAATGGTTGCCAGTGCACCCAGCGACTTCACCGAAATGGTCGGTATGGGAGTGCGTCTCGAGGAAGCCGTTCGAGAAGGACGTCTAGTCAAAGACACTGGGTCGACAAGCGATACTAAAAAATATGGTAGTGCTCTCCCTAAGAAAAAGGAGCAAGATATTGGGAATATCTTCCTCGGAAAGCAAAGGCGACAGTACCAACCATTAGCAGCTGTAACTTCTGCTATCATCCCTGCGCCTGTTTCTACGCATCAACCTCAGGTTGCTCAAAGCCAATCGCAGTCGCAACAATTTCAGCAAAGGACACAACAGCCTCATCAGCAGGCTCGTCCTCAATACAATAACAACCGTATAACGTGTCCACCAGGATTTGATCCTATACCCGTATCATACGCATAACTATTTCCGTTACTACTGGCCAAGGGGCATATCCAGACTAAGTCTCCTCTTATAGTACCGAAAAATCCGCCTTTTTGGTTTAAGGTGGATCAGACTTGCCCTTACCATCAAGGAGGGCCGGGGCATAATATAGAGAGTTGTCTCAGTTTCAAGTCCAATGTGCAAAAGCTTGTTAGGAGCGGGGTCTCATCTTTCAAAGATATGAATCCGAATGTTCTCACGAACCCACTGCCTCAACACGAGAAGGCTACAGTCAATTTGATAGAGGGAGAGTCTAACAACACCTATCAAATTTATGATGTACTCTTATTGAGGGCCAACTTGGTCAAGATGCATTGTAGACAGAGTGGATATGGACATGTGCCACCTCATAATTATCACTAGTGTGATATCTGCTCTAAAAGCAATCAAGGATGTTCTGTGGTGCAATCAGCTCTACAGGAATAGATGGATCTCGGATGGATCCAAGAGCACCGAGTTCGTGGAGTTAACATGGTTTATACGAATTCTAACATCATTCAAAACCATGATATCCGTGCGATGAATGTCAACCTGGTGGCAATGCACTCAAGGCAAAGCCAGTATCATAATCTGCCACGACACGATTACAATTCCCGTTTGACTAGCTCGGTAAATAAACAGGGATGCTCTTTTGTACAAGAGGCCCTCCAGTGTCAGATGGATTTTGGATGGCTTCAAGACTACCATGATAGGAATCATTATCAAATCAACATAATTCAAATCTTAGATATTCACTTGATGAATACCAGCCTGGTGGAGTTACATGCTAAATAGTTTCGGCTCGGGTTCCTGGTATCACATGATTATCAGGGCTGTAAAGCGGGTTACGAAGACGATCAGGGTTGTGCCCTTGTCCAGGAAACACTTCAGCACTTGTTGAACCACTGGTGGATTCCAATCTATATGGATGAAGACACCCAACAAATCAGTATCACTAATGGGAATCCTACTTGATATCAAAGTCAGGATGTTCGATCGATGGAAATAGATCTAGTAAGGTTACACTGTATTCAAAGCGGACATGGCCAGGTGCCACTACACAACAATGAGCGGTGTGGAGTTTGCTCCGTGGATAATCAAGGATGCTACCTCGTGCGAGCAGCCCTTCAAAGTCAGTTGGACCGCAAAGAGATTCAACCATGGTCAAGCTCTGGACCAGTCAACTATTTCGCTGATCAAATCGAGGACGTCGTCGTAATCTCTATCATCAGAGGACTAGGGATGTTTGTACCATTATCCCTCTACTTGACGGATCGAGAGTTCCCAACCAGGAACGGATCGAAATTACTTACGATGGTCAGAAAAATCAGAAGGCTCCCATAGTCATCTATCTACCGGGACCGCTACTGTATGAATCAACTAAGGTTATCCCTTATAAATACGGTGCAACAACAATTGAGAATGGAAAGGAAATTCCGTTACCCTCTATCGTGAATATTACAGACATCAGCCGAGTTACACGGAGTGGTAGAATCTTCAACAGAGGAGTTGGAGAACCCAGGAAAGAAAAGGAACCTCAGACAGAATTTCCCGATCCACAAGTCGGTCAATCCAGTAATCCCGACCTTTCGAAAAACAATGATGAGATGCTGACACTCATCCAAAAGAGTGAATACAACATTATTGATCAACTGTTGCAAACTCCTTCAAAGATCTATGTGTTATCTCTTTTACTCAGTTCTGTAGCTCATATGGAAGCTCTGCAGAAAGTCTTAGAGCAAGCCTTTGCAGAACAGGATGTAACAATAAGGCAGTTCGATATCATCGTTTCTAACATCACTTCCTGCAACAACTTAGGATTCAGTGATGAGAATTTGCTAGAGGGGGGCAAAAGCCATAACATGGCGCTTAATATCACAGTTAACTTCCAGGACTATGCTTTAGCCAGCGTACTGGTAGACACAGGATTGGCCATCAACGTTATGCCGAAGTCCACTTTAATGCGACTATCATTCAAAGGACCCCCAATGAGGGGTAGTAAGGTCATCGTCAAAGCATTTAATGGGTCTCGAAAAGCAGTTATCGGCGAAGTTGACCTTCCCATAACTATTGGTCCTCACATTTTCCTAATCACTTTCCAGGTCATGGACGTCCGGGCAGCGTACAGTTGTTTATTAGGAAGACCTTGGATACACCAGGCTGGGGCAGTCACTTCGATGTTGCACCAGAAACTGAAGTTCATCAAAAACGATCAACTCGTCACGGTTTGTGGGGAACAAGCCTTGCTCGTGAGTAACTTATCATTATCTACTTGTGTAGAACCCTAGGAGGTTGTTGGGACTCAGTTCCAAGCACTTTCGGTGAGTAATGAGAATCAATCATAGAAAGGAACCTCAATTTCCTCATACAGAGATGCTCTCGAAGTGATCGAGAATAATAATGCAAAAGGATGGGGACAGCTTGTCATTCCTACTGATAATAAAACAAAGAAAGGTCTTGGTTTTTCTGCAACCTGCACCCAAACAGCTGCTACCGGTGAAAGTCTTCATCCTATTTAGGACTTCTTCCACAGTGGAGGTTTCCTTCACCCAGTGCCTTAAACAGTCCATACTATCAACGAGGAGGATCCCTCCGATACGAATGAGGAATAAAAGTCCTATCTCAGCGAGGACGGCTATACGTCTCAGGGCGAAACACAAACTCCCTTTTGTTATCCCGCACAGAGTCTGAGATTTATACCGAGGTCAGATGTCGAAATGATATATGGAGATTGTGATCCTGAAGGATGTCGAGCTCCGCCAAATTCATTGGAGGAAGACACTCCGATGAAATACAACTTTGACCACGACTATTATAGTCCAATGGATGGCTTGCCTATCTGGCAGCCGTATCCTGGAGACTTGGGACAAGAAAGTCAGCCGAACAATGAAAATTAGCTGAGCATCATTGAAAAGAATACCTGCGTCCCCACCATGTCATGGGATCAACACTCAGGTCATTCAGAAAATTTCTCGTATGACGATGAATTAGCAAAGCTTGCCGGACTAGAATTCATCAACTATGCTTTTCCCGAGGTCAACGTCATCGAGAGGGATGACTCATCCAGTTCCAAAGAAGTGTGGGACACCTTGGGACAACCAAGTGGAAAATTTGACTTCATGGTCAAGTACACCGCTCCTGAAAGCTCTCGTATCAGGCTTGAAGACATCCAGCCAACTGGATGGGGAGATACAGCTGAGAGTACAAATACTACGCAAAATACAACTAAGGAATCTTCCTACGACAACTCTGTCTGGGAGACAGATTCCAATGATCCAGCTCCACCAGAAATCAGCATCATTTCTGAAGACAAATCAAGGAAGGTACCAGACTTTGTGATTCACCGAGGAGTTCGCCGCCAATGGGTTGTTGTCGATGTTCCGAAGATTGTTCATAAGTCAAAGTAATTGCCGTCTTTACTTTAACCTTTCACCTTGCCCAGGTGAAACGGATGTTTTGATAGGGCTCACTTTCTGTAAATATCCCTCTTCGTTTTTCCCAAAGCGACAGAGTTTTGTTTTATAGGGTTGTAGTTTCAAGAATCGATCTGTTCATTAATAAAATAACGTCGTTCTGTAATTTCCGCATTAATTGTTGTTTTCTCTTTTTGCTTTTTTCAGAAAATGGTAATCCTAAAAAACAACTCAATAATAAAAACAAGTAGTTTTTAAAGAAAAATACATTGTACACACTCTTGCATTCTCTCTATCTCTTCTAAACACAAATCATCACGTCATGCAGATCGCTTGTTTTAAACCCCGTTGAAACATACGATCCAATGCCTTCTCCCAACTTTGAGTTCCCGGTATTTGAGGCCGAAGAAGAAAATAAAGATGAAATTCCAGAGGAGATCTCCCGACTGCTCATACAAGAGGAAAGGTCCATTGAGCCTCACAAAGAATTGTTGGAAACAGTCAACTTAGGATCGGAAGAAGAGAGAAAAGAAGTCAAGATCGGGGCACTGCTCAGTCTAACTGTCAAAGAGAGTTTGACGAAACTTCTCAAAGATTTTCCCGATGTATTCGCTTGGTCCTATCAGGATATGCCAGGGTTAGATACCAGCATCGTGGAACATCATCTACCGTTAAGATCAGAATGTCCGCCGGTAAAACAAAGGTTGAGACGGACTCATCCCCACATGGCTGTCAAAATCAAAGAGGAGGTACAGAAACAGATTGACGTGCGTTTCCTCGCTACGTCAGAATATCCTCAATGGTTAGCCAACATCGTACCAGTTTCAAAAAAGGACGGAAAGGTCAGAATGTGCGTGGATTACAGAGATCTAAACAAGGCTAGTCCAAAGGACAACTTTCCCTTACCACACATTGACATGCTGGTAGACAGTACAGCAAAGTTTAAGGTTTTCTCCTTCATGGATGGATTCTCGGGCTATAACCATATCAAAATGGCGCCGAAAGACATGGAGAAAACTTCGTTCACTACCCCCTGGGGTACCTTCTGTTACAAGGTAATGCCGTTCGGTTTGAAGAACGCCGGGGTAACCTATCAGAGGGCCATGACTACTCTATTTCATGACATGATACATGAAGAAATTGAAGTGTATGTCGAGATATGATTGCAAAATCTAAAACAGAGGAGGAGCATGTGACACACCTGTCAAAACTATTTGAGCGTTTGTGAAAGTACAAACTCCGCTTGAATCCCAATAAGTGCACCTTCGGTGTCCGTTCAGGGAAACTTTTAGGGTTCATCGTCAGCCAGAAAGGAATTGAGGTTGATCCTGACAAGGTCAATGCCATTCAAGAAATGCCTTCTCCAAAGACTGAAAAACAAGTCAGGGGATTCCTGGGACGTTTGAACTATATCTCCAGATTCATATTCCTCATGACTGCGACATGTGCGCCAATTTTCAAATTACTCAAAAAGAATCAGGACTGCGTTTGGACAGAAGACTGCCAAACCGCCTTTGACAGTATTAAGGAATATCTGTTGAACCCACTGATTCTATCACCTCCAGTGGAAGAAAGACCACTAATCATATATTTAATAGTCTTGGAAGACTCAATGGGTTGTGTACTTGGCCAACAAGAGTAAACAAAAAGAAAAGAGTCTGCCATCTACTATTTGAGCAAGAAATTCACCGACTGCGAGACTTGGTACACTATGCTTGAAAAAACTTGCTGCGCTCTGGCTTGGACAGCCAAACATCTTCGCCAGTACATGATTCGTCACACCACTTGGTTAATCTCTGAAATGGATCCAATCAAGTATGTCTTTGAAAAGCCTGCTCTCACGGGAAGGATTGCCCGTTGGCAGATGTTGTTATCAGAATATGACAGAGTACCATGCTCAGAAAGTCGTTAAAGGAAGTGTTTTAGCCGATCATTTGGCTCATCAACCGATTGACGATCAGGAATTAGTCAGATTTGACTTCCCAGACGAAGATGTCATGTATCTAAAAATGAAAGACTGCGATGAATCGCTACCCAGTGAAGGGCCAGAACCAGATTCCCAATGGGGACTTATTTTTGACGGAGCTGTCAATCATTACGGAAACGGAATTGGGGCAATTATCATAACACCTCAGGGTACCCACATTCCTTTCACCGCTAGACTTACATTCAAGTGGACAAATAATGAAGCCGAATACGAAGCTTGTATCATGGGTCTCGAGGAAGCGATTGATTTGAGGATCAAGAACTTGGATGTATATGGCGACTCAGCTTTGGTCGTCAATTAGATCAAAGGAGATTGGAACACATACCAATTAGGATTGATTCCTTACAAAGATTACGCAAGAAGGTTGTTACCCTTCTTCAACAGAGTCGAGTTTCATCATATCTCTCGTGAGGAGAATCACATGGCTGATGCATTAGCCACTCTCTCTCTTCCATGATTAGTGTAGGTCAATGGAATGACTTACCTAAGATCGACATACTGCGCCTTGAACAGCCCGCTTACGTCTTCACGATTGAAGCAGTCATAGATGACAAACCTTGGTATCATGATATCAAATGCTTCCTTCAGAAACAAGAGTACCCACCTGGGGCACTAAAGAAAGACAGAAAAACTCTTAGAAGGTTGGCTGGAAGCTTCTTCCTGAGCGGTGATACACTCTATAAGAGGAACTTTGACATGGTCTTGCTCCGATGTATCGACAGACCAGAAGCAGACATGCTGATAAAAGAAATTCACGAAGGATCCTTTGGCACTCATGCCAATGGACACACAATGGCGAGAAAAATTCTGAGAGCAGGGTACTACTGGTTGACCATGGAATACAACTGCTACAAGTACATGAGGAGATGTCACAAGTGTCAGATATACTCAGACAAAATCCATGTACCGCCTACACATCTCAAAGTTCCCTCTTCTTCGTGGCCTTTTTCCATATGGGGAATCAACATGATCGGTGTGATTGAACCCAAGGCTTCGAATAGACATCGGTTCATCCTGGTAGCCATTGATTACTTCACCAAGTGGGTCGAAGCAGCGTCATACGCTAATGTAACCCGACAAGTGGTAGTCTGATTTATCAAAAACAATATCATCTGTCGTTATGGTGTTCCAAGCCAGATCATTACGGATAATGGATCTAACATGAACAATAAGATGATGAAAGAGTTGTGCACAGAGTTCAAGATCAAACACCATAACTCATCTCCCTGCCTTCACTTTTTTCCAAATGTAGGGGCATCTTTCACTTGGATCCAAAAAGTATCAAAACCAATTGTGATCAAACAGTTATTGTATCATATGAGGGCCTTCCAAAATGGCCAAGAACTCCATCAAATTCCACTTGAGCCATGAGATATGACAATGGCAATATGCCTTGCTGAAAACTGCCAAGGCTAGGCAGAATTTTGCACTTTTGCTCGATTTGGCAAAATCAGATAATTCCAAGCCTTGTCATCACTTTGGACACATCTGAGGATCAAATCTAAAGGGAACAAACACTGATCCAAGCCTCCAAAGTCTTTGGAACAAGAAGTAGTATGCCAAACCTAGAAATGCCTAAAAGAGGGACAAGACTCCAATTTTGGATTGGAGCATTTAATGGATGCACCAAGGTGGCATGGACTGACACATTTGCAATTGAATTCAATCAAGAATGATCCAACAACTAGGGAACCACAGCTCTGTGCCCTAACCTCTAGTCAATGGCTAGAGGAGACTTGGATTCTCATTGCTCAACATTGGCCAAACCTATGCAGCAGTTGCCATTCACTATTCCTTGCAAAACAAACTTGCTCTACTATAAATAGAGCTCATTTGTGCTTAGTTTGAGTACACCAAAGCCATCAAACAGATGCTTTCCTCAAAATCACCTTCTCACTTCCAAATTTGCCTTCCAAAGCAAGTCACTATCGGGTTTTGAGTTTGAGAGCAATTCCAACCAAACCAATCACACACACACCTCATAAACATCAAATAAAAGTGATCCAAACACTCACATAACATCTGGAACACCAAAATCACAAAATCACTAGCCAATTACTCAAGCCTTTGACAGATTTGCAGCTGGGGTGCCATCTCAAGTTCCAGATCATTTCAATTCATTCCAAGCATCCAGACACACTCTATGGCACCTAGGGAAGCTATCCCGATCATTGGAACCTAGCTGTAACACCTCTAACCCAAAACACGATCACCAGCTGCAAGAGGTGAGCATGAGCTCTTCTAACTCTATGATCCATGCATTTTTTGCTGCACAACAATTTGGCCATTTGCCCATAATCATGCATAGAGTGTTTACCCTCAATCAATTGCTTTGTATGAATCGTGTATGCAATTTCTAAACCTTCATGCAGAATTTAGGGTTCTTGAGGTTTCTCTTTGATTTCTTATTCCATGCTTAAAATAAATGAAATTAAAGACCATAGACATGATCGTGAGGTTAAAACGAGTAGATTGATATGTAGATTGCATGATATAATCAAGTATTCAGTGAGATTGGATAGAAAACACAAATCTGCAAAAACAGAAGAAGGGCGCGTGTTCTTGCCATGTTCTTGGCGCCCTTTTTCAAATATTTAAATATTTGAATTTTGTGATTTTATTTAATTGATTCAAAAATTAATTTCTCTCTGAGTTTTAATGATTTTGAGTTGATTCCTTTTTTAATAATTCACAAAAATGTTAAAATATTTTATTTTACCAAAAAATCCCAAAAATATTTTTTATTTCATATAATTAAAATTTTAGCCAAGAATTAATATTTTAATTGTTTTTGACATTTAAAATATTTTTTCCTTCTTGATTTTGCAAATTTTAATGATTTCTAATCATTTTGTAGGTCAAAACATGATTTTTGAAACATTAATCCAAGATCACAATTTGTTTTCCACATGTTAAACAATTTTGATCATTTTAATTGAATTTTTTATTCAATTAAAATACATTTTGGAAACAAATTAGGGTTTTGGTTAATTCAACCCTCATCAAACCGTTTAAAACCATTTTGGGCCTCTAATAAAGTGTAAGACCCAATCCTTTGTAAATACAAACCTATTTTGGGCCTCAAATGTTGTATAAGTCCCGTTGTATTTCAAAAGTTCGGCGCGATCATCGCCAGTTTAAAACAAACCATTTGGGCCTCTCCTCGAGCTATAAGACCAATTCAAAACCATTTTGGGCCTCTAATAGAGTGTAAGACCCAATCCCCTTTTGAAACCAAAAACTTTTTGGCCTCAGTCATTGTATAAGACCCACGGTGTTTTCAAAACCTCGGCGCGATCGTCGCCTTTTTCAAAATAAACCCTGGGTTTCTCCTTGAGCTATAAGACCCATCATTATTCAACATTGGCCAACATTGGCCAAACCTATGCAGCAGTTGCCATTCACTATTCCTTGCAAAACAAACTTGCTCTACTATAAATAGAGCTCATTTGTGCTCAGTTTGAGTACACCAAAGCCATCAAACAAATGCTTTCCTCAAATCACCTTCTCACTTCCAAATTTGCCTTCCAAAGCAAGTCACTATCGGGTTTTAAGTTTGAGAGCAATTCCAACCAAACCAATCACACACGCACACCTCATAAACATCAAATAAAAGTGATCCAAACACTCACTTAACATCTGGAACACCAAAATCACAATATCACTAGCCAATTGCTCAAGCCTTTGACAGATTTGCAGTTGGGGTGCCATCTCAAGTTCCAGATCATTTCAATTCAATCCAAGCATCCAGACACACTCCATGGCACCTAGGGAAGCTATCCAGATCATTGGAACCTAGCTGTAACACCTCTAACCCAAAACACGATCACTAGCTGCAAGAGGTGAGCATGAGCTCTTCTAACTCTATGATCCATGCATTTTTTGCTGCACAACAATTTGGCCATATGTTCATAATCATGCATAGAGTGTTTACCCTCAATCAATTGCTTTGTATGAATCGTGTATGGAATTTCTGAACCTTCATGCAGAATTTAGGGTTCTTGAGGTTTCTCTTTGATTTCTTATTCCATGCTTAAAATAAATGAAATTAAAGACCATAAACATGATCGTGAGGTTAAAACGAGTAGATTGATATGTAGATTGCATGATATAATCAAGTATTCAGTGAGATTGGATAGAAAACACAAATCTGCAGAAACAGAAGAAGGGGGCGTGTTCTTGCCATGTTCTTGGCGCCCTTTTTCAAATATTTGAATATTTGAATTTTGTGATTTTATTTAATTGATTCAAAAATTAATTTCTCTCTGAGTTTTAATGATTTTGAGTTGATTCCTTTTTTAATAATTCACAAAAATGTTAAAATATTTTATTTTACCAAAAAATCCCAAAAATATTTTTTATTTCATATAATTGAAATTTTAGCCAAGAATTAATATTTTAATTATTTTTGACATTTAAAATATTTTTTCCTTCTTGATTTTGCAAATTTTAATGATTTCTAATCATTTTGTAGGTCAAAACATGATTTTTGAAACATTAATCCAAGATCACAATTTGTTTTCCACATGTTAAACAATTTTGATCATTTTAATTGAATTTTTTATTCAATTAAAATACATTTTGGAAACAAATTAGGGTTTTGGTTAATTCAACCCTCATCAAACCTTTTGAAACCATTTTGGGCCTCTAATAAAGTGTAAGACCCAATCCTTTGTAAATACAAACCTATTTTTGGCCTCAAATATTGTATAAGTCCCGTTGTATTTCAAAAGTTCGGCGCGATCATCGCCAGTTTAAAACAAACCATTTGGGCCTCTCCTCGAGCTATAAGACCCATTCAAAACCATTTTGGGCCTCTAATAGAGTGTAAGACCCAATCCCCTTTTGAAACCAAAAAATTTTGGGCCTCATTCATGGTATAAGACCCACGGTGTTTTCAAAACCTCGGCGCGATCGTCGCCCTTTTCAAAATAAACCCTGGGCTTCTCCTTGAGCCATAAGACCCATTATTATTCACTTTCAATCATTTTGGGCCTCTTGAGAGAGTGTAAGACCCATCCCCTTGTACAAAAAATCTTTCTTGGACCTCAGTCACTTGTATAAGTCCTTGTACAACACGACAGTGCGATCATTGATAAAACCCTGGGCCTCTCCTTGAGCTTTAAGCCCCAATTTTCCTTTCAAAAGCACTTTCTCCTTTGATTTTGTAACATACTGTTATTTTCAATTTCTTTGTTGAACAACTAACCAAACAGCATGGAAGCTCTACAACCGAGTAAGTGTTTACCTGCTTTCATTTACCACTTTCATATGTATATAACTGTATTGTGTGGCTGTTTCACTGTAAGTCTTCTTTCATAAACTCATATCGACTGTGTAATACTAGTATAGATATTTAGAGTTTCCCCGGCAACTACGTCTAGAACTAGATAAAACCTCGTCTCCTTACATCAGACGTTCTCCCGGATATTTCAACATAACCTAAACCATGAGAATTTTCTTTTACAACAATTTTAGATAACTAGATCTAAGAAATCTCCCCCTTGAACAGTTTATATACAGAAGGCCAATGTTCCAAGTGAAACCCCTTCTGGAACTGTTCATCAGCCTCCTCTTGGGCTTAGTGCAAGGATCCACAAGCTTCCTAAAAGCATCCCCGCCTCCTCTTGGGTGTTGTACAAGGACTCGTCGGCTTCTTAGAAGTTTTCACAGCCTCCTCTTAGGCTTCGTATAATGATTCTTCCTCCAGGAAGATGGCCTCCTCTCGGGCTTCGTACAAATTGTCCCTTCGGCTTCTTAAAAGTTTTTTCTCGCCTCCTCTTGGGCTTCGTACAAATTATCCTGACGACCTCTTAAAGGTATAGGAACAGAAATTAGTCATCTTAATAGAACAGCCTTTCAAAGAGTCTAGATCTTCCTACGGCGAACATACTGTCTCTGGATCTCTCTTAAGCATAGTACAAAAGATAAAACTCTAGACTTGGACAGTCTAACCTCCTTGAGTCTCAAAGACATTCTGAAGTTCCTTTCAAAAATAGGAAAAAACACCCGTAGACTTGGCCAGTCTCAATACCCTTCGGATTCTCCGTTTCCTTAAAGAACAGGAAATAATCCCGGTCCTCAGATCAAATCCATGAGTACAACATTACTCATATAAGAACTGATTTTCTCATTTAACCAACATACTGGACCTGTCACTCAACTGAAACAGTAACCCTAGCCTCCTCTTGGGCTTTGTACAATGATTCTCCCCAGCAGAGTTAACCTTTGCAGCCTCCATCTCGGGCTTCGTACGAGATACAAAAACACTCTCTTGTTGAGTATAAAAGACTCTCTTGTTGAGTCAAACCTTTGCAGCCTCCATCTATGGCTTCGTACGAGATACAAAATCACTCTCTTGTTGAGTATAAAAGACTCTCTTGTTGAGTCAAACATTGTTAGCCTCCATCTCGGGTTTCGTATGATATACAAAAACACACTCTTATTGAGTATAAAAGACTCTCTTGTTGAGTTAATCCTCTTTTAGCCTCCATCTCGGGCTTCATACGAGATACAAATCACTCTCTTGGTGAGTAGAAAAGACTCTCTTGTTGAGTCAAACCCTTTTAGCCTCCGTCTTGGGCTTCGTACAAGACACATATAAAAACACTCTCTTGTTGAGTCAACCCTTTTAGCCTCTATCTCGGACTTCGTACGAGACACAAAAGCATCCTCTTGTTGGGTCAATAGCCTCATCTTAGGCTTTGTATAAAGGAATCCCCGTTTGATTCAATCAACCTTTTAGCATCAAATTATGCTTTGGTCTCAGCATACAAACATCAACAACTCCTTTTAGCATCGAACTATAGTACCAAAGCGATAGTGATTCGAAACCACAAAAACCGCGCTACACGCATCTCATAGGAGTAAGGAAACATTATCTCATCAAGTATGCTTTCGAAATAAACCCTGCTTCAATAAGGTCTTTTAAGGGTTTTATAGTGGTTTTAGGTCATGGTTGAAGAAACAAAGGATATGTGGCTCAAATTTTATTTGGTCCCCGCCCCTTTCTTCGGGATATTTACTCTTTTTTTGAAAATTACCCTGCCGCTAGTACAACATGAGGGTTCTTTGAATTTTTTAGAGAAGAAAACTACTACTCCAAGGCTCAAAAGGGTTGACGAATATTTATCTCCGGTGTTTGGGGAATTTGAAACAATGCCTTATATCCTTAGCAGAGTTTTGTTCAAAAGCATACAATACGAGATGTTATATTTTATTTCGTCATTCTCCATTCAGTATTGGCATTATAAAACAGTTAACATTTTAAAAATGAGTGAAGCGAATGGATTTCTTCGAAACAAACATTAAATTACATTAACGTTCAAAATAACAAGTTCTTACATGTAAACATGTTTTAATAATCAAAGAAAAGCGATAACATGCAAATAAATAAACAAATGATACTCTTGGGAATGACTTCCTCTTTATTTGCCATTTGAGCTAACCATCTTCAAAATTGGCTTTCGAGATCGGTCTGAGGATCATTTTCATACCCACTCTCGGTAAATTCTTTCATAACTGGGACTGATGAACCCGCATGATTGGGTGAAGGAGTATTGATTTGAATGCCATGAGGCATGAGTGAAATCATTTTGGAGTCTAGCAGAGTTTGAACCTTACTCGAAAGTACTTTATAGTCGTCGGTTGAATGCCCCGGTGCCCCAACATAGTAGTCACATCGGGCGTTAACGTCAAAACCTGGTGGGTATGGAGAAGGTACTGGCTTCAATTCCTTCAGCACTATAGGTCCATTTTTTATTAAATCTGGCAAAACCTGACTGTATGACATTGGTAGTAGAGTGAAATGCCTCTGCTTCTTTAGTCTTTGTCTAGCATGTTGGCAGGGCTTACGGTGGTATGATTGCTGATTTAGAGGACGTCTTCGATTAGACCACCATTGACTGCGAATCTGAGCATGATTCTGATGTATCCTCTGATGAGATTGTGGTTTATAATTCCATATTGCTTGAGTAGTGGGAGCAGTATCAGTACAAGCTTTCTTAACATTTGGTTGAGAATCACCAAAAGACAGAATTTTCTGGTCCATTAACTTCCTTACGATACCTTTAAGAGCATAACAACTTTCCAAATCATGGCCAGGTGCCCCTTCATGAAACCGGCAATGAGCATTGGGATCATAATTAGGTGGAAGTGTATTGGAAGTGGATTGGCCAGCAATGCAAAGACGTGCTCGAACGCTCCAGTGTTCCCTACACTAGAAAAGTGTCGAGCCTTCTCGAACAAGAATTGGGCAGGAAAACCATTGATTCCTCCTCTGATCGTCATGTGGGTCCGGATTTCCAAAAGCTTTATGCGGGTCGCCCTTGTGATGTCTTCCTAGCCTGGTCTTCCTTCTCCACCGGAAAACGGAGGTGAATCTTTGACCGAGATCCCTAACAAGGCAGAGTACTCTTCCAATGTGGGTGTCAGCTGGAAGTCTTGGAAGATGAAACAATGGTAAATCAAGTCGTACAGTTGAACTAGCGTCTCCAACAGACCATCAGCTATTCAAATCTGCAATAGTGGAAGGATCTATACATACTTCGCGGCGAACGCCTCAGGATCCTTAATCTGACCTCCTAGTTCCCTTAGTTATTCAACATCTGAAACCTTGAAGGTGTACGGAAAAGCCCAATTCTTTCCGTAATCCATCGTACAATGCTTGCAAAACAATTCTAAGTTCCTTGATAGAGAGAGAAAAGAAAATGCGAATGCTATGCAACAAGATTCATGGAAACTCAGCTATTTATAATCATCATGGAATATCAAAAGGCTCATTTTAATAAGTCATAAAACTGTCGGTTGCAATCATTAGTACCGGAATACTAAAGATTGATTTATTACAAAACTAATTATAAAATGCGTATGTACGCCTTACAACAGTCATAACGTAAAGCTAAATAAAAGCTAATAATGATGGATCTAAGGAGACTCTTCCAACGGTCTTCTTGAATCCTTTGACTTCTTTCTTTCAACTGAGCTTCTTCTAGAATAAGCTTGTCGACGATCAATTTCCAGAGTGTTGACTGATGACTTAGAATGGAATAGGATGTCTTGAGCTTTCCGTTTATTGCAAAAAAATAGCTCCTTTCTAATAAACCTTCTTTTGTAGTCATCTTAGCTTGAATATTAACTGAAGATAGGAAATGAGTTTTTGTCTTATATTAGTAACTCCATCAGCTGAGGAAATTCTTCAAGGGCAGGTACCAATTGATAATCTGGAAAACAGTAGAAGAATGGAGATAATAACTTCCCATATCTGGTCTCGATCCTTTCTTTATCTGTCAGCAAGGTCTCCAGTCCCCTTAGATCATCTAGGTTATGACTCTTGTAAATGTACTTCGACGTTTTCTTACTTTTCAGAGTCCATGATATCCCTATGATGTTTACAAATAAAGCTAAGTTCCATGAATCTTTATAAAATGATGCTCATGAATGTATGCAACACATAAGGCACACAACACAAAGCACACACGAGCAAAACAAATAGGCCAAGGGCCCTAGGTTTGAAAGGTCACAGCATGGAGCCAAGGTCTACCCATCCTAATAGGTATGCACTATGGTTTCAAATGTAACTGCCGAACGGGTTCTACAAAGTTCCCAGAGTCTACAATCCATCTTTCGGATATTATCGATTTTCCAAATCACTTGGTAGTCAATAATATTCTCAAGAGAATCTCGTCTGAGTGTAGTATCGCGTAGCAAATAATTCAGGAATAAACTCCCTCATAGTCCCCGCACTACATCCTAATAGGCCAAGTTGGGTTAAAGGTAACTACGGTCCTCAGTCTCGATGGCCTTTAGTTCGAAATAATATCGTCTTCACGAATGAACTCGTTGAACAATATCAAATTCGAGAGGGCCTATACTGAGTGGTGAAGTCTCAATTCAACTTCTTCAGGAATCAACTCCCTCAAAGTCTCCTTGAATTCTCACCGTCCTATCATAATTTTCACTCAAGTCCGGGTGTAGGACTTATCTCACCACACAAATAGTAACCCAGAAAACCAGCATAGATAATAAGCAAATATAGCAAGTAAATAAAGAAAGATAACATAAGCAAAAAAACAAGATAGGGGAAACCCTCGACAATCCCCAGTGGAGTCGCCAGTTCTGGTGAGGTGAGAATTGGATACCATAGTTATTGATTAACTAGGATTACATTTCTTTAAATGTTCACCACGGACATTGATTTATCCAAAGGAAAGATTCAAAAGTGAAAAAACCTAAGATCTAAGGTTCGGGGATTGGTTACGCCTAGGGAAGGTATTAGCATCCTAAACGTCCGTAGTACTCTAAGGGAACCTCTTGTTAGTATCTTATGTTATCAATTACTCTCTTGCTAAGGGTGCTATGCTAAAGGTTGAAACCCTAGGGGTTAGTATCTAAGTATACTTGACAAGGTATCGCACATTGTGCCTACCTATCCCAAGGGGAACAGAATCAGAGTAATGCGTAGTTCTGAGAAGAGGAACTTCTTGACGGGGTCAAGGTTCCAAGGGGAAGTAATGTCTAAGTCAAGACATTACATAGAGTGCGGCGACTCTAAAGTTGTAGGTTGGTTTGAGAGGGGTAGGCTTATAAATGTTCGCGGCGAAGCATTTATTTGGAGTACGGCGACTCCGATCCTAAGGCTAATATTCTAAGCGTCTGCGGCGAGACGGGGAGTACGGCGACTCCGAATCCTAAGGCCAAGGGTTCTAAAGTTATTCGTATGACGTTTGAGTCAATATTAGGGTACCTTTCCTTTGGAAATAAGGGGACATCTAACTTATATTAGTTTGTGCGCACTAGCAAAGTGGGCTAGTAATGTGTATGGTGACCAAAAGGTTGATGGCGATGCTCGGAAGCGACCGACTTAAATGGGTAGAAAAGGGCTCGACGTTGAATCGAGAGTTTTTTATTTCGAAAAGGTTTAAAATGACCAAGCAAACATTCAGATAGAGGTAAGCATATAAAGGCACAAACAGGGCATCAATCATGAACGACATACTAAACACACAAGCGTACGCTCAAGTGCGAGGAGGGATTCTAATAAACAGTTTATTGAGAAAAGTGTCGTTAATTTTAAGAGGTCATTATTCTTGGGAATTATGTTATGAGATTATTATTAATTAAAAAAAAAAGATTTTTCTTATTAATTAAAAAGGTCTTAATTTTAGCATTTTTAATAAAAGTTCATTATTATAAGAGATGTTATATTAAGGATTATTTTTAATTAGAATTTCTTAATTAAAAAAGGTTTTAATTGTTTTAAGTGTTTTTATTTTTTAGTTTTAAGGTCATAAAGTTAATAAAAAAGCTTTTCTAAACGTTTTAATCATTAAAATGGTCACTACATAAAGGATTTATTTTTATAAATTAGCTTAATTATATTATAAAAGAAAGAAATTATTATTTCAAAAAAGGTTCTACTTATTTTTAGGACAGTTTCGAATAAGAGAAAAAAAGGAAAAAAGTGCCCTTAAACTAAAAAAAGAAAAGTTAATTTATTTATTTAAAAAGAGATATTAGTTTTAGTATTATAAAAAGGTCTTATTTTATTAATTAAAAGATTTGATTAAAATAAAATGAAAATAAAAGGTTGAGAAATAAAGAAAAAAAGCAGAAATGGAAGGAGCCTCTCACGGATCAAATCGTTCCTCTCTCTCTCTCTCTCTCTCTCTCTCTCTCTCTCTCTCTCTCTCGCTTTTCTCTCTTCTCTCAAAATGAAACTAGGGTTTGAGAAAACCTAAATTGCGCCATCGCTCCGATCTCATTTTCTCTCTCAAATTCAAACAAAATCAACAAGAAAACCCCAGCCCACACAACCCATACCCCGATTTCATTATGATTGATAGTTACAAATACAAGATGCAATGATTCAAAGCAGAAAAGGAAAAAGGCAAGGTGGTCGGTGACGGTGGCGACATCGTCATGAATCGTTCAGGGAATATCTCCTTTCTCTTTACCTCTTTGTGTGATTCGTTGCCTTCGTGTTGAACTTGTCTGCTTCTGAAGTTCTGGCTCTTGAGATAATGATGAACGCCTTTCTTTGAATCTTCGCCTTCGTTCTCCGTGGGTTGGAATTGATGGATGGTTGCTGTGTACGATCTATTGATTTTATTGTGTGATTGTGGATTATGGTTTTATGCGTGATCTTTGATTTTTTTCGTCCCTTTCTGATGAGAATGCGTCCCTTTTTATAGTTGGTCAGTGATGAGTTTATTTTTGGAAATCTGAATATTGATTGATGGTGTGATAATGTGTGATTTGTCTGCTGATATGATTTATGAATTGATTTAGTCTGGTGCTTGTTTGGGAAAGTTTCGGTTGTGCCTGGTATGATTTGGTTTTCAAATTTGAGAAGTTTTGTTGTGGTCTGGTATATGGTTTGGACGGTTTTGATATGATTTGATTTGGGAGATTTGAAAACTCTCTGTTTTGATGTGATATCTTGTAATCAATGAGTTGAATGATGTGTGTTCCAAATTGGAAAGAATTGATGTTGGTGGTGTCCTTTGACATTTCCCATCAATTTCTAATTCAAAAGATCTGAGGCCAAATAGGAAAGTTTTCAAATGTTGTCTGCTAACTTGTTTACCGTCTGATTGTAGTTTTGGAAAGTTAAATTTATGTCTGAAGCATGTTTTATATCCTTTTGGAAAGAAGTAAATCACTTGATGATGTTTGGGAGCATTGTAAATTTTCCAAAACGTGTTTTTGAGGTTGATTTGGAAAGTTGGATAATGTTTGATTTTGTGATGAAAACAAAACCTTTTCCAATCTAAACATGTTTGTGACCCGTTTATGCATTAGATTGGGACGCATTTGACAACTGGTTGTGTTGGATTGCCTTGCGAAGAACGAACTGATGGTGATGATGATTTTGTGACCTTTGTGACTGGTTTTAGTGTTTCAGAACCTGAACTTATTTTCTCTTGATTTGCTTGGGACATTTTCTTGAACACATGAATACATTCCCTTGTTCAATCTGAACACGTATGCTCGGGAATAATGGCCTTGTGTAAGTTTTCCTTGTTTTCCTAATACACGATTATTGTGGATCAATGTTGAAAATTCTAACTTCAAATGGATTTTGATTTCAAGTGCATGAGGAGAGGTTTCAAAACCCTTGAGCATGTGTTTTTCTTCTTCCATTACTTTGGTTAGGTTTGGATGGTATGTTAATGTTGTTTGGGAACAACAGGGTGATATAAAGTTGCCTAGGAAAATCTGAACTATTCTCGTTTCACAGCACTGGGAATCGTAACTCCAAGTGGTACTGTAACTTGGTTTTATAGCTGCATAATCTAATTATGGGCCTTGATTTGCAGGCATGAACTTTGGTGCAACCTTCGTAGAACCTCCTGGAATTGAATCCTTCTTTGTTGATCTTGATTGACCCTCAAAAACCAATCTTGAATTGTAAGTATTCCAAAGGATATTTCTAGTATGGACTGATTAGGAAGTCCTTCTGTTGTAGGCTTGAGTTGAATAATCCTCCTATTGTACTGCAGCGTATAATCTGGGGTTATTTGTTCTCAACATTATGTATCTAGAAGTTGGTTGGTAGGGATTTTAGGACTCTGTAGATTTCTTATGCTTAGAATTTTTGTAATGTGATTGTAATGCAGTTTGTGGATCTTGAATGACCAGGGGTTGTTCGCTTGCTCAAGATTTGGAGGCTCGAGTTTCTTCTTGGCAGAAATCCTTGAATGGCAACAAACTTGGAAACGAATACTACACTAGAGGCTTGCCGAAATCAAAGTCGGGCGCGAGTATTTGGTTTCAACTATGCTAGTTGAACACCTAAACTCAAACAACCCTACATTTTAAATAATAAATCCAATCCTCCTTGTATTTATTTAGAGATATGTAGTAACTTACAACACCACAAAATTCTTGTAATTCCAATTTGAACCACTGTAACCCAAGATTGTAAATTCCAAACTACTCTTGTAAATTCTTGTATATTCTTGGAAGTAAAAAAAAAAAGAAATTTCCTTTGTTCCAAATTAAAAGTCCTTTTGATCCAAGTTGAGCAAACCTTATCTCAAATTCGGTTCCTTAATCCAAATGCAAATCCTTAATTCACTTGAACTCTTGTAAGTTCAAAAAGAAAAAAAAGAAACAATCTGAATCCAACTAGAAAGTAACTTAAGATTCCAAAATTGAATTAAACTTGTAAGTCCAAAATGAAGTGAACTTGTAAATCCAACTTAAAGATGGCCTTAATCCAAAATTAAGACCTTCTCACAAATTCCACTTAAATAATCCCTTAAACCAAGTTGAGGAAAAAACTTGAACCAAATTCATCCCTTGAAACCATCTTTGAAGATCTAAGTCAAAACCAAATTACAATCTTATTTGTAACCCCACTCTTCGAACAACCATAATGATCCAACTTGGTGTCTTAATGTCTATTGTAAATCATTTGGGCCATTAATTGGGTCTCAAAGCCCACATTGCAAACTATGTCGCCCTTCTTTTCATTAGTTCAAACAGAATGCCCGCATCCCTTTAGTCAAACCAATGTACCAGATGTATAGTTTTAATCCCAACCTGTAACACAAATGAACAAATAAGCAAAACAACCACACAGGAAAGGTTAGCATGAAGAATGATTGCCCTAATATGTTATGCAGACGAATCAATGAATCTAAGGGAAAATTTTGGGGTATGACAGGTAGCATCACAAACTCATGCGTGAACAATAATGGCCACATCTTGACAAGAGCTTCTCTAAACATGAACAAAATGAATTCCCATGATTATCTTAAAACTAAAACTTCTTGGGTCAAAAATCAAATATGAACACAAGCCCATTTGCAAAGTAAACTTGAAGGAAAAGGAACCCGAATAGGATTATGGCCCGCGGATCCATTGTAATCATGACTTGAAATTCACTTCCAAAACACTTCAAATTGAGCAACCTTGATCACAAATTAAATTGTGCAATGAAATTCACCCATTGATCTTGACATCAAAATTTAAGTGTCACTCAAAGATGGAATATCTTTTCCTTGGAGCATGAATGGTTGTCCCTTGAACCAATTTGCAACAAATCCAAACTAAACTTTGCTTGAACTAAACACATGAGTTTATGGAATGGTTTCAAAATATAATGGTCATGCTCTAGAATAAAATTACTCAAATACTTGAGCAATTAACAAATGTCCTGGCTACCTTGAACATGAGCATGAGAGCACAACCTCTTTCATCTCTTCTTGGAACAAGAACACCCTTACAAAAGCCTTCTGAGATGAAGTCCAATGGCCTTATACCCTTTTGAACCTTTCACAGCAAACCTAATTTCACAAATGCAACCAAACAACAAAGTTTGACAAAATGGTTAGCTATGCAAAGTGAATGACCTAGATGATATGCAAAAGATCAAAGAATCTAAGGGTAAAATTTGGGGTATAACACTCATATTAGGTTTTCTACTCCTTCTTTCACCTTGTACTGAAACATTGAGGACAATGTTTGGTTCAAGTGTGGGGGAGGAGCTTTACTGCTTTATTTTTATTTTTTTTATTTTTTTTCGTTTTACTTCCTTTGTTTTTATGTAGTTATGTTTATTTTTATGTTTTCTAGTTAGTTTCTTTTAAATTGTTTTCTGTTTGTGTGATCGAGTCATATGTGTGCTGTTGAGTCCTATTGCGTGTTACTTTTTCTTTTTGTTAGAAAATTCCCTTAAATTTGACCCCCAATAAAAAAATTCTGATTCAATGGCATGACACTCCGAAAGTATAGGTTATTTCTCATTCTTAGGCTATGTTAGGTAGACTTGGGAAAGTTTCGATACTATCGGTACCGTCCTAACACCCCAAACTCCTTAAGTATGTGGCATCGATTTGAATAACCATTATGTCGAGACCTTGAGTTCTGAGCTTTTGTAGTAGCCTCTTGAGTAGTTTATACTAGCAGTCAACACCATCCTAAAGCACACACTAAGTAATGAACTAATGCAAATATGTGTTTGATCTTAAAAATTGAATTGAATGATTTTATAGAAAAAGCAAATGAAAGGATATGATCCCTCTAAGTTAGGTGGTCCTCACCCGGTCATTTAGCCTAACGGATCGGGCTCTTGCAATTCGAAAGAAAAGAAAAGAAAAGTGAGAAAATAGATATTGAGATCATTGAACACTAACAGGTTCACTTACCATGTGAGTTCAGGGATAACGGGCTTAATATGATTTCACGAGAATGAAAAAGAGGTGAAAAAGAACGAAGAATGTAGGTCGAGTTATAATGGCATGATTCAGATTGGTATTGCACAGGGGAACCTTTTGTCTGCAAAATGTGGATATATGTCATTACGGTGTCCTTGTTATCGATATCTAGTGCCTATCCGTTTAGAATTAGCCTAGCAGCCTCGTACCTTTTAGAGTTTTGTCGTGCCAATGTTTCAGACATTGTGCCTATTGTTTTCATCGCGTTGGGAGATTGCTTGAGGACAAGCAACGATTAAGTGTGGGGGAAATTGATAACAAGGAATCGTATCATGTTTTTAGGCGTATTGCATACATGTTTTCGTCTGTATTTTATTATGTTTTGTCACTTTTACTTTATTTTCGTATGTTTTGTAGTTGTCAGCCTCGTTCATTGCGGATTCGGGAGAAAAAATGAAAAGAGGAGCTAAAGAGTCAAAAGAGCAGCAAAATGTGAAGATTCTGCCTTTTCTACTGATATGGCGTTCGCCACCCCCAGATGGTGCTCGCCATTGCCAGTCCTTGCCACTTCAGATTAATGAAGAGGCAATGGTGTTCGCCATTGCCCAAAATGGCGTTCTCCATTATTTTGCAGATGGCGGTTCTGCAACAGAGGCAGTTTTCAAGCAATTTCTGCCAACTGCTCTTCCCTTCACTTCTCTGACACGACCAGAGCAGTTTCTAGGGAGGTTTCCTCTATATATAGACCCTCTGGGGGCAGTTTCCAATCATCCGAGACGTGCGGAAGCGCTGAAGATTTTTCGTCTTAGTATTTAAGCACAAATTACTTGTAAAAGCGACAATAACTCACATCAAGGGATTGTCACATTTGTTTATTGTTTTCTTTTTTTCATTTTTTGTACTCTTGGATCGCAAACAAAGCCTGCCAACATTTTCAATACAAGTTTTCGTTATTTAATTTTCAAGTTTTTACCTTTTATTTACTTGCACTTATTATTGTTTTAAATATCGCTTAACATGATAGTTGTAAGTTTAATTATTGTGAACATGTTAGTTTTAGATAAAATTATGTCTTGTTAAATTACTTGAGTTTGGCGTATGAGGACTGTCGTTACCGACAGGATTCTGTAGAAATGTCAGGTGCGAAATTATGATTATGTGTTGTATTAGTTGTAGTTTCCATCTTACATGATATATTGTTTGACACGAGAGTGAAAAAACAAACCAAGGTTCAGGACGAAAGCGCGAGAGTGTGAGGAATGAATCGGATAGTGGAAACTAGGCAACGATCCTAAAAATAGCAAGAGCGCTTTAGGAAGCATTTAGAATCTTATTGTCTTTCAAAACACGCTTTTTAATTGAAACGGGCGAGCGGGAGCAAAATCCTGTGGTTAGGAAGTGTGGTTCTCGTCAATAGTGCGAGAGTGTGAGACGGAGTCTTTAAGTTTATATTTTCTACGGAACTAGATTTAATCGCAATTAGCATCTGAATTTTACAAGTCCCTAAGGAACACATAATTCATATTTCGGACTCGTTTCTTCATTGTTTTCAAATCTTAACAATTAGTATCTTTATTCCTGTTCTTATCGTTTTAACACTTAGCCTTAGCTTTGCACAGTAACAATAGATAACATTAGTTTGATTATCAATCCATGTGGGTTCGACAACCTTTTAAAACTATGCAGACAACTGTATACTTGCAGTTATTATCCGACAGACACGTCAGTGTCGCGCGGTCAGGAATCTTCACCAGAAGATATTAGCATGTCATGATGACTTCTTATAGATACAGAACTAAGTGGAACCTTACACATACTTCCACCAGTAGCTAGATCATATTTATCTGATACATACACCTTGTGATTGGACTTCAGCACACCAACTTCTACTTCACCAACCATCATATCATGTTGTTGACTATTCACACATCTAGACACATGAGAAGGAATTATGTCATATCCACTATTATTTTTTAGCTTATTCTTCTGAACCAGAAGGTTGCTCAAAATTGGGATGACCTCCAACATGACCATGAATCTTCCCTTTAATTACCCAATCCACATAAGATAATTCAAACTTCTGAGAAAGATGTTAAGACACCTTGGCTGTTCTTTCCGTTTATACATAAAGACTATCAATCCTGAGGTCTTTATCAGATATAACCTTCTTTATAAAAACTTCTTTACCTTTGTTGTTGACAAAATGTTTAGACATGTTGAAGTTCATATTCCTCCTTTGATCACACAATTTTGTTCATATTGTAGATAACCATTTTCTGATTAGAACATCTTCTTGACCAGAATTAACCATTTTCCTTCATCCCTTGATTCTTCCCTTTGCTCTATTTACATGAGTTGTATACCCTAGAGAAAATGGTTTGACTTCTGCTAGGAATGATTCTTCAGCAGTCTTATGATTTAGGCATCCACTATCATGAATCCAATCATTCTTTGAAGACATTCCAATAGATATTTGAGCTATGAGGACTTTGACTTTAAGTTTGTGTTTCCACGCTTTCTTTGCATGAGCTTGCTTCCCTCTCCTTTTGGGTCAGGTCTATGTTGACTGTAGTCTTGATGATAACTATACAATCTAAAGCAGTAGGACCTTATGCGCCCATATCTTCCACAATGATGACATTTTCTGTTCAACTTCCTATTCTTCACATTATAGGTATACACATGTTGTACATGAGGTTATGGCATGTGGTCCAACATCTGAACCTTAGTTTTGATCTTAGGAGGAACAAATTTGTTTTGATGATTTGTGTCATTCTTGCTCATGGACCTGGGGTCAAACCTGTTTCCTTTTAATTTTTTGGACATTTTCCCAACTTCCAATATTTCATCCTGCATGTTATACCCATTGTTCAGCATATGCATAGACTTTATCATGTTTTCCAGCTTGGTGTTTAGCAAAGTAACTTCCTCTTCAAGACCAGAGATGATATTATCTTGTTTTACTTTATCTTTGAGTAAATCATTGATAGTTTTTTATGTTTCTTTAATGCCACATAAGATTCTTTCTACTTGGTGATTTCCATATTGAAATTTTTCAACTAAATCTTCATTTGTCATGTCCTCGTCACTGAATTCACTCTAATTTACATATTTTGCACAGTAAGCTTTCACATTGTTGATTGTTCCTCTTTCATTTTCATCTCCAAAATTAGACCTTATTATGGAAAGTCCCCTTTTCTGTTTCTTTAGAAAGTTAGGACATTCGGTTTTAAAGTATCAAATCCTTCACACTCAAAGCACTGAGTACCCTTGAGACTATTAAGATTGTCTTCATTCATGTCTTTGTCTTGGGATTTGATGTCAAACCTTTTGTTCTAGACATTAGACCTCCAATTTCTATCCAGGATCTTCAAGGATTGGTTGAAATTTTTTTCAAGATGAGTTATAGCATTTGAAAGACTCTCCTCTTTATCACCTTGATTTCCTTCACTATTGGAAACAAAGGGCATCCCTTTGTTCTTCTTTTCAGACCTTTCATTGATGAACATCTCAAAGGTTTGCAGAGAACCAATGAGTTCATCAACCTTTATACTACTCAAGTCCCGAGCTTCTTCAATAGCATTAACTTTCATCAAACCTCTTAGGTAATGATCTGAGAATTTTTCTGGTAAGCTTTTCTTCAGACACCTTTTCACATAAGGCAAAAAATATGTTGGCAATATCACACAATCTGATGTGGAAATCACATATTGATTCTTCTTCATTCATACTCAGATTCTCAAACTTGATGGTAAGAAGTTGCATCCTTAACATAGAAACTTTGGATGTGAGTTCATGAACAATATTGAGAATTTCCCAAGCTTCCTTAGCTTTTGAACATGTGTTGATCAATTTGAACATATTATTGTCCACACGATTGACGATAACATTCAAAGCCTAGGAGTTTTCAAGACTTCCTCATCTTCTGCATCAGTCCATTCAGCTTCTGGTTTTAAGCTCGTAGTTCCATATTCAGAAGTGATCATTGGTTGTTTCCATCCTTTTATCACATCTTTCCATGCTTTGTTTCCCATGGATTTGAGAAAGACCACCATCACAGCCTCCGATAATTATGATTAGGGCCATCCAAGACAAGTAGTTTGTTGACTGATCCTCCATCTTTCATCGTCTTCATTTGAGCAGAATTTATCTTCCCTGGAGCTCACCCAACAGGATAGGGAACCAAGCTCTGATACCAACTGATATTTTATTCCCCAGGGGACAAATGTCAAACGTGATGCTCCAACAACATGTTCGACAAGATAAACCAGAAACAACATAATAGCTAATACTACATGATGGAGCATAAACCCAGTAGTGTACCTATGAAGCACACAAATGGTTAAGGAAAAATAGGATGTTGGCATTGGCAATAAAAATTTTAAGCTATTATAGTATCAATAGTACATTTAGATAATAGAGTTGTAAGACATTGATGATAAATTTCAGTTCATAAGAGTGCATATAGATAACAGAGTGGCTTCCACCTTGAAAAAATAAACTTACACATAAGCATTTTAGATTCCATATCTGCGACACATAGATTATCTCATTAACTTTGACTAACAAAGTAGACGGAAATGACTAATGTGATATGTTTTTTATAGTTGAGGGACCATTATGGTTTGTTTTTAAAGTCAAGAGACCAAATTGAACGCCGAATTAAATATAAAAAAAAATTCGAGTATTAAGTTTTAAAAATATGATGAGTTACTGTTGAGTTACATGGTTAGAGATCCGAGAAGAAGTTATTGACTGTTAAAGAAATTTGTCATTTAATAATAGGGGTTTGCTCTTCCCACTCTTAGGGGTGAAGTACCACCCTATAAAAACCCAAAATTTCCCCTCAATATTCTGGAAGTATACTTCCAGAAGCACCCATTTCACACCTTATCCATTCGTAAATGAACCACACCCTTATTTTTCTATAAATTAGTCGAGAGATGCATCTCATTAACAAAATACAAAAATCTACTTCCGCAATCACCTTATAGACAGTAAAATTTAATATTTTTAAGAAATACACTAATGTAATAAGTATACTAATAAACCATTTATACTATCATAGTATATTATCACAATAAATTTGGCTTCAAGTAAACCATTAACTGATGTAATTAGATTAAAATGTCATATATTAAAATCAATCCAGTATCCATAATACTATCAAAGTGACAAACTACAAATCATTATACTATTCATAATCCATAATACAAATACTATCAAGTATTATTGGCACTACTACAAATAATACATTTCATGATAATGCTTTTAGCTCAACCAACAAAAAATCGATGTATAATTCCAGGAAGTGCCATGATTTATTTAAAAAAATACAATTTACTCCCTTGGATATTGAATATAACCGAGGGGAAAAGTAATTCATACTATGCTTCGAATCCCAACAAAAGCAGTTTAAGTGTTATTTTATTAAAAATGGTGTCTTTTTTATTTAATTTTTTATTTGTTAATTAATTGATCTATTCCTTCGGTTTCTTTAATTATTGAGGGGTTTGATTTACTATAAAAGAACCCGTTCATTAAGTTTTACCCTAAACCTAGCCATTTTAAATTCGTATACATCATTCTTTGAGACAGATTGCAAAGCTAAAAAAATCTTCAAGATTATGTGTAGTATGTTGTTCTTCTAACACCAACCTTGAACAAAACATTTTTTCAGCTCTTGCAATCCATCTCACATAATGATTTTATTTATGTTGTTATTGTTTCCACATCTCTTGCCAAACCATTGTTATATTTTGGGATAACCTTCCTATGTCGTCAATCCAAGAAAACACTACTAAACATACTGTAAATTGCAACAGATCTCTGGGATGGATTGCAAGATATTCCCAACGCATCAATCCACAAGAAGCCCTCTATATTAAACAAGAATGTGAACACCGTCACTATATATCTTGGACGCTTTCTTGTGAAACTCAAACATTTATAATGAAAGCATTTGCCATGAAAACATTGATGATAAAAGCTTGGAACATATCTTTGGGATGGATTGCAAGTGCAGAAAAAAAAATTCCAAGGTTGGTGTTCTTACATAATATCCTATCTTTTTACTTAAATCTTATGTTATGTATCTAACCTTTTTATGTTATACCAGAAATTGGAAGCGTGCAAACCATTGAGCTTGAAAAGCATTGGGTAAATTTGAATTTATTCAAAGTGATGAAGTTGAATCATATTTGTAAAAAACTTGTACTTGTATATTAAACCAAAACAATGCAACATTAGAAACTTTGAATTAAATATTTCATACAATTTAATTATTATGTGTAAAAAAATATAATTTGATATTTAGTGTAAACAATTTAATTTAATATGTAGTGTAAACAAAGTAATTTGTATTTTTTTAAAAAATGTTTTCCAAAAAGTATGTGGCGGTAGTTTTGAAAATACAAATATAAAGTTGTTGAAGATCGAACCTATGACCATTTCAACTATCCCCTCAGTTATTTTGAAATCGAGGGGTATAGTGGAGAGTTTTCATGACTCCATTTATTACCTCGCTTGTGTGACTAAGGTTAAATACTATTCGCATCTGAGGTGAAATGAAGTTATTTGTAGTTGTGTGGGTATATTTTACCCTCTGTGTTCCTTACACGTCTCTTGTATTGCAATGTCATACATGCCTCACATAGAACGACATCTATAGTGGCTCTTCCAGAAGTGACTTTTTGAAAGTCTCCTCACTTTATACCTGCTTGTCCAATGGCCTTTATACGCATGACTCGCTCAGGAAGATGTAGATACATCAAGCGTGACCCACAAGCCAACCATCCATAGTAGAAGGCTATGACATCCAAAGATTGGATTTGACGGTAGTCTTCATACACTTTGTAGCTTATATCATCTGCTACAGTGTGGTCAAGAAACATTTTGAATGATTTGATCGCCTGATACCCTCTCAGCATGACGAATGCAAAAGTATGTGGTTGATCCTTAGTGTAGCCATCAACATATGACCAACATGAGATGTGTGGCAAGTGCTGGAGGATCCATGCTTGAAAATAGTACAGATGAAATATTAGTAATAATGTGGCACAAGTGTTATGAAAACAGTATAGTAACAGTAAATGTGCAATATATTACCCTAAACAACATGCACTTAGCTGTCATCTTTCTGGTCTTCTAAAGACAACCTCCAACTAGCTTCAAATATATGTAATCCAAATATGCGGCCCTCAGTTGTACTCATGAATCTGCTCGAAGTTAATGAAGTATCTGAGGTAAACCACATCGAGGTAATAAAACCTCTTGTCTACAAATATGTATGTGTTAATCAAGTACATGAGGTATGACCTTAACGCACATGCTCTATGATCCATAACCTGTGCATCATCACCATCGACCTCCACTTCTACAACCAAGTGGTGTATATACAGCTTCTCTAGGAATGCAAATCTAGCTTGAAGCCCTCTGGTGTCCTTCAGCTCCCAAGTAGGTCACCATCATATTTAGTGCATCAGGTATGGTCATTCAGAAGTGGTCTAATAATCTTCCCCTGATGTAAAGATGTATCAGGGATCACACATCATTCATTGTGATGGACATATCACCATGCAGAAGATGAAAAGATGACATCTTTGAATGTAATCTCTTAATGAAAGTTGACAACATACCTTGGTTAATAATAGTATAACTGGCCATGCATAAATCTTGCAGCCCAGATAGGTGTATGGCATCATGGAACCATTTCTCCTCAGCATGATGTAGCCTCACAATCTTCCTACCATGATTGATATATTTTAAAGCATCACGAAACTTATACAAAAAAAATACATCATTGTTAGAAAGTTCGAATATTATAACACGTGTGTTTCAAAGGATAAATATAGATAAATTTTACATCTCCTTTGAATATATGCCTAACAGCATATGCAGAGGCAGTAGTGAAGTGTCATAAGGCCTCCTCTGAATTCCTCAAGAACGAAAACAACGATAGCAGGTACATCAATATGGACCCTTGGGGCTTCTAGGACATCATTAGGTGACACCTGCCTCTGAGAAGATGAAGTCGGACACACCTGAACTTCAAAAGTGGATGCTTTCACATCAAATGAACTGGAACCAATCAGTGGTTGCGATGGTCGGGCTTTACCTACGAACAAATGCATGTTAGGACACTTTATTGTGTCTCAATCATTCTTGGTTGTTAGCAATGTCACCTATTATTAAACCAAACAAATCAGACAAAGCAGAAAAAATCAAACATAGATGAAAGACAATCAAAATCAAACCAAACAATGCAGACATATATAATAGGGAAATGCACTTTTGTATTCCTGGAAAATCAAATTCTGAACAAATACGGAAGTGAACTTTCGTAATTTCCTACAACTCAAAAAATGCAAAAATGGCAAAAACGCATGGAAACAAAAATTGAACAAAATGTATTGCTCGATAAACTACCTAACAATGAGTGTAACTACATATATAGTAAAGTTTCTTACACAGCCTAATGTTCCTATTTTGTAATGCATGTAGAGAAAATAAAATAAAAATAAAATAAAAAGAACTTGGATTGAAAAACTTATAAAATTTGTAGTTGAAGTTAAATCACTTGGATTGAATGAATGTTTAGAAGTAATTGATAAACTACTTGGATTGAATGGAGTATAAAAAACACTTGGATTGAATGGAGTAAAAAATGTACTTGAATAGAAAATCTTAAAAAGTGATTGAGAGTGATTTTGGTGGAAATGAGAAAGGAGAAAGGATTGGCGTGTATTTGACTCAAATCCCGTCCTAAGGTACATTTTTATAAGTTGTTACGATAATGCATCTGCATATTAATTTTTGATAAAATAAGAATGTATCTTGCTTACTTAAGAATAGATAGAGTATAATCAAGTACCTGGACTCGAGTGGTAAACGAGCTCCTGCTAAGGGACGAAGATTCGGGGAATACCGAATTCGATTCCTGATGGGAACAATACTTAACCAGTGTCAGTACCTCTCGGCACGAGCCCTGGATTACTAGGGCCCCTTTCTCCTTGGAACCAGAGTGCGAAAAGCAAAAAAAATAGATAGAGTATGAAATAAAGTGCATCTAAAAATACATTTATGAATTTTATGAGTATCTTTTTTATTTTTTACAAAACTGTCTAAGCACCACAAAAGGTGGAAAAAAAAATAATATCCCAATAATAAGTTTGATAACTTGTAGAATCTATCCTTATTTATTTTATACGAAAAAATATATCAAATGTTATAAAATAAGTAGTAACACAGTAGAGTTCACTAAATTACTTATAACTTGTACAATTTGAGATTCTCTAGAACACAAATGTACTTGAATAGAAAATCTTAAAAAGTGATTGAGAGTGATTTTGGTGGAAATGAGAAAGGAGAAAGGATTGGCGTGTATTTGACTCAAATCCCGTCCTAAGGTACATTTTTATAAGTTGTTACGATAATGCATCTGCATATTAATTTTTGATAAAATAAGAATGTATCTTGCTTACTTAAGAATAGATAGAGTATAATCAAGTACCTGGACTCGAGTGGTAAACGAGCTCCTGCTAAGGGACGAAGATTCGGGGAATACCGAATTCGATTCCTGATGGGAACAATACTTAACCAGTGTCAGTACCTCTCGGCACGAGCCCTGGATTACTAGGGCCCCTTTCTCCTTGGAACCAGAGTGCGAAAAGCAAAAAAAATAGATAGAGTATGAAATAAAGTGCATCTAAAAATACATTTATGAATTTTATGAGTATCTTTTTTATTTTTTACAAAACTGTCTAAGCACCACAAAAGGTGGAAAAAAAATAATATCCCAATAATAAGTTTGATAACTTGTAGAATCTATCCTTATTTATTTTATACGAAAAAATATATCAAATGTTATAAAATAAGTAGTAACACAGTAGAGTTCACTAAATTACTTATAACTTGTACAATTTGAGATTCTCTAGAACACACAAGTGATGTTACTTTAAAAGAAAATTAAGCAAATATCTAGGGGTGTACGCGTGTTGGATTGGATCGGATTTGGCCTAACCCGTTATTCAACCCGTTCAAATTTCAATGGATTGGATTCATCATCCAACCCAAAATTTTATTGTTAAAACCGACTCGAACCGACCCGTTCATTTATGGGTTGGGTTGGGTTCGTGGGTTGTGTTTCAAATAAAAATTATTGTTTTTAATGATTTTTTTTTGTCTATTTAAAAAAATGTAACACAACTCAATACAATCATATTCATTTATAACACTCAAATTCGATGAAACATATCATATAATATCTAATAAAATTTATCAACACGAGATAACACTTGATGTTAATATAAAATTTTACAATTCACGTTATTTCTATTAAATATGTAAGTTAGAAATTATTCAAAAAAAAAATAAGAAACACATTTAATATTAGAATTACGTAAACTCATTCGTCTAGTAATATTATTAGTGGAGAATAATTTTTTTTATAAAAAAATTATGGTTATTAGTGAGATATTAGTTTTATATTTTTATTTAGAATTAAAATAAAAATAATAAAAACTTACTAAAGTCACATCATTGGGTTGGGTCAATGGGTCTGCGGATTGCAAAACTTAAACCTGATACCCGACCCAAAACTATACGGGTTGTTATGGGTTGGATTGGGTATACTTATAAACGAATGGGTTCGGATAATTTATTGGTTGGGTTGGTTTGGGTCAATGGGTTCGTGGGTCCACCTACACCCATGAACACCCCTACAAATATCCGTCAATCTACATGGGTTTGTAATTGATATTATTATATTAATTTTTGTAATATTTGAAAGAACAAATATAATTCATTAAATGATTATATATTTTCAACATAATTGAATTGAATGATTATATATGGTCGTCATAATTTTTTTTAAATATGCACTAAATTGTTAGGATTAACTTTTATAATTATTTGTTTCATTTTTTTCTATATTAATTAAAGACAAAAATTTGATAGTATACTTTTTAAGATTTATTGATGACAAATTTGTTTATTTTTTTATTTTTTTTTATTTTTTATAAATGCTCATTCAATATATGAATTGTAAAAATTAATGACTTTTTTGGTGACTAATCTTAGAAAGAGGTTAAAAAGTTAAAGTGTGAAAAATTATAGTTAATATATTATAATTGTAATCTTTTTATAGTCTCAAATATTTATCTTGTGTAACATTTTTATAATAAACTTAAAGTTTAATATAATAATTCAAGTTTTTATTAAAAATATAGTATAAATATATAAAAAAAATAAAAAAAAAATGAAATGCAAAAAAATTTACTTAATTATTTTAATTATTTTCATTTATAGTTGATGTATTATTTTTATTCTTATTTTAATGGCAACGATATTAAAAAAAATAATTTAAGTAATTCTTCTATCATAAAATTTTTTCGTGTATGATTTTAATAATAAATTATAGTTAGTTTATTATAATTATTCTAAATTTTATATTATTTTTATAAACTACTTGTTTAAACTATACTCTTTAATGATTCATTTAGAGAAAAGAGTTAAAAATGATGAATTGTATAAAAATTATAATTAATATATCATAATTATTCTTTTTTATGTCAAATATATTTATAAAAACACTTATTTAAAATTATTTTGTTAATGGTTGTATCTATTACTTGTATGGTTTTAATATTAAATTATGATTAGTATAAATAATTATTCTTAGTATTATTACAAAAATATATAACAACAATAACAACAATCAAATGTTATCCCATTAAATGATGTCGGCTATATGGATCAACTTTTAGTATAATTTTTTTACCAAGAACCATACTTCTATCCAACTTATTAATCTTGAGATATTTCTTAATAAGTTCTATTATTGTTTTTCTCGTTCTTCTTCTTCCTCTGGATGTTTGACTTCCCTCCATCTAATCTTTTCTTTTTTTTTAATAAGCCCCTCCATCTAATCTACTCTCCTTACCGCATAATCTATAGATTATTGCTCTACATGTCCAAATCATCTAAGTCTATTTTTCATCATCTTCTAAAATAAATTAAATTAAAATAATTGATTATTGACAAACTTGTGTATGATGTATGTGTATGTAAAACTGTTAAAATGGGTTAGCCCATATAGATTGAACCTCCATACACGGTAAAATATAAGGTTTGAGCCTTTAAATCAAAATCCAATTTAAAAAAATATTTTTTTAGTCTGGCCCTAAAAAGCTCGCAACGTATTAAAGGTATCCCACATGGGACGTTGGTAGTTCGTCTAGCCTGCATAACTAAAAAATATGCTAATATTTTTTTTGTTTCCCTAAAAAATAACATATTGAGTTGTCCAACCTCATAAATTTTATCTTTTATATTATATTTTATATTTCTATCTTAAATATTAGAGAAAATATGAGATGCACAGACGTGGAAAATAACTTACACCGTCATTCAATGAACGACGTATATTCTGCCAAATCATACTGATATTTTAAAACGACCTGGATAATTTGGAAGATAAGTGGTTTCTTATTGGACTGGCGTGTAAAGAACTGGCGTGTAAAATTTCTTTACACTTACACTGCATGCTCATTTAACTCTAAATATTATACATTAATATCATCGAATAAATATTAAATCATTTCATACTTCACTTCACAACTTGATCATATTCTATTATTATGTGTTATGTTAAATGTTTGTGTATTATTTTAAACTTGTATTGTTAGCTATGTTCATAACCTTATAATTTCTATCAATATAAAAATTAATAACAGAACTCTAAATCCTTAAACCCATACCAGAATTCAATTAGAGAATGAAGGCGGAAGCGTACCTGAATTTACCATTGAAATCGTTGAAGGTTGCGGGTATGTGATCTTCCAATTTGTAGAGTTTCTTAGGGTACCTTGAATCTTCTCTGACGGGGATGAAGAGAGAAAACATGATAAACCTATTTTTATCGTACTCTACAAATGGGGACAATAACCCATTTAAATAACCCTAGGGTTATTTCTTAATTTTCAATATTCTAATTTGTCCCCTCAACAAATTAGATATTGACTTATGGTATCTACACAATAACTTAACCTTTCATGACATTTATGCTTTTAGCCAAAAACTTAATATTATATTAATTAGACCCCTTTAAGTCTTGACTAATTAAAATAATGACACTAACACCTTAAATGTTACATTAGTGACCCAAAATTTTAACAATCTCTCACTGGTCATATATGTAACTTTACACATGTGTTAGACTTTATGAGCTCAAAATTTGTCATTATATTCTTTAAGCATATGCAAAGTATCTCATCTGTTAGTCATGTCGATATACAGAATCAAGGTGATTTTCGCTATATCAAACATAACTAAACCCATTAATGATCACCGATAGTGACACAACTAAATGACATAGATCCATCATAAAACATGTAGCATGAAAATCACATGAAGTTGGTCTGGATATGTCGATTTTCAACTGATCCTACTTTACTTCAGTGAGATCATTCAATAACTTTATTGTACAAAATGTAAACTACTGAATATCAAACTTTATTAATTAGAAAATATCCAAAATCATAGTATGCATACATAATACCAACCACAGAACATAAAATTTATAATCAATTAACTCCCACTAAACCAAAGACTCCTCTAAGGATAAAACACCCATACGAGGATCTGCTATCATAGAGTTTGTCCCCAAGTATTCTATGGAAATCTGTTATCATGGAGTTTGTCCCCAAGTATTCTATGGAAATATGTCCACTTTGTATCTTTTCCTTAACAACTAGGAACTTGATGTCAATATGTTTTAACTTAGTCGAGCTCCTATTATTGTTGGAATACATGACGGCTGATTTGTTGTCACAATATAACTTAAATGGCCTTTCAATTACTTCCACAATTTGCAGCCCTTTGACAAGATTCCTCAGCCAAATCCCATGGTTGGATGCCTCATAACATGCTATAAACTCTGTTGCCATGGTGGATGAATCCGTAAGAGTTTGCTTAGCACTGCGCAAAAAACTGCTCCACCAGCCAACATGTAAATATAGCCTGAAGTTGATCTTTTAGTGTCTTGGCATCCAGCAAAATCTGAGTCAGAGTATTCAATGATCTCTAATTGGTCTGACCTCTTATATGTGAGCATATAGTCTTTTGTTCTCTTTAAATACTTCATAACCTTTTTGGCTGCTTTCTAATGATCCATTCCTGGATTGCTCAAATATCTGCCTAACATCCCAACTATGAACGCAATATCTGGACGCGTGCACACTTGGGCATACATCAAACTCCCTACTGCTGACGCATAAGGAATCTTTTGCATTTCTTGAATTTCTAAGTTTCCTTTTGAGCACTGACTGAGACTGAATTTGTCTCCCGTAGCAATTGGAGTATCTCCTAATTTACATTCCTGCATGTCAAACCTTTTAAGTACCTTTTTCGAAATAACTTCTTTGTCATAATCCTAGAATACCATGAGATCAATATCGATGTATATGAATTCCTAATACAAAGGAGACATCACCAAGATTTTTCATTTCAAAATTTCTTGATATAAATTTCTTAGTTTCGTGCATCATTCCTATATCATTTATGGCAAGCAGTATGTCATCTACATACAAGACCGGGAAAATGTACATGCTCCCATTGAAGTTGTGATACACACAATCTTCAAAAACATTCACCTAAAATTCTAATGAGAGAATTACTTCATGAAATTTGTGATACCACTGACGAGACGTCTGCTTTAGTCCATAAATGGATTTTGTCAATTTACAAACCATATTCTTTGAGTCTTCTGACACAAAGTTTTTGGTTGCATTATATAGATTGTTTCATCAACGTTGCCATTGAGGAAAGTTGTCTTGACATCCATTTGATGGAGTTCCAAATCATAATGTGCAACAAGAGCCATGATTGTCCTAAAAGAATCTTTCGATGAAACAGGATAGAAAATCTCTTTATAGTTAATCCCTTCCTTTTGAGTATAGCCCTTAGCCACAAGACGGGCCTTATATCTCTCCACATTACCGTTAGAATCCCATTTGGTCTTAAAAATCCATTTGCAACCAATGGATTTCACACCTTCTGGTAATGGAACAAGTTCTCAAACTTTATTGTCTTGCATGGACTTGTACTCCTCCTTCATTACTTCAATCCACTTTTCCGAGTTGGAATCCTGCATGACTTGACAGAAGTTGATTGGATCATCATTCATCATACCATTATGTTCCTCATGTTCTTGGATAAAGACAATGTAATCATCCGGAATAACATTTCTCCTTTCTCTAGTGGATCTTCGCAAAGGTATTGGTTCTTGGAACACTTGTTCTTGAGGATTTTGATTTTGTTCTTCATGAATTACTAAATTATCTTAAGTTGGAGGAATTACAACAATGTCTCGTGGAGGTTTCGTACCTGCTTGATCAAAATCAACTATATGAACCGGGTCTGGAATTGTTATCGATTATTCATCTAAGACAATGTCTCTAACCTTATTCTTCCCCCTAAACTCAATATCCTAAAAAAATGTGGATGTTCCCGTCTCAAAAATTGAATTTAAGTTGGGATCGTAAAATTTGTAGCCCCTAGATCTTTCAGAATACCAATAAAGTAGTTGCTCACTGTTCGGGAGTTCAATTTCTTTTCATTTGACCTATAAGGCCTTGCCTTAGCTGGACATCCACACACATGAAAATGTTTGAGACTCGTCTTTCGCCCAGTCCAAAGCTCATAAAGTGTTTTGACAATTGCTTTTGTTGGTACTCTATTTAGAATATAAGCTTCAATTTTTAGTATCTCTCTCCAGAGTGACTCTAGCAAGGTAGAATGATAAATCATACTCCTTACCATATCCTTAAGAGTTTAATTCTGTCTTTCAGCAACATTGTTCATGCTAGGAGATCCTAACATGGTGTACTGTGGGACGATTCCACATTCCTCTAGGTATTTATCAAAAAAGCCCTAGACGTTGTTCACCTGAATCGTCATATCTACCGTAATATTCACTGCCACAGTCAGATTTGACTTTCTTAATTCTTTTGTCAAGTTGATTCTTAACTTCAGCCATAAACGATTTGAACGCATCCAATAACTGAGACTTTTCATGTATAAGAAGTATGTATGCATATCTAGAATAATCGTCTATGAATGATATAAAATATTGTTGATCATTCCAAGAAGGTGTCGGAAATGATCCACAAATGTTTGTATGTATCAATTCTAAGACATCCGTAGCTCTATATGCTCCATATTTCGTTGTTTTGGTCTGTTTGCCTTTAACGCATTCAACAAAAACATCAAAGTTTGTGAAGTTAATGGAATCCAAAATTCCATCTGACACTAGTCGTTCAACTCTATTTTTAGAGATGTGACCTAGGCGTTTGTGCCATAATGCTCCTGAATTGTTATCATCAATTTTACGCTTAGTACCACGTGATTTCACATTCAAGGATTCTCCATAGGTAGCCATTGTGTCAAGCAAATATAGATTATCATGACCCATAAGTGAACCAGTTCCAACAATATCTGAATTGAAAGACAAATTGAACATATTGTTTCCAAATGAACAAAAATAACCTGATTTGTCCAAATAAGAAACTGAAATCAAATTCTGTCTAAATGACAGAACCACTAAAGTGTCTTTCAGATCAAAATATAATCCGGTACACATTAATAATCTAAAATTCCCTATAGCTTCCACCTCCACCGACTTGCCATCTCCCACATAGATGTATCTTTCAACATCATTTGACTTTCCATAGATCAGACAATCCTTCATTGAAATTAGCAGTTGCACCTGCGTCTAACCACCAAGTGCTTCCAGGCACTGCAGCTAAATTGACCTCAAAATAGACTAAACCATGACTCATGTGATTGGACCGATCCCACTTCTCAAAAAAATTCCTCTGTTTAGAGGTACTAGATTCCACAAGAGAATGTGGTTGATCCATCCTTAATGCAAGGTCAAGATCCATGCAGCCAAGAATAATTTCCATGTTCTCATTCCAATCCTTAAAATTTATCTCATTAAGGACCTGAACCTTATTCATATTAGCAGATATTGAAGCAATTTTAGCTAAAAAGAACAAAAATTAAACATTTTAAATATACTCACATAAATAAAAACTGAATCATCAATGTTGTTCAAAAAATGGCATAACCCATCTCAAGATACCCAATGTACCATCAATATCAAGTCTTTGGATAGTAATATCAACTGCTAGTGGTACTCTTGTCCTAACGATCAAACATATATAATAAAAACATGTCGAATAATAAACCCCTTTTGGATTGATTTATTACTCTCATGTATGACTTCATAATTATCAGATGTTTTCCATCACAGGCGCGTATGAAAACTGGCCAACCACTAATTATCCTTTGGGTCAATTGATACTCGCATACACACAAACCATAAAAATATTTAACATTTTTCATAAGAAATTGTTATAAAAGAGGTCACTTTGGCGAATTTTTCATTTCAACTACTTACTTAAAAAAATGTTAAATTACTGTATAAAAATACATTTCGTAGCCAAATTCGAACAAAATTGAACCAAAAAAAATGAAATTAAATACATATATCAATAATTATAATAATAATAAATAATATAATTATTATATATTATTAAAAAATTGTTACAAAAATGTAACAACCTTATTCTTTAATTGAGTGATTCAAATTGGTATCAATTTTAAAATAATTTCAAACATGAAAAAAAATAGCACAAAATTTATTGTGTAACACCTTTATGGAACTTGTTCTGGACTGGGCCAACGGCCATGCGCGGCCCAATCCATGATTGCTACAGTGACGGCCCAAACGCTTGGATCCAGTCCATTAAGGGGGCAAAAGTACCCTTTTGCCCCTACAACCGGTCACAGACTGCTCAGTCCTGCCCGGAATTATTGCCCGTCACGCACGGACCACAGCTCCCCGACAGCTGACGAACAGACGCCCGTAACTACCTTCCTGTCCAGTATAACGGCTAGTTTGGGCATCCCGCCGGTCATAACGGCTAGTTTGGGCAGTTACCTATTCTTCAGGAAAACGGTTATTTCGCCCTGAAAATAGGACCGTTGGCCACGCGCTGGGGAACATTATATAAACCCTCTCATTTGACAGGGTCAGGTATCAAATATTCATCCTAAGAATACACTTTGTACTTGCCCCTTTTCTCTGACCCTTTCTTACTTGAGCGTCGGAGTGCCTTGCAGGTACACCCCCTCCTCTCCTCATCAACATTCCGAGCACCTTGCCCATCTGACGACCAGCATACGTGGACCAGTTCGAATACTCCGGATCAGTGGCGCTGTCTGTGGGAACTCCTTATTCTCCCCTTCTTTCTTTCCTCCTCGGAAACTAAAAGATTAAAACATACTTTCTTTGATCCGTCCAGATATGGCCGCTCAGAACTCCGCAAAAGGTGCTGACGTTACGGTTCTCATCCCCGTCAACAAGATGGACGCTGTCGGGAGATCTTTGTTACTTTTTGATCCCCATTTCCTTCGAGACGGGGCTACTGCGTCTCCAACTCCTCCTCCTACCGAGCAAGGAGGCAAACAGCTACCGTCAGGTGACCGACCAATTCCTGGCCCTCCCAGCGCTGACCTGGCCGTTGCAGCTCTTTTGGAAGCTGTTAACCGCACAAACTTCCTTATCTTGCAGCAAGGAGAGAGAATAGGAGCTCTCGAGGAAGCATCTCTTCCAAGATCCTCTCCTCCAAAGAGTAAGCATCGAAAATCAAGAAGCCCGCCACCTAGGCGTGGGGAAGACCATATATCGAGGCATGAGCCTGAATCACAACACATTCACAAGCGCGACCAGATCTCCCCGCGAGATCGATCATCGCCAAGACACAAGAGAACGAGGCAGGATAGGCATTCTCCACCGGTCAGACCTCGTGACCGGCTACGTTCACCATCGCCTCGCAGAGACCGCCACCGCGAGCGCAGACAACGGTCACCATCAACTCCAAGTTCAGACAGCAACGACGAGCCTCGCGGCCCGTTGTCCCGCAGGATCTTGGCCACCCGTCTCCCTAAAGGACTAGAGAAGCCTCCGTCTCTAGGGACTTACGATGGAACCACTGACCTAGACGAGCACATAGAAAACATAGATGCTCTTTTGGACTACATAGGGGTACGAGGAGCCATCAAATGCCGCTTGTTCCCGACCACGCTACGGAATGGAGCAATGACATGGTACAAGCAACTACCAGAGGAATCCATTACATCTTGGAGGCAACTGGGGAGGATTTTCTCCAGTCACTTTACTGCATCGCGACGCCATCCAAAGACCGAGGCGTCCCTCGGAGCTGTCGTACAGGGAAGGGATGAGCCTCTTCAGGCTTACATTGAACGGTTCAACAAGGAGGCCGTTCAAGTGCCAACAACCGACGACATGAAGAAATTCCTGCTCGAGCAGGGATTACGTCCTGGCTCAGACTTCGCGAAAGCCATCGGCCTCGATCCACCGAGGAACCTTAACGCCCTTCTCCTCCAAGCCCAGCCACATATACAGTACGAGGAGAAGGTTGCTGCATACTCTGTCCGGGCCTCTCGACACCATGAAGGTGCCCGCTCATCCAGAGCTGAAGAAACCTCGACATCCTGTCGAGGAGATAAAAGACGCGACGATCGGCCTCGCGATACACGCGAACAGAAGGGACCTTCTGGGCGGTTCCATGACTATACCCCCCTCACTTCCTCGAGGGAGAAAATCTTGTCCGAGTGTGCCAACTCGGAATTCAAGCAAGCGGGAGTCTGTTTCCCCAAACAGCTTCCAGCCAGACCGGGTGTAGACAAATCCAAGTATTGTCGCTTCCACAAGAGTCACGGCCATACGAAGGAAGAATGCATCCACCTCAGAGATGCAATAGAGATCCTTATTCGTGATGGCCACCTGAAGCAGTTCGCGAAAAAGAAAGATGCTCCCCGACAGGAGACCCAGGAGAACAAAAAGGCTGCAGAAGAGACTCCGCCCTCTGATGACACCAACGTACAGGTCGCTATGTCCATAACTTGGCCAAAGGACTTCCGCATCCCTGATAGTCTATCCGTCTCCACGTACCTCGCTGCTCACAACCCGTGGGAGGCCTTCCCGTCAGCCATGGTCATTTCTGGTGGTGGATTCAACAAAATCGCGGCCAGCTCCGTCAAGAGGAGATTCGATCAATTGATCAGCAAAAGCTCCAATGAAGTCACAACGCTGGACACCACTCACAAAGGATCCGTTCCTATTTCCTTCTACAAGGAAGAGCTCCTCGGCGGAGCACCGAACTCAAGCATTTTGCTGCTTATCCGAGCAAAGATGGCGAACTTTGACATTCGCAGAATACTCGTGGACCAGGGCAGCTCGGTTGATATAATGTACAACCACCTGTTAGAAACGATGCAACTGAATGACTCTCACCTTACTCCATACGTTGGATCCGACCTGCAAGGATTCAACGGAGCGGTGACAAAGCCCCGGGGTTACGTAGAGCTCATCGTAACCTTTGGTTCAAGAGAGACAACCCGAGCAATTAAAGCACAGTTTCTGGTAATTGAATGCCCGTCACTATACCAGTGCATTTTTGGAAGGCCAACCCTGGCAGAGTTGATTGTTGTACCTTCCACCGTACATCTCAAGATGAAGTACTACACTTCTAAAGGGATGGTCGCCACCCTCCACGGCGACATCGAAGCTGCCCGCCGGTGCTTTGAAGCAACATCCAAAGGACTAAGCACCATCTCAGCAGGACCAAGGACTTCTGGTCGTTCCCCCTGCCCAGCAGCTCTGAGCAGCCAAAATTGCTCCCCCAGGTCGAATCTATCGACTTGGACAGCCGTTTCAGCGAGGAAGATCACGCCAAGGACCCAACGACTTCGAGCAGCCAGTCCAATAACAGCGGCCATCTCCTACGCCCCGTCCCAGATGGCAACTTCGAGATCGTTCCATTCAGAGAAGACCCCCAACGGGGAGTAAATATCGGAGCAGACCTCCCCGACCTGGCCAGGAGACAACTAAAAGCATGCCTCCTGGAGAATGCAGACTTGTTCGCATGGAGCGTTGTTTAAATGCCAGGATTGGACCCATCCGTCGCTTGCCACCAGCTTACAATTAATCCGGCCGTCAAAGCCGTTGCCCAGCATAGAAGGAAACAGTCCCCGAAAAAGATGGAAGCCACGGAGAAAGCTGTCAAAGACCTTCTAGAAGCTAGGTTTATTTCTGAGGCCAAATACACTACATGGATCTCAAACGTTGTACTTGTAAGAAAAAATAATGGCAAATGGAGGATGTGTGTTGATTATACCGATGTTAATAAGGCCTGTCCGAAGAACGCCTACCCCCTCCCCAATATCGATAAGCTCGTAGATAACTCAGCGGGTTTTAAGCTTTTATAGTTCTTCGACACTTACTCGGGCTACAATCAAATCCCAATGGCCGTGAGCGATAAAACTTACACAACCTTCATGACCGAATCGGGAAACTATTACTACAATGTAATGCCCTTTGGGCTGAAGAACGTCGGCGCTACGTATCAACGAATGATGAACAGAGTCTTCCAAGGACAAATAGGCGACATGCTCGAAGTATACATGGACGATATGATCGTCAAGTCCCACGAGGAACTAGATCATGTCGCCCATCTTCGCAAAATCTTCGAGCAAGCAAGAAAGTATCGAATGCGTTTTAACCCAGAGAAGTGCATGTTTAGTGTACGGGCAGGTAAATTCCTTGGCTTCTACCTAACAGAACGAGGAATCGAAGCTAACCCCGACAAGTGTCGGGCATTCTCTGAGTTCCCAACGCCCACGTCTAAGAAGAACATCCAATCCCTCAATGGGGTGCTTACTTCGTTGTCCCGCTTCGTGGCAAAATCTTCCCAACACGCCCTTCCTTTCTTCAAGCTCTTGCGGAAAGAAGCAACGTTTGAATGGACCGAAGAATGTGAAACATCCCTCCTTCACTTGAAGCAAGCTCTGTCAAAACCGCTCGTATTATCATGACCAGATACTGGGGATGTCTTGTTCCTATACCTCGCCGTCACTGCCGAGGCCGTTAGCGCCGTCCTCATTCGCGAGAATCCTGGCAGACAAAAGCCAATATACTTCACGAGCAAAGCGTTGCAGGACCCAGAGTTGCGATATCAACAGATAGAGAAGGTAGCATTGGCCCTCGTCAACGCTGTCAGACGACTGAGACACTATTTCTTGGCTAACACGATCGTGGTAAGAACGGATCAGCCCATAAAGCAATTACTGGGATGACCAGACATGGTAGGCAGAATGCTCAAATGGTCATTGGAACTGTCCGAGTTCAACATCCAGTACGAAAGCAGGAAAGCTCTTAAGGCCCAAGCTCTGGCCGATTTCATAGCGGAAATGACGTTCTCAGACTCCCCGGTCCACATAGCAAACAGATGGACCATCTATGTAGACGGAGCGTCCAGCTCGACCGGCAGCGGGGCAGGGGTAATTTTGGAGAACGACGAAGGGACCATAGTCGAGGCTTCTCTCACATTGTCCTTTCCCACGTCGAACAACCAAGCCGAGTATGAAGCCTTCCTCGCCGGTTTGCGCATAGCCGAAGACCTAGGGGCTGAAGAAATCATCATCTACACGGATTCTCAGCTCGTAGCCCTCCAGATATCAGGAGAATATCATACCAAAAATGACAGTCTCTCTGAATACCTAACCTTGGTCAAGGGAAAAATGGCGAGGTTCAGAACGGTAGAAGTGAGACATGTTCCACGCGAACACAACGTGCGAGCAGACATCTTGTCCAAACTAGCAAGCACTAAGAGAAAAGGCAGAAACAGGTCAGTCATCCAAGAGATACTTCCCCGGTCCAGCATCGATAAGGGATCCTCGACCCTACACGTACACGCGATTGGGGACAGCGATTGCTGGATGACACGAGTGTACAACTACCTCACCAGGGACGAGCTTCCGGATGACCTCAAGGAAGCCAGCACCATCAGACGAAGAGCTTGCTCGTACATCATCCTTGAAAACAAACTCTATCGACGAGGCTTCTCCATGCCGCTGCTCAAATGCATAGAGGAGGAAGTTATCCCTCACGTATTACGAGAAATCCACGAAGGCATTAACTCCCAGCACCTAGGAGGAAGATCCCTTGCCCGCAAGGCCCTCCGAGCAGGGTATTATTGGCCAACCATGCAGCACGATGCCAAGGAGCATGTGAAGAGATGCGACAAATGCCAACGGCACGGGGATATGCACCTAGCTCCGCCTAACGAACTGAAAAGCATGACCTCCCCGTGGTCATTCGCCTGGTGGGGCCTAGACATCCTAGGACCCTTCGTGATGGGGTCCAGCCAAAATAAATACCTGATAGTGGGCGTAGACTATTTCACAAAGTGGATAGAAGCAGAAGCCTTAGCAAAGATAACAACACTTAACATTCTGTGCTTCTACAAGCGGAATATCCTTGCCCGTTTTGGGATTCCCTAAGCAATTGTCACGGACAATGAAACGCAGTTTACAGACAAGAAGTTCCAAGACTTTGTCGCCCATCTCGGAACAAAGCAGCATTTCGCATCTGTAGAACATCCCTAGACCAACGGGCAGGCAGAAGCGGCCAATCGTGTCATTCTTCGTGGCCTCAAGCAAAGACTGGATGAAATGAAGAAATCCTGGGTCGAGGAGCTCCACAACGTCTTATGGGCGTACCGCACCACTCCTCAGTCTACCACCGGGGAAACACCTTTCCGCTTAGCATATGGCACAGAGGCTGTTATACCCATTGAAATTCACCTACCATCCAGAAGGACCGAATCACCTCTAGACGAGGAAATGAATGACGAAGCAATAAGAGAGGAGCTCGACCTTGTCGAGGAAATCTGAACAGGAGCAGCCCTCCGCGAAGCATCTCTTAAGCAAAAAATAGCAATCAGGCACAACGCTAAAGTCTTACGACGAGAGTTCGATGTGGGCAGCCTTATCCTGCGAAGAAACCACAAGGACTATCGCGAAGGTAAACTAGCAGCCAACTGGGAAGGGTCGTACAGAGTCTGTGCCAGAACGGAGAATGGTGCCTACTTCCTCGAGACCCTCAACGGGGATGAAATCCCTCGACCATGAAACGCTGAAAAACTTAAGCAGTACTACAGCTAAAGTCACAATAGGCTTCCTCGCGTCAAAGGACCACCTAACGGTCATCATGCTCGTTCAGGTACAAACGATGCATACGCACAAAGTGGAATCCCACTGAAGTAAATGAGCCGGAGCTCTGCTCGTCGGTGGTCCTCAATCGAGCATCGCCTTCGCACAGGTACCACGATTGGCAGAACCCCAGCTCGCGATGGGACGTTCACGCCGCGACCTCAGGCCTCAATCGCGACCTGAGATCCGCAACCTCGCCAGGACCTTCCCCGGCTATTCGACCAGTTCTCCACACTGGCGAATTCACACACAACGAGCAATCTTTCAAAAGAAAGCTCTGTTAACAGACACACCCTCCGACGGGCAGTCATACATGCACCGCTAATGTAAAGCACAACAATATAAACAAAAATCATATAAGTAACAAAATCGGCCAACATAAACTGGACATAAAGTAAAAAAAAAGGCCACAAGGGCCAAAGATTGTACGAATTACATAAAAAGGGGGGCCACGTCCCCCCAAATCAAATAAAATTACAACAAACTACACGGCACGCGGCCGGCAAAACATCATCATCTGCAAACATCATTCCTCGGTGTCTTCGACTCATTCATCATTGGGCGGAGAAGTCTGGGTTCTAGCTTGGCCGGCAAGGAGAGACTCTGGCATCACAATTTGCCCGTCTTTAACGTACGCCAGGAAATTGGTGCCTTCGGTCACCAAATCAACACCAGGATTCACCACCTGAAGCTGAGACACTGCGTTCTTGAAGGATTCCTCGCCAAGCACTACGTTGTCATCCTCAGCCACCACCAGTCGGGCAACTAACTCTGACCTTGTCATTAGCATCTTCACGTCCTCAGGCTCCTCCTCGCCAGGAGCATTGGCCACCTGCAGTTGCGCGACCAAATCCTCAGCGGCCTTTTTCTCAGCCTCAAGTGTAACCATCTCCCCCTTTAACCGGGCAACCTCCTCGCCCTCCTTTTCCTTCGTCTCCTTGGCAACCTTTGCTTCCTCCCTGGCCTTCCTCAAACTCTCCTCAAGAGCGGCCACCTTACCTCGGGCAATAGTCAGCTCACTCTCAGTGGCCGTGTCCCCCTCGGCATAGGTGACCGCCATCTTCAGCAGTTGGACCATCGCAGAGGCATCCTGGGCCACCAACGCCCTCTTGCTTGGACGGTCCAGGCTTTGCAGATGCAGAGAATCAGCAGGAGGAATCACCAAAGAGGTCCCTTCAAAGAACCTCTTATCCAATACACAAGGAAGCAGCTCGAATTTCGCTTTCTCTGGCGCCTTGCCTAGATCCACTACCTCGTTCCTTGGACGCTTAGACCTGGTCGCCAGGGGCATTGGAGACCGTTGAACATTGGCCGGAGAAGCATTCCCCTAAGGAGGCTGGAAAGGACCAACCGCACAGGCAGGGGAAGGACGGACCTTAGTAATAGCAACTGCAGCAGCTTGTTTCCGCGCGACCACGTTCCTCACCATCCTTTCGTGGGCTGAAGGCGTAGTGGCTACAAAAGACAAAAACATGCGTCAGACAATAGAAAATAATAAGCAATGCAAAGCAATATGTTAAGGCTAAATACCGAGCAAATCCATGGCATCTCTGTAAGTTTTGCACCCCAGCAGTGCCCTAACGTTAATAAAACGAGGCTCCACCCGAGGGCTACCATCGGCCTCGAGGATCGCCTCCTTCTTCTTCGTGATGCACTCGGCCATCCGGAACGAGTTCTGGTACTGTAACAACCTTTCATATGAAGCAGCATCCCCCTCGTACAAATTTTCAGGCTCAAAAACATAATCTTTTGGGGGCTTCGTAAAATGCTCCCTGGTCTAATGGAAGGGATATTTCAACAACCTCCGCCCGATGTATTTCCCCTCCTCGTTAATCCTATCCTCGCCGTTCTCATCCAATTCGACCTCCCAGCAGAACGTGCTATCCTGGGCAGCCTCCGACACGGGCTCCACGACGAAGTACCTCGTCTTAAATGTCCGTATGGACTCAGAGAAAGGTTTGAACAGCTTGCACGGCTGCTTCAGGGAGACCCAACCGTAACTCCTCCCAGAAGTCTGTCGTTGGAGATGAAAGATGGTGAAGAAGAAGGGGATGGTCGCCCCTATTTGAAGGTGCTCGCACGCCAACTCGAACGCTCGCAGGAAGGCTAACGAGTTGAGGTGAAGCTGAGTGGGGACCAAGCGAAGATGTAAGAAGACAGACTGCTGGAAATACGTGAATGGAAGCCTCAAGCCCAGCTCTTTGAAAACATATTCATACATCGTAAAGCGCTCCCCATAATTCGTGTAGACGCGCTCGTCAGCGGTGGGGAAATGGACTCTCTAGTCCCCGTCATCTCCCACCTTCTGGAAACAATCCCCTATGTAGGTCGCGAATTCAGACGCATGCTCAGAGGGTTCCGCCACCTCCCATTCCTCTGCTTTATTCTCCGCTGCACCCTCCTCGGATATCTCCTCCTCGGGCACCTCTTCCTGATCATCGTCCAACAGTTCATCCTCTTGCTCATAGTCCATGTCCTGCTCAGTGGACCCACTCGAGGACTGAGTGCTACTGCTCCCCGAGGAACCTGACTCCTCCTCGGACGAATCTAATATAATATCTCCACGGGGCCCTGTCGCCATCACCTGAAAAGCAGAGAAAGACAGTGAATTCGACAGCTAATCAAATCCACCCTTCCACCACTGAACAAGTGAAAGGGCGCGCTAAGGGCTGAGGACGACGTCCCCGGCCTAAGCCCTGACAACACTACGAAAAAGTCTCCCCGCGAGACAATGCCCGGAACTCTCCTATCACACGAGGAACTTCTCCAAAGCAAGATCACAAGGTTTTCATTCAACTCAAAACTCCATGAAACGCAACGCTAGAACGGTCACGTGCACGTCACCATCGCGACGACGTCACGGACAGACCCTTCACACGCAGCGTAACAACTGGCTAACGGCGGTGGATACGGCGGAGCCATCATCCACCACCAGCGGCTACCACATATATAACCCTAAGTCTCCTGAAATCTAACCTAACTGCATGCAATGTCTAAATAAACATCAATAAGAAGCAAAACAAAGAAAAGGGATAACTTACTTATAAATAGAAGACTGAAAAAAGTTGCTCGGAGCTTCAAACGGAGAAGGATGCAACGGGCAGATTTCACGAGCAGGAAATTTGGTGAAGATTGAAGGAAAAAGTTCAGAATGAAAATTTTCCCTCCTATTTATACAGGAGGTCACGTGCAGCCCCACACGCACATAAGTCATGATGACTACCCGCTAGCCATCATTGCCTAAGCGGCAGCGGCACAAGTTCCAACAAGCACGTGGCAACCCCGTATCATTTCATATTTCACTAGACTGTTGGTATCCATCTGTAACGGGCAACGATTAACGACCACGACCAACAGCCACAGCGGGCAATCGAAACCACGGGCATCCACAGCCAACGAGCAAAACACTCCACTTCCCCGGGACTGTACGCTATCCTTAAGTCATCACATCCACGCTCGAAAGTAACGACTTGGGGGGCTACTGTTCTGGACTGGGCCAACGGCCATGCGCGGCCCAATCCATGATTGCTACAGTGACGGCCCAAACGCTTGGATCTAGTCCATTAAGGGGGCAAAAGTACCCTTTTGCCCCTACAACCGGTCACGGACTGCTCAGTCCTGCCCGGAATTATTGCCCATCACGCACGGACCACAACTCCCCGACAACTGATGAATAGACGCCCGCAACTACCTTCCTGCACGGTATAACGGCTAGTTTAGGCATCCTGCCCGTCATAACGGCTAGTTTGGGCAGTTACCTATTCTCAGGAAAACGGTTATTTCGCCCTGAAAATAGGACCGTTGGCCACGCGCTGGGGAACATTATATAAACCCTCTCATTTGACAGGGTCAGGTATCAAATATTCATCCTAAGAATACACTTTGTACCTGCCCCTTTTCTCTGACTCTTTCTTACTTGAGCGTCGGAGTGCCTTGCAGGTACACCCCCTCCTCTCCTCATCAACATTCCGAGCACCTTGCCCATCTGACGACCAGCATACGTAGACCAGTTCGAATACTCCGGATCAGAACTGTTACGGATAATTGTATAGGAAAAAAACATTTTTTTCTTTACTGCATATTTATAGGGTCCATAAAAATAAACCAACTTCATATAATATTAAATCATAATAAATTAAAATAAAACAATTAATTACATTAGATATATACTAAAGACATTGCTTTATTTTCTTGACTAAATGGAAGATAAAAGTGATGATTCATACTGAATTGCAAAAATTAGTAAACAAAAATATCCAAATTGTTCAATCCATGATTGCATATAAAATATAAAATATATAATATATAAATTGCTTAATGAACATGTAATATTGAAAATAATATATATATATATATATATATATATATATATATATATATATATATATATATATATATATATATATATATATAAATAACAGCAAGCAATATAACATATTAGGTTGCACCATGTAATATAACACAATTGTTCCAACGTAAATGATCTTGTTGATTGATAAATAGCGCCACGACGACGGTACGCTTTCGCGAGAAGTAATCTACGTTTTATCTTTAAAACAATTTCACTATATTAAAAAAAAAAAATTGTTTATAGTGTACAATACATTGATAACTAGTAAGTAATGCATATAAAAAGGTTTTGCAGAACATTGTCGAAATTAATTTTTTTTCTTCCAAATATTGGTTTTGGCATCCAAAAATGAAAACCATCAAACATAAACTCAAAAATATATGATCAACAACACAAAAATATCGATTTATACACTTGAAAAATCAAAGGATCCTAATTTTGACCCTAATATAAAAAAACATCAAATTCAAATTGAATCAGATATAAGTAGCTCTGATACCACTTGTTAGATCTGTTCATAACCTTATAATTTCTATCAATATAGAAATCAACAACAGAACTCTAAACCCTTAAACCCATACTAGAATTCAATTAGAAAATGAAGGGGAGCGTACATGAATTTGTCATTGATATCGTTGAAGGTTGCAGGTATGTAATCTTCCAATTTGTAGAGTTCCTTGAATCTCTGATGGGGATGAAGAGAAAAAACCTGATAAATCTTATTTTTATCGTACTCTACAAATGGGGGGATCATAATCCATTTAAATAACCCTAGTGTTATTTTTTGATTTTCAATATTCTAATTTGACCCCTCATCAAATTAGATATTGACTTATGGTATCTAGATAGTAACTTGACCTTTCTTGACATTTATGTTTTTAGACACAAACTTAATATTATGTTAATTAAACCCCTGTAACTCTTAACTAATTAAAATATTGGCACTAACACCTTAAATATTACATTTATGATCCAAAATTCTAACCTGTATTATTTTTATAAATATGTCATAGTATTTTTAAAATATAATATAGTAGCTAAAATACATAGTATATTTAAAATAATATATTTTATATATTATATCTATAACATTTATAATAAATAGCATGGTTAAATTTGTTTTATTTTTAAATAAAAATTAATAAATAAATTATGTGCTTATCTCGAGTTATATAATTTTAAGTCTATTATAACAATGTTTTTTAGACCAAACCCTAAAAAACTCGAGGCCTATTTAGGACAAAGTAACTCGTTTTGACGGTTTTATATATATTAATGTTACTCTTAAATAATTTATTTTAAAAAATTTCAAAAAAGTAATAAAATATTATATATATATATATATATATATATATATATATATATATATATATATATATATATATATATATATATATATATATTCTCTTTTTTTCTTGTTGAATATATAAAAAAAATGACATTTAATATTTCTGTAATGACATATTTTTATTTTTCTTGTGCTTCTTTTTTAAATTAAAGTAAATTATTTTTATATAAAATTAATTATTTAATAATAAATAACCATTCCATATATCAATAATATGATTAATTCGAAAAATATGACATAAAATTAATAAAAATATGTGTAATAATTGTTTTATTATTAAAATTTAAAAAATTGGGACATGTGTCAACCGTTAAAAAGAGATTAATAAGGTAATTGTGTTGGTTATTTGCTTTCCTAAGTTTTATAGAATTTTTTTTTTTTTGGAAAAGCATAGAGATTGTTTATTTTAGTTTAGCTATATATTGAGAGACAGGTGTTGTCATACTGGTTTTACATATATATAACATTGTCAAATAACTTAATAACAATAATTTTAATATGAATTGTTCAAAAGCATGCATCTTAAGCGCAAAATGCAGAGCCAAAAACATGGGGTGCGGAATATAAAACGTCTCGTATATTTGTACAATATGGGCATGGGCCTTTAAAAATAAACATTAGAGATTTTTTTCTGCCACCAACACTTTAACTGGGCACCTCTTCAAATATTGTGATTTTATCATATTAACTTTGTCAAATAAAAATCTATTTTATAATTTTATTTTAAAATTTCGAATTTTTTGAAAAGTTCTTATTTGGATCGAATACAGGGCCGGCCCTAGGGGTAGGCCAGCAAGGCTACCGCCTAGGGCCTCACTTTTATTTTATTTTTTATTAATTAATTTTAAAAAAAAATTAAATTAAATTATATAACATCTATTTAAAATATATAATAATAACAATTATTTATAATATTATAATATATATTATTTGATTTGTTAATTTAAAAATTATATGTATAAATGATAAGTTTTTTTTACTTCTTTAACATGGTAGAAGATTTGATATTTAAGTTTTTTTTTTATAATTTTTTTATTGTTTTTTAATTATGATTTTTTTAAATAATAGAAGAGTGTTTAGATGAGTTAATTTTATTATCAATTGAAATAAAATATTAAATAAAATTGATTACAATAATTTAATGATTTTGCACCATAAAATAATTAAAATATAACAATTTAAAAATATTTTTTTATTATTTTAAAAATATTTAATTTTAAATTTCGCCTCAGGCCTCGAGACGTGTTGGGCCGGCCCTGATCGAATATTTCATTCAAAGTATGGAATTTATGATCAATAAATATACAATTTTTTACCGGATTTTTTAGTTTTTTATTGGATTTTTCGAGAAAAAAAACATGTTTTTTTACCGGTTTTTTAGAAATTTACTGTAAAAACTCATGTCTGTCATGCATTTGTATCATATATTTTAAAATTTTCGATAAAAATGCATATTATGTATCATAAATTTTAAAAAATTGATAAAAATGCATGTTTTCAACTGGATACTTTGAAAAAAAACTGATAAAAATGTATGCAAAGATACTGAATATTTTGAAAAAACAATCGATAAAAATGCATGTAAGTATACCGATTGTTTGAAATAAACTAGTAGCTGAAATGTTGTTTAGGTTAATCGGATATTTCAAAAAATCCAAAAAAAAAAAACCATGATGATTTATGAATTTTTGAAAATTCCAATAGTTTGTATTTCATTGTTTTAATGAATTTGCAGTGAGGACCAGATGACCAGATAGGACGATTGCTTCTAGGCAATGTGAAAGAGATCCAGGTGCTGCAAAGAGGCTCGTGCGAGGGTAGATGACCTTAAGGACTCGCATATCTGAGAGTACCTCAATCCCTTTTCACAAGAGATAGATTACGACAAAGCTGTTTTGTGCACCCTATAGTATCTGACGTAAAGGATCTAGAGCTGATGGATGGACCCAGATCTTGATTATGAGCTAGTTATTAAGGATGTCCATGCAGTAGTTGAGGATGTAAAGGGTTAGGATGACAGGAAGATGGTGGCCAAGATAAAGGTGCCCAATCATTTTGAGACAGACGCTCCAGCTGATGCATAGGTTACTCCTCAGGAGGATACAAAGGCTCCTGCTTCGAGTGATATAGAGGTTACTCCTCTGATTGAAATAGAGGTTACTGCTCATACTTCGACAGAGTCATCTATACACACAAATAAAAAGTTTCTTAGAGGGCCTAGTGATTGTTTCGTGCTCACTAGATATGTCGATCATGTGCCGTTTAGACTATGGTAGTGAGAGGTTTATATATTTTATGTTGAAAAAAATTATATATGATTGATATATTGAAAATAAATAATGAATTTTACTTTGTTTGTTACAGAACCGACTACTACTAAAGGTGTCCACCCATGGAATGAAGTTGAAGAAGTTCTTAGATGCCCTAATGTCTTAGGAAGTCGGGGCGATTATTGATGATAATTATTACTCCCCATCCCCCTAGGCATGGCAACATAACCCATACCCACGGGTACCCACCCGAACCCATCCCGAAGTTAACCGGAAAAACTTGCTTTGACTGGGTTTGGGTTTTCCCCGATTAAAAAATATGGGGATGGGTCGGGTAATAGGGATACTAGTACCCACCCCGAACCCGTCCCCGAACGCGCCCCGTTTATTTCATTATGTACATTATTATTTAGTTTAGTTAATTTGGAATATTTAATATGTGGCCAATGTTTTAATATTTTGATTTTTATTAATTATTTAAAATTTTTGAAATGTATGTATGAAATTTTTTGAGATTGTTTTATTTTATTATTTGTAATGTAATTTGATTTTGGAAAAAATAAATATTTCTATTTAAAAAATTAATTTTACTAAATGGATGACAGTGGGGCGTGGATACCCGAACCCAACCCGAACCCGTTTGGGACGAGTTTGGGTTTTAATTCTTCATCCCTGTTTGAGTTTGGGGCGGGGAACAAGGATTGTTTGAGCATTCGAGTTTCGGTTTAGGGGAGGTAAAAATCGTCTCCGACCCTCCCCGTTGCCATGCCTACCCCTAAAACTCTCGCCCTTATGATAATATTCTAAAATAATCTACAAATTTTAAAATTGAATTTGAATAAGTTTATTCTAAAACTTATTTTTCTAAAAATTGAAAATTATCTAAAAATACAAGTTTTTAATTTTTTTTTTAAATGTTGATATGTGATAATCTAGTTTGAATTATCAAAGTTTAGAGTCTGTAGCAGTGTGCTGTATTTCAGTAGTTGGTGGTCTTCTTCTTCAGGACTTCTGCTCCTTAAATAGAAAGGAGGAAAAGAGACGTTGAAAACTTTCTCAAAAAGGTTGGTCTAACTTTGTACTTGATTAGACACATCAAAAAAGCACCTTATACAAAAGGAATTATCCGTAGAAGCTTAGACATCAAAGAAGAGATTTTTTCTTAAGTATTCATATGACCAAAAAGTCTCTGAGTTTGTTAGAGTTGCCTCGATAGAAGAGATAATGCTTCACAGGTTGACTTTATTTAGACTTCACGCTACATATGCTGATCACTTCAGAGTCTACTTCTTGGCTTCTGAGGCTTTAGAGTCTGGAGCTCTAGAGGATGACTTTCTTCAGAGTTGAATTATGTATTGTATAGATCTTCCATCAGAGCCAGAGTCTTCAGAAGTGATCTTCAGAGCCAGAGTCTGAACTTCATATGCAGAATCCTCAAGCTTCTCTTTATCTGTTCTCAGTCTTATAATCCTGCATACTTGAAAAGATGTTAGAATACCCAATTGTTCTTTAAATACTTTGTTATCATCAAAACCCAAGGGATATTGAATCAACCATTTTTGTTCCAAAAATCTTCATATTTTTTTATGATGACAAATATAAGTATTTAAGAACAATGGTAGTTAATTTAATTAACATGTTGACTTTAGGGTTTGAGGTTTGTAAGCTCCCCATGAGTATGATAGTCCAAAATGTGAGGTTTGTAAGCTCACCATAAGTCATATCCAAGTTAATTAAATTCCTTTAAAAACACAATAACATTAATCTTCAGAAATTAAGCAACACTAAAAATAATCATTAGATTTAGATGCTTAAATACTCTTTATCTCTCCCTCTTTTATCATCAACAAAAATATAAGGGACATAAAAGATATTGAAGAAAAACAAATGTATGGGAAACAATCAGGTATGAGTAAAAACAATTAACAAACATGTTTTGTTCTCCCCTTGTCATCAGCTAAAAAAACGTGCAAGAAAAAGAATGGCTTGACGGGTTGGAAAAAGGTTTTGTAGTTTACGAGATATTCCAACCTGTTTCTTGGCTTATGAGACATAGCAGTCAAACCTTGGAAAATGATTTTGAAGAACAAGAATGTATCTCTCTCTTGATTTCAATGGTGCACGTAAAACCAGACAGATTTCTCTGATTCCCATTTCCCTATAAAAGCCTGCTTAAAACAAGAAAAGAATCGATTCCTCATTCTTTCATTAACCTTCTCCATTGATTAAAAAAATGAGCAAATCAGCTAAGAACAACAAGGGTGGTTCCACAGAAGAAGTTAAGAAGGTTGTGAAGATTCAAAAGGATGAGAAGGATGTTGGAACTTGTGCTGGAGCAACAAGGGTTGGAAGAACATCAGACACAAAAATGAAGAACTCCAAGGGGAACCTCAAGAAGGAAGTCATTGACATATCTGATGATGAGTGGGATGAGGACTGGAGGAACTTTCTCATGTCAAAAGGGTGGGGTGGTTGCAAAGGACAGGAGTAGCTTCTTGTATTTCTCTTTTGTAATCAGAATTATGTAATCCTTTTCCAATAAATAAAAGCAGATCTTTGTCACATAGTTTTTGTCTGAATTTCTTTTCAACCACCAAAGTCATGTATGTGCAGTGATTTTTTTTATAAAAATTATTTTCACAAATTTAAACTAATTGATGTCCAAAGAGATTGTCAAAACATGCTATTATCTTAACAGACAAAGATTTCCCACAGTTAATATAGCTAAAAGATAGAGCATGACAGAAACCGAATTCTTAACAGATATAAGACCAAGTTAGAAGGCTTTTCAGATTTGTAACACATAAGTGGATAGAAGATTAATAAATAGTTTAAATAGACAAGCCATTTATATGCCATCAGAAATAACCAACTAAGTTCAGAGCATCAGAGGCTGAGATGCTTCAGAGGCTACCTCACATCAGAAGCTAGTTCAGAGCTTCTGATCATAGTAGCTTATGATCATCACTAGACTCTGATCCTTCATTCATAAGTAAGCATTAATCTTTCACAAAATGCATGTTTAGATTCTTTTTAATGAAATTAAATATTTCTTTAGTAAGAGGCTTGATAAATATATCAACCCATTGATGATCTTTATCAATGAACTGTATATCTATTACACCTTTCTAAACATAATCTCTAATAAAATGATGTTTTATTTCAATGTGCTTGGTTCTAGAATGTTGGAGTGGATTTTTTGCAAAGTAGATGGCAACAGTATTATCACAGAAGATGGTAATAATGCTTCCACTAACTGATAGTCTTCAAACTAATATTTCATCAAGAGGAGTTGTGTGCAGCATTTAGCAGTTGGGATATATTATGCTTCTATTGTGCATTGTCACAACGTGAAAAATACCCGAATGCATCGTACGCTCGAACTACAACAGAGTTTCCACTGAATTTTATTTATCCTAAGAGAAAGGGAAAATATCAATAAAACCCAAAGGGAAGAGAAAAGGGTACGGAAGTCAGTTATGCAAGGGAAAGGTATGAGCATCCCTCGCATCTGTTGTACTCAACTAGAACTGTTTTGTTTGTTCTTTGCGTGGATGAGTGTTATTATATAAATGTTACTTGCGATTGATTTTAATTAAGGAAAAAAATAATTTTTTATTAATGTTATCGCCAAGATTTTGAAATCTCGTGCCTATGTATTCTCATAGTGCAATGAGAAAATCAGAGCTCCGTAGTTTGTGGAGTAGAAAATAAGTGTTTGTTAATTGATTTTAGGGAACGATGTTATAATCGTATCCTATAAGTATATTGACGTTAGTTGTTTGACCTTAGAAGCTCTAAGATATTAGTATGACTACTAAGGAATGAATTATAACAGTTCTTTTATGAAAAAGAATTTATGTTTGGGACAATGAATTGTAAAGGTGGTGTTCAAACTGAGAACAGGAAAATAAAAGTGGTGTCATATCCAAAAACAGGAAAATAAAAGTGGTTTCATAACCAAGAACAAGAAAATAAAAGTGGTGTCTTGACTAAGTAAGTGGTGTTTAAACCAAGAAAGTGGTGTGTAAACCAAAGAGAGGTGTTTTAACCAAGAGATGGTGATTAACCCAAAGGTAGGTATTTTAACCAAGGGATGACGATTAACGCAAAGAGGGGAGTTTTAACCAAGAGATGGTGATTAACCCAAAGAGAGGTGTTTTAACCAAGAGATCGGATTAACCCAAAGAGGGGTGTTTTAACCAAGAGATGATGATTAACCCAAAGATAGGTATTTTAACCAATGATGGTGATTAACCCAAAGAATGATGTTTTAACCAAGAGATGATGATTAACCCATAGATAGGAGTGACTATGAAATGTATGTGATATTGGTTGTGATTGATTTTAGTTTGGAGACTAATATTCAGACAGTGAGCTCTGCAGAAGTGTCTGAATCATTCGGGGAAAGAGAGTCTACACCCCCTCCTTTTTCTTCCTTGTATTATGAAAATGATCTTGATTTTAATTGAACTAAAGTCTATGAACGAAGGTGAATACTTTGAATAACTAGGTCATGCGTCCTGTATCCAAAGATATTCAGAATAAGGATAGGAATGCTCCCTCTTATTCCTTCTCTGTTTCTTAAGACTCGTGGTGCACAATTCACATCGTAGTTCTTAAGTGTTTTAAATTTATTTAAGAAAAAAGAAATTTTAGTTTAAAATTGGATAAATTAAGGACATGGTTAGGAGAATAGGGTATGGTACCAAAGAATGGGACTAAAGTTTAATGATCATGCATTGATGGTTACCTATTTCTAGGGTTTGAGATTAACCTAATTGAGATTCACCGAAGGGAGCATGTATGGTACAAATCCTAAGATCAAATTCAAATTAATTGATCAATGGGCTTTTGATCCCCTAATTGATTAGAATCCTAAATGAGCATGCAAGAGATTATAGGTCATGCTATTAAAAGAATCAAGTAAGCAATCAGAATTATACATTAATAGATAAATAAAAAGAGAAAAAAGATAAAGGTTAATGATGTTAAAACCCTAATTTCATGATGGACTCCAATCTAATTTAAGTGAGGAAAATTAACTCTAAACTAAAAATTAATCCTAGTTTATAATATTATTCTCAATTAACTGAGCCTAAACCTAGTGATTTTTGATGTGTACAAAAAATGCTAAAGGAAATTATTAAAATAAATAAGTATATATTAATAATACTCTTCCAAGGGATGTCAAAAGAGGAAATAAGGTGTGAATGGTATATTAGCGCAGGGCCCATAACTTACAAACCCAAGTTCTTTTTGTCCTTGTGTTTTTTTAATCAGGATTGGGGGTGTATGGACAAAAAAGAGGCTAAGGAAGTGAAGGCCATTGGGGTTAGATAAAGCCCAAGAGTTGAATTCAGTATGAGGGCAAAGGGAGAAGGAGTGTCTCTCATACGCTCATGTTCATCTGACTTCCTCTCTCTTCTCTCACTATGGTCTTCGCCTGAAATCGCTCTGCCGCATCGAAAACTGCCTCCGACACCGGTGGAGCCCGGAACCTCACCAAAATACCAGCATCTAACTCATCTCCCTCTCCTCTCTCTATTTCTTACCCTTGTTTCTTCAGCAAACTACCCAAAGTTTTGTCTTACCCTAAATATGTAAAAACCCTAAAACCTCCAAACAAAAATTAAACAACAGCCATCCCGAAAGTCAAGGCAAAACCTTAGGAGTTTGGTTCATCATTAACATCTCTACAATAAGGGCAACGGCGACATTTTTTTGGTTGGAGAATAGGGTAAGCAACAAAAAGATTTGGAAGTATTTTTCTGGGAATTATCGTGTCCACAGAGATCGGTGCTACTGAACTGCCATTCGACAATTTAATTGTTAATGAGTTTGGGTTTAAATGGTTTAAAGCATAAATGCGGAAAAGTAAATAAGAACATAAGAAAATTCATTCATCAGAGAGAAAAGACTTATCAAGCATGTATATATTCCACTCGTCACAGACTTAAACTTATCGACCAGTTGCACTCAACTTACAATACTCCTCAATATCACCCGGTATCGCTCATAATAGAGTTCATCTCTGACACACCGAGCTGATAAACAACCGTATCACTCTCTTCGTCACTCTCGCGCACGAAGCCTCGAAATACGGAAGGCATTTAAGTTCCGACACCCATACGGATTGTTAGCCCTAAATCTATCTCTAGCATCCAGAAACTAACAGATAATTATCCTTAATCGAAGTTTGTGACATTTATCTCTAACCCGACCCAAACCCCGAGCATTTAAGCAAAAATCAAGAACAATCACCAACAGATATTTGTAAAGCAAATTAAATATAACGCCATGGGCGACAAATGTACATAAGATCAAAGTAAAAACATATACAAACCCAACAAAGAAGAAAGACATGAAGAAAATCAGAAATGAACCAAACATTTCACGGATTGTCAGAGCCGATCGATGAGAAATCCACCCCGGATCATCCAAATGCAAGCTTCCATGATGTTTTCTAAGCAAATCCAATAAAGAAATGAAGTTTGATGGAGTTGGGAGCAAAAACCCCAAAACCATCCCCTAAAAAATATGTTTTCCCACTATTTATGGACTGTCAAAGTCGCAGACCGCGCTAAGCGCGCCCTAAAAAATTGTTAAAACCGCCTTAAAAGCGCGCTAAGCGGGCTCGGAGCGCGCTAAGCGCGCTACTCGCTGGAATTTGCTCCTTCTGCGGGCTAGGAGCGCGCTCCTAGCATACTTCCTGGGCTAGGAGAGTGCTTAGCGCGCTCCTAGCATGCTTGAAAATCCAAAGCTTGCTTTCTTCATAACCTTTGAACCGTAATTCTGTTTTCCGCCCGGTTCGAAGCGTTGGAAAGCTTATTCAATGCTCTATACAACAATGGCAAAATCCCACTGCTTAAATACCTAAAAAATGAGATAAAATCAATTAAACTCAATGATATATACGAGAAAATGCAAAATACACACGAAAACGTAAAGTAAACGTATTTACACAAAACAGGGTTTATTCGTATGATATTTAACAAAAAGCAACGATAAGTGCAACAAAAATCATATACAAAAATAGGTACATTTTGCACTTATCAAACTCTCCTCAACTTACATAATTGTTTGTCCTCAAACAAAGCCAACAACTAAAGGAACAAAAGCGAAATCCCAGAAATCATGCCAAACATCCTAAAACAACACAAGTTCAAATGTGAATAACACCTAGCAAAAACATTCATCGGTAGAAGAAAAACACAAAATGAGGTACTTTCACTCACACAATAATCTTGCAAACAAAAGACTAAATTATCTAAAAATTCACATTGAACATACAAAGGCAAGAATCACAAGGACTTTTCAAGGTTGTAATGTGGTCGAGTAAACAAACAAGGGGCAATTTCTAAAGGTAATTGAAACAAAAACTTGCCTAAACCTAAGGGAGTGATCAACTCACAAAGTTTCAAACACCAAAATTTCAATCAAACTTCATAAAAAATCCCAAGTGTTACACAAAACACAATACTTATTTAGCACAATTATTGAAACTCTTTTTGTTTCCTTTTTTAAGGATTTTTCTTTTTCTTCTTCTTTTTTTTTTCTTTTTCTCTTTCACAAATTTTTCTCTTTTTTCTTTTCTTTTTCAATCCTCATAGAATCCAACTAATGAATACACAATCATTCTCTCCCCAACTTGAATTCAACCGCACCATCGTGTGAATACTCCCTACTTTCTAAGGCAAGGTAAAAATTCATACAACACACAAAGTTTAGGGTTCAAGAAAAAAATAATCAATCAAAATCCATACAAAAGTAAATTTGACACTCATAGACAAGCATCAAACTCAAACAAAATGGATAATAACCAAAGGCTCAAAGGGGTTATAAATGATCACACACTCACAAGGTGAATTGACTATTTGGCTAAGGTAGTTGTGCTCAAAATGAAACAAAATACCTTGATCCTTTTCATGCTTTCATACAATCAACACAAACAAAAGATTCAACATAATAAAATCTAGTTAGAACAGGAATGTTGGAACTTCATGCATATATGTACAATAGAAGGCTACCTCACAAAAAGGTTGGGAACTAAAGTGATTCACAACAAGAACAAGTATACAATAGAATGAATGACATGAAAGTTTGTAAAAAGCCTAAGTATCATGAATATGCTAAAGTCTAGAAAGAGATAAAAACATACCTTGAACGTGTACAAAACTTTAAACACTATCATTACCACGCATTCGCAAGTTGAAACGATAAAAAATGGACAAACACCGAATGCGACTTCAAGCAATCGGGCAAAAATTTGAGTCCAAACAATCAACAAAAGAATTAGAAAAATTACTAATAATTACTAATATATAAGGCCTTGGTGGAAGTGGGAAGAAGGGGGATCCAAGTGAACAATTAAAAGAATTCACTGGCTCAGCACAACATGGCGCGCTAAGCGCACTACACTAGAATCAGAAAAACCAGTACAACAACAAGGTTCTGGTGTAGGCCTCCACTTAACACCTACACAACTCAATTGCAAAACATACAATATTTATACATACAAACTTCCTCAAGTTAAACACGACAAGCTTGAGGAAAACAAAACTTAACACCTTAACACAAACTACCATAAACTTACTAAAAGAATGGGAGAAAAAAACATTAGAAACTAACAACAATAAAACATTCTTGTTTTACGTCATAAGTTCGACGCCTATTATTTATACACACTTCTCCAAGTTGCCTCTTTACACGGTTAGCGCTCACCGACGATGAAACCTAATCAAACACTTAGCAAACGTGAAGAGAAATAAACATATACACTAAATTTACAAGTATGCAAAACATGTAAAATTCACAAATATGGTAAACATATACAAGTATCAATATCAACAAGTGAAAATAGACAATATATACGATATCTACAAAACTCAAAAATAAAGAAACTATCGCAATGCGATCCAATAAAAACACCAATCCCCGGCAACGACGCCATTTTGTTGGTTGGAGAATAGGGCAAGCAACAAAAAGATTTGGAAGTATTTTTTTGGGATTTATCGTGTCCACAGAGATCGGTGCTACTGAACTACCATTCGACAATTTAATTGTTAATGAGTTTGGGTTTAAATGGTTTAAAGCGTAAATGCGGAAAAGTAAATAAGAACATAAGAAAATTCACTCATTAGAGAGAAAAGACTTATCAAGCATGTATATATTCCACTCGTCACAGAGTTAAACTTATCGACCAATTGCACTCAACTTACAATACTCCTCAATATCACCCGGTATCGCTCACAATAGTGTTCATCTCTGACACACCGAGCTGAGAAGCAATCGTATCACTCTCTTCGTCACTCTCGCGCACGAAGCCTCGAAATACGGAAGGCATTTAAGTTCCGACACCCATACGGATTGTTAGCCCTAAATCTATCTCTAGCATCCAGAAACTAACAGATAATTATCCTTAATCAAAGTTTGTGACGTTTATCTCTAACACGACCCAAACCCCGAGCATTTAAGCAAAAATCAAGAACAATCACCAACAGAGATTTGTAAAGCAAATTAAATATAACGCCATGGGCGACAAATGTACATAAGATCAAAGTAAAAACATATACAAACTCAACAAAGAAGAAAGACATGAAGAAAATCAGAAATGAACCAAACACTTCACGGATTGTCAGAGCCGATCGATGAGAAATCCACCCCGGATCATCCAAATGCAAGCTTCCATGATGTTTTCTAAGCAAATCCAATGAAGAAATGAAGTTTGATGGAGTTGGGAGCAAAAACCCCAAAACCATCCCCTAAAAAATCTGTTTTTCCACTATTTATGGACTGTCAAAGTCGCAGACCGCGCTAAGCGCGCTATGGGAGCTAAGCGCGCCCTAAAAAATTGTTAAACCGCCTTAAAAGCGCGCTAAGCGGGCTCGGAGCGCGCTGAGCGTGCTACTCGCTGGAATTTGCTCGTTCTGTGGGCTAGGAGCATGCTCAGCACGCTCCTAGCATGCTTCCTGGGCTAGGAGCGCGCTCAGCGCGCTCCTAGCATGCTTAAAAATCCAAAGCTTGCTTTCTTCATAACTTTTGAACCGTAATTCCGTTTTTCGCCCGGTTCAAAGCGTTGGAAAGCTTATTCAATGCTCTATACAACAATGGCAAAATACCACTGCTTAAATACCTAAAAGAATAAGATAAAATCAATTAAACTCAATGATATATATACGAGAAAATGCAAAATACACACGAAAACGTAAAGTAAACGTATTTACATAAAACAGGGTTTATTCGTATGATATTTAACAAAAAGCCACTATAAGTGCAACAAAAATCATATACAAAAATAGGTACATTTTGCACTTATCAAACTCTCCCCAACTTACAGAATTGTTTGTCCTCAAACAAAGCCAATAACTAAAGGAACAAAAGCGAAATCCAAGAAATCACGCAACAACAAGTTTTTACAAACAAAAACAAATGCAATGGTTCAATCGAAAATGGTACACACAAAGTAAATACTTACCACTAAACTTCAACGATAACATAATCACGAAACAAATGCTAAATACAAAAATCATGCCAAACATCCTAAAACAACACAAGTTCCAATGTGAATCACGCCTGGCAAAAATTTCATCGGTAGATGAAAAACACAAAATGAGGTACTTTCACTCACACAACAATATTGCAAACAAAAGATTAAATTATGCATCCATCTAAAAATTCACATTGAACATACAAAGGCAAGAATCACAAGGACTTTTCAAGGTTGTAATGTGGTCGGGTAAACAAACAAGGGGCAATTTCTAAAGGTAATTGAAACAAAAACTTGCCTAAACCTAAGGGAGTGATCAACTCACAAAGTTTCAAACACCAAAATTTCAATCAAACTTAATACAAAATCCCAAGTGTTACACAAAACACAATACTTATTTAGCACAATTATTAAAACTCTTTTTGTTTCCTTTTTCAAGGATTTTTCTTTTCTTCTTTTTTTTTTTTTTCTCTTTCACAAATTTTTCTCTTTTTTCTTTTCTTTTTCAATCCTCATAGAATCCAACTAATGAATACACAATCATTCTCTCCCCAACTTGAATTCAACCGCACCATCATGTGAATACTCCCTACTTTCTAAGGCAAGGTAAAAATTCATACGACACACAAAGTTTAGGGTTCAAGAAAAAAAATAATCAATCAAAATCCATACAAAAAGTAAATTTGACACTCATAGACAAGCATCAAACTAAAAAAAAAATGGAAAATAACCAAAGGCTCAAAGGGGTTACAAATTATCACACACTCATAAGGTGAATTGACTAGTTGGCTAAGGTAGTTGTGCTCAAAATGAAACAAAATGCCTTGATCCTTTTCATGCTTTCATATAATCAACACAAACAAAAGATTCAACATAATAAAATCTAGTTAGAACAAGAATGTTGGAACTCCGTGCATATATGTACAATAGAAGGCTACCTCACAAAAAGGTTGGGAACTAAAGTGATTCACAACAAGAACAAGTATACAAAAGAATGAATGGCATGAAAGTTTGTAAAAAGCCTAACTATCATGAATATGCTAAAGTCTAGAAAGCGATAAACACATATCTTGAACGTATACAAAACTTTAAACACTATCATTACCACGCATTCGCTTGGAATATGTGTGTGTGTGTGTGTGTGTGAGAGTGTGTGTGTGTTTGTGTGTGTGTGTGTGTGTGTGTGTGTGTGTGTGTGTGTGTGTGTGTGTGTGTGTGTGTGTGTGTGTGTGTGTGTGTGTGTGTGTGTGATACGATTTCTCTTTGTTTAATGAGCAATAAATCTTTATTTTGAGTTGGATGTGTATGTATGTTTTTTTTTACTTGATTTTAATATTTTATCCTCTAAATTTGATAATGTTTAATTTGATAGATTTTTGGCGAAGAATAGTATATTCGTATTTTTCTGGTTTTTAATTACTTGCTTAGTTTTGGTTTGTATGGTATGGATTATGGAAGTTGACCCCCCTATAACCAACATTTTAGGTCCCAATAAATTTGAAGATGTGAAGTGAAAATGATATGATGTTTCACATGATTGTGGGGAGAAATTTGGGTTTTTATAAACTCGTTTGCTTTACTTTAAATCACATATCTTTCCAAACTTGTAATTATAATTTTATATTAAAAAAATTGTAGTTTTTTTTAAGTAAATATAATTTTTTTAAGTAATGTTTTGGATCACAATCTTGGGTATTACAATATAAATGTCATCAAAATTGTTGCAAATTACGTTTTTCATGAATGCACCAAACATATCAAAGTCGATTGTCATTAAATTTGTGATGTCTATAATGATAAATTAATATCACTTTCTCATGTTAGTACTCAATTTCAGGTTGCAGATATTTTAACGAATGTGGTTCTTCGTCCATGTCATCAGTTTCTTGTTAACAAATTGATGGTCATTGACCAGTCGCATCAATTTGAATGGGATGTTATTATGGAATGATTTGATTCACCTTAATTTTTTTTTAAATTTCTAGAATAGACTAGTAAAATTAAATAGAGATTATTTGTAATTAATTGTTGTAAATTCTCATGTGATTGTAAAGAGAAGCAATACAAAGAAGAATGACAGCAAGTCAGAATTTGTGACAGAGTTGGAGTTTAGTGAAGTTGTGAACATCAAGTTGTTAGTTGACAACATATGAGCAATTCATTTGGCTAATCATCCAATGAGCCACGGAAGGAGCAAGCATATAGAAAGGAAGTATCATTTTCTAAGAAACCAAATTAGCAAAGATAGATTGAAGATTAAAGATTGAATATTGTCGTACCTCGAAAAATACGATCCTCGCGATGGACGCGGAAAAAACTGTTCAAAACAGAGTCGCCACCAAAATTTATTTATCCCAAAGAGGGAAAGGAAAATATTGATAAAACCTTTAAAAGGGATAAGAAAATGGTCATCACAACCAAATTCGGGTTCGGGAGTCGGTTACGCAAGAGGGAATGTATTAGCACCCTCTACGTCCGTTGTACTCAACGGGAACCTCTTGATTTGATTCGTGAGAAAGTTAGTTAGGTTTGTTTGTTTTCTTCTTAGGTAAAAGGATTAATTTTTAAGGGGGAAATGGGGTGGTTTTTTATTAGGGTGCTCGGCAAGGATTGAGAACCCTTGGGCCTACGTATTCCCTCGTGCAATGGGAAAGTCAGAGCAATCGTAGTTCGTGGGACTACGGTTGTTTGGTTTATGTTTTTTAAACGAACAAGTGTTTAATTCGCATTTTAACTGCTAAACGTTGGCTTGTCGGCTCGTCATGGGAGGCTGAAGCACTAGTTCATATGCGCAGAAGAATGGATTAAACAATGTTCTTTTTGTGAAAGTTGTTTGAGTATGAATTAAGTGTCTTAGAGATTTGATTGAGAAAAATATTTGACTTGGATGTGTTTTAGGCGAGAGTTTAGGTCGCATTCTAACTGCTAAACGTTGGCTTGTCGGCTCGTCATGGGAGGCTGAAGCACGAGTTCATATGCGCGAAAGAATGACTTAAACAATGTTCTTTATGAAAAGAGTTTTAATCGCACGGCGGCGAGGAGTTGGATTAATGTGTTCGTATTTTGATTGGGTGACGATTACTTGAACTTAAGAAAGATTCCTCGGGCCCAAGTAATCGGGAAAGCGAGTCGAAGAACCCGATCTCTCTCTTTTTTGCCCTTAATATGAAAGAGTTTTAATATGGTTAGAGTATGTTAAATAGATGACAATTACTTGAACTTAAGAAAGATTCCTCGGGTCCAAGTAATTGGGAAAGCTAGTCGAAGAACCGACTCTCTCTCTTTTTCATCCAAGTGTTTAAGAAAAGAAGATTTGATTTTATTTATTGTAAAAAGGGTTTGATATGTAATCGCGTTATGGATATTTTAAAGAAGAAAACTGCTTGAACTTAAGAAAGATTCCTCGGGCCCAAACAATTGAGGAGAAAAATCAAAGATTCCATTCTACTCCCTTTTCTTCTTTTATGAAATAGTATTTAAGTGTGGTTTAAATGTATTGATTTGATTTGGAAAATGCTCGATGTTGATCGAGGTTTGAATTTGCGTACGGAAAGGTTAAAGGAATGAACTAATGGAAAAGAGGTCCTAATGGTTTAAGGTAAGGTCGATGGCGAGGCAAAAAGCACTCGACTTACAAATTAAGTGAGGGGACTTGATATGTGGATCAAGTAAAAGTTGGAAATTAATTGAATTTGTTTTGGAAAATACTTGACGTTGGATCAAGTTTGTTTATTGTTGTAAAAAGGTTTATTTTAATCTTATGGGAGAGGGGTGTAATTATTCAAGTGGGAATAATCAAGCCATGATTAAAGTGAGCCAATCACATACACGCGTACAAACCAAAGTGAAATGTGCAACAATTATCGTTGTATAAAGCCCAAGAGGAGGCATTGTGAGGTCGATTGCGATCGTGAAAATGATCGACTTACAAGGTATTAAAAGGGCTTGACATTAAGTCAATGTATTAGTTTGAAAAGAGTTTTTTGGTTTGGACAAGCATATTAAGAATGACAAACATATAATTAGAGCATGAAATTACTCCGCATGGAAAAAGATAAACCTCATATAAAAATCACAAATAAAATAGGGGAGAAATATAATCAAACATATTAGTATAATTAGTATCCTAAATCTAAGGTTAGTCCAAAAGAGAAATTCTAAACTAATTAATTTAGATGTTTTAGTCTTTTAGAATTAAAATGTACAATTCAAACAATTAATTAAATTAAACTAAAATATTTAATAAAACTAACTATTAAAGTTAATTAGTATTAAATAAAATGGTTTAACAAAATTAATTAAATTTTGATTAATGACAAAGACATATTTTTAGATTTTTTAGTGATTAAGGGAAATGATTTAACTTGATTAATTAAATTAAGACCAAATGTTTAATAAAACTAATTATCAAAATAATTAGCTAATATTAAATAAATGATTTTAATAAAATTAATAAAAATTAATTCATTAAATAGATTTTAAAATTTCAAGAAAAGATAATAGTTAAAAGTTTTTAGATTTTATATATTAAGAAGTAATATTAAAAATCAACACTAAAATCAAAACAAAAAAACAAGGGAATGGGCCAGAAATAATGTTAGTAGAAAGGGGGTGTATTTAGAAATTCCCCAAGCCCAATGGTTAGGCAGCCCACGCTAGGGGAGGGTGTACACGGTGAAGATGATGGGGATGTCTCACGCAAGATCAGGAGAGGAAGCCAGACCGGTGACACTTGTCACCGGTATCATCTACCAACAGCACTCCCTAACACACGTGGCATGGGAGCTCAAGAGAGGAAAAAAAAGTGTTAACCTCAAATCCCCCATATCCTAACTATTCTCGTTGCCTCTCTCTTCCAATTCCAAACCTTGCTTTCTCTCTCAAAGCTCACCACCGGAAACCTAATTTTCATCGGAGAAGGAAGTGGTTGGCGGCGGCGCCGCCCCTCCTCTCCGGCCAAACCCAAAATCAAACCTCAACCCTACCTAAAACGACGTTTCTGAGCCCAAATCCAAGGTTAAAATTCCTCAAAAACTCACCCTAATTCTCAAACAGAAACACAACAGAAACCCTAGATCTATAATGTCATGAAGAAATGAAGCGACTGTGAGAGGGATTTGAAGCAGCAACCAAAGCTCTACACAATCACAATCTCAAAACAGAGAAAAAGGTCATAAATTACATAATCGGAGCAAGTCCGATGAAACTCCGGCGAGAATCAAAGAAGTAAGTTCTTCTGCTCTTTTGTTCTCCTCTGCTCACTCTTCTTCTCTTAAGCTTCTTCCATTTGATGTTGTTATTGTGGTGTTGCGTAACGGAGGCGGAGCTCTTCTACTTCAAGTTTCAGTGAGAAATTTGAAATAGATTCTAAGTTTTGAATGAGCTTTTGTGTGATGTGTGTTGAAGGAGGTTGACAGTAGGAGATTGTTTCTTTGGAAAAACTAGGTTTTTTTAGAAGAGTTATGGTTTATGGTAAGTATGTTTGATGGTTGTGTATGAAGGTAAGACCATGGATTCATACCTCATCGTGTTTTGTGTGATATTTCAGTTACGGTGAACTAAGGTGCTTCGATTAGAGCTATGGTGTTAAAAGGTGTATGGTTGATGCTCTTGGGGTGGTGGCAGTGGCCGTATTCCCGGTTCGGAGCTAATACAGATGATTCAAAGTAGGAGGTGGTTGTCAATTGTTGATGTTGTTTTGACTGTTGTTGCGTTAGATTGGTGAAGGAGGATTCAAGGTTCAAAAGATTAAAGGAATTTTTCACAGATGAAGGTTTTCGAAATCCATTTTCCAGGTTGTTCCTCTTTTTTCTTTTTCCTTGTGTGATTTCCCTTCTCTATTTAAAATTAAATTCAAACTTCTGAATTAAGTTTCTGGTACCAATTTTGTCTTGCTGTTGATGATGAGTCCCTTTCATCTGTTGTTGGTGTCGATGTCACAGGGTGGAGGCTGTTGTTGTTGTAGGTTAATATGCAAGCTTGGATGTGAAGTCACCGTCTTGGAGCAGCGGGTTGATGGTACAAAGTGCAACAGTTCTTATTTTGGTGAAACAAACGGGTCACAAGATAAGGTCAAGCGTGATGGCTTGTGATCCCTTTCCTTTTTTTATTAATTTTTGTAAAATCTGGTGTAGAAATTCTTGTAATGGGATTTCTTGTTGTAATTTGTTTGAATTAGTCTGAGCTGCATTATTGTGAATGGCATACGAAATGTTGTAATTTCTTGTATTATGGCTTTGATTTGCTAGCTTCCATGGCCTGCTATTTTGCTTAATCAAGGCTCAGTTAAAAAGCACCCAAAACGACACGCATAACTTGTCTTTGTGCATGGAATGATAGTTGCCATGTCTTAAAACAATGATTCGCTTCTTGTTAATTTGAATTTAATGGCATTGTTCACCATTGGGCCTATTGCCATGATGCACAAGTAATGGCTTAAACTGAATCCAATAACCGTGTGCCTTGCCCAAAGAAAAATCCACACCACGTTTTTAAACCATCTCCACATGCCTTAATAAAAATCCAACCAAACCTTAATGTAACTTGAATTGAACACATTGAAATTTGGAAATTTATCATGAATTTGGAATTGAAATTTGGTCATGAATTGGTGCTTGAATTGCAAATTGAAACTTGAATGATATGTAATTTGACATAAAATTGGAATTTTGTAGTTTGGATGGAGATAAAAATTGGAATGAACTTGAATTGAACAAAATGGATTGAAATACTTGAACTTGGATGTTAGAATTGAATAGCACATTGAAATTCTTCTATGACAAGAACATGAACCATAAAGTCAAGACTTGCAAATGACTTGAAATATTGTCCAAATGCGTTGACTTTTGATTGCTCTGTATCCTGACTTCGTTAGTTAACTTGAACTTGTACAACCTCTAATTTTGATCACTTCAGACATAAAGAAAGAAACAATCTCCACTTTCTTAAACAACATTAAGTCACATCCAAACGAGTTGAAACAACACATTTAACCCGGTATCCTCAAATAAACCTCAGACTTAAGCAACAAGAAAGCAACATATTTCTTTTGGATTTTCTGGATAACGGTTAGTAGATGGATGGTACAAACGAAAGCTATACACAGGTAGGACAAATTTGGGGTATGACAAATATTCCAAGACTGCGTTACAGCTTATAGATATCCTTACCAAGTCATTGAAGAAAGCAAGGTTTGTGTTAAATATGTAATTCAATGTTTTAGAAAGATTTGATTTGATTTAGAAAGATCATATTTGATTTAGAAAGATTAGATTAGATATTTTTGGGCTTTTATAGTTTGGGCTTTAGCTTGAGATGCAAGTTAACCTAAATCTATAAATAGGGAGGAACCCTTATCATTGTAATAATCAAGTTTGATAATTCACAGTTTCCAGTTGCAAGTGAGTATTGAAAGTTTTCACAGTTTGTGGGCAGAAAGAATTATGCAGTTTTTCATCTTCTTCTCAAACGCTACTATTTTTCTTTTCTCTTTCTTTCTTTCTTTCTCAATTTTTCTTTTCGTTGCCATTGCGTGTGATTGTTAACAATCTTGAGATCAAGATTGAATAGGAATTCTCAAAAGGTTTTGGGTTAATTCCAACATTTGATATCTAGAGCTCCAGTTGTGATTCAAGGAAGGAAAATCGTGATGGCGATGAATCATCCGAACGGACACTTTTCGGCGAGCCTTCCGATTCTCAAGAAAGATAATTATGAGAATTGGTGCAAGCAGATTAAGGTGGTTTTCTGTTATCAACATCTTTGGGATATTGTGAAGGAAGGAGTAGCACCGCTTGCAGAGAACGTGACAGATCAAGAAAAGGCTGCACACAAAGAGTTGAAGAAGAAATATTATAAAGCTCTCTTTATAATCCATCAGTGTGTTGATCTAGATAACTTTGAAAGGGTTAGTGATGTAGAGTCAGCAAAGGAAGCGTGGGAGATTCTTGAAAAGTTGTTTGGAGGCGCAGAGAAGGTGAAAGAGGTGAGGTTACAAACTCACAAGAGAACCTATGAGTTGCTTCAGATGGAAGACAATGAAAGTATAACAGATTTCTTCACCAAAGTTGTAAAGCTGGTGAATCAAATCAAGGTATGTGGAGAGGTGTTGACATCAAGATCAGTTGTTGCAAAGATCTTGAGGTCATTGGCTCCAAAGTTCGACCGCGTCGTAGTAGCCATATAAGAGTCGAAAGACTTGTCAGTATTGACGAAGGAAGAGCTTCAAGGGACGCTTGAGTCTCATGAACAAATGATGGCTGAAAGAGCTGCAGGAAAGTCGAAGAGTGATATGGCTTTGTAGGGGTAGCCAGAAAAGGAAAGGAAAGGCAAAGGAAGCTGGAATGGCAACAAAGGTAGAGGAGGCTACAACAATTCGACTGGTCAAAATCAGCATGAAGGAAACTGGTCGAATCAGAGAAAACCCTGGAACCAAGGCAACCAAAGAGGTGGTGCTGCAGGTAAAGGAAGAGGTGGTGGTCAAAAGCCGGACAAAAGTCACATTCAATGTTTCAATTGTCAGAAGTATGGTCACTATTTTAGTGATTGTCCATAAAAGAAGAAGAATCAAGAAAATGATGCAAAGCTGGCGAAGCATGAAGAAGAAAAGATGTTGCTGATGGTCACAACAAGAGACGAAGAAATATTCCAGGACCAGTGGTATTTGGCCTCATGATGCTCATCACACATAAGTGGAAGGAAAGATTGGTTTGTCAACATGAAGCCCTCGTCGAAGAACACGGTGAAGTTTGCATATGACAACACTCTAGCATCTGAAGGTGTTGGTGATGTTCTGATTATTAGGAAAGATGGCAAGAGGTAAACAATTTCCAATGTGTTGTACATACCAGGCATGAAGAGTAATTTACTCAGTATAGGGCAGTTGGTCAAAAAGAACTAGAAGGTGTCGATTGAAGACAAGATGATGAGAGTTCTCGACGCAGGTGGTAGATTGATCTTGAAGGCTCCAATGTCTCAGAATAGGACCTTCAAGATTGAACTCAATGTGATGGAGCACAAGTGCCTAGCAACTGCAGCCAGTAGAGATGAGTGGTTATGGCATTTTCGACTAGGCCATCTCAACTTCAATGACATCAGAGAGCTAAAGAGAAGAAATATGGCTTCAAGATTACCTTAAATTGACATTCCAAGTGAAGTATGTGAAGAGTGCATTCAGTCGAAACAACACAAGAATAGCTTTAGCAAGGATGCAGGAAGGAAGTCGAAGGTAATCCTGGAAGTCATATAATCTGATGTATGTGGTCCAATCCAGGTGGATTTGATTGCAGACAACAAATACTTTGTCACGTTCATAGATGATTACAGTTGAAAATTGTGGACTTACCTCATCAAGAAGAAAAGTGATGTGATCGAGGTATTTTCCATATTCAAATCTATGGTCGAAAGACATAGTGGTCGAAAGTTGAAAATTCTGAGGACTGATGGTGGTGGGGAGTATGTGTCGAAAGAGTTCGATGCATTATGTGAGAAAGAAGGGATTGTGCATAAGGTGGTGCCACCCTACACTCCACAGCAAAATGGAATTGCAGAAAGAAAGAACAGAACCATCATGAACATGGTGAGAAGTATGTTGAATGGAAAGCATATACCCAAAGAATTATGGGGAGAAGCGGTTTCAACAGTAACATATATTTTGAACAGATGTTCGACGAAGAAGCTTGAAGGAATCACACCAGAAGAATGTTGGTCCGGTGTCAAGCCTAGCCTCGGTCAATTGAAGGTGTTTGGATCTATAGCACATAGACATGTGCCAGATCAGTTGAGAAGGAAGCTTGATGACAAGTCGAATCAGATGATCTTGATAGGATATCATTCGACTGGAAGTTAATAGTTGTTCGAACCAGTGAATAAGTAGGTAGTGATCAGCAGGAACGTGATCATAGATGAGCTTAAAGAATGGGATTAGACTGAGAATGTCAAGAAGGATTCAGTGAGAATCTCTTGTGAAGAACCAGCCACTGAAGTTGAAAGAGAAGTTCGATAGGAATAAGTCATAGATGAAGCACGTCCAAGCAGACCTCGACGAACAAGACGCGTGCCTGCAAGGTTGCAAGAATGCGTAATTACATCAGATGATGTGGTTGATGAAGAGGGTGAGCTAGTACATTATGATTTTTATGCAGATGTCGAACCAGTCAATGCATCCGAGGCATTGAAATATTCGAAGTAGGTGAAAGCAATGAATGAGGAGTTAGAGTCCATCGAAGTCAACAACACCTGGTCACTTGTTGAATTGCCTCAAGGCAAGAAGGCAATTTATGTGAAGTGGGTTTACAAGGTGAAGGTGAATCCTAGAGGAGAAGTAACTCAACACAAGGTGAGACTTGTGGCGAAAGGATTTCTTAAAAAGGAAGGAATCGACTTCAACGAAGTGTTTGCACCTGTTGCTAGGATCGAAACAATCAGGTTAGTTGTTGGTCTAGCAAATATGAACAATTGGCACACATGTCAGATGGACGTGAAGTGTGCATTCCTTAATGGCCCCTTAGACGAAGAAGTTTATGTCGCACAACCAGTTGGGTATGTGAAACGAGGCGAATAAGGAAAGGTGTACAGGCTGCATAAAACCCTGTATGGACTCAAGAAAGCTCCAAGAACATGGAATAAGAAAATCAACACCTTCTTAAGGAAGAAGAAATTTGTGAAATGTACGGCTAACCATAGAGTGTATGTAAGGAGAAGCAATAGTGAATTGCTTATTCTATGCCTCTATGTCGATGACCTGTGGATAACAGGAAGTTGCAAGAAGGAGATCGAAGATTTCAAACATGACCTAAGTGGGGAGTTTGAAATGTCAGACTTGGGAAATCTCTCATATTTCCTTGGCATTGAATTCTACAAGACTAGTAGAGGTTTGATGATGCACCAAAGAAGATATGCAGGCGAAATACTCAAGAGATTTGAGATGCAAGATTGCAACCCAACTTCGACTCCAACTGAGACCAGATTGCAACTGTTGAAATACCCATTACAGAAGACTTATTGGGACACTTCGATACCTTTGTCACACAATGCCTGACTTAGCATACAATGTGGGTATGGTAAGTAGATTCATGCAGAAGCAAAAGGTATCACACATAGCAGCAACGAAGAGGATACTGAGGTATTTGAAAGGAACTCTCGACTACGACATTTTGTTTCCTGCAGCTGATGAAGGAAAAGAATGCAAGTTAGTGGGATACACTGACTCTAGTTGGTGTAGTGATGCTGAGGATATAAAATCTACAGCTGGCTATGTGTTCATGTTAGGTAGTGCACCAGTTGCTTGGAGTTCGAGAAAGGAACCAGTAGTGGCATTGTCGTCATGCGAAGCAGAATACATAGCTGATTCTCTTTGTGCATGTCAAGCAACCTAGATGGTGAACCTGGTCGAAGAGATCACAGGGAAGAGTCATGGAGCAATTACCATGAAGATCGATAGCATGTCAGCTATCAACTTGGTGAAGAATCCAATAGCACGTGGTCGAAGTAAGCACATCGAAATGAGGTTCCATTATCTTCGAGAGCAGGTAGCAGAAAGGGAAGATGAACTTGGAACACTGCAGAACTGAGAATTAGATTGCAGATATCATGACAAAGGGAGTGCAGGGCGAAGTTTTCAGAAGACTAAGAGCCATGATGAATATAGACAGTTTAGACACAATGAATTAGGTGGTGTGTTAAATATGTAATTCATTGTTTTAGAAATATTAGATTTGATTTAGAAATATCAGATTTGATTTAGAAAGATTAGATTAGATATTTTTGGGCTTTTATAGTTTAGGCTTTAGCTTGAGATGCAAGTTAACCTAAATCTATAAATAGGGAGGAACCCTTATCATTGTAATAATCAAGTTTGATAATTCAGAGTTTGCAGTTACAAGTGAATATTGAAAGTTTCCACAGTTTGTGGGCAGAAAGAATTCTGCAGTTTTTCATATTCTTCTCCAACGCTACTATTTTTCTTTTCTCTTTCTTTCCTTCTTTCTCAATTTTTCTTTTCGTTGTCATTGCGTGTGATTGTTAACAATTTTAAGATCAAGCTTTAATAGAAATTCTCAAAAGGTTTTGGGTTAATTCCAACAGTTTGAAAGTCTTAAAGGATTAATTAGAATGAGAATAGTAGTTAATATGAATTGAGATAAGTTTTGGCATTATAATTCAGATGTAGTGTCAGATTGATTGTGTTGCAAATAAGTGACTTGCAAACTGTCACAACCCGACTATTTTTAAAATTTAATTAGTTAATTATTTTTCCTCTGTATAATCTCTTGTCGATTGTTGTAATTCAACTAAATCGTTAATTTTAAATATCTCCTTCCTTAATTACATCTTGTACCTCTATAAACATCATCACTCTTTTCTTATATTCATTAAATTGTGAATCAAGCAATTCGAACCTTTGTCAAATTTTTTATTTATTATAAATGCTTAATCAAATCTCCACATAAGAACTTATTTTCAAATGCTCCATTTCATAAGAAAAATAATAAGAAAATATTTATATAAAAAAATATAAACTACTGAAATTGGAGAAACTTCCAATTCAAATATTCAAATAAAATGTTTTGTTTTAAAAACTTCTGACTCGAAATATTTTTTAAAAACAAACATATTTTACAACGAAAATTTTAAAATAACAATTTTTCTTATCTATATACCAAACTATTTATATTTCAAACAAAAATAAAAGCACAAACAAAGAACATGTGTCAAAACAATTGGTGCATTGGTGCATCTTCTCAAAATTGTACTTAGGTGTTAGATTAATTGACCCATACATATTGCAAATAAAATAAAAATAAATACATATTAGCAGCAGAGCAATTGACATATTCATATAAAAAATACATATAGGCGATGGAATTAACACATGCGCCAATTGATTTGGCGCATATTCTTTGTTTGGAATTTTTTTGTTTTGTTTTAAACATATGAATAATGAGAAAGATTGATAATTTAAAAATTAAGATGAAAATGATTGTTATTTTGAAGAGAAAAAATCTCCGACTTGAACTTAATTTCTTTCTTCTCATTTGAGGTTGGTTTAAAACTTAAATTGATAAAATTTTAAAATTAGTTAAAACACTCATCTCTTCAATAACCAGCTACAATCTGGTTTTTAATTCATATATTTGATCACTTTATAGCTGCAACATTTTTTCTGCTTTCGTAACAATGGCAAGCTAATAAATTTATTTCGTAACAATGACAAACTAATATAGCTTTTCAGCATTAACCAAAGGTTGAAGTGTACTAGTAACATTTATTCTCACACATCTATACATTCAGCAGCATGATAATCTAAGTAATGGAGAATTTAAACAAATTAAATACAATTTTAACAGTAACGAGATTCAAAAGTTTCATTCATAAAAATGGTAAATATGTTCCTCAAATACAAGTAACAATTATTTTTATTACTTATATTTTATCTTTTGTCTCTTTTCACTTATTTATTATTTTTATCTTCTATTTATGTAAACTTTTTCTCTTATAAGGGACATGTATAGGTATATGTATATTTTTAAAAATAAAAAAACCTAATTTTCTAAACAAAAAATTATTATTATTATTATTATTATTATTATTAAACAAATCCATAATATGGCAGTGACGTTAAAGTGTAACCCATCGCTTGGAGTCGCTTTCTGCTTGACTCACCGTCATAATAAAAACTAATAATAGAGATATTAATATTGTTTTCCATGATTCACACAAGATTTAGAAAATGCTTACTAATCTTTTTCATATATGGTCACCTAATGTGTCACCATCAAAATATCCACGTATTTTGTGTTATTTAGTAATGAATGTGTAATTCTTTGTGTTAACTAATAGAATTCGATTGAGTTGAACTCGAATATATTCTATAAAATAGTAGTTGAATATGTATATATTTGACAGAAGTTCAATCATAATTTATAGGATAAGGAGGCGCACATATTCGACGGAGAGTCGAATGTCAGTATTTGACGGAGTTAGATAACAACTTGTTGAAGTTAGTTAGTCAACTTGAAATTCTTTGATGTTATGGACGGATCTATGTTGAGGCATATTGTGGCTTTAGGCACACCAAATTATATATATATATATATATATATATATATATATATATATATATATATATATATATATATATATATATATATATATATATATATATATATATATATATATTGTTGCGGTGAGAATCGGATAACAAGCTATTAATTAACTTGAATCACAAAACTTTGAAATTCACCACCGAGCTTTGATTTATCCAAAAGAAAAGGTAAAGATCGAAAAACCCAAAGTGCGCTATGCAGAAACACGGCTAAGAGATCTAAGGTTCGGGGGTTGGTTATACCTAGGGAAGGTGTTAGCATCCTAGATATCTGTAGTACTCTACATGAACCTCTTGTTAGTATTTGTGTTATTCTAATGTTTGCTTGTTAAGGGAAATGTGCTAAGGTAAAAACCTAGGGTATGTACACTAAGTATGCTCGCCAAGACATCGCATCTCGTGCCTACGTATCCTGACGAGAATGGAATCAAAGCATTCGTAGTTCCCCTCAACGGGGTGAGAAACTCTTGACTGTGGTCAAGGTTCCAAGGGAAAGTAGGGTGAAAAACTTGAAAGCAAAGCTTGTGAGGATTGATTGTTTAGGAGAAGAGATTAATGACTATCTCTTATGAAAGGATTGTGAAGGGTTAGACCGTCGTGAAGGAGAAGAGATTAATGACTATCTCTTGGAAAGGCTAGGTTAAAAGGGAACGAAGTGTTCACGGGAAAGTAGGGTCTGACAGCAAGACGCCTACGTGGAGTGCGGCGACTCCAAACCTAAGGCTAGGTTAAAAGGGTAATGAGCTATCTATGACCTTGCGGTCAATAGAGAGACTTTCCTTTGGAATGAGAGGGTGATAATAACTTGTAAACAAGAGTGCTAAAAGGGAGTTGAGATTAAGTGAACGGTATGAATACGGCAAAGATAATATTTTCAAAGTCTTGAAATCATATACATATTAAGCTATGAAAATTAGCAACAGAAATCAATACATATAAAAAACAGAAGTGATTTTATTTAAGTTTCAGGAAAAATTCTCAAGCACAGGAAACACAAAAAATTCTTAACAGTCCTCAGGAAACAGTTCATGATTCACAGAAATAAGTTCGAGAACGGAATGTAAAGTTAATGCATATTTTTGTCTTTTTGAAATTTTTAATAAAGAAAATGCAATTATGATAGGAAAGTGAAATAAAAAAAATAAAACAAACCAAATCTAATGTGGTATTCGCCACACAATGGTGGCAGGTGCCACCTTAATTCATTAAGGCATTAAAAAAGGGTGGCAAGTGCCACCTAGAATGTGGCAGGCGCCACTTCTTGCCAACATCATGTGGCAGGCGCCACATTTTAGTTACAAAATGGTGGCAGGCGCCACCTTTGACATTTTTTTCTTTTTTAATTTTTATTTTGTTTTATCTTTTGAACAACATTCATAATAAAACCAAACAAAAACTATAGGACATTATTATTTACAATACATTTTCCAGAAACATATTAACATGCTAGTGAACTTGATAACAGCGAACAATGATCATGGCACTTTGAAAACGAAAAAATAAAAGAAGTGAATGTTACCTAGTGGAGATGGTCCACTGCCTCTTTACTGGTACAAATTCAGGAAAGAAAATGAACGAGCATCTTTTTCCTCAAAATGTTTCAGCAAGGTTGAACGGTGGAAAATTCGAACCGAAAAACTTTCGTAACAATATTCAGAATAACAGTAACTGGGGGAGATAAATATAGAGAGTATTCACTATTTTTTCGGTGAATCTGGTGTGTTTGAAACTAAAGTGTAATGTCCTATTTATAGGAGACAATGAGGACTTGAAGCATTGCCGGTTTTACCCTTTTTCAAATCTCCGTGCAAGCTGGCGTGGTTAAAAAAGTCTTCGATTCAGAAAATAGACTCAGAGGATAGGTTGGCTGAGGAGACGTGGAGCCATACTTTTCTGAAAAGGTTCTTTTATTTCATGATGAATTTCAATCCACTTGCCTTGAAACGGTTTAATATATATCATTTTCTTAAGTGCAGAAAAAAGGTAGGATGGGAAATGCCACATTAATTCATGGCAGGTGCCACAAATTAATGTGGCAGGCGCCATAGTTCAAGGTGGTGGGCGCCATGATTTGTGTGGCTAGTGCCACTAAGTGGGGCAGGCGCCACACTTGTTCTTTCTTTTTTTTTTTTTCCTTTTTTTTCTTTCATCTTTTCTTTCTTTCGTTTTTCTTTCTTTCTTTTTTCTTTCTTTTTTTCTTTCTTTTTTTTTCTTTTTTTCTTTTCTTCTTTTTCAAATAAAATTCAATAAATGCCTTGGTGGTTTCTCATGTCCTCAGTCCATGGTTGAACACTTGAATATTCCATTTTGGTCCAGTAACATCAAGGTCAGAAGCTTGGCTTTTTCGGTCAAAATCCTAATTTCCTCAGGAATTCTAACTGAATGGTCTTTGAGGATCTTGCTTCTTCAGTCTCTTCCAAGGTCCATAGATAGTCTCTAGGGATGTCCAGTATCATATAGAATTAAGTTCCACAGCTTGGGAATATGTCTTGATCAAAATCAAAGGCAATGGTTGACTGTCACTGAGAAAACCCTAGTTTGAGCCATGGCGAATCCTGTGGCTCAAAGCGCTTGTAATAAGAACCGAACACACTTAATTTCTTGTTGAATAAAACCTCTTGAATGTAAGTGAGCTCAAATGGTTGAATTTAGAGCCACAGACCTTGAAACATGGGAGAGTCTGGCTTATTGACTTTTGTTCTTTTCCTGTGTAAACCTGGATTTCACAAAAGAAACAAACTGGCAAGCTATTGTGGTTAGTTAACAACTCATGGATGAATGAAACCTAAATGTAAGTGCAAAATGTTATGACATCTAAGGGGTAAAATTTGGGGTACAACGGTTGCCCCTATTTAAATAACTTTACCAGATGCCACGGGGAAAGAAGGTCCTCTGGACATCAAGGTGAAAGGTATTTAAATATAGCAAACCGAAAATTTTGCCCTTAGATGGGATGCAGATGCTAAGGATAGGCGACAGACATGCAAATGCTGACATGCCATGAACTTCTAGTATGATGATATGATGCCATGATAGCGCAAAGATGCAGACAAACAAAACACCAAAGAAAATAACTACAGGTGAGCTTTACTGGGGAGGGATGAAGGTTAATATCCACAAGGAAGATTTACTGGGGATACAGACTGACCAACAAAAGAGACTCACTAGGGAGATTTTGAGGGAACACCGGGGATAGAAAAATAAAACTGAGGGAAAACCTCACAGATCCTCACTGGAGATAGGAGCCAGAGAGGTGCTCTCCACTGGGGAAAAGTCCAGGGAGATGGACGATAGGTTTATAAGTGACCGGACGACACTGGGGAAATGAAAGTACACTCTTTACTATGCATGAAACCAGAAAGAAGACATGATCTCTACTGGGGATCAATTTGAAATAAAAGGATAGACATCAACAAAAGATTTTCTGGGATTTTCTTATACTGAAGAGTTCAAACGGGATCTTCAAGAAAAGCCAAAAAAGATAGAGAAAGGCACATCCGAAAAAACATCAGATGGCAAAAGAAACCAAACATCCAATAATGGCTTTGAATGGAAGGTACAAATCACAATATCTAATAATGGTTTTAGATAAAAGTGAACAAAGCAGGGATCCGAGAAGGCATTGGATGCAAAGAAACCAGTCAACCAATAATGGCTTTGAATGAAAGGTACAATCACAAGATCTGAGAATGGCATCAGATGAAAGTGAGCAAACAGGGGCAATCCAAGAAGGCATTGGGTGAAAAGAAACAATCATCCAATAATGGCTTTGAACGAAAGGTACAAATCACAATATCTAAGAAGGCATCAGATGAAAGTGAACAAAGCAGGCATCCAAGAAGGCATTGGATAAAAGGACACCAGTCATCCAATAATGGCCTTGAATGAAAGGTAAGAATCACAGCATCTAAGAAAGCATCAGATAAACGTGAGAAAGGTAGAGATACAAGAAAGCATTGGATAAAAGGACACCAGACATTCAATAATGGCTTTGAATGAAGGGGTAAACTCAAACTATCTGAGAAGGCATCTGATGCAAATGAGACAAAAAGGTGAAATCCAAGAAGGCATTGGATAAACCACAACGTCCAAGAAAGCATTGAACGAATATGAACAAAGAGATACCCAAGAAAGCATTGGATAAAAGGAATCACAATATCCAAGAAAGCATTGGATGAGTGTGAACAAAGCTGAAATCCAAGAAAGTATTGGATAAAAGGAATCACAGTATCCAAGAAAGCATTGGATGAATGTGAACAAAGGTGAAATCCAAGAAAGCATTGGATAAAAGGAATCACAGTATCCAAGACATCATTGAATGACTGTGAACTTTCAGGAATGGTACTGAAAGTAAAGGCAAATCATTATATTCAGGAACGATATCGAATGATAGTGAGAAAGACATCCAGGAATGACACTGAATGCAAAGGAGAAAACTCATCCAGGAATGGCACGGAATGATCAGATAAGACTTTCAAGAATGACACTGAAAGATAACCAAGAAAATTTGATGGGGGTTACAGAAGATAGGCAAAACTTCCAGGAATAACACTAGGAGAAACAAGAGGAATAAGATATCCAGGAATGGCACTGGAGATCATAAGAGATGGACATCCAGGAATGACACTAGAGTGAGAAAATATAAAGATCTAGGAATAGCACTGGAATTAGATAAGACAAACATCCAACAACAGGACTAGATGCTCAAGGAACGACAACATTCAGGAATGGCACTGAATGGATAACATTTTGGTATGCGCCAAGTAAGTTGGACTTTGACCACAAGGTAAGATGTGGATAACGACACGACCTCTGGAGAGATGCAAATGAGGATGAAACACTCATGATATGTATATGGTATATGAATTATGTCATGCAAATGCAGATGCTGATGACAGAGCTTGACTCTTTTGGGGAGAAGACAAGATTGGAAGACTGATTCCTTAACACGGGGATCACTGTCATTCTGCTTGGGGACTAGAGATGCTATTGCTGGACACATCTCTGCCACACTGGTAAGCTGTATCAAGTGATGCTCTTTGTAGAAAGGATGGAAAGTTGCATGGGGATTCTTCAAATTAATTGCCCCAGATTAGCTGACTGTTGTAGATGAACTGATCATTGCTTCAATTTGTCTGAGTCTTGACATGACTGCTTTGATGTGCTCTTTGGAAAGCTTGCCCCAGTCTGAATCTTGAAAGATGATTATTTTAATGTACACTGGGAAAGCTTGCCCCAGTATGAGTCTTGAAATTTCTTCTAAATAAACCAATTCTTAGAAGGACTTACCCCTGAACAACAAATCTTGAACTAATTCTTCAACAGGATTTGGAAAGAACTTGCCCCTGATAGGATCACCGACCAAGTTTCTTAATTGTTTGAAAATTACTTGAGAGAATGGCTAGTTTGCAAACAAAAGTATTTGTACAAACATGGTAAATGTAGAGTTCATGAAACTTTTGAAATCAAATCATTTTTTTTAAAGATGCAAAACAAAATGAGTCATTGGTCTGAACACGGCGGTTCAGGACATTTAAAAGTGAAAGGTGAAGCACAAGTGTAGTGACCTGCAAAGATCTTTGGGAGTCAGTTTACGCAACCTTGCTGTAGTATACTTTCAAAATAACCTTGCTTCAATTAGGTCTTCATAGGGTTGTAACGTGGCCTGGTTCACGGTTTAAGAAACAAAGGATAAAAGCTCAAAGTTTATTTGTGCCCCCCTAATCCACGTGATGAACTTCAGTCCTATACTCAGTTAACTCAAACTTTACACTCAGGTTCCCACAGGTTAGGAATTGTACTGATGATAATAATGATGATGGTTCAAAAGTTAAAGGACTTTTGATGGCAATCACTGCTTCCTCACCAATGTTTGCCATTGAGGACTTTCAAGATGAAAATTTAAAGGTTTCCTCTTTTTGGGTTGTCATACAAACTTTTTTTTTATTTTTTTTTTTATTTTTTATATAAGGTAAGGTCATGAGCTTCCCATCTTTCTCAGCTTTTGCCTTGAAAAGGATTCGGCTCATTCTTTGAGTAAGGATTTCTTGATGATTCTTCTTCATTTATCACTCTAGGAACAACTTGCACTATATTTATTCATTTAATTTGGAAGAGTTGAAAGGTTGTGAATGTCTGGCTTAATGATTACAGTGAACCATCATTGGCGTTTGACTTGAAAGACATCTTCAACACTTGCTTGTTGTGTGGGAAGGAAAACTTATGAGTGCAACTTTTATGTGACAGGTGTCTTGCATGAAACTCTTGTATTTGAATGCACAATCAAGTTACTGAGAACTACCCTGCCCCAGGTTAAGATTGCGGGTTTTTTATTTGTAAAGAAAATAAAAATCCTACTTCAAGGCTCAAAGGGGTTAACGAGGGATTATCTTCCTTATTTCTCCAGTGTTTAGGGGAATGTGAAACAATGCCTTACATCGTCAGCAAAGTTTTTATTTGAAAGCATACCACAACAATTATGAGTATAACGTTTTCATCATCCTCCCTCCAATCTTTGCATAATCAAAAGGAAAGTGGAAAAGAGATAAAATATTTTGCAAAAGAAAGCATAAAGATGTAAATAACAGACAAAATGAATTGAATCAAAAGTTGCAATGCTCATTTCATTAATTTTGTAAGTACAAACATAATTGAAAGCAAACAGCCTTTACAAAATAAGGAAAATGCAAACAACAAGAAGCAAGGCCTAGTGACTAGTTAAACACAAGGATGAGCTATCTTGTCTTTAAGAAGTAGCTAAGCTAAAGTCGACTGAAGCTTCACTTGGCGTGCCCTGGCAGATGATTGCTCTGAACATTGGGATTGTCCTTAAAGGAGAGGATTTTGTTTCTCATCAGCTCTTGTACTTTAGCCTTCAATGCAAAGCAACCTTCCAAGTTATGGCTGTCATACCCCAAATTTTGACCACTAAGATTTCCCATCATTGTGCAAATCATCATCACAATATGGATGAACCATCATACCTCATTAGTCTCCCCAAAGATGGGTGAGCATCCACTATAATCAAACTTAGGGTTTCAAGCCCTCTCAGAGCTCTTAGACAAAGGATCAATCAAGGAATGACATGATCTTCAACTTGTCTAAACTTCTCAAACATCCACAATGGATCAAGAGGACTCCCACATCAAGGATCAAGCACACGGCGACAACATTTCAAGTGGATTAAGCCTCAAGATCGCCAGTGTCACCAAATTAGGGTTTTGGTCGACCAATGCTTCAAAGCACAACCTAAGATGCTCCAAGGGACATCATGAACCCAATCATCAAGTCAATTTTGCCTCAGGGGATGCATTCATAAAAAATCAGGAATTAGGGTTTCTTGACCTAATTCACCCCTAAGTTGAATTTTGGGACAAAACATGAGCCAAGACCTCAAGACATGATTTGAGGGTCCCTAGTAAACCACATTGATCCATTTGCAACAATGGATGGATCCAAGAAGCTTGATTCACAAGTTTCAAGTTCATCAGAACCACAGTTAGGGTTTCATGGAAAAAGTCAACTGTACCTTTGACTTTTGACCAAGACATGCTCCCAAGCCTTGGGACATGATTCAATACACCCTATAACACCTATGAAATCAATCCATCAAGTTTGATTTAGGTCAAGGACTTGATTTCATAGAGGATCGCACGGTTTGGAATTCATCTGATAAAAAGTCAACTATGCCCAAAAGTCAAAGTTTGACTTTTTGATTTTTTGATCAATTATAGTCCCCTAACCCTAAAATGATGTTAATTTGTGATTGGAATCATCATTCATCAAGAAAAACCAAAAAAAGTGAGATAACTTGTAAAAGGGGTAGCCATAAAAAACTTAGAAATTTTCTAAGTTATGGAACAAAGTGGCTAGGGTACCAACTTCCAAGGATCATAACTTAAGATCCAAGCAACCATTTGGGCTGATCCAAAGATGGATTTGTAGCTCTCATGGCATACTTTAAAAGTGTCAACTACACCTCATTCCAATTCATCATGGATTTTGAGTTATGGTTGGATCAAAATGGCTGAAAACATGAAATGTCACTTTTTCCAACACTTAGTGAAATATTCACTAAGTCAGAATCTGTTTCACTTTTTGCAAAATGTAAGGGAATTTTTCACTTGGATCCAAAAAGTGTCAAGACAAACTATGATCACACATATGTTGTATCATATGAGAGTTTTCCAAAATGGTCAAGAACTCCATCAAACTCAAACTGAGAAATAAGTTATGATAGTGGCAATATGCCTTGCTGTAACTGTCATAACAAGGCAGATTTGTGCATTTTGCTTGATTTGAGCAATTTGTGCAAATAACAAACAAGTTTATCCATCTGAACACCTCAGGGGGTACCAAGGAAGGTCAAACACTGATCCATAAGCCTCCCAAGTCTTTGGAACTAAAAATAGCATGTCAAACCTAAAAAACCCTAAAGAGGGGACAAGACTCCAATTTTGTTTTGAAGCATTCAATAGATGCACCAAGGTGGCATGAACTGAGCCATTTCCAACTGAATGAGTCAAGGATGATCTCTGAACTAGGGAACCAGCAACCTGTGCTCTAACCTCTAGTCAATGGCGACTAGAGGAGACTTGGATTCCTATTGATCAACATTTGCCAAACCTCTGCTGCAGTTGCCATTCCCTATTCCTTGCAAAACAAACTTGCTCTACTATAAATAGAGCTCATTTGTGCACAGTTTAAGTACACCAAAGCCATCAAACAGATGCTTTCCTCAAAATCACCTTCTCACTTCCAAATTTGCCTTCCAAAGCAAGTCACTATCGGGTTTTGAGTTTGAGAGCTATTCCAACGAAACCAATCACACATACACCTCATAAACATCATATAGAAGTGATCGAAACACTTAAACAACAACTGTAACACTGATTTCTCAGAATCACCAGCTAGTTGCTCAAGGTTTTAACCAAGTTGTAGCTGAGATGCCATGAAGTGATCCAGCCATTTCCAATCAAGTCCAAGCATTCAAACACACTCCATATGGTGTAGGGAAGCTGTTCAGATCATCACAACTCATCTGTAACACCTCCAACTCAAAAATCACTTTGCTCTTGCTGTCATGACCTTCAAGTAAGCTTAAACTTGGTTATCTCTTAATCTATGCATATTTCCTCACACTATACTTTTGCCAAATGTTCATAATCATGCATGGAATGTTTCCCCTCAATTAATTGTTTTGTTTGAATCGTGTATCAAAATTCTCAGCCTTCATGCAGAATTTAGGGTTCTTGAGGTTTTGTCTTGATTTCTTATTTCATGCTTAAAATAAATGAAATTAAAGACCATATACATGACCGTGAGGTGAAAACGAGCAGATTGATATGTGGATTGTGTGATTTCATCAAGTATTCAGTGAGATTGGATAGAAAATGCAAATCAGTCCAAACTCAGAACACGCGCGTGTTCTTGCCATGTTCTTGGCGCCTTTTTCACAAATTCAAATATTTGAATTTTGTGATTTTATTTAATTGATTCAAAAATTAATTTCTCTCTGAGTTTTAATGATTTTGAGTTGATTCTTTTTTTAATAATTCATAAAAATGTTAAAATATTTTATTTTGCCAAAAATTCCCAAAAATATTATTTATTTCATATACTTGATATTTTTGCAAAGAACTAATCTTTTATTTATTTTTTAACATTTAAAATATTTTTTCCTCCTTGATTTTCCAAATTTAATTTGTTTCCAATCATTTTGTGGATATAAACATGATTTTTCAAACATTAATCCAAGATCGCAACTTGTTTTTCACACATGTTTGATAATTTTGATCATTTTAATTAAATTTTTATTTAGTTAAAATGCATTTTGAAATTAATTTAGGGTTTTGATCTTAATCACCCTAAACAAATCATTTTCAAACACTCATGGGCCTCTAATAAAGTGTAAGACCCAACCCTTTTTTCTTAACCAAAATTTTTGGGCCTCAGTGTATTGTATAAGTCTCGATACCGTCAAAATGTACGGCGTGATCGTTGCCTTTTCAAAATCATCTGGGCTTCTCCTTGAGCTATAAGACCCATATTTATTCATTTTCAAACTCTTTGAGCCTCAATTAGAGTGTAAGAGCCATCCCCTTTGTAAATACACCACTTTTTGGGCCTCAGTCATTGTATAAGTCCCACTGTATTTTCAAAAACAACGGCGCGATCGTCGCCTTTTGAACAAAACCAATTGGGCCTCTCCTTAAGCTGTAAGCCCCGTCACTTGTACAAAAATAATCTTTGGGCCTCTAATAGAGTGTAAGACCCAATCCCCTTTTAACCAAAACCATTTTTGGGCCTCAGACATGTATAAGTCCCTTTGCGTTAAAAGAAAATCTCGGCATAATCGCCAGTTCAAAAATCAAATCATCTAGGCCTACCCTCGTGTTATAAGCCCCATTTCTTTTCTTTAAATTCCTTTGGGCCTCTAAATAGGGTGTAATACCCATCCCCTTGTACATAAAAAACTTTTTGGGCCTCACATATTGTATACGTGCCTGTGTACAGTGTTCAAAACAACGGTGCGATCATCATTAAAACTTGGGCCTCTCCTTGAGCTGTAAGCCCCAACAATCTTTTCAAAGCACTTTCTCCTTTGATTTTGAATTCAAATATATGTTGTTATCAAAACTTTCTTTATTGAACAACTAACAAAACAGCATGGAAGCTCTACAACGGGTAAGTGTTTATCCGCTTTCATTTACCGCTTTCGTCTGTATATAACTGTAGTGTGGGGCTGCTTCACTGTAAGTCTTCTTTCACATCCTTTTATATACTTGTTACATATCCATTGTGTAATACTAGTATAGTTATTTAGAGTCAAAATTCTTGTATCAGATGTGTGATGTCACAACAACACAATCTGCTAATATGAACAAGGCTATAACAACTGTAAATTAACACAATGAATTGTTCACCCAGTTCGGTCTAACTACCTACGTATGGGGGCTACCAAGCCAGAGAGGAAATTCACTATTAGTAGTATTAAATTACAGACTCAACAATCCTAGTTGACATCTACTAATCATAATAACTACCCAATGACACTTCTACCTAAGAGACCACTTAGATATGAGAAACCACTCACTCCCTAAATCACCTCAGTGATACAATTCAAAGATTACAAATTGAAACCACAACTTGATCTTGCTTACAAGCTTTGATCAAGAACAACTCTCTCTTGCTTAACAGCTCTAGAGAAACCAATTACAACTCAAAATAGTAACACCTATTCAACCATGAAAGGTTTACAAAACACACACGAAAACACAAATTTGACTCTCAGTCTTTGCTCTCTTGTCTTCGTTGTCTTCCAACAAGGGTTGAGGCTACTTTAAATATAATTCTGACTTGGGCTTGGACCTCTTCCAAATATCTGATTTGATTTGTTATTAAACAGAATTTAAAATAGATTTGATCTTCTAATCTTTTTAAATCTTTTCAAATCAGCCCTAATGTAGTTACATGATCTGCTCCATATCTGATTGAAAATATCTTCTCCAAGATATTCGCATCCAATCTCTCTAACTAACACGCGCAGCCCTAAAACATCACAACCTGATGTTCTGATGTTTTGATAACTGATGTCAAGACATCAAGTATAACATCAACACATACAACTTCAACCCTGCAACAACTAATGTTAGGAACCAATGTTAAGACATCAGACATATGACATCAACATTGTTCAACTTTGTTTTACCAAAATTCCAGCCAATACAAGAACTAACAATCTCCCCCTTTGGCTAATTTTGGCTAAAACAATCTCTGCCAACCTCAGAGATACCTGCAGCAGAAAAACTTCATACTCCTAACATTCCAAAACACAACCAGCAGCAATCACATCCAAAATCTGCACAAAGCTAAACTCCCCCTCAAAACAAGAACCAGCATACTAGCTGTTCAAACATGCACATAGGCTAACTCTCCCCCTTTTTAGCCACAATTGGATAACTATCAACCAGTTAGTATCTCTTACTATTGTCACAACCTACCAGTTAGACCTAGGCTAGCTCTCCTTGTCAGTCAAAAGTCAGCACCACAGACAGGACAAATCATAGAACAAAAACCAGATAAACATAACAGAACCAATATTCAAGATAAGTACACCAAGATCAGAAACAAAACAATAAAAACTACAGACTATCAAAAGCAAGAAACAGCAGAAGCAGCAATTCAATCTTTATTAGCATCAGAACCATCTGCAGCATCCTCATCACCTTCCTCTGAACCTAAATCTTCAGCATTGACATTGACACCCACATCATCTTCACCCTGTTCCAAGGATTTGATCATCTGCTCAATTTTCATCTTCCTAGCAGTGCTAGTACTGATCACTATATCAAGATCCTTGCAGGCCGCCTTTAATTCTTCAATCAACTTAGTTTTAGTACATGCCTTCTTAACACCAGAACTTGATGTTACAACAATGTCTGGAACATGATTCCCAATAAACAACTTGGGATGCAAGGATAAAGTTGACTCCCTCTTACATGCTATATTTGAACTGGTTAAAATTCCAGGATGTTGATCTAAGATCATTCCACAGACAATGGAAGGGAATGCTATAGGCATCTTGATAGCATTAGTGGCAGCATGCTTCACAACTTGATCAAATATGTAATTTCCATAATTGAACTTGACCTTTTTCCCAACAGCATAAATAAACCTTCCTAATCCCACAGCTATGGTGGTTTGTGATTAGTAGGTACCCAGTTAGCAGCTCCAATTCTGTGCAAAAATAGCATACTTGATACTGAGTTTGCTAGCTATCAATTTACCCTTCAGTGGCCAAACCTTCACTTGAGTGGCTGTGATCATCTCTTCCCAGATACTTATTGATGGTACTAGGAGAGAAATTAATATACTTACCCCTAACAAACACCTTCATGAAGTCCACACTTCTTTTATCAGAAATGTCTATAGGAATGTTAACAACAAATTCCTTAACAAGTCCACCATAGCACTTAGAGAATTTAGTCACAGTTTTCCACAGGCCAGCAACATGAATGAGCTCCATAATTTCTTCCATCTCCAATGCATCTTTGCCAAGCTCTCTTTCCAGAGCTAATCTCCCTTGACACACAAATTTCCACATTGGAGCACTGCTAGCATAATGAAAGGATATGTTGTCCAATGGCACTTCAGGAACCTTATCAGAAATTCTCTTCAAAATGGACTTTCTGACTGGGGTGATGTCTTGAACATCTTCTTTAACATCATACTCAGATTCAGATTCTTCTCTAATCTTTTTCTCTTTGGAGGATGCAGCAACCTTGCTCCAAGATTTTGTTGGACCAACTATAGATGTCTTTTTCTTCTTGCCTTCAGCTGTCATCTTAGGAGAAGATTTCACAGTCTTTCCTTTTCTAGTCTTCAATCTTTTGGCAATACCAGGAACATCATTACCAATTACTTCATTATCAGATAAGTCAACAACATCCACCACATCAGCATTCTTCTTCCCTCTGGGACTAGGAGCAACATCCCTAGCAGGTGATGTTCCAACATCATGTTCAACATCAACCCCATCTTCAACATGAGTATCAATATCTTCAACTTCAGCTTCTGCATCTTCAATGACAGAAACAACCAATCTGTGAAGATTGGTTTCAGAAGTTTGCATGTCACCCTTTTCTCTAACAGATTGATCAGCAGGCATTTGAATCAGAGGTCTAGATATTCCCTTCACAGAAATCCCTTTCTCAAAAAATTTTGTGATAATCTGATCAACACTTTTGTCCACATCTACCCTTTCTTCAACAGCTTGAGGAAGAGGGGCGGTAGTCTTAGGAGTAGGTTTGTCTCCAAACAAAACACTAGTGACAAACGCTCTACTTTTGCTATCATCAAATTTCTTACCCGCAGATTGATCAGAAGTATTACCTTTTGAAGTCCTCTTAGGTTGATACTTCTCACGTCTTTTCTTTTCTGAACCTGGAATCATAAAGAGAGGCGCTATGTCCCAGGCTTCATCCATTGAAACTTCTTTTGTCGAAACCCTAGATGTTGCATGCGAAGAGCTCTTTGAAGCGAACTTCTTGGAGGGAGATGACCCATGTTGGGACATTGTTCCTTTGAAACAGTTGATGTACAAGGATGTGTTGTGTCTTCCGATCTTTGGTGAGAAGATGAACATACTTGGAGTGTGGAGATTGATGTAGCGTGTGAGTGTAACAATAGGGAATGATAGCCTAAGGTAAGGGGGCTGCTTTTGTTGGTCACTTAAAAGCCAATAAATGTATTTTCCCCACCAAAACAAATTTCCTTTTAAAATTTTGAAATTTAATAAATGCACACCATAAGTCACTAACCTTTGATGCCTTTTCCACATGCCCAAATTTCTACTTAAGACTTCATAAATTTCAGCACACATATCTTTATGGAAATTGTCATTACACTTCATATCTGATTGATCAACCTTTATGACCTTAGTTTCTTCAAGATTTCCTCTGAATAGTTGCATAACACTAGGTTGTTTGGTGATCCTTCTAATGTCACATTCAGATGTCATAACATCATCCTTGACATTACATGATGAGCTGGACTCTTGAGGAACCCATAAATATCAGTTATCTATGGATCTAACTCCCCTAATAACTACTTCACTCTTCTCATTAGTCACTAAACATCATCTTTAGTGTAGCTAACCTTGAATCCTTCATCACATAACTGACTGATGCTAATCAAAATTTGTAGTCAATCCTTTGACAAGAAGTACATTTTCAAGATTAGGTCCAGCCTCACAATTCAATTTTCCAATTCCTCTAGCTTCCCCTTTTTCTCCATTACCAAAAGTTACATCATTTGTGGAGTAAGTCCTGATATCCACCAAATGATTCTTGAAACCTGTCATATGCTTTGAGCAACCACTGTCAAAATACCAACCATCTATAGCTGGGGTTCTAACAGATGAGTGGGCTAATAGACATGTGACAACAGCTTTAGGAACCCATTATTTAACAGCCTGAGACCTGTTCTGCTTCTGTCTAGATTGAGGAACAGATTTGGGATAACCATGCAGTTTAAAGCAAGAAGATTGTATATGGCCAAATCTTCCATAATAGTAACATCTCACTCTTTGAATCTCTTCTCTGAAGTGATTGAAATGTCTGCCACCTTGATGATGATTTCTGTCATACTGCTGAGGCTGCCATCTATCAAAATATTGATGTTGTCTTCTCCCATAATTAGGTTGTCTTCTGTAGTGATAAGTCTGTCTTTTCTAATGATTAGGCTATCTTCTACCATGATGATGAGGCTTTCTTCTGCCATAACAATGAGGCACATCATTATTTGGTCCAAAACCATACATTTTCCCTTGATGTTGAGACATCGGATGGAACATGTTATGTTTGAAACTAGAAGCCTGCATACTCCTATGTTATTGAGGAGGCATATACTACCTAGCTCTAGAAACCTGAGGCTTTCCTTGAGGTTGAGGCAAAAACTTCTTAGGTACAGGACCATAACCCTTTCCATTATTTTGTGGCCCAAGGTGAGGGACAAACTTCTTAATTCCAGAACCATTTCCTTTTTCATGATGATGAGGAATGTTCTGTTTAACCCCAGAAGAACTAGCCTCTGCAGATATCTTCTTCTCACCCTCATATCCTAGACCGGTCTTATCACTTGCCCCTTTTCCAGCTTCAAGTATTTTATCCAGAGTGTCAGTTCCACTATTTAACATTCTGATGGATTTTGACATTTGATCAAGCTGGGATTTTAACAACAAAACTCCATTCTCAAGTTCAGCTTTATCAGTCTCAAGCTGTATTATAATCTTCTTCTGCTTCTCCCCTTCTTGACAGACCTCTTCACTTTTTAGACACAACTCTTGATAAGAAGATGCCAGCTCTTCAAAGGTCAATTCACCATCACTAGACTCTCCATCAGAGGCACATATTCCAGTCAATGCCTTAACATGTTTGGCATTCTCTTCTTCACTTTCACTATCTGTATCAGACCAGGAAACAGATAACCCCTTTTTCTGCTTTTTGAGATATGTAGAACATTCTTTCTTGACATGACCATAACCTTCACACTCATAGCATTGAACTCCTTTGTCATGATTGGACTTTTCTTCATCTCTTGTTTTCTTCACTTGATCACTAGACCTGTTGTTGTCAGATGTGGTGTTCTTAACATTAGGTCTATAGTTTCTGTCCATTCTCTTTAACACCTTATTAAACTGTCTCCCAAGCATCACAACAGCATTTGACAGTTCCTCCTGAGTTTCAAAATTACACTCCTTCTTACCATCTTTAGTATCAGACACCAAAGCTATGCTTTTGGTCTTCTTTTCAGGCTCCTCATTCAATCCCAACTCAAAAGTTTGAAGAGAACCAATCAACTCATCAACCCTCATCTTGCTGATGTCTTGAGCTTCTTCAATAGCAGTCACCTTCATTTTATATCTCTTGGGGAGGGATCTGAGAATCTTCCTTACCAGCTTCTCTTCAGTCATTCTTTTTCCTAAAGCACTAGAAGCATTGGACAACTCAAGAATATTCATGTGAAAATCATGAATGGTTTCATCCTCCTTCATCTTCAGATTTTCAAACTTTGTAGTCAGCAGTTGAAGTCTTGACATCTTAACCTTGGAGGTTCCTTCATGAGTAGTTTTCAAGACATCTCAAGCTTCCTTAGCTACTTCACAAGTGTTGACCAACCTAAAGATGTTCTTGTCAATACCATTAAATATGGCATTCAAAGCTTTTGAATTTCCTAGAGCAAGTTCATCATCTTCCTTGGTCCAATCTTCCTCAGGTTTCAGCTTTGTTATACCATCCTTTTCAACAATAGCAGGTGCTTTCCATTATTTTAAGACAGCCTTCCAAGCCCTGTTGTCTAATGACTTTAAGAAGGTAACCATACGTGGTTTCCAATAGTCATAATTAAAGCCATCTAGAATAGGGGGTCTATTCACAAATCCACCACTCTCCTTGTCCATTGCACCAGAAAGTATCAGCCCTAGATCTCACCCAGATGCAGAGCAGGATGTCTGCTCTGATACCAATTAAAATTCTGGTATCAGATGTGTGATGTTAAGTGTGATGTCACAACAACACAATCTGCTAATATGAACAAGGCTATAATAATTATAAATTAACATAATGAATTATTCACCCAGTTCGGTCTAACTACCTACGTCTGGGGCCACCAAGCCAGGGAGGAAATTCACTATTAGTAGTATTAAATTACAGACTCAATAATCCCAGTTGACATCTACTAATCTTAATAACTACCCAATGACACTTCTACCTAAGAGACCACTTAGATATGAGAAACCACTCACTCCCTAAATCACCTCAGTGATACAATTCAAAGATTACAAATTGAAACCACAACTTGATCTTGCTTACAAGCTTTGATCAAGAACAACTCTCTCTTGCTTAACAGCTCTAGAGAAACCAATTACAACTCAAAATAGTAACACCTATTCAACCATGAAAGGTTTACAAAACACACACGAAAACACAAATTTGACTCTCAATCTTTGCTCTCTTATCTTCGTTGTCTTCCAACAAGGGTTGAGGCTGCTTTAAATATAATTCTGACTTGGGCTTGGACCTCTTCCAAATATCTGATTTGATTTGTTATTAAACAGAATTTAAAACAGATTTAATCTTCTAATCTTTTTAAATCTTTTCAAATCAGCCCTAATGTAGTTACATGATCTGCTCTATATCTGATTGAAAATATCTTCTCCAAGATATTCGTATCCAATCTCTCTAACTAACACGTGCAACCCTAAAACATCACAACCTGATGTTCTGATAACTGATTTCAAGACATCAAGTATAACATCAACACATAAAACTTCAATCCTGCAACAACTAATGTTAGGAACCAATGTTAAGACATCAGACATATGACATCAACATTGTTCAACTTTGTTTTACCAAAATTCCAGCCAATACAAGAACTAACAAGAGTTTTCCCCGGCAACTACGTCTAGAACTAGGTAAAGCCCTGTTGGTCACTCTTAAATACAAACAAAACTTGATCCCCCGTAGGATTCTAGATACAGTCTTCCCTTTTCTTGGGGTTAAACAATATGGAACAAAGAGAAAGGCAGCATTCTCGGACTCGGTGAACCTTTTCTCAGACTGTCACCCTTAGAAATTGTCAAAGAAACTCTAACTCCCCAGAGATGATCTTTTCTCCGTGAATGGCATCTCTTGAGTTTCTTCCAAATTCTCAAACTTTCCTGGAATGATCTCTTCTCTCTGAATTGCATTTCTTGAACTTCTCTTGGTTTAGGGACCCACAGGCTTCCTAAAAGCATCCCTGCCTCCTCTTGGGCATTATACAAGGAACCTTCGGCTTCTTAGAAGTTCTCATGCCTTCTCTTGGGCTTAATACAAGGACCCTGACGACCTCTTAAAGGTATAAGACAGAACTTAGTCATCCTTTGCTAGAGCATTCTTTCTAGCGTCAAAACTCCGACCATTTTAGGGTTGATACTGACCCCTTAATGCTCTTGCCTCCTCTTGGCCATTGTACAAAAGATAAAACTCTAGACTTGGACAGTCTAAACCTCCTTGAGTCTCAAAGACATTCTCAAGTTCCTTTCAAACATTGGAAGAAACACCGATCACTCTGGATTAATCTCCAGCAGAAACCCGGTCTCTCTCATGAGAGTTCCCCACACTTGGACCCGCTTCAGGATCTAAATAATCCTTAGCGGTAAGTCAGCCTCCTCTTGGGCTTTGTACAAATGATTCTCCCTAGCGGAGCTAACCTTTTCAGACTCTCTTTTTGAGTCAATGTCCCTTTAGCCTCCGTCTTGGGGTTTGTACAAGACACATATAAAACACTCTCTTGTTGAGTATAAAAGACTCTCTTGTTGAGTCAATCCCTTTTTAGCCTCAATCTCGGGCTTTGTACGAGATAGAAAAAACCACTCTCTTGTTGAGTATAAAAGACTCTCTTGCTGAGTCAATCTCTTTTTAGCCTCAATCTCGGGCTTTGTACGAGATAGAAAAAACACTCTCTTGTTGAGTGTAAAAGACTCTCTTGTTGAGTCAATCCCCTTTTAGCCTCAATCTCGGGCTTTGTACGAGACATCAAATCACTCTCTTGTTGAGTATAAAAGACTCTCTTGTTGAGTCAAACAACCTTCAGACTCTCTTGTTGAGTCAATCACCTGTTCAAGACTCTCTTGTTGAGTCAACCTTTTTTAGCCTCCGTCTTGGACTTTATACAAGATAGATAAAAGTACTCTCTTGTTGAGTCAAACCCTTTCAGCCTCCATCTTGGGCTTTATACAAGATACATTCTCCCCAACGGAGTCAAAATCCCTTTTAGCCTCAATCTTGGGCTTTGTACAAGACAGAAAGAACATTTTCCTCTGGAAAAGTCAAACTTCTAGCCTCCTCTTAGGATTTGTATAAAGAAAACCCCGGTTGAGTCAATCAACCTTTTAGCATCAAGTTTGGGCCTCGTTCACAGCATCAACAATTCCTCTTTAGAGAAGACAAATTCTCTCTCAGTCAAACCTTTAGCTTTATATCTTGGGCTTTGAACAAGATACAAACCACCTTTAGCTTCATGTCTTGGGCTTTAAACAAGACACTAAAACATCCCTTTCCTCCCATTGAATAGGAGGAACTACGATCGCTCTGATTTCCCTGTTTCGGGAATACGTAGACATAAGATTGCAAAAATCTTAGCGAGCATACTAATCAAAAACCCAAAATCCCGTAGATTCATACATCAATCGAAAATCATCAGACCTAACACCTTACCAATAGCCTAGACACTGTTTTTAAGCAAATAACCCTAAAGAAGAACCCCCTATTTTGATAGCATCTGTAAACCAATAGTTTTGACCGTTCAACCTCAGTTTGCAAGCAGGGTTAATTAGAGACATCTATTTCTCTTCCTTAATCGAATTGTAGTACCAAAGCGATAGTGATTCAAAACCACAAAAATCACGCTACAGAAAAATGGTGACCACAGTGGGAGGCATTCTTTCTGGCCTCTTTTAGGGTGAAAATTTTTAATTCACCAAGTGTCACAGAAATGACGACTCTATTGGGGAGTCATTGTCTGTTAGGATCATAAGACTAGAGGTCTAGGATATTAAGACAAATATATATACTGCTTTTCCTAATTGATATCTGTGTTTATTTTTCTGCTAATGGGAATGCGTGTGATGCCACATGTGGAAAGATTGAGTATACACCTAAGATAGGGGATATCATTATACGGGTAATCTTACGGGGAGCGAATCCTAGTTAAGAGTTCCCGGTCGACCATCAAACTCATTGGAGACTCCCTTTATAGATGCATTACCTATACGACTTCGGTTGTTGAAAGTAGTGTGGTCGAATGGGTTATCTGAGAAGCTGAGGTTTTTAGTAGACTGAAACCATTTTGTAGTGCGGAAGCTATCGGGAATAGTTGTCCGCGATACTATCCTTATTTGAGATCACTCTAAGATACATCAGCTCGCTGGCAATCCGCTTGCTGTTGTTATCCCAAGAGGGGTCAATGATTTTGCGAACATGTACAAAAAATCTCCAGTATAAACCTTTGGGGATGGGTAGAGCCTTAACTTCATAACACCGACCCTTTGACCCCATGTTTTTTCAATGTTTTTGTGTGCTGCATTCATGCATTCATTTCATTAAAAAACATTAAAAAAAACAAAGAAAAATCTTCTCTTCTAGTTTCTCTTTTTCAAATTAAACTAAGAAAATGATTGCAAATGTCAGATAAAGAGATTGCTAATGGATTTCGGTAGAAGGAAAACTCACAAGTACACCTTCAAGGTTCCAAAATTAGAGGATTTAAGAGGGTTGGCAAGGATGATAACCAACCCTGAGGCTTTCAGAGCTAAGTATGGAGGATTGTTGTCCTTGTTAAGGGTCCATGTAATCGAAGGAATCCTGTCCACACTAATCCAGTTCTACGATCCGGTCTATCATTGTTTCACATTCCTGGATTATCAACTAGCACCAACACTGGAGGAGTACTCTCACCTGACTGATTTACATATTACTGATCAAGCTCCCTTTTTTGGACTGGAAGAGATTCCAAAGGATCAAACCATTGTAAGAGCAATCTATTTGGACGAGTCAGAAGTCAGGACTCACATGACCACTAAGGGTGGAATCCAGGGTTTGCCAACCCAGTTCTTGATAAAGAAAGCTCTGTAATTTGCTAGTATAGGGAATGTGGCCGCTTTCGAAAGTATCTTTGTTTTGCTTACCTACGGGTTATTTTTGTTTCCTAACATTGATAACTTCGTTGATATCAATGCCATTAAGATTTTTCTGATTGGAAACCCTGTACCAACCCTGCTCGCAGATGCTTATCATTCAGTACATTTAAGGAATTTGTATAGCGGAGGAATGATCACATGCTGTGTACCTCTGCTGTACAAATGGTTCACTTCCCATTTGCCCAAGTCTGCTGCATTTTGGGATCAAAAGAATACTTTACGTTGGTCGCAGAGAATCATGTCTCTTACCAACTTTGACATTGATTGGTACAATCGAATCTATGACAGGATCATAATCATCGACCGTTGTGGAAATTTCCCAAATGTACCCCTTATAGGAACTAAGGAAGGAATCAACTATCATTCAGTTTTAGTTCGTCATCAATTTGGATATCCGATGAGGCATGTCCTGCGTAATGCTCATCTGAAAGGTCTTTTCTTCAAGGAAGGAGAAAATGACAGGGACTAAAGACGAAAATAGTGCATGCCTGGAAACACGTTCATAGGAAAGGAAGAGAGTCTCTAGGAAAACCAGACTATGTCTCGGTGGAGCCTTATCTCCATTGGGTACAAACTAGAGCTCTCAAGCTGAGGATGCCTTACCCTCGTCAGGAAGTTCTTCCGTTAAGGGACCCCGTCCTTTACTTTATGTCTGATACGGAAAAACTTCAGGTTACTCTCAACAAAGTTCAGCAGGAGAAGAGGTCTTGGAGGAACAAGTACCGTATTCTCAATGTGGAGTGTAAGAAAATACAGCAACTATTGAAAAATAAAGATGCTCTGATCGAGATTTTAGAGCAACATGATGTAGAAAATCAGGATGACCAGAGGAATTTGCTCGCTCCTTTCACTTGGCAAGGGAATGACGACCCGACAACGGCCCAAGAGCCCCGGTCAAAGAAAATGAAAGTACCAGAACCAGAACCTGAGCTCGCTTCAGAGAGGACTCAGGACCAATAAGTTTAGATTTCCTTTTGCGGCACTATGTAAATTACTGTATTTCCATTCTGCAATCTTTGAATTCAATAAAATGGGGTTTCCCCATTGTTTGATATTTGCAATCCAATTGTCGAAGTTTACTTTGAATAAACAAAAAAATATATATACAATTAATATAATCATTGCATATCATTCATCATTCTCACGTAACACATTCTTCTTACCTACGAATCTCACGTTTGCGTCTCGATTCTAGAGTCAAACTGTCTCATTCGTACAATACTCGGGCCAATCGACAGAAAAAGATGGATAATCTCGAGGAAGAGAATAGAGAGTTGAGGGAAGAAATCGACACTCTGAAAGAGGATCTGAGAAAGCTTCACAACGACATGCAAGCTCTAGCAGAAGCTCAGAGGCAAAAAACAAAGGACTGTGATCTCAGAGATCACATCAACGCCCATAGTGGAAAAGTATGATCCCAGGTACAAAATGCCGAAAGATCGTCCCTGGGGCATGCCTATCAAATATATCCTCGGAAGATTCGGAAACTGCAGCAGGAGCCGCTGGGCCTGAAGGTTACAAACTTCGGGAAAGAGAAGATGCCTGGGGCATGACAGCAACTCCTAAAGGTTACAAACTTCGGGAGAGGGAGGGACCTAGAGTCACTGCCATGATGACTATACCACCACCCGTGGTACATACTGTCCCAGAAGGACAGATTCCACCGATACCTTCTGGTGGAAATGAAAGTATGTTCAATAGAATGAATGAGTTACAGGAACAGTTCCTGGAGATGCAGAAAGAGCTGCAAGCCCTTCGTGGTCAGGATATATTTGGAAAAGACGCCGCAGACCTTTGTTTGGTCCCTAATGTGAAAGTTCCACATAATTTCAAGGTGCCCGAATTTGAAAAGTACAAGGGTAACTCTTGCCCTCAAAGCCATTTGGTGATGTACGCTCAGAGGATGTCAACTCAGACAGAGAACAACCAGCTACTGATCCACTATTTCCAAGATAGTTTAACCGGTGTCGTACTCAAATGGTACATGGGCTTAAACCGCACTAAGATTGGCACTTTCAGAGATCTTGGCGCTGCCTTCATTCAACAATATAAGTATAACCTGGACATGGCACCGGACAGAGATCAACTCAGATCAATGTCACAGAAGGACATGGAAACCTTTAAGGAGTACGCTCAGAGATGGCATGAAATTGCCGCCCAGATTTGTCCACCTCTTGAGGAAAAAGAGATGACAAAGATCTTCTTGAAAACCTTGAGCTCATTTTACTACGACAAAATGGTTGCCAGTGCGCCCAACGACTTCACCGAGATGGTGGGCATGGGAGTTCGTCTTAAGGAAGCAGTCCGAGAAGGACGTTTAGTTAAAGACGCTGGATCATCATGTAGTACAAAACGATACGGTATTTCTCTCCCTAAGAAAAAAGACAAGGATATTCAGAATATCTCTCTCGGAAGGCAAAGGCGACGATACCAACCAGTAGCAGCCGTAACTTCTCCTATCAACCCTGTGCCTATTCCTACGTATCAGCCTCAGGTTGCTCAGAGCCAACCGATTCAACAACAATTTCAGCAAAGGACACAACAGCCTCTTCAGTAGGCTCGTCCTCCATATAACAACAACCGTACAACTCGACCTCCAGGGTTTGATCCTATACCAATGTTGTACGCAAAACTGTTTCCATTACTACTGGTCAAGGGGCATGTCCAAACCAGGCCTCCTCTTACAGTACCCGAGAATCCTCTTTTTTGGTTCAAAGCGGATCAGACTTGCCCTTATCATCAAGGAGGACCAGGGCATAACATAGAAAACTGTCTCAGTTTCAAATCTGATGTGCAAAAGCTTGTTAGGAGCGGGGTCTTATCTTTCAAAGATACGAATCCTAATGTTCTCACGAACCCGTTGCCTCAACACGAGAAAGCTGCGGTAAATTTGATAGAGGGAGAGTCCAACAACAGCTATCAAATTCATGATATACTCTTATTAAGGGCCAACTTGGTCAAGATGCATTGTAGACAGAGTGGATATGGCCATGTGCCACCTCATAATTATCACCAGTGTGATGTCTGCTCTAAAAACAATCAAGGATGTTCTGTGGTGAAATCAGCTCTACAGGAACAATTGGACCTCGGATGGATCCAAGAGCATCGAGTTCGTGGAGTTAACATGACTCATGCAAGTTCCAACATCATTCAGTATCGCGACATTCGTGTAATGAATGTCAACTTGGTGGCAATGCACTCAAGGCAAAGCCAACATCATAATCTTCCACGACATGATTACAATTCCTGTCTGGCCTGCTCGATAAACAAACAGGGATGCTCTTTCATACAAGAGGTCCTTCAGCGTCAGATGGATCTTGGATGGATTTAGGATTACCGCGATGAAAATTAGTATCAAGTGAATATGATTCAAATCTTTGATATTCGTTTGATGAATACCATCTTGGTGGAGTTACACGCTACATAAGTCCAGCTCAGTTTCCTGTCAGAACTGTAAAGTATGTCGTGAGAGTAACCAAGGGTGCGCTCTCGTTCAAAGAACTTTACAACACTTGTTAAACGACTGATCTATCTAGACGAAGACACACAATAAATCAGTGTGACAAATAGGAACCCTACTAGACATTATAGTCAGGATGTCCGATCTATGGAAATAGACCTGGTAAGGTTACACTGCATTCAAAGCGGACGTGGTCGGGTGCCACCGCATAACTACGAGCGCTCTAGAGTCTGCTCGGAAAATAATCAAGGATGTTACCTCGTGCGAAAAGCCCTTCAAAGTCAGTTGGCTCCCAAGGAGATTCAACTGTGTCTAAGTTCTGGATAAGATTAAGGATGTTGTCGTGATCTCTGATCACGAAGGGACCAAAGATGTTTGTACCATCATCCCTCTACTTGACGAATCGAAGGTTCTTAACCAGGAACTGATTGAAGTTACTTACGACAGTCAGAAGGCCCCTGTAGTTATCTATCTGCCGGGACCGTTACCGTATGAATCAACTAAGGTAATCCCTTACAAATACGGTGCAACAACAATTGAGAATCGAAAGGAAATTCCATTACCCTCCGTCGTGAATATTGCAGACATCAGTTGAGTAACACGGAGTGGTCGAATCTTAAACAGAGGAGTTGGAGAACCTAACAGAGAAAAAGAACCTCAAACAGAAGTTCCTAATCCACCAGTCGGTCAATCCAGTGATCCCGACCTTTCAAAGAACGATGATGAGATGCTGAAGCTCATCCAAAGGAGTGAATACAACATTGTTAATCATCTCTTACAAACTCCTTCAAAGATCTCAGTGTTATCGCTTTTGCTCAGTTCTGAAGCCCACAGAGAGGCTCTACAGAAAGTATTAAAACAAGCCTTTGTGAAACAGGATGTGTCAATACGACAGTTTGATAGCATCGTCTCTAATATCACTTCCTGCAACAACTTAGGGTTTAGTGATGAGGAATTACCGGAAGAGGGCCCAAGTCACAACATGGTGCTCAATATCACAGTTAACTGCCAGGACAATGCTTTAGCCAGCGTACTAGTTGATACCAGATCGACTCTCAACGTTATACCAAAGTCCACTCTAATGCGACTATTATTCGAAGGATCTCCGATGAGAGGCAGTGAGGTCGTCGTCAAAGAATTTGACGGGTCCAGAAAAATAGTTATCGGCAAATTCGACCTTCCCATAATTATCAGTCCTCACACTTTCCAAGTCACTTTCCAGGTCATGGACATCCGAGCAACATACAATTGTTTGTTGGGAAGACCTTGGATACACCAGGCTGGGGCAGTCACTTCGATGCTTCACCAGAAGCTGAAGTTCGTCAAGAATGACCAACTCGTCACGGTCTGTGGAGAACAAGCCCTGATTGTGAGTAACCTTTCATTGTCCGCTGGTGTAGAACCCGATGAGGTTATTGGAACTCAGTTCCAAGCGCTTTCGGTGAGCAGTGAGAATCAATCAGAAAAAGGAACATCGGTTTCCTCGTACAAAGATGATCTCAAAGTAATCGAGAGTAACAACGCAAAGGGATGGGGACAGCTTGTCATTCCTACTGATAATAAAACAAAGAAGGGTCTTGGTTTTTCTGCAACCTGTACCCAGACAGCTGCTAACGATGAAAGTCTTCATCCCATTCAGAACTTTTTCCACAGTGGAGATTTCCTTCACCCAGTGTCTCAAGAAGTACATACCATCAACGAGGGAGATTCCTCTGACACAGATGAGGAATGAAAGTCCTATCTTAATGAGGACGGTCTCAGGAAGAGGTGCCTACGCCATTTTGCTATCCTGCACAGAGTCCGAGATTTATACCAAGGTCAGATGTCGAAATGATATACGGAGATTGTGATCCGGAAGGATGCCGTGCTCCGCCAAATTCATTTGAGGAGGACACTCCGATGAAATATAACTTTGACCACGACTATTATGGCCCGATGGATGGCCTGCCTATTTGGCAGCCATACCCAGGAGACTTGGGGCAAGAAAATCATCCGAACAATGAAAATCAGCTGAGCATCATCGAAGAAAATACCTGTGTTCCCACCATGTCATGGGATCAACACTCAGGTCATTCAGAAAACGTCTAGCATGACGATGAATTTGCAAAGTTTGCAGGACTAGAATTCATTAACTATGCTTTTCCCAGGGTCAACGTCATCGAAAGGGATGACTCCTCCAGTTCTAAAGAAGTGTGGGACACCTTGGGACAACCGAGTGGCAAATACGACTTCATGGTCAAATACACCGCTCCTGAAAGCTCTTGTATCAGGCTCGAAGACATCCAGCCAACTGGATGGGGGGATTTGCCTAAGAGCACAAATAATATGCAAAATACAACTGAAGAATCCTCCTACGACAACTCTGCCTGGGAGACAGATTCTTACGATCCTACTCCACCAGAAATCAATGTTATTTCTGAAGACAAATCAAGGAAGGTACCGGACTTTGTGATTCACCGGGGAGTTCGCTGCCAATGGGTTGCTGTCGATGTTCGGAAGATCGTTCATAAGTCAAAGTAATTGTCGTCTTTATCTTAACCTTTCACCCTGCCCAGGTGAAACAGATGTTTTGATAGGGCTCACTTTCTGTAAATATCCCTCTCCGCTTCGCCCAAAGCGACAGAGTTTTGTTTTATAGGGTTGTAGTTTCAAGAATCGACAAAATCATAAATAAATAAATGTCGTTATGTAATTTCCGCATTAATTGCTGTTTTCTCTTTTCGTTTTTCAGAAAATGGTAATCCTAAAAAACAACAAATAATAAAAACAAGCAGTAAAAAAATACACTGCACACACTCTTGCATTTCTCTTTATCTCTTCTAAACACAAATCATCACGTCATGCAGATTGCTTGTTCCAAACCCCATTGAAACATACGATCCAATGCCTTCTCCCAACTTTGAATTCTATGTATTTGAGGCTGAAAAAGAAGATGATAAAAAAATTCCAGAGGAGATCTCCCGATTACTCAGACAAGAGGAAAGGTCCATTAAACCTCACAAAGAGCCGTTGTAAATGGTCAACTTGGGCTCAGAAGAAGAGAGAAAGGAATTCAAGATTGGGGCCCTACTCAGTCTAACTGTCAAAGAAAGTTTGATAAAGCTTCTCAAAGAGTTTCTCGATGTATTCGCTTGGTCCTATCAGGACATGCCAGGGTTGGATACCAGCATCGTGGAACATCGTCTACTGTTAAGAACAGAATGTCCGCCAGTAAAGCAGAAGTTGAGACAGACTTATCCAGACATGGCCATCAAAATCAAAGAGGAAGTACAAAAACAGATTGACGCGGGTTTCCTCGCCACGTCAGAATATCCTCAATGGTTAGCAAACATCGTACGAGTTCCAAAAAAGGACGGAAAGGTCAGAATGTGTGTAGACTACAAGGATCTGAACAAAGCCAGTCCAAAGGATGACTTTCCCTTACTGCACATAGACATGCTGGTAGACAGTACAACAAAGTTCAAGGTCTTCTCCTTCATGGATGGATTCTCGGGCTATAATCAGATAAAAATGGTGCCGAAAGACATGGAGAAAACTTCCTTCATCACCCATGGGGCACCTTTTGTTACAAGGTAACGTCGTTCGGTTTAAAGAATGCCGGGGCAACCTATCAACGGGCCATGACTACTCTGTTTCATGACATGATACATAAGGAAATCGAGGTATATGTCGATGACATGATTGCCAAATCTAGAACAGAGGAGGAGTAAGTGACCCACCTGCCAAAGCTATTCGAGCGATTGAGAAAGTACAAACTCCGCTTGAATCCCAACAAGTGCACCTTCGGTGTCTGCTCAAGAAAACTCTTAGGGTTCATCGTCAGCCAGAAAGGAATTGAGGTTGATCCTAACAAAGTCAAGGCCATTCAAGAAATGCCTTCTCCAAAGACTGAAAAATAAGTAAGGGGATTCCTGGGACGTTTGAACTACATCTCCAGATTCATATTCCTCATGACCGCGACATGCGCGCCGATCTTCAAATTACTAAAAAAGAATCAAGACTGCGTTTGGACAGAAGATTGCCAAACCGCCTTCAATAGTATCAAAGAGTATCTGTTGAACCCACCGATTCTATCACCTCCGGTGGAAGGAAGGCCACTGATCATCTACTTAACAGTCTTTAAAGACTCGATGGGTTGTGTACTTGACCAACAAGACGAAACAAAAAAGAAGGAGTCTGTCATCTACTATTGGAGTCTGTCATCTACTACTTGGGCAGCCAAACGTCTTCGCCAGTATATGATTCGTCACACTACTTGGTTAATCTCAGAAATAGATCCGATCAAGTACGTCTTTGAAAAACCTGCTCTCACGGGAAGGATTGCCCGTTGGCAGATGTTGTTATCGGAATATGACATCGAGTACCATGCTCAAAAAGCCATCAAGGGAAGTGTTTTAGCCGATCATTTGGTTCATCAACCGATTGACGATCAGGAATCAATCGGGTTTGACTTCCCAGACGAAGATGTCATGTATCTAAAAATGAAAGATTGCGATGAACCGCTACCCAGTGAAGGGCCAGAACCAAGTTCCCAATGGGGACTAATCTTTGACGGAGCTGTCAATCATTATGGAAATGGAATTAGGGCAATCATCATAACACCTAGAGGTACCCACATTCCTTTCACTGCCAGACTGACATTCAAGTGTACAAACAACGAGGCCGAATACGAAGCTTGTATCATGGGTTTCGAAGAAGCAATCGACTTAAGGATCAAGAACTTGAATGTATATAGCGATTAAGCCCTGGTTATAAATCAGATCAAAGGAGATTGGAACACATAACAATCAGGACTGGTTCCTTACAAAGACTACGCAAGAAGGTTGTTACCCTTCTTCAACAGAATGGGGTTTCATCACATCCCTCGTGAAGAGAATCACATGGCTGATGCATTAGCCACCCTCTCTTCCATGATTAGTGTAGGTCAATGGAACGACGTACCTAAGATTGACATAACGCGCCTTGAACGGCCCGCTTACATCTTCACGGTTGAAGCAGTCATAGACGACAAACCTTGGTACCACGATATCAAATGCTTCCTTCAGAAATAAGAGTATCCACCTGGCGCATTCAGGAAGGACAGAAAGACCCTCAGAAGGTTGGCATGCAGTTTCTTTCTGAGCGGCGATACACTCTACAGGAGAAACTTTGACATGGTCTTGCTCTGATGTGTAGACGGACCAGAAGAAAACATGCTGATAAAAGAAATTCATGAAGGATCCTTTGGCACTCATGCCAACAGAAACACAATGGCGAGAAAAATTCTGAGAGCAGGGTACTACTGGTTGACCATGGAATCTGATTGCTGGAAGTACATGAGGAAGTCTCATAAGTGTCAGATATACTCAGATAGAATCCATGTACCGCCAACGCATCTCAAAATTCTTTCTTCCCCGTGGCCTTTTTCCATATGGGGAATCGACATGATTGGTATGATTAAACCCAAAGCTTCAAACGGACATCGGTTCATTCTAGTAGCCATTGACTACTTCACCAAGTGGGTCGAAGCAGCGTCATACACCAATGTAACCCGACAAGTGGTGGTCCAATTCATCAAAAATAATATCATCTGTCGTTATGGTGTTCCTGGCCAGATCATTACCGATAATGGATCCAACTTGAACAACAAGATGATGAAAGAGTTGTGTGCTGAGTTCAAGATCGAACACCATAACTCATCTCCCTACCGACCCAAGATGAATAGAGTGGTAGAAGCGGCTAACAAGAACATCAAGAAGATCGTTCAAAAGGTGGTTGTAACCTACAAAGACTGGCACGAGATGCTACCCTTTTCCCTTCACGGTTATCGTACATCTGTCCGCACTTCAACAGGGGTAACCCCTTTCTCTCTAGTATATGGCATGGAAGCAGTCCTTCCCATAGAGGTAGAGATCCCATCAATCCAGGTATTGATGGAAGCTAAGCTAACAGAGGCTGAATGGTGTCAAAGTCAGCACGACGAACTAAATCTAATCGAAGAAAAATGAATAACGGCACTATGCCATGGTCAATTGTATCAGCAAAGAATGAAGAAGGCGTTTGACAAAAAGGTCTGCCCTCGCGTCTTCAGGAAAGGAGACCTTGTGCTAAAAAAGATACAATCATTTCTCACTGATTCCCGGGGCAAATGGACCCCAAATTATGACGGCCCCTATGTGGTCAAGAAAGCCTTCTCAGGCGGCGCCTTGAGACTCGCGACCATGGATGGAGAGGAATTTGCCTACCCCACGAATGTTGATGTAGTCAAGAAATACTTCGCCTAAATAAAAAAAACGTCTCGGTGGATTGAAAACCCGAAAGGGCGGTCCAGGCAAAAATTAGAGACATAATAAAAAATCATCCCCGTGGATTGGAAATCTCAGAGTACAATCCAGGTAAAAATTAGGGATAATGGCAAGTAACTACGTCTGACAAGGTTGAATCCCTCAGCAGTCATGCCATCCATCAGGAAAACTCCAGTCAAGGTCATCTTCGACTGAAGCTTAGGATTTTTAGAATTCAAAGTTGGTAGAAGGATAGCGGTCGTTATGTTTCAATGTAGCCCTTTTCCCTTAAATTACCATTTTCTAACTTTGTAAATACTCCATGGAATCACGCGCTTGGCTGATTTCCATCCTATCAACAAAATTTGAGCCCTAGTGCTTTTGTTTGCAGTTCTCATTTGTTTTAGCTTTACAGAACGACATTTTAACATGATTAACGATTCTTGAAATAAAACAAAAATGAATTTTACTTGTTAAAATTTTTCTGCTTTTTGAAATAAAGATGGCAATTTCTTTTGACTGCTGAATATCGAAAGAACGTCGATCGCTTTCACAGAAGTAATCGAACTTCAAAGTGCAGAATCAAAGTACTCCTTCTAAACCAGTGCACCTGAATGAAGGATCAACTATGTCAGATGCGAATGTTCCATCTGACACCCCCCGGCAGAGTTCTTATCTCCTAAGCCCGACCAACGGTGTTCCCCACGGGTACTATCTCTCCTAAGCAAGGCAGAATTGCTATCGTGAACCAGTGATACTTTTCATCTCCCACTGTGGCCGAGTATCCCGTCATGTTCATCTATTAGTCTATATGTCGTGTCAGTTTTGTCAGCATGTACATACATACATCATGCATTATTTATTTGCATTTACATTCATATTGCATCACTATCACTCTAGTCGGTCTTGTTCCCAAGTGATAAAAGTCCTCTCAATCGAGTTGTCAGTTCTTTCCTCGTCAGGAAGTGAATCATCTAAACGATCTCTCCTCCAGTTTATTTCTGGATTGAAGGTGGTTCTTTGACCACTTTTATAACTTGAACCTCTGAAAAACAAGAAGACCTGCAACAAACATCACTCTTCGCCATTGAAGATGATATCTTCGCTTTCCCGGATCAAGGAAAATCCCCAAAGAAAGCCTCTTAATCAGAGATTCGGCAGTACAACAGTTTTTCTCTGAAAAATTCGCTGACGAAAAGGTCATCAGCACCTCAAAATTGGATCACATCATATGGCATTTCTCCGAGAAGATCCCGAGAAAAGTATGATGTAATACCCCAAGCGAAAGCGGTCTCTCAAGAAACTCGTTTTCCCCCAGTAGAGTCAATGAATGGCATCTCCAACAGAGAAGTTCGTACACCTCTACAACTCAGGCAAATGGGTTCCCCTAGTGAGTCTGACATCTAAACTTTTCTCGTCAAATGGCATCTCCCCAGGAAAATTCTGCGAGAAGTTTAAGGAAAACCGCTACGAATAGCTTCCCTTGTTAAGAAAGTTTTTTGACAAAAGAAACTGAGACCAGTTCCTTGGTAGGAAACCAGGATCGAGGGGAAGTTTATTTCAGCAACTAAGACCAGGTCCTTGGTAGGATTCCAGGATCGAGGGGAAGTTTATTTCAGCAACTAAGACCAGTTCCTTGGTAGGAAACTAGGATCGAGGGGAAGTTTTAGCTTTTCTAAGCATCATCGCTTAGCAAAAGAACATGAATGTGTAAGCTACCATTCACAACCACCATCAAAATTTTGGGTATTCCAATATTTAATCCTCTTTCACCCCGAATACCCGAATACCTTCGCCATTCACACCTTCGGGTCCAAGAAGATTAAATAGGGGCATCTGTCATACCCCAAATTTTGACCACTAAGATTTTCCATCATTGTGTAAATCATTTCACAATATGGATGAACCATCGTACCTCATTAGTCTCCCTAAAGATGGGTGAGCATTGTCGCGGTGAGAATCGAATACCATAGCTATTAAGTTAACCAGGTTCACAAATCTTAAGGTTCACCACCGTCTTTGATTTATCCAAAGGAAAGGTTCAAGAACGAAAAAACCTAAGTTAAGAGAATCTAGGTTCGGGGGTTGGTTACGTCTAGGGAAGGTATTAGTATCCTAAACGTCTGTAGTACTCTACAGGAACCTCTTGTTAGTATTTACGTTATCTATTACTTGCTTGCTAAGGGTATGTGCTAAGGGAAAGACCTAAGGGTTAGTATCTAAGTATACTCGCCAAGACATCGCATCTTGTTCCTACGTATCCTGACGGGAGTGGAATCAGAGTATCCGTAGTTCCCCTCAATGAGGGTGAGGAACTCTTGACTGTGGTCAAGGTTCCAGGGGGAAGTAAACATCCATGGCAAGATGCTTACATGGAGTGCGGCGACTACAAAGTTGAAGCTGAGTTATAAGGGAAGAAGTGTTCATGGCGAAACACATGTAAAGAGTGCGGTGACTCCGATCCTAAGGTTAGGATAAAAGGGAAAGAGGTGTCCACGGCGGAACACATATAAAGAGTGTGGCGACTCTAAGGCTAGGATAAAAGGGAGAGACCTAAAGTTAGGCTAATCTGTGACATGGAAGTCAACAACGGGACCTTTCCTTTGGAATTTGATTGAGAAAAGATTTTTTAAGTTTTAAAGAGAAAATACTTGACAAAGATCGAGGTTTGAATTACGTGATAGCGATTACAAAAGGCAACCTACTTACGAGAGAAATAGCCACTTGACGTTGGATCAAGGTTTTTGAGAAAAATAGTTAAGTCGAAACCCAGTCCCTAAGGGTGCTCCTAGTAAATGAAACCGTAATCAAAGTAAAGGTGCAAGTGTGTGCATTAGGTCGATGGCGATGCTAAAAAGCAGTCGACTTACAAGTTGGGGTATGGCTTGATATGTGGATCAAGAATGCTTTAGGTTTGGTTGATTGTGATCGTAGGAACAGTCGACTTACAGGGTTTAAAAAGGGGCTCGATTATTGAATCGATAATTGTTTGATATTTTTGAAAAAAGGTTTTAATATTGTAGCAAGATATGAGCAAAATAAAGGAAAGCAACAAAATTATTTTACACATCATGGGAATTGGGATACATTTTGCCAATGGGGATAAAATGAACGATAAATATACAATTCAAACACGCAATAATTCAACAGTAATTAGCAAAAGTTTTAATACAAACTTAATAACCAGATTAATAAAAAAAAAGATAACAATATTTAAATCTAAATTCAAACAAGATTAAGATTAAAATTGAAACAAAATTAACATCAAGAATTAAGAAAAAATGAAATAAAAATTATTCGAGAATTAATAAGAGAATATCGATAACGCAAAAGATGCGATCATCGCAATAGGGATTAAGAGTGCGCGGATCTAAAATTATAAAATAAAAATGCATAGAAAAATAAAATTGTAAACGTTTTAAACAATAATGTTGCTAACGCAAGAATTACGATCATCGCAACCGGATCAAATTACACATGAATGTCACGCATCACGTACATAAATATACATATAGCGTATCGACACAATTCGATCAAAAAAATATAATAAAAAAGAATTAACAAACAAAAAAGCAAATTGCTACCGCGTAAGGGGTCATCGCAAATTGGATCAATAAGCCACTACATAATAAAAAATTAAATTAAGGCACAAAGTTGCAAATCGAAACATGAATTGGTTGGTGAACAACAAACGGATTACCGCTAGACCAAACTACCGGACGTGTGTACAAAATCGAAACGCAATGATAATCAATTTAAAAGAGTAAAATCGCAAATAAACCGATGAAATTAATTAACAGCTTGCTACACTTAACGTGATCATCGCAAGAGGGACCAAAAATGGTATGGAACCAAATTTATCAAAAACGTAAAACAAAATGAATTTTAAAACGTATTAAAAAAAATAATGATAATGTTGCTAACGCAAAATTGCGATCATTGCAACATGGATCCGAATTGTGCAGACCTAATTATTAAAAAGAAACGCAAAGAAACAAGGATTTTAAATGTGATAGAAACTCAACAATGTTGCTAACGCGAAAATGCGATCATCGCAACCGGATCGAACCAATACAAATGTCACGCATAAAACGATAAAACAAATCACTTGCTACACTTAACGTGATCATCGCAACCTGAATCCAAATCGTCGGATCTAGATTTATAAAATATAAAACGCATAGAAAAGGTAAATTTAGCGTGCTAAAAAAATAAACAATGTTGCTAACGCAAAAATGCGATCATCGCAACCGGATCGAATCAAACATAAATGTCACGCATCAAGCACACAAATATGCGAACAGCGTATCGACATAATTCGATCCGAAAAATCTAAAATAAATAAATAAGAAATATATTAACCAAATATATATATATATATATATATATATATATATATATATATATATATATATATATATATATGACAAGACGTGTAAGAATTATATTAAGATTTATTATATTATTTTTGAAAAAGCTAGTGATAAGTTGTCTTGAAAAAAAACTTATTATATAGTGTAAGAAAGGTACTTGTTATATGCTTATAAAAAAGAAAATATTATTCCTAAGACATTGACGGTGCCGGCGCTAGAAACAAACGTAAATGAAAGAAACATCTTGACGGGATGTTATGTTTATGACGCTGAATCCACTTAGAAAATAAAATAGCTACATAAACTGTATAATATATGCATCAATTAGTACCGAATAGTAATGGCAATTGAGGTATCGATTGTGTTGTTGAACAACAGCTTTTTTGTGTTTTTTTTTGGGTCCCCTTTCTCCTCATCAGTATATATATATATATATATATATATATATATATATATATATATATATATATATAATGAAACAAATTAGGGTTAACTATTTTTCAAATTGACACTAATATCCTTAGTGTCCATTTTAAGGCCCAAATAACTAATATTAAAATTAAATAAAATTAAAACTAAATGAAATTTAAACAACTCAATTAAAATAAATTTAAAACAGAAACTAAAAATCCTATTTATTTATGAAAAACAATATTTAAATTAAAAATAAGAATAAAAATGAAAATAAATATTTAAAATTAAAATAAAATGCTGATTACTATAATTATTTATTCTAAATAATATTAGTTAAAAAAAAGTAAAATAAACGGACCACATATAAATAAAAAATCAGACGCGCAAGTGATCGAGAAAATAAACCGATTACACTAAAATAGATTAGTACGAAATATACGACATGAAAAAGTACCAAATTTTAGGGTAAAAAATTAGGGTGTGACAAGCATCCACTACAATGAAACTTAGGGTTTCAAGCCCTCTCAGAGCTCTTAGACAAAGGATCAATCAAGGAATGACATGATCTTCAACTTGTCTAAACCTCTCAAACATCCACAATGGATCAAGAGGACTCCCACATCAAGGATCAAGCACAAGGCGGCAACATTCCAAGTGGATTAAGCCTCAAGATCGCCAGTGTCACCAAATTAGGGTTTTGGTCGACCAGGGCCTCCAGATGGAAATTTTTCTCTGGGCATGAGCCAATGCTTCAAAGCACAACCTAAGATGCTCCAAGGGACATCATGAACCTAATCATCAAGTTAATTTTGCCTCAGGGGATGCATTCATAAAAAAAAAATCAGGAATTAGGGTTTCTTGACTTAATTCACCCCTAAGTTGACTTTTGGGACAAAACATGAGCCAAGACCTCAAGACATGATTTGAGGGTCCCTAGTAAACCACATTGATCCATTTGTAACAATGGATTAATCCAAGAAGCTTGATTCACAAGTTTCAAGTTCATCAGAACCACAGTTAGGGTTTCGCGGAAAAAGTCAACTGTACCTTTGACTTTTGACCAAGACATGCTCCCAAGCCTTGGGACATGATTCAATACACCCTATAACACCTATGAAATTAATCCATCAAGTTTGATTTAGGTCAAGGACTTTATTTCATAGAGGATCGCACAGTTTGGAATTCATCTGATAAAAAGTCAACCGTGCCCAAAAGTCAAAGTTTGACTTTTTGATTTTTTGATCAATTATGGTCCCCTAACCCTAAAATGATGTTAATGTGTGATTGGAATCATCATTCATCAAGAAAAACCAAGAAAAGTGAGATAACTTGTAAAAGGGGTAACCAAAAAAAACTTAGAAATTTTCTAAGTTATGGAACAAAGTGGCTAGGGTTCCAACTTCCAAGGATCATAACTTGAGATCCAAGCAACCATTTGGACTGATCCAAAGATGGATTTGTAGCTCTCATGGTGTACTTTAAAAGTGTCAACTACACCTCATTCTAATTCCTCATGGATTTTGAGTTATGGTTGGGTCAAAATGACTGAAAACATGAAATGTCACTTTTTCCAACACTTTGTGAAATTTTCACTAAGTCAGAATCTGTTTCACTTTTTGCAAAATGTAAGGGCATTTTTCACTTGGATCCAAAAAGTATCAAGACAAACTATTATCACACATATGTTGTATCATATGAGAGCTTTCCAAAATGGCCAAGAACTCCATCAAACTCAATCTGAGCAAGAAGTTATGACAGTGGCAATATGCCTTGCTGCAACTGTCATAACAAGGCAGATTTGTGCATTTTGCTCGATTTGAGCAATTTGTGCAAATGACAAACAAGTTTATCCATCTGAACACCTCAGGGGGAGACCAAGGAGGGACAAACACTGATCCATAAGCCTCTTAAGTCTTTGGAACTAAAAATAGCATTCAAACCTAAAAAACCCTAAAGAAGGGACTAGACTCCAATTTTGTTTTGGAGCATTCAATGGATGCACCAAGGTGGCATGAACTGAGCCATTTCCAACTGAATGAGTCAAGGATGATCTCTGAACTAGGGAACCAACAGCCTGTGCTCTAACCTCTAGTCAATGGCTAGAGGAGACTTGGATTCCTATTGATCAACATTTGCCAAACCTCTGCTACAGTTGCCATTCCCTATTCCTTGCAAAACAAACTTGCTCTACTATAAATAGAGTTCATTTGTGCTCAGTTTAAGTACACCAAAGCCATCAAACAGATGCTTTCCTCAAAATCACCTTCTCACTTCCAAATTTGCCTTCCAAAGCAAGTCACTATCGGGTTTTGAGTTTGAGAGCTATTCCAACCAAACCAATCACACACACCTCATAAATATCATATAGAAGTGATCCAAACACTTAAACAACAACGGTAACACTGATTTCTCAGAATCACCAGCCAGTCGCTCAAGGTTTTAACCAAGTTGCAGCTGAGATGCCATGAAGTGATCCCGCCATTTCTAATCAAGTCCAAGCATTCAAACACACTTCATATGGTGTAGGGAAGCTGTTCAGATCATCACAGCTTATCTGTAACACCTTCAACTCAAAAATCACTTTGCTCTTGCTGTCACAACCTTCAAGTAAGCCTAAACTTGGTCATCTCTTAATCTATGCATATTTCCTCGCACTATACTTTTGCCAAATGTTCATAATCATGCATGGAATGTTTCCCCTTAATTAATTGCTTTGTTTGAATCGTGTATCAAAATTCTTAGCCTTCATGCATAATTTAGGGTTCTTGAGGTTTTGTCTTAATTTCTTATTCCATGCTTTAAATAAATGAAATTAAAGACCATAGACATGATCGTGAGGTGAAAACGAGCAGATTGATATGTGGATTGTGTGATTTCATCAAGTATTCAGTGAGATTGGATAGAAAATACAAATCAGGCCAAACTCAGAACACGCGTGTGTTCTTGCCATGTTCTTGGCGCCTTTTTCACAAATTCAAATATTTGAGTTTTGTGATTTTATTTAATTGATTCAAAAATTAATTTCTCTCTGAGTTTTAATGATTTTGAGTTGATTCTTTTTTTAATAATTCACAAAAATGTTAAAATATTTTATTTTGCCAAAAATTCCCAAAAATATTATTTATTTCATATACTTGATATTTTTGCAAAGAATTAATCTTTTATTTGTTTTTTAACATTTAAAATATTTTTTCCTCCTTGATTTTCCAAATTTAATTGGTCTCCAATCATTTTGTGGATATAAATATGATTATTCAAACATTAATCCAAGATCACAACTTGTTTTTCACACATGTTTGATAATTTTGATCATTTTAATTAAATTTTTATTTAATTAAAATACATTTTGAAATTAATTTAGGGTTTTGATCTTAATCACCCTAAATAAATCATTTTCAAACACTCATGGGCCTCTAATAGAGTGTAAGACCCAACCCTTTTTTCTTAACCAAAATATTTTGGGCCTCAGTGTATTGTATAAGTCCCGATACCATCAAAACGTACGGCGCGATCGTCGCCTTTTCAAAATCATCTGGGCTTCTCCTTGAGCTATAAGACCCATCTTTATTCATTTTCAAACTCTTTGGGCCTCTATTAGAGTGTAAGACCTATCCCCTTTGTAAATACACCACTTTTTGGGCCTCAGTCATTGTATAAGTCCCACTGTATTTTCAAAAACAATGGCGCGATCGTCGCCTTTTGAACAAAACCAATTAGGCCTATTCTTGAGCCGTAAGCCCCATCACTTGTACAAAAATAATCTTTGGGCCTCTAATAGAGTGTAAGACCCAATCCCCTTTTAACCAAAACCATTTTTGGGCCTCAGACATGTATAAGTCCCTCTGCGTTAAAAGAAAAATCTCGGCCCAATCGCCAGTTCAAAAATCAAATCATCTGGGTCTACCCTCGTGTTATAAGCCCCATTTATTTTCTTTAAATTCCTTTGGGCCTCTAAATAGGGTGTAAGTCCCATCCCCTTGTACATAAAAAACGTTTTGGGCCTCACATATTGTATAAGTCCCTCTGTATAGTGTTCAAAACAACGGTGCGATCATCGTTAAAACTTGGGCCTCTCCTTGAGCTGTAAGCCCCGACAATCTTTTCAAAGCACTTTCTCCTTTGATTTTGAATTCAAATATATGTTGTTATCAAAACTTTCTTTGTTGAACAACTAACAAAACAACATGGAAGCTCTACAATTGGTAAGTGTTAATCCGCTTTCATTTACCGCTTTCATCTGTATATAACTGTATTGTGGGGTTGTTTCACTGTAAGTCTTCTTTCACATCCTTTTATATACTTGTCACATATCCAATGTGTAATACTATTATAGTTATTTAGAGTTTTCCCCGGCAACTACGTCTAGAACTAGGTAAAGCCCTGTTGGTCACTCTTAAATACAAACAAAACTAGATCCCAGGTAGGATTCCAGATACAGTCTTCCCTTCTCTTGGGGTTAAACAATATGGAACAAAGAAAAAGGTAGCATTCTCGGTGAACCTTTTCTCAGACTGTCACCCTTAGAAATTGTCAAAGAAACTCTAACTCCCCAGAGATGATATTTTCTCCGTGAATGGCATCACTTGAGTTTCTTCCAAATTCTCGAACTTTCCTGGAATGATCTCTTCTCTGTGAATTGTATTTCTTGAACTTCTCTTGGTTTGGGAACCCAGAGGCTTCCTAAAAGCATCCCCGCCTCCTCTTGGGCATTGTACAAGGACTCTTCGGCTTCTTAGAAGTTCTCATGCCTTCTCTTGGGCTTAATACAAGGACCCTGGCGACCTCTTAAAGGTATAAGACAAAACTTAGTCATCCTTTGCTAGAGTAGTCTTTCCAGCGTCAAAACTCCGGCCATTTTAGGGTTGATATTCACCCCTTAATGCCCGTGCCTCCTCTTGGGCATTGTACAAAAGATAAAACTCTAGACTTGGACAGTCTAAACCTCCTTGAGTCTCAAAGACATTCTCAAGTTCCTTTCAAACATAGGAAGAAACACCGATCACTCTGGATCAATCTCCAGCAGAAACCCGGTCTCTCTCATGAGAGTTCCCCACACTTGGACCCGCTTCAGGATCTAAATAATCCTTAGCGGTAAGTCAGCCTCCTCTTGGGCTTTGTACAAATGATTATCCCTAGCAGAGCTAACCTTTTCAGACTCTCTTGTTGAGTCAATCTCCCTTTAGCATCCGTCTTGGGCTTTGTACAACACACATATAAAACACTCTCTTGTTGAGTATAAAAGACTCTCTTGTTGAGTCAATCCCCTTCTAGCCTCAATCTCGGGCTTTGTACGAGATAGAAAAAACCACTCTCTTGTTGAGTATAAAAGACTCTCTTGTTGAGTCAATCTCTTTTTAGCCTCAATCTCGGGCTTTGTACGAGATAGAAAAAACACTCTCTTGTTGAGTGTAAAAGACTCTCTTGTTGAGTTAATCCCCTTTTAGCCTCAATCTCGGGCTTCGTACGAGACAGCAAATCACTCTCTTGTTGAGTATAAAAGACTCTCTTGTTAAGTCAAACAACCTTCAAACTCTCTTGTTGAGTCAATCACCTGTTCAAGACTCTCTTGTTGAGTCAACCTTTTTTAGCCTCCGTCTTGGGCTTTATACAAGACAGATAAAAGTACTCTCTTGTTGAGTCAAACCCTTTTAGCCTCCATCTTGGGCTTTATATAAGATACATTCTCCCCAGCAGAGTCAAAATCCCTTTTAGCCTCAATCTTGGGCTTTGTACAAGACATAAAGAACACATTCCTCCGGAAAAGTCAAACTTCTAGCCTCCTCTTAGGCTTTGTATAAAGAAAACCCCAGTTGAGTCAATCAACCTTTTAGCATCAAGTTTGGGCCTCGCTCACAACATCAACAATTCCTCTTTCGAGATGACAAATTCTCTCTCAATCAAACCTTTAGCTTCATATCTTGGGCTTTGAACAAGATACAAACCACCTTTAGCTTCATGTCTTGGGCTTTGAACAAGACACCAAAACATCCATTTCCTCCCATAGAATAGGAGGAACTACGATCGCTCTGATTTCCCTGTTTCGGGAATACGTAGGCATAAGATTGCAAAAATCTTAGCGAGCATACTAATCAAAAACCCAAAATCTCGTACCTTCATATATCAATCGAAAATCATCTAACCTAACACCTTACCAATAGCCTAGACACTGTTTTTAAGCAAATAACCCTAAAGAAGAACCCCCCCTATTTTGATAGCATCTGTAAACCAACAGTTTTGACTGTTCAACCTCAGTTTGCAAGTAGGGTTAATTGGAGACATCTATTTCCCTTCCTTAATCAACTTCACTGGATAAAAAATGAATCGAACTGTAGTACCAAAGCGATAGTGATCCGAAACCACAAAAATCGCGCTACAATGGCCTGCACCACCTTGATGGTATTCACAATGAAGATCAACCCTATAGCCGGTTGGAAGAGGATTTTGAGGAGGAGGCAAAGGCCTTGTGGTAATCAAACCTTGTTGAACCATACCAGGATAAAGCTCGGTGTATGTCATGGGAATATGATTAAATTGATTCCTAATACGGTACTGGTTTTGTCCTGCAGTTGGATGTTGGGAAGCTTGAGCTGGTCATGGAGCAGTAACCACGAGAGTGACAACATAAATAGTAGGGTGAATAACATATTGAGGTTAGGGACGAGGCCTTCTCACTTCAACCATTATAGCGTTAGTCTGATCTTCCATTTTCTTCTGAAAGTTTCCATAGGATTTCTTCACTCCATTGGAAGATTCAGCAGCCTTGGACACTTTTCCATTCTTAAGACCTTCCTTTAATCTTTGGCCATTAGTAACCAAATCAGTGAAGTTGGAGGAAACACTTTCAATCATCTTTTCCCAATAGAATGGGGACAGGGTATCCATAAACATTCTAGTCAACTCTTTCTAAGTCAAAGGAGGTTTTGTAACGCCCCAGTTTTTGTCAGTTTTAGTTAATCGAGTCTATTTGATTATTTTATTATTGACTTTTATTTGGCAATATATTATTTTTCATCGCTGTTGATGTTTTATCGCATTTTGAGAGCGTTTGAGAGATATTTGAGCTGAGGGGTATTTTGGTCTTTTGCTTGGGTAAGTTTTATGTTTTTATATAAATAGAAAGAAAAGAGAGAAAAATAGTAAGGAAGAGAAAAAGAGAAAGAAAGAAGGAAAAGAGAAAAGAAGAGGAAGAAGAGAGAAAAGAGGAGAAAAGGGAAAAAATCGCGGGAACTCCGTTTCAAGCGCGAATAATCGGGTAAGGGTGAGAAGTTTCAATTATATATTGCTTGTGTATGTATATGTGTATGTTTTCTTGATTGTTTTGGATAGTTTCATATAGTTTTCATTTTAGGTCGAAATGGTAAAAATGGTTAGAAATCGATGTTTTCACGGATGAATTTCGAAATAAATTGCGTAGATTAGTCGTATGAGGTTAGACCGAGATTATAGAAACTCGTTTGGTTGAAATCGGTTGATATTGTGAGTTTTGACATTTTTGGGTTTTGAGAATGTGAGATTTTGGTGAAAATCGAACGTCGTAGAATTATCGTTTTATGGTCCTAAAACGTTGATATATATTTGGTAAGGATTATTGTGTATTTGTTTCGTATCATAGAATTGAATCGGTCGGATTTTCGGGCAAAATAGCCGAAATCCGTAGCAGCCCGCAGGCGTACGGACGCGTGCTGTAGGTGGAAAATCCTGATTTTTTGGAAAACTTCGGAAATTCATATCTCTTGAACCGTAAGTCGGTTTTGATCCCCGTTCGAAGCGTTGGGAAGCTAACGAGATGTTCTTTCTAGGAAAAATAGTTTTGAGGTCGGAACCTAGTCCAATCGGTACAGTTTTTTCGAACCGTTTCGTAGTGTCGGGCGTCCGGTTTATGTTTTTGCGTTATTTTGAAATATTCATATCTTCTTCGTTATTTATCGTATTTAAGTGTTCTTTATACCGAATCGAAGCTGTCGATGAGCACTTTTTGATGATGATAGAAAATATTATTTTTGGCCGACTTTTAGCCGACTTTTTCGAGAAACCGTAAAAATGGAATTTTGAGTTATTTTCTATATTGTGCGATAGGATATGATATGTAACGTATGACTTGTGTGAGGGATGTTTGATGGGTATATGATGTCGTGGTGAAGGTTTGTAGCCGTTTGGAAAATATGTGCATTGTATTATATGTACTTGAAATGCATGATTTACTGTATGAGTCTTGATTGCCATGGGTCATTATATGACATGCATCATGCATGAAGACATTGTAAGATCCCTTCGTGGGTGTAAACAATGCATGAAGACATTGTAAGATCCCTTCGTGGGTGTAAACAATGCATGAAGACATTGTAAGATCCCTTCGTGGGTGTAAACAATGCATGAAGACATTGTAAGATCCCTTTGTGGGTGTAAACAATGCATGAAGACATTGTAAGATCCCTTCGTGGGTGTAAACAATGCATGAAGACATTGTAAGATCCCTTCGTGGGTGTAAACAATGCATGAAGACATTGTAAGATCCCTTTGTGGGTGTAAACAATGCATGTTGAATTGTAGATCCCTTATGGGTGTAAGCAATTGTTGTATTGATCGTGTGCCTATTATAAAGGACTAAAAACGATCCATAACGTCGTATGCTTGTTGATAAGTGGTAGCGACGGGGAACATCGTAGGCCCGACGGGGAGTTACTCTATGTAACGAGCGATGATTCCAGCAGAGTTCCTGAGTGAACTAGTGGTGATTGAGTCGGTACCGCATTGCATTTGCATAGAGTCGTGAGTCGGTCTCTATGATTTGTATTTATCATCTTTATAATGATGTGTTGGTGAGTAAACGTAAATATGTATGTTTAGGTGGAATGATTAAGGATTGTGAAAGTATGCATGATGAATATGCTTGATTTTATATATATATATATATATATATATATATATATATTTATATATATATATATACATTGTGATGTATATGAGTGAGTTGGGATGAATTGTGGTGAGAATTATAAATGGATTGATTATGTGTGAGCTTGTGATAGCCTTGGTGAATTAGTTTGCATAAGAGATGAATGCATTGGTTGTGAGTGATATGTTTTGTGTATAAACATATGCATTATGTGTGAATATGTGATTATGTCGGTATGATTAATATATGTTATATTTTGTGGTGATGTGGTGGTGTGGTTCCATATGTCATAATCGTGGTGGGATTATGTGTGATATGTTTTGTATTGGTGGCATGCTATATGTGTTAGTATGTGATGTAATTGGTGAGAAATATTATATATGTGAATTTATCTGTGTTGTGACATATTATTATGCAATCTTGTTATAGTTGTTATTTCTCACCCTTCTGCTGGAATATGCTTTTTATGGCATAGTGCAGATTGTCAGCTTTAGAGGCGTGGAGGCAAGTGGAAGAGTTAGATCTTCGTCTTTGCTTAGGTCTTGGTGTCTGCTCTGATACGTAGCACGGGAGTCGGGGAAACGATTATTTTATTTATGTATATAATTGTTGAATATATTTGGTATTACCTTTATATGGAAAAGTTTCCCAATTGAGGGTAACCTATTTTATGCTATGTATCAAATTTATGAGCAGGGAGTGTGTATTCTTATTTTAAAATGTGGCATCCTTGTTTCTGTCGGAAAAATAAATTTTTAGTTACTCTGATTTTATTTATGTATTATTTATTCGCGATGGGAATTGGGGTGTTACATTAGTGGTATCAGAGCAGGTCGGTCCGTCCGGCCAAATTATTGAGTCAGTTGGTGTGACAGTTGAATACTGTCGTTGTTGTTTGTCCCTTAGTACGTGATATGTGTGTGAAACACTGTCAGTGCTTTCTGGTTTTCTAATCCTTTGTTTTCAGGAGTTAGAATGAGATAAGTGGGGGAGAAGCTGTTACTTCTCCATGTTGCTTCAGGTGTGGAGCGCTGGCTCAGTGTGTTGTGAATTGCAAGATTGTAAGTGTTGTTTGGACAGTGTTGTTCCCGATTCCGTAAGAAATGCGGAGGTAAGGTTTATGTCAACTAAGGATTTGTGCCTTAGGTAGTTTTGGGTATGGGATGCAAGAAAGGCTATTATAGTTTGGTAAAGACGGTTTATGCCCCATCATGATTGTCGACTGTCTATTGGCAAATTGAGGAACTGATCACCCTTAATCTCTTGTTGATAGCAGACGGAAATTATGTTGGATGGAATAGGCGGGTCTTTCCGGCTTTGATAGTGTGTGAAATGAATTGTTTGGAATTTAAGGAGATGATTACAGATTGTTTTGATGAGTCGATGAAGATGCTAATATCGGAAGATGAAATGGATTAGAGGTTTTGGTGTGTTAGTCCAGTTGGGAAGTCATTGAGAGAGAATGATTGGGTTTTATTTAAGGACTGCTTCACAGAGAGTAGAGATTGAACTTAATTGGACGAAGGTGAATAGTTGAGGTTTATATCTGCTAAGTAAGTAGGAAACTCTTAGTAGATGGGAATAATATGTTTGTTTTGTCTGTGATGGTAGTGTTCTGGGAATTGGCAGGAAGTCGCAGTGATGGGCCGTCAGTTGGGCATAATTTTCAGATGTGTTTTTGGATGTAACATTGTGTTTGAGAATTCTTTTTGGTTGGTTGTTGATACATGTTGGAATTGCGGAATTGGACGGTCAGGAGAAGAAATTGGGTATGGATTACTAATAGTTGAATAGGGTAATGATTGAGAATAAGTGTCCACTTTCATGAACAGATGACTAGAATGGTTTGGTTGAGTTTGAGTGAATTACAATTGTTTGGAATGTTTGATAAGAGTGGTGAATTGTGTGAGTTGAGGCTTTGATCGATTTAATGTGACTGGTTAGGTTTGTTATCCTCGGAATAGGTTGTTATTTACTCGGTTAAGCTTGTATGTGAGTAACCAGTTACCCAGTGAAAAGTTTTGCAAAAGCTTTAAGGATTTATATCTTTTGGATTTTGGTTGGGAATTGCAACGTATAGTGATGGTATTTGGTGTTAGTAACGCGTCTCTAATGCTTATGGAGTAGAGGAATCGTATCTTCCATATTTAATTGGATAAGTTCGTAATGGCTTTGATGGAGGATATTCGGATCTGTTGTAAACTCAAAGGAAGAACAGGTAGAGTGTTTGGGATTTGAATTACAAGTGTCAAAAAGAGATGAAGTTTTATGCTAAGTTATTCAAGTGAGAATTTGGGTTGAAAAAGGTTAGTTTTCTTGGATATGTTATTTCAGAGGAGAGTATGGTAAGGGATTCATCGGAAGTAGATGTAGTTCTACATTGAGAGGCTCCGAAATTGGTTAAGGAGATTAGAAACTTTTGGACTCAGTTGGTTGTTATTACAGGTTATGGAAGACTTTGTTAAGTTCGTACTTCTGGTATCTCAGTTGACTTACAAAGGGTGAGTCGTTTGTTTGGATGTTCGTTGTGAGTAAGTTTTGGTGAGCTGGAGTAGAAGTTGTCTACGGCTCCAGTTTTGATTCTGTGTGATCCTAATAAACCGTTTGTGAGGTATTGTGATGTGTCTCTGAAGAGTGTGGTCAGGTGTTAATGCAAGGGGGTAAAGTCGTGGCTTATGCTTTATGACAATTGAGGATTTATAAAAGGATCTATACTCTTTTGGGTTTGGATTTGGTCGCGGTTGTATTGTGTTGGAATATTTGGAGGTATTATCTTTATGGTTCCAGATTCGAAGTGTTTAGTAATCACAAGGATATGGATTACTGGTTTGGTCTGAAGGCATAGAGGGTGAGACAGCGAGGATGGTTAAAATTCGTGACGAGTTATGAATTTGGCTCAGATTATCCTATTGGTAAAGTTAATGTCGTGCGGGATGAGTTAAGTTGGAAGTTTTTATACATGGTAGTTTTGATGGTTGCGAGTAATCAGAGTGCGCAGCGGAAGCGTGAGGTGGCACATTTTGTATTTACGTGTGAGACTTGTAAGAGTTCATAGGTTGAACATTGAGAACATGTAGGAATGGTGAGACTATTGGACGTTTCAGAATGGAAGTGTTAGGTGGAAGGTTTGAATATTATTCATGGGCTACTATGTAAATGGATGTTTTGATTGTATGTTCGATTGGTGAATCGTAGCATTGTTGTAGTATGGCTGTGTGACAAGGATGTTGGTGTTCTGGTTTTGTTGATGTTGTTGAGACCTTGTGGTGTCGTGTAACTTTATGTTCTTGTTTGTGTTGATTGCCTCGTTTCCATGGTGATGGTTCGAGTGTGTGTAGCTAATTCCTGTGTGGGGAATTAGGGGAGTGTTACCTAGGGTAGGGTAACGATCTTGTTGTGTTTCGGTTCTAGAGTGAACCTGTGTGTTGGTATCTTGGCTTTTCTTTGAGTTGTGAGTTTGTCGTAAAGTGCATTGTATGGGCTTTGCATCTTGTCGTTGTAGTTGTCGTCGTTGTCGTGTCGTTGTGGTAGTTAGCAAGGTGGTTTGTCAGTTGTGTTATTCGTGGTGTGACTTTTGTTGGCATGTTGGTTTGTTAGTCGGATGCGAGAGTCGTATCCGGAGTTGTTCGTATCGGTTAGATTTTCGAGGACGAAAATGTCTAAGTGGGGGAGAATTGTAACGCCCCAGTTTTTGTCAGTTTTAGTTAATCGAGTCTATTTGATTATTTTATTATTGACTTTTATTTGGCAATATATTATTTTTCATCGCTGTTGATGTTTTATCGCATTTTGAGAGCGTTTGAGAGATATTTGAGCTGAGGGGTATTTTGGTCTTTTGCTTGGGTAAGTTTTATGTTTTTATATAAATAGAAAGAAAAGAGAGAAAAATAGTAAGGAAGAGAAAAAGAGAAAGAAAGAAGGAAAAGAGAAAAGAAGAGGAAGAAGAGAGAAAAGAGGAGAAAAGGGAAAAAATCGCGGGAACTCCGTTTCAAGCGCGAATAATCGGGTAAGGGTGAGAAGTTTCAATTATATATTGCTTGTGTATGTATATGTGTATGTTTTCTTGATTGTTTTGGATAGTTTCATATAGTTTTCATTTTAGGTCGAAATGGTAAAAATGGTTAGAAATCGATGTTTTCACGGATGAATTTCGAAATAAATTGCGTAGATTAGTCGTATGAGGTTAGACCGAGATTATAGAAACTCGTTTGGTTGAAATCGGTTGATATTGTGAGTTTTGACATTTTTGGGTTTTGAGAATGTGAGATTTTGGTGAAAATCGAACGTCGTAGAATCATCGTTTTATGGTCCTAAAACGTTGATATATATTTGGTAAGGATTATTGTGTATTTGTTTCGTATCATAGAATTGAATCGGTCGGATTTTCGGGCAAAATAGCCGAAATCCGTAGCAGCCCGCAGGCGTACGGACGCGTGCTGTAGGTGGAAAATCCTGATTTTTTGGAAAACTTCGGAAATTCATATCTCTTGAACCGTAAGTCGGTTTTGATCCCCGTTCGAAGCGTTGGGAAGCTAACGAGATGTTCTTTCTAGGAAAAATAGTTTTGAGGTCTGAACCTAGTCCAATCGGTACAGTTTTTTCGAACCGTTTCGTAGTGTCGGGCGTCCGGTTTATGTTTTTGCGTTATTTTGAAATATTCATATCTTCTTCGTTGTTTATCGTATTTAAGTGTTCTTTATACCGAATCGAAGCTGTCGATGAGCACTTTTTGATGATGATAGAAAATATTATTTTTGGCCGACTTTTAGCCGACTTTTTCGAGAAACCGTAAAAATGGAATTTTGAGTTATTTTCTATATTGTGCGATAGGATATGATATGTAACGTATGACTTGTGTGAGGGATGTTTGATGGGTATATGATGTCGTGGTGAAGGTTTGTAGCCGTTTGGAAAATATGTGCATTGTATTATATGTACTTGAAATGCATGATTTACTGTATGAGTCTTGATTGCCATGGGTCATTATATGACATGCATCATGCATGAAGACATTGTAAGATCCCTTCGTGGGTGTAAACAATGCATGAAGACATTGTAAGATCCCTTCGTGGGTGTAAACAATGCATGAAGACATTGTAAGATCCCTTCGTGGGTGTAAACAATGCATGAAGACATTGTAAGATCCCTTTGTGGGTGTAAACAATGCATGAAGACATTGTAAGATCCCTTCGTGGGTGTAAACAATGCATGAAGACATTGTAAGATCCCTTCGTGGGTGTAAACAATGCATGAAGACATTGTAAGATCCCTTTGTGGGTGTAAACAATGCATGTTGAATTGTAGATCCCTTATGGGTGTAAGCAATTGTTGTATTGATCGTGTGCCTATTATAAAGGACTAAAAACGATCCATAACGTCGTATGCTTGTTGATAAGTGGTAGCGACGGGGAACATCGTAGGCCCGACGGGGAGTTACTCTATGTAACGAGCGATGATTCCAGCAGAGTTCCTGAGTGAACTAGTGGTGATTGAGTCGGTACCCGCATTGCATTTGCATAGAGTCGTGAGTCGGTCTCTATGATTTGTATTTATCATCTTTATAATGATGTGTTGGTGAGTAAACGTAAATATGTATGTTTAGGTGGAATGATTAAGGATTGTGAAAGTATGCATGATGAATATGCTTGATTATATATATATATATATATATATATATTTATATATATATATATACATTGTGATGTATATGAGTGAGTTGGGATGAATTGTGGTGAGAATTATAAATGGATTGATTATGTGTGAGCTTGTGATAGCCTTGGTGAATTAGTTTGCATAAGAGATGAATGCATTGGTTGTGAGTGATATGTTTTGTGTATAAACATATGCATTATGTGTGAATATGTGATTATGTCGGTATGATTAATATATGTTATATTTTGTGGTGATGTGGTGGTGTGGTTCCATATGTCATAATCGTGGTGGGATTATGTGTGATATGTTTTGTATTGGTGGCATGCTATATGTGTTAGTATGTGATGTAATTGGTGAGAAATATTATATATGTGAATTTATCTGTGTTGTGACATATTATTATGCAATCTTGTTATAGTTGTTATTTCTCACCCTTCTGCTGGAATATGCTTTTTATGGCATAGTGCAGATTGTCAGCTTTAGAGGCGTGGAGGCAAGTGGAAGAGTTAGATCTTCGTCTTTGCTTAGGTCTTGGTGTCTGCTCTGATACGTAGCACGGGAGTCGGGGAAACGATTATTTTATTTATGTATATAATTGTTGAATATATTTGGTATTACCTTTATATGGAAAAGTTTCCCAATTGAGGGTAACCTATTTTATGCTATGTATCAAATTTATGAGCAGGGAGTGTGTATTCTTATTTTAAAATGTGGCATCCTTGTTTCTGTCGGAAAAATAAATTTTTAGTTACTCTGATTTTATTTATGTATTATTTATTCGCGATGGGAATTGGGGTGTTACAGGTTTAACTTGGGAAACTAACTCTCTCCAGCGCTGAGCATACTCCTTAAAAGATTCCTTCTCATATTGAGTCATATTTTGCAGCTGGCGGCGATCAGGGGCCATGTCAAGGTTATACTTATACTGCTTCATGAAGGTATTTACAAGATCTTGGAAGCAGTGGATGGAGTTTTGCTCGAGACCCATATACCATTTGAGTGATGGTCCACTCAAGCTATCCTGAAAATAGTGGATAAGCAGCTTCTGATTTTTGGTATAAGCAGCCATCTTGCGACAATACATGACCAAATGAGCCCTTGGACAAGAATTGCCCTTGTACTTCACAAATTCTGGAGTTTTGAACTTAGCCGGCATAACAAGATCAGATACAAGGCACATATTATCTGGATCCACATGGAAAGTGTCAGTGCCCTCAACAGCTTTAAGTTTATCTATGATCTGAAACTGCTCTCGGACAACTTCAGGTTCAACAAAGTCTTCACAGTCCTCACCCTGAACACTGGCAGCATTGTACTCAAATAGGGGATTCTTAAAGGAAGCTCGAACAGTCTGTGGAACAGCATGGACCACAGGCCTGGGCTCGGCAAAAATAGGAGCTTGAAATACAGGCATAGCAGTATGACCAGCCATAGCAGTAGATACAATCGGTGGAGAATAGTTGTGTGGTAAACCAAACTCAGGCCAAGTTCACGGTGGCATTTGAACCGGTGGAGGCTCAGCGCTTGAAACTTCCTGGATGACAGTCCTTTGGGGTTGCTCCCCTCTAGCAACCAAAACTTGAAGCATCTCAGTGAGTTTAGTCATGCTCGACTTAAGGTCATCGATTTCCATTCAGACCTCAGCATTGTGTGCCTCTTGCTCTGACATCCTTTGTCTGTAGTTAGCTCTAGTCCGATATTTGTGTCGAGGAATCAGCTTGACGACTCACAGGTGACACTGGAAGATAGAGACAGCTGGAAATGAGCCACTGGACAAAAAGACATATGCAATGATACATGCAAAGATGCAAATGATAAAAAATGCAATGCAAACAGGATGCAAAACACAAGCAACAGGATCAAGGGTTCGAGATCGCAACATGGAGTCTGGGTAAAGAACCAATCACATGGTGTGTACTAGGGTTCTTGTATCCGTAGAACAGGGTTCTAAAAGTTCTCAGAGTCATCGTAAATCTTTCAGATATTATCAGCCTACGTGACTACTCACACGGGTTAATAATATTCTCAAGATAAACTCGTCTGAGTGTAGTATCGTGTATCAACCATTTTAGACTACTCCCTCATAACCATCGCACTACGTCCTAAAAAGGCCAAGTGGGGTGAAAGTAACTACGGTCCTCAGAATCATGGGCTCTCAAATCGGGAAGAGTCACATCAATGCGACTACTCACATATGACATCAACAATCCCAAAGGGCCTCAACTGAGCGTGGTCATCATATGCCAAAAATTGTTAGGACTACTCCCAACAACCGACTATTGATTACACCACAATCCTATCATAAGTGTGCTCTCAAGTCTGGGTTAGGACTTATCTCGCCACTCAAAGTAACAACCCTGCACACAGAAAAAAATCCAAGCACAACAGTTATATATACAGATATAAATATGTACAAATATACAAGCAAGCAAACATATAAAATAACACAAATATAAACAAGGTGGGCTTAACCCTCTTAGGGGAGCTTCCCCAGTGAAGTCGCCATTTTCTATTGCGGTGAGAATCGCATAACAAGCTATTAATTAACTTGAATCACAAAACTTTGAAATTCACCACCGAGCTTTGATTTATCCAAAGGAAAGGGTAAATATCGAAAAACCCTAAGTGCGCTATACATAGACACAGCTAAGAGATCTAAGGTTCGGGGTTGGTTATACCTAGGGAAGGTGTTAGCATCCTAGATATCTGTAATACTCTATAGGAACCTCTTGTTAGTATTTGTGTTATTCTAATGTTTGCTTGTTAAGGGAAATGTGCTAAGGTAAAGACCTAGGGTATGTACACTAAGTATGCTAGCCAAGACATCGCATCTCGTGCCTACGTATCCTGACGGGAATGGAATCAGAGCATTCATAGTTCCCCTCAATGGGGTGAGGAACTCTTGACTGTGGTCAAGGTTCCAATGGAAAGTAAGGTAAAAAGCTTGAAAGGAAAGCTTGTGAGGATTGATTATTTAGGAGAAGAGATTAATGGCTATCTCTTGTGAAAGGATTGTGAAGGGTTAGACCGTCGTGAAGGAGAAGAGATTAATGGCTATCTCTTGGGAAGGCTAGGTTAAAAGGGAATGAAGTGTTCACTGGAAAGTAGGGTCTGACAGCAAGACACCTACGTGAAGTGCGGCGACTCCAAACCTAAGGCTAGGATAAAAGGGTAATGAGCTATCTATGACCTTGCGGTCAATAGAGAGATTTTCCTTTGGAATGAGAGGGAGATAATAACTTGTAAACAAGATTGCTAAAAGGGAGTTGAGATTAAGTGAACGGTATGAATACGGCAAAGATAATATTTTCAAATTCTTGAAATCAGATACATATTAAGCTATGCAAATTAGAAACAGAAATCAATACATATAAATAACATAAGTAATTTTATGTAAGTTTCAGGAAAAAGTCTCAAGCACAGGAAACACAAAAAAAATCTTAACAGTCCTCAGGAAATAGTTCATGATTCACAGAAATAAGTTCAAGAACGGAATGTAAAGTTAATGCATATTTTTGTCTTTTTGAATTTTTTTAGAAAGAAAATGCAATTATGATAAGAAAGTGAAATAAAAAAATAAAACAAACCAAATCTAATGTGGCAGTCACCACACAATGGTGGCAGGTGCCACCTTAATTCATTAAGCCATTAAAAAAGGGTGGCAAGTGCCACCTAGAATGTGGCAGGCGCCACTTATTGCCAACATCATGTGGCAGGCGCCACATTTTAGTTACAAAATGGTGGCAGGCACCACCTTTGACATTTTTTCTTTTTTAATTTTTATTTTATTTTCGGGTTAATAGTCATTTACCCCCCTGCAATATAGGCAAATTTTGATTTACCCCCCCTTTAAAAAAATAATTTTGGATTACGCCCCTGAAATTTTGGGGTAACCCCCTAAGCGTGTAAGAACCAGGGGGTAAATAAAAAAAAAAATTTACAGGGGCGTAATTTTTCTACCTAGGGGGCAAAAAACTTAGAATTTTAAAATTTTAGGGGGGTAATCCAAAACACTTTTTTTAAAGGGGGGTAAATCAAAACTCGCCTATATTGCAGGGGGGTAAATGACTATTAACCCTTTATTTTATCTTTTGAACAACATTCATAAAAAAAACCAAACAAAAACTATAGGACATTATTATTTACAATACATTTTCCAGAAACATATTAACATGCTAATGAACTTGATAACAAAGAACAACGATCATGGCACTTTGAAAACGAAAAAATAAAAGAAGTGAATGTTACCTAGTGGAGACGGTCCAATTCCATCTTTACTGGTACAAATTCCGGAAATAAAATGAACGAGCTTCTTTTTCCTCAAAATGCTACAGCAAGGTTGGACGGTGGAAAATTCGAACCGAAAAACTTTCGTAACAATATTCAGAATAACAGTAACTGGGGGAGATAAATATAAAGTATTCACTATTTTTCGGTGAATCTGATGTGTTTGAAACTGAAGTGTAATGTCATATTTATAGGAGAAAATGAGGACTTGAAGCATTTTTGGTTTTACCCTTTTTCAAATCTCCGTGCAAGCTGGCGTGGTTGAAAAAGTCTTCGATTAAGAAAATAGACTAAGAGGATGGGTTGGCTGAGGAGATGTGGAGCCATACTTTTCTGAAAAGGCTCTTTTATTTCATGATGAATTTTAATCCACTTGCCTTGAAACGGTTTAAAATATATCATTTTCTTAAGTGCAGAAAAAAGGTAGGATGAGAAATGTCACATTAATTCATGGTAGGTGCCACAAATTAATGTGGCAGGCGCCATAGTTCAAGGTGGTGGGCGCCATGATTTGTGTGGCTAGTGCCACTAAGTGTGGCAGGTGCCACACTTGTTCTTTCTTTTTTTTTTCTTTTTTTTTTATTTCATCTTTTCTTTCTTTCTTTTTTCTTCCTTTTTTTCTTTCTTGTTTTTTCTTTTTTTCTTTTCTTCTTTTTCAAATAAAATTCCATATATGCCTTGGTGGTTTCTCATGTCCTCAGTCCATGGTTGAACACTTGAATATTTCATTTTGGTCCAGTAACATCAAGGTCAGAAGCTCGACTTTTTTCGGTCAAAATCCTAATTTCCTCAGGAATTCTAACTGGATGGTCTTTGAGGATCTTGCTTCTTCAATCTCTTCCAAGGTCCATAGATAGTCTCTAGAGATGTCCAGTATCATATAGAATCAAGTTCCACAGCTTGGGAATATTTCTTGATCAAAATCAAAGGCAATGGTTGACTGCCGCTGAGAAAACCCTAGTTTGAGGCATGGTGAATCCTATGGCTCAAAGCGCTTGTAATAAGAACCGAACACACTTGATTTCTTGTTGAATAAAACCTCTTGAATGTAGGTGAGCTCAAATGGTTGCATTTGGAGCCACAGACCTTGAAACATGGGAGAGTCTGGCTTATTGACTTTTGTTCTTTTTCCTGTGTAAACCTGGATTTCACAAAAGAAACAAACTGGCAAGATATTGTGGTTAGTTAACAATGCATGGATGAATGAAACCTAAATGTAAGTGCAAAATGTTATAACATCTAAGGGGTAAAATTTGGGGTACAACATATATATATATATAGGGTCGACCGTAAATGACATCGGTCAACAATTTAGAGAAAGTTACAATTCGTCTAGAATATTTGCACCACATGAGAACTATTCTACAAAAAAAAAATACACACAATCCAAATTCAAGATACATCCAATGGTTCTCTGCATCACACACCTAGTAAATATCGGGTTGTTATGGCCACTCCATTATATAAATAGAACGCACACCAATTTTTGGTACACAATTTTAAATTCAAATTTCATTCACTCTTCTCCTTCCCATTCTACTCAAGCAGTATAGTTCTGACCTTATAGGTTATCCATTTTCTCCACGGCAACGGAAGCTCAGATCCACTGTTGTCCATCGAAACCACCGAAAGTTTACATAAATAGGTTAACCTTATCTTCATTTTCTCCACGGCAACGGAAGCTCAGATCAACTGTTGAAAAAAATAGTGAAACTATGATTTTGTTATATGGTCTTCAATTCTTTGATTTTATCTTCATGTTATATATGATGGTTGAGATTTTAGGATTTACAAATGATTTGAGTGTAGCGCTACAAAATCCTGATCAAGATATTTTGAATTCTTTTTCACTTGTTAATGCTACCAAATAAGAATGACTAGAAATGTGGAATTATGGATTGTATGAACTTATATATAAGGTTATGAAGATTTGCAATAAGCATGATGTTGATGTGCCTGATATGGACGCATCGCATGTGCAAGGGAAGAAACCTAAGCGCACGCTACAACTTTTAAGAATGGTTATTTGTTTAGTGTTTTATATTTGCAATTACATGAGTTAAATGCTAGGTTTGATCAAGAGGATATTAAACTTTTACAATGTGTTTCATGTTTGAGTCCCTCATTGTCATTTAAGGCTGTTGATGTGAAAAAATTAGTGAGGATGGTTAAACTTTATCCAAATGATTTTGTAGATATGCCGGAAGTGGTGGTTCGACATCAACATCGGAATTATGTTACAAATGTTTGATGTAACCCAAAATCTGCAAAGTTCAAAGGACTTTTAGATTTTTGTGCAAAATTTGTGCAAACAAATGAGTATAACACATTTGATATGATTTATAAGCTTCTAAAGTTTGCTTTAGTCTTTCTGTTAAAAACTGCAAGCGTGGAACGTATTTTTTCAGATATGAAGTTTATGAAGAATCAACTATGTAACAAATTGAGTGATTAGTGGTTAAATGACCATATTGTGATTGTATAGAAATAAATGTTCTTGGAACAATTAATAATGTTGTTATTTTAGTTCATTTTCAAGAAATGAATGGTAGAAGATTTTCATTATAAATGTATTGCATTAAACAATATTATTTATTTTTTTTCAATATAATTTAGTTTATAGTTTCTTTCATGTTTGGCCACACCAATATATAATGTCTGGATCCGCCCCTGTTTGATGTGTAATCAATCTCATTATAAATAGGGGGTACCCTACATTTATAACTGTACAATTTTTCGTTCAATTCAATACATTCTTCCTCCCTTTTCTAAAACTCTAATTCTCTCTCTTCCCCTTTTCTCTCTCAAATTCTCTCCAAATCTTTGTGCTGCGAAATCATCTTGAAATCAATGTATGGTTCAATTATTCGAGTAAAGAGTGAAGAATAAGAATTTTAAATCAATCAAAAAAATGATTGAATCTTATTCTATCAAGATTGGTTCCAACGTTTTTGTTAATTTACATAGCTTTTTTCTACGGTGCCACAAAAAATTGCACAATTCAATTCTATTGTATATGACTAGGATGAGTGTAATGGAGATGTAATTAAGGTATATGACAGTTTGATTAAATTTCAAGTAAATGACTTGCAACATAAACAAACAAAAATTGAAAATTAGTTAGTTAGTTGATTCGTAGCTATAGATAATCTCTTCATTCTTTATAAATAAATTATTAGATCAATTGAATAAAAACTCTTTTCATTTTAATTTAATTTTAACTCTCTAATTTTATTTATGTTATAATATAATTCAATTATGATGGTTATGTTTGTTATGGTAGATAGTTAGTTGGTTATTAGTTGGTTATTTGATATAAGTAATTTATTTTATGGATATATTCAGACAGGTATATTAGTTTTAATTAGACATATTGTTTTAATGATATATTTGAGTGGGTATATCATAGTGTTCAGACAATTTTTTTTACATTTTAATTTGGGTGACAAATGTGTCTAGAAATACCACCCCATATTCTAATTGATAACAACTTCAACAACAACAACAACAACAATAATAATAATAATAATAATAATAATAATAATAATAATAATAATAATAATAATAATAATAATAACAATAATAATATAATTCATTCATTCAACTTTCTTTTAATCAAACATCTCTTCCACTCAACCCAGGTACAGTTGTGCTTGCACTAACAAATTGGTATCCATAGCTCTTTGATTTGTCACATAGGTGGTCATGCTTCTGGGAATTGTGATTCGCATCTACTGCAAAGATGAATGGTAGCAATGGAATTTTCAACTCCCTTCCAATTCTTGATGGCAAGAATTGGGACCTATGGCATAAACAGATGAAATCCTTGTTAGGATTTCAAGAAACTCTCGACGTCGTTCTCAATGGTATTATGGAGCTTACAACTCACGCACTTGATGTTCAAAATATGAATCACAAAGATTCGAAGAAGAAAGATTGTAAGGCGTCATACTGCATTCAATATGTTCTTGATGGTGCAAAATTCAATCGCATTTCTCATGTTGAATAGGCAAAAAACACATGGGATATTCTTGTCAAATATTATGAAGGAGGTGATAAGGTCGAGGGTGTCAAGCTACAAGCTTTAAGTCTAAAATATGAATTACTGCAGATGTGTGAAGATGAGAAGGTTGCAGGCTAGGTGTCCAAGGTTTAGAATCTTGTTCATATAATGAAGAGTTGTGGTGAAAAAATGTCTGATAGGCTGATCATTGAGAAGGTAATGAGAACACTAACCTCTCATTTTGATCATGTCATTGTGGCTATACAAGAAAGGATAAATGTGCCCACGTTGAAGTTGGAGAATCTGTTGGATCCTTGGAAGCTTGTGAATTGAGGATTGTTGAAATAAGAGGTGTTTCAAGAATAATTACAGACCTTGCAAGCTCAAACCTGGAAGAAACATGGTGGTTCTAGCAAGGTTAAAGTAAAATATGACAATGGTTATAGTAAGAAGGGATCTTGGCCTCACTATCAAAAGCTAAAGAATGATGATAAGCAATCTAAATCCTCCAAGAGAGGATGAGGAACTTTATATCATAAGGAAAACCATGACAAGAAAGGCATGCAATGTTACAAATGTGAAAAGTGAGTGTGAGAGCAAGAATTGTCTCTACAAGTCAATCTATGTTTTGATGATAACAATAAGTATTTGTGAAAGAACCATTTTATGGTCTAACGTGTGTTGTGTGCAGATCATAAGAACTAAAGACATCAGAACCAACATACACCAGCTAGATGTACTATAATTGAATATATACATATGCGAAGTTACTATGTATGACTAAAGTCGCGAGAAGCAAGAACGCTTCTTTATCTAGTCATGATCAGCCAGATCCAAGGATGCCAAGATTGTTGTTGCAATGCTCTTGTGGATGCTCTCGGAAAGTGATTGAGATTCTGAAGATAGCGAAGCTTCTGAAGAAGTACACTCTGAAAGAACCAAAGTATGGAAGACTCCTATGACTTGAAGTTCTGATAGCTGAAGGTGCTGAAGACCAAGTGGAGAAAGAATCTGAAGACTGATGAGTTCTGAAGATCAAGGTTTCAAATAAGAAGTTCTGAAGACTCTGAAGACAGGCTCTGAAGATTCGAAAGACTTGAAGCAGAAAAGGATAACGTTCTTAAAGACCAAGTGTTGAAGTTCTGAAGACTGAATCCTAATGGACTTCTTCAATCGACTGAAGACTTGAAGCATCAGATATTCTGCTATGAAGACTCTACTCATGCTTCATCAAAGTAACATCAGAAGCCATTGAAGTTTTGAAGTCTAAATATTACCGTTGTGAGTTAAATGTACACACTGCCCAAGAAAAGATGTCTGGTCACTTCTTCCTCTGCAAAAGAAGATGTGTCAGTACAACTCATCATATCACAACGTCTCTTTTCCAAACAGCCAATAGTATTCTCTAACGGCTATATTTCTACTGGCTATTTAATGGAAAGATTTTTTGCTTCTGATGTGTTGATCACTTGTAGAATCACGAACTGAATGTTCATCTACAAAATTGACCAAGTCATTGTGAAGATAGCAACAACGATGAGTTCTCGTTGTAACACTTAACATATTCAGAGCTATCATTATTTCAATAATGGCGATTGTTGTTGAAACACAAGAAGACAAATCAACATAACAACAACAATCGAACAGAAGCTGTTGATGAAGAAGACAACATTGAAGATCTGTCAAGTCATAAACCTACCTTCTCGTCAGGACTACATTGAAGATCTGAAGCAAGGAGTTGCTGCTCAAAGCTTGCTCAATCAGAAGACGAAGAAGAAGAATATCTACAAGATGTCAATAACTGTAATATCTAAATACATCTTTGTAGTTTCTTAGGAAAGCAAGGAGCTGATTGCTCAAAACTTGCTTGAACACATGTGTGTGTTCTTTGTACTTAAACTTAATAGAAACTTACTTATTAAGAAGCATAATTTGTAATCTCCAGTTTGCCAATTCAACTAAATGAATTGAGACTCCTCAAGTGAACGTTATATCCTGATAGGATCCCTGAACGGTTCAGCTGTGAGTTGAGGTCCTTGAGTAGATCACGTGGTGATCAGATACTTGAGATGACAATGGCTGGGTGTCATTGTGGAAAATTCTGAAATAGGGTCAGTAGTGTTATATTCATTAAGTTGAATCCCTGAACGTCTAGCTGCGAAAGCCTAGCAGTAGATCTTAAAGAGATTGGAACCTGCAGGTCAATGTTCATTATATTCATTAAGTTGAATCCCTGAACGGTTCATTGTGTTGTTAGTCACAGTGCGGCTGTGCAAGTTGTTAGCCACCGGCGTGGCCCGTGCAAGTGTAATCATAATTTGATTATAGTGGATTAAGTCCTTGTGTTCAAGGCGAAATCACCTGAGGAGGGTGGACTGGATTAGCCCGCGTGGTGAACCAGGATATATCATGTGTCCTTTACTCTCTTGCTTAGTATCTCTATCTATGTTTCTGCATTGAATATCAGAACCTTATATTAAGCAAAGTCAGAACATTGCAGCCTATCTCTGATAAGCTTCCGCACTGCAAGTTCTGTGTATCGTATCCTATGATCAGAACCAATATGGTTCTCATGTTCCATAGTTAAGAGATCAGAATCTCTCAACAAAAATTGAAGGTTCTTGAGTGTCTCTTTAACAAGATGCGAAAAGTTACAAAAAGAGTAAATACACAATTTAAACCCCCCTTTCTTGTGTCTTTCTCGCACCTTCAATTGGTATCAGAGCTCCGATTCTGTTAATGATTTACATCAAACACTTAATAGTGTCAGAAAAAGATCCAGATGTGGTGCGTAGAAGCACTCTTGGTGAGATTGAAATCCACTTACAATTTCTGTAACAGTTCAGCAGTTGACTGTATACAAAATTATAATCAATCTGATTACTTCGTGAGCAATTCACTAATTCTAGATTAAGCCTCACTAAAATTGAAGAATCAGCTGATAAAACCACGTATATGCTTAAAAGATGAATCATCAGAAAGCAAGAAATCTTGTTTGCTGAAGATTAATTCTTTATGAGTTTTTGAGATGTTTTCAAGAAACGGATTAGGTCCACCCTTGACTTTCTCGTTTAAAACTCACTCTGAATCTCTTCATGTAAAGAAGAAAGATTGATGTTCTAAGACTTTGAATTTCAGAAAGAAATCTGTTAAAATCAGAATCTGAAAAATTCAAATTATTAGAAATGATTCAATGTCAGAATCTGGAATGATCAAAAGATTCAATGAAGAACTGAATCCCAAAGATTTAGTAAATACTTGATTATGAACGAACTCTTAACCTTTAACTGGTTCAGTGATCAAGCTCCAATAACTTGAAATCATCTTAGTAAAAATCAAATGTTGATAATCTGATTTTCATCAGATCAAGTGTTCTCAAAACCACTTGAGCTATGAAATTAGATGATATCATTCCAGACATCTAGGTTCTCCAACTGATGTCTTAAAATATGACGTTAATAATGTTCGTTTGAAGAAATTAGTTAACTCATTGTTATGTGTGAACAAATCCAAATAAGTTTGATCAGCATTGTAAGAGCAAGAAGGTTCATACAAACCATGTCTAGTGATGTACACATGGGGCGTGATGATGTTTTCGTTCTAAACAAGTTCTGAAACAACCTTGAGGAACAAAGTCAGATGTTGATATGACAATTCCTCCTTGAATAACCTCTCAAAGGTTCTCACTAATCTTGTGAAATCAACCATCTTTCAAAGAAAAGAAACTCTCACAAACGCAAACTGAATTCAGGCTATGAAAGGAGAACTCAACCAATTCTCAAAGTTTGTCGTTTAAGATTCAGATCCATATCTTAAGAACTGTATCAGAACTAAACATGTTCTATGGATCAAGGAAATGAGAAGTGAGAAGCAATCAAAAATAGATGTAATCTGTTGTTTATGAATGGAGTCATCAAATGGAATTTATTGTACTGCTCCCAAGCATATGAGCGTCAATTTTCTTTCAGAACATTCATTACATCGCCCTACCAAAAGGATTGCATGTAATTGGCTAAGTTTAGATGGAGTGGTCACTCTGATCATGCTAAGTCTTAATCTCGGTTATTATAACCTAGAGAACTGACGAACAAGGTTGAACAAGAAAAGAGAGAAAGCCGTAGTTCAATCAGGATCACATTCCAAGAAAATATTCATTTTTCTGAACACAAGCGTATCTTGAAAAATCTAAGAACCCTCAGTAGTTCACTCAGAAAAGGAAAGCTCAGAGTCAAGATGAGAATGCATTCAGATTAGTCTGTAAAAATTCCAGGTACCATCTTTCCCTCACTTATAACTTACTTTCATAATAACAACCAGAATCACTTTATCAAACCCCATTGATTATGATGTGTTAAGTTTCGAGAAAGTAATTAGAAATTTTTGTTCATATATGTCTTCTTAGAAATAGCTATAGTATAAACCGCCACACATGTAAGATTCTCCGCATCAAGTCATTCACCCCTGCTTAATTTCTTCCTATAACCCATTAGTACACTCCAACCAGTACTCCTGTTCCAGACCTAACTCTCTCCCTCTCTCCTAGAGCCCCTTTATTTGATCTAGTTAGTCTACGAAACCTGAATGTTCAATTAAATGGCTGCACACTTCTGCATCCATCTAAATCTCCTTAGTTTACTCACATTGAATGATATCTGATTCAGTCTCGGAATAGGGAAACGTGCTACCTTGACCAAAATAGCTCTTCACCTAAGCTACTGACCATAAGCCGGAATAATTATGCTCTGACAAGTCAGGATTCCCCTTAAGTATTGGGAATAGTGGAAAACCCTATTTGCCTGCATTCTTGACTATACGCCTTTCAAACCTTGAAATTCAAAAGCGTGTCGTCTAGAATTAATGACCTCATAAAAGCAGTTACTGCATTCACCTAACTCCTGCTAAGAATAGAGCGCATATATATCTTTTTTATCTTCCTTAGAATTACAAACTACTTAGCTGTCCTTACTCTTTAGACTTCTCCTAGGTATTCCAATCTTCTTAAGTCATTCTTAGCTACTGACTTATCCTGCTCAAACTCCTCCACTTGTCTATTTAAAACAATAGCTGTTCCGAAAGAATTCATCACTATCCCTTAGTCCTAACCTTCCTTTCATCCTCAATCTAAAATGACTCCAAGAACATTTTATGGCAATGAAGATCTTCTTGAAGTCATCAATGAAAAACGACCAAATCCAATAGATACTAATAGTGACTTTCATCTTGGTATCCACTTCCAAAAATGGAATAGATACATTCATATGCTTGGAGGCTCAATTTATCCGACCCTCTTAAAATCCTTTTGGATCAATGCCTCCGTTAGCAGAAATGGTCTGACTATCTCCTCTAACATTTATGGTCTTCCAGTCACCATCAACGTCACCAAAATCTCTGAAGCCATTAACTGTCCACTAGGAGGTGTCACTCCCAACCATGCATCCATTCGATGTACTCCTGATGCAAAATTACACTACTTGTTTGATAAAGGTTCTGCCTTCGAACCAACTAATCCTGAGAAACTCCTGCCCCATGCCAGAGGCTGGTTTAAATTCATTCTGAAAAACATCAAACCTCGAAGCACATACAGAAACCTTTTGTATCATGATGACAAGCTCCTAATCATGTGTCTTCTTAAGCAAGCTCGTATAAATCTGCCCCAAATTATATTTGACCATCTCAAGGACACCATTCTCATGTCAAGAACTACACTTGAAACTACGATCCCTTACGAAAGAGTCTTAACTGAAGTATTTTTCAAAACAGGAGTTCTGCAGACAATTAGCAGGATTAGATGCAGTCCTGATAATGCCTTTGTTGAAAATTCTTGTGAAACTTTTGACAGTACCTGGCTCTCAGAAAACAAATTAGTTGACAATCTGAAATAGATTAGGATACTAGATATTTAAGTGCATCTATGTTATTAGATAATAGGATATATATATATATATATATATATATATATATATATATATATATGTTATCTTCTGTCTTGCGATATTTATGTTGTCTGGCAACCACTAATAAAAATCTTAATAAACCATTAAAATATTGCATAAAATGTCATGTCACTACTATTAAAATAAGTTTTTTTTGGGCTCAAGAAATCTTCATTAATATCATGAATACAAAGCAGTTACTAACTCCTTACACTTCCCAATAAATCAGTAACTACTCTGCGTTCTTATCAAACACGATTACAACCCTTAGTATACCCAAGTAATTGTAACCCTTCTAGAAAATTGTTAACTAGATCTGTTAAACTAAGATCCATCATCCCAATTAATCTATAAATACTAGGATTGTCCGTCTCTTCACATCACACTAAAAAATCCACTTAAGTTCTCCCTTCACTAAAACAATGACCTTCCAAAGAAACGGTCCAACCTTCCTTGGAAACAAAGAAAAAAATCACCTTATCTCTGAGAAAAGACCCAACATTAGTCGTCTTAAAGATGATGGTCTAGAATTCATTAGAAGCATGCAAGTTCAATCTTGGCAATGCTATTATGCATTACTGAACGGTCCCATCTATCCCGACCTAGTGAAGGAATTTTGGTACTATGCAAAAATAAGCAGTGACGACAACACTATCTGGTCTGAAGTATACTGTCACCCCATTGTCGTTTCTATTGCCTCAATAGAGAATATCATTGGATGCGTCTCTGACGGGGTCACAATTGAAGACTTTCAATCAGAGCTAAGTATGGTGAAAAGATGCAGAATCCTATTCGATGATTCGGATACATATGATCCAAATGATCCTGAGAAACTTCTCTTTACTCCAAAAATGTGGTTCAAATTTTCACTAACCAATCTCCTCCCTCGTGCGTCTGCAAGACACACTGTGACACATGATGACAGGATCCTCACTTTTCTTCTAATTCACCACGTTAGAATTAACCTTCCCAAAACCATTTTCAACCACATGAGACATGCTATCAAAACTTCAAGAAATCAGATACAGGCCTACATTTCTTACGGAAGGATAATATCTGAAATATTGTTTAAAGAAAAAGCCTGGGGATTAATTAGCAAACTCGGACCAGGACCATCGCCTGTAGTAAACAGATGTGATAGGGTAGACAGAATTGAAGACCTTGATGATTAGATAAGCAATCCTTTAGGACCAAGTCAGTTTAGATTACCCTATGATTAACTAGTAACTATGTATTCTGTGTTGGGTACTTAAACCTTTATTATGACTGTATGTTATCCATGTTTAAATGCATTTAATATTTAAATGAGCTCCTTGTTGGTTGTTTTTAACTGTTCTTCAGATTAATTATGCCATAACGAAAAATTAGTAAACCTAATGGCCTTTAAAATACCTGAACACTAGTTTCACAATTGGCTTCCATTATCTTCAGCTAATATCATTCATATTCTTGATTTTAATTGATTGATAGATATATGCTTAATTGCTCATATGCCCTGACACTTTTTTATGATGTCAAAAAGGGGGAGAAACAAATATAATGATGATTTTGATTGAAAGAAGGAAATCTGAAAACTAAAAAAAAGTACTCATATAAAATGCGTTGCTACTAACGTTTGTTGTTTGATGTTATCTGAGGAACTCTAAACAAGTTCACTAGGCATTCTAAGAAACATGTTAAGCTAGAAGAATCAGATTTATCGTAATCCTTATCTCACTTATCTCAGAAAAGAAGTAAGAAAACTCTGAAAGCAGTCAAGACTAAGCATACAATTCAAGATGCTCACTCAGAAGATATGTACAAATTAGAAGTCAAGAACTGTCTGAAGATCCGGATTGAAGATCCAAGAAGAAGTCGTTCTGATGTTTACCAAGAACCATTCTAAATGAAAATGATTTAGTATCAGACTAAATCAACAATTGGTAATCAGACTCAGTACACAAAGATCAGTATCAGACTCATCAATCAGAGCAAAGCTATGGATTACTGTCAAAATACCTTCATTGGTATCAATATCAGCACTCCAATAAATTACCTCTCAAGCGTATGAGAAGAAATTCTTCACTTGGTATCAGACTCAACATACTCTGGTATAAGACTCAGTATATCACATGGTAATAGATCAAAATTAAATCATGAGTATCAGATTCAGAATCAAGCGTTGATTAATCACTTTAATTAAAACCTTCAATTGGTATCTAATCAGAAATCAAGCTTTGATAAACTACTAAGTATGACTTTAACAAGGTTCTGAGATGAAGACCTGTGTTCAAAAGTCAAAACAGTCATGATCTACATTGGTGTTTAAAATCTTATCATCCAGAATTATAATTCTGAAGATCCCAATATCTGATGTATAGGAATTAGGGGGAGACTGCCCTGAAGATTAAATTACAAAATCTCAAATCTTCACAAAGTCTGAAACTCAGGGGGAGTTTCCTTTAAAGACAGTGTCTGTCTCTGATAGATAGCAAGGCTATGACTATCAGTCAAGAACTGTTCTGATCTTATGCTTAATGGAATCTACTGAAAAGTAGAAATGCTTCAGACGTATCTGAAGATAATAAGCTCTGATACAATAATAAAGAAAACTGAGTTCTGAAGATCTGAAGATGTAAGTTCTGATGAACTAGTCCAGATGCTAAAGACTCTTCATTTTCCTAAAGACAAGATAGAGAAGTAACTCTTTTCTATTCCTGTTCTGACAACTCAAGTTGTTACTCTGTATATCTTTTGATTACAAAAAATCCTAGATAATCTCAGATAAAGCTTTGAGGATAACTCATTCAGGAGGAGTTGTTGTTCCAAACTCTGAATTTGTTTGTTTTGGTGATTACCTTATATAAAATGTTCAATCAAAATACTTGGTTTTGTCATCATAAAAAAGGGAGAGATTGTGAGAGCAAGAATTGTCTCTATAAGTCAATCTATGTTTTGATGATAACAATAAGTATTTGTGAAAGAACCATTTTATGGTCTAACATGTGTTGTGAGCAGATCATAAGAACTAAAGACATCAGAACCAACATACACCAGCTAGATCTACTATAATTGAATATATACATATGTGAAGTTACTATGTGTGACTAAAGTCGCGAGAAGCAAGAACGCTTCTTTATCTTGTCATGATCAGCCAGATACAAGGATACCAATATTGATGTTGCAATGCTCTTATGGATGCTCTCTGAAAGTGATTGAGATTCTGAAGATAGCGAAGCTTCTGAAGAAGTACACTCTGAAAGAACCAAAGTACGGAAGACTCTTATGACTTGAAGTTCTAATAGATGAAGGTGCTGAAGACCAAGTGCAGAAAGAATCTGAAGACTGATGAGTTCTGAAGATCAAGGTTTCAAATAAGAAGTTCTGAAGACTCTGAAGACAGGCTCTGAAGATTCGGAAGACTTGAAGCAAAAAAGGATAACGTTCTTAAAGACCAAGTGTTGAAGTTCTGAAGACTGATTCCTAATGGACTTCTTCAATCAACTGAAGACTTGAAGCATCAGATATTCTGCTATGAAGACTCTACTCATGCTTCATCAAAGTAACATCAGAAGCCGCTGAAGTTTTGAAGTCTAAATATTACTGTTGTGAGTTAAATGTACACACTGCCCAAGAAAAGATGTTCGGTCACTTCTTCCTCTGCAAAAGAAGATGTGTCAGTACAACTCATTATATCACAACGTCTCTTTTCCAAACAGCCAACAGTATTCTCTAACAGCTATATTTATACTGGCTATTTAATGGAAAGAGTTTTTGCTTCTGATGTGTCGATCACTTGTAGAATCACGAACTAAATGTTCATCTACAAAATTGACCAAGTCATTGTGAAGATAGCAACAACGATGAGTTCTCGTTGTAACACTTAACATATTCAGAGCTATCATTATTTCACTAATGGCGATTGTTGTTGAAACTCAAGAAGACAAATCAACACAACAACAACAATCAAACAGAAGTTGTTGATGAAGAAGACAACATTGAAGATCTGTCAAGTCATCAACCTACCTTCTCGTCAGGACTACATTGAAGATCTGAAGCAAGGAGTTGTTGCTCAAAGATTTCTCAACTAGAAGACGAAGAAGAAGAAGATCTACAAGATGTCAACAATTTTAATATCTAAATACATCTTTGTAGTTTCTTAGGAAAACAAGGAGCTGATTGCTTAAAACTTGCTTGAACACATGTGTGTGTTCTTTGTACTTAAAATTAGGAGAAACTTGCTTATTAAGAAGCACAATTTGTAATCTCCAATTTTCTAATTCAACTAAATGAATTGAGACTCCTCAAGTGAACGTTATATCCTGATAGGATACTTGAACGGTTCAGCTATGAGTTGAGGCCCTTGAGTAGATCACGTGGTGAACAGATACTTGAGATGACAATGGCTGGGTGTCATTGTGGAAAATTATGAAATAGGGTCAGTAGCGTTATATTCATTAATTTGAATCCCTGAACGTCTAGCTGCAAAAGCCTAGCAGTAGATCTTAAAGAGATTGGAACCTGCAGGTCAATGTTAGTTATATTCATTAAGTTGAATCCCTGGACGGTTCATTGTGTTGTTAGTCACAGTGCGGCTGTGCAAGTTGTTAGTCACCGACGGGGCCCGTGCAAGTGTAATCATGATTTGATTATAGTGGATTAAGTCCTTGTGTTCAAGGCGAAATCACCTGAGGAGGGTGGACTGGATTAGCCCACGTGGTGAACCAGGATATATCGTGTGTCCTTTACTCTCTTGCTTAGTATCTCTATCTATGTTTCTGAATTGAATATCAGAACCTTAGATTAAGCAAAGTCAGAACCTTGCAGCCTATCTCTAATAAGCTTCCACACTGCAAGTTCTGTGTATCGTATCCTATGATCAGGACCAATATGGTTCTCATGTTCCATAGTTAAGAGATCAGAATCTCTCAATGAAAATTGAAGGTTCTTGAGTGTCTCTTTAACAAGATGCGAAAAGTTACAAAAAGAGTAAATACACAATTCAAACCCCCCATTTCTTGTGTCTTTCTCGCACCTTCAGTGAGGACACATGGCCAAGAACTACTGGTACAACAAAGGAATTGGCCATGCGAAGGATAAAGATGATGATGGAGAAAATCTTGCACATGAAGAGTCAGATGATTTAGGAACAATGGTGCTTATGGTTGTAGCCTCAGATAATCATACTAAATTCAAGACCTGGTTCTTGAACACATAATGTTCCAATCACATGACTGGTCATAAGGCTTGGCTGACAAACTTTGATGACACAAGGAGAAGCAAGATTAGATAAGCTGATAGTAGTTTCTTACAAGTAGAAGGAGCAGGCAACATGGTCATCAAAAGAAGTAATGGCAAGTCAGCCATAATTGAAGGTGTGTTATATATTCCCAAAATGAAGAACCTATTAAATGTTGGGCATGTGATTGAGAAATGATTCTCAATGATCATGAAAGATGAGGCTTTTGAATTGTTTGATGCTAGCAACAAATTAGTCTTGAGATCACACAAAAAAATTTGGTTATGGCATTTGAGGTTTGGTCGTTTAAATTTTAGATCTCTGAATCAACTTGTCACCCAAGGAATGCCTTCAAATCTCATTTGACCATGAGATCATCCTGTGTATTAGAAGTGGTTCACTATGATGTATGTGGTTCTCTTGAGGAATATACTATTGGTCACAATAAATACTTTGTCTCCTTTGTTAATGAGTATAGCAGAAAACTCCGGGTGTATGTGATCAGGCACATGGATGAATTATTTGAAGTCTTTAAAATAGTCAAAATGCTAGTTGAAAATAAAGTGAGAAGAAGATTAAGGTACTTATAAGTGATGGAGGTGGAGAATACACATCCAAGCAGTTTAAGGAGTTTTGTGCAGAGTATGGAATTGATCATGAGGTTACAGCTTAATATACCCCCAACATAATGGTATAGTTGAAATAAGAAACAAAAGTATGTTAGATATGGCTAGGTGCACGTTGAAACAAAAGGGCATGTCTAACTCATTATGGGGTGAAGCAGTCACTACTATGGCTTATGTGTTAAATAGGTGCCCAACCAGGAGATTAAAGAATAAAGTTTCAGAGGAAGTGTGGAGTGGAGAGAAACCATCAGTGAACCCCTTAAAGATGTTTGGCTCAGTTTGCTACAAACATATACCTGATGCTAGAAGGAGGAAGCTAGATTACAAAAGTGAACCTATGATACTAGTTAGCTATTACATAATTGGAGCATATACACTGTTCAACCCATCAGAGATATTGTTGTTGATGAGGATTCTGCTTGGAACTGGGACTCGAACAATATAACCAAAAGGCCTTTGTTAAAATCAGGCTTGTTAAAGGTAAGTGATGAGCTAGATGGGGCTACACCTATTGAAATAATTGAGCATGGTCATGATGAGGTAGAAAATCAAAATCATTATGAGGAGGCCATGGTTCAAAGACCTCAAAGAACAAGAGCATCTCCAACAAGACTTCAAGATTTTGAAGTTGTTGGTGATAATGAAGTCAAAACTGATGAAATTGGTTCAAATACTTAGACAAATTTTTTAATTTTTCAATTTATTTAAACATTCAGTTTTTGGTAAATTATGGCGTTTTTAACCGTCGTAACAGCACAAAAACCGCCATAATTTGCACCGTTCTGAAGCTATATTTTAAATTTTAAATTTGAAAAGTTTTTGGTAGATTATGGCGTTTTGAACCGACGTAACGGAACAAAAAAGCCGCCACAATTTATAGCGTACTGAAACAGTATTTTTTATTTAAAATTGAAAAATGTTTTGTTTGAATGCACCTTTTCATTATATCTTTTCATGGCATCTCTTACATCTTTTCTCTTATTAAATTCAGAATTTCTCTAACCATTGTCATGACTTTTGAATGGTTGCTTTCATCAATATAAATTCATTTCAAATTTTCATTTTTCTATCACCTCTTTCATAAAAAATATTAAAATCTCTGTACATTTATTTTCTACACATCTTTCATACTTAGATACTTTTTGAAATACATTTTCACATTATTTTATCATAAAAGTATCTTGAGCACTTAGAGAGAATTTGTCTTGAATCTTCATACTTGAAAGAGAAGATCAATCCTGAGATTGATAAAGTTTCAAAGTTTCATCTTGTACACTTATTCAAAAGTTTCGAAATATTGTTCTTTGTCACATCTTATTTTTCCAGGATTGTTGGATATAAGATTGTGAGGTGTAATCCTTGTTATCCGGATTGTGGATACAAGATGTCCATTTGTGAGAGGTTGATTCTCGGTTGGACTTTAAACTTGTAAAATCCAAGAGGGTGTTCTTGGTGGTTGATAGTTAGTGACTTGTATAGAAAGACTAGGAAGAGTCTTGTCTTGTCCAAAACTATAGTAAAATCTCTTTCATGTTGAAAGGGGAGTGGAGTACTCTCGACCTGTGAGGGGAACCACTATACGTCTTGGTGTTCTTTACTTTCCGCATTTACCGCTTTCCTCACTTAGAAACTTTTAGGAAAGTAAAATTCAAAAACCGTCAAAAATCTGGATAATTGTCTAAGAGCCTAATTCACCCCCCCTCTTAGGCACATTTATAACTTACAAAAACAGATCGATATTTGGTTCACTTTGCACTACTAGCTGATGCAGAGCCAATAAATCACAATGAAACATTAAGAAACAAGGAATGGAAGGCTGCAATGATTGAAGAGTTAGAAACAATTGAAAGGAAGAACACTTGGGAATAAGTCAAATTTCCAAACAATACTAAACCAATTGAGGTCAAGTGGGTGTATAAATTGAAGCACAACTTTGATGGCTCTATTGTTAGACATAAGGCCAGGTTGAATACGACTTTATTCAAACAATAGTAAGTTATTTGAGATATGTGTGCAACAACATGCGTGATACAGGCTTCTCTGTTGGTCTAGTTAGCAAATACATGGATGACCCTAGAGTCTCTCATATGAAGGCTACAAGGAGAAGTTTAAGATACTTAAAGGGAACACTCAATTGTGGAATTATTTTCCCAAGGAGTTCAGATAGCAATGATGTAGTGATTACCTGCTATTTAGATGTAAATTGGTGTGGAGAAGAGTCTCGAAGGAGAAGCAATACAGGTTATTTTTTCTAAGTGTTGGGTGCTCTAATTTCATGGTGTTCTAGGAAATAACATGTTGTGGCACTGCCTCGTGTGAGGCAGAATATATTGCAGGATCCTATGCAGCTTTTCAAGCTTTTTGGATTAATTTAGTACTAACTAAGTTATAGGTCCAAGTTAAAAAGCCACTAGTTCTGTAACTTGACAACATATCAGCCATTAACCTATCAAGGAATCGAGTCCTACATGGGATAAGCAAGCACATTAAGGCTAGATTTCATTTCCTAAGAGATCAGGTGAATCAAGGAAATCTTGAAGTGAAGCATTGTCCCAGTGAATCACAATTTTTTTATATTCTCACAAAGGGATTGAAAATTGAGAGATTTTTTACTCTTAGGCAAAAGCTAGGAGTTGTGCAATTTTATAATTAACTTGTTTTGATGTTTGTTGTAGTACATAGATTGGATTAAAAAGGGGTATGTTATAATATAATCCAATTATGGTTGTTATGTTTGTTAGGGTAGTTAGTTAATTGATTATTAGTTAGTTACTTGATACAATTAACTTACTTTAAGGATATATTTTGGTGGGTATATTAGTTTCAATTAGAAAGATTGTTTTAAGGTTATACTTGGGTGGGTATATCATAGAACCGAGTGGGTATATCTGACTATTTAGACCTTTTTTTTACATTTTAATTTGGGTGGCTAGTGTGTCTATAAATACCACCCCACATTGTAACTGATAACAACTTCAATAATAATAATACAATTAATTCATTCAAATTTCTTTCACAAATTCATCCCTTCCTCTCAACCCAAGTGCGGTTATGCTTGTACTAATAATTTATCCTTATATATATTTATTACCTTGTGTGACAAGTTATCCCAATAAATTGGTATCAAGAGCACCGATTTGATCCATAACTTTCATCAATGATAAATGCAAGAATAATCTTCAATCAAATCTACTAGTGTTCAGGGGAGAACACTATGGTAGATGGCGTGCGTAAATGGAGGTCATATTGATGTGTTATATCCATATGTCGTCTTCCACTTTATGTGTTTGAAGGTTGATATTGGATCACATACGACTTCAGTTAATTCTTTCAAAGTTGGTTGTGGTATTGGCCATGTCTCTCTCTCTCTCTCACTCACACACACACACACACACTCTCTCTCTCTCCCTCACTTTCTCTCTCTCTCTCTCTCTCTCTCTCTCTCTCTTTCTCTCTACTATGATTTGGATTTCTTATTTGTTTGGGTTCGCCTGGTTTGATTTCATTTGGTTCCTCTTTATGTTAGTTTGAATTGATTTGATTATGTTTGATTTAGCTTAGTTTTATTTGATTTTGTTAAAAATTGTGTAGTTGGTTTGATTCAGTAAGATTTTATTTGGTTCCATTTGATTTGGATTGGTCACATTTAATTTGGTTCCATTTAGTTTATATCGGATTGATTCAACTTGATTTGATTCTTCTGTTTGATTGGTCTCTCCCTATTGGTTATTCTGTTTGATTGCTTCTCCTTATGAATTCTTTTGTTGTGTTGTTGGTTTTGTTCAGTTCATCTTCTCTCTCTCTCTCTCTCTCTCTCTCTCTCTCTCTCTCTCTCTCTCTCTCTCTCTCTCTCTCTCTCTCTCTCTCTCTCTCTCTCTCTTTTCTTCCTGCCAGAATGTCGCCACCTCTGCTTCTACTTCTATTTTTACTTCTTCTGCTTCTTCTTCCTCCCCCGAGGCGAGTTTCTTTAAAGTATTGTTCTGTACAAAGAAGTACTCATCCGGGAACTATGTCAGTATGTAGATTTTCTCCAAGAACAGAACAATACTTTAAAGAAACTCGCCTCGGGGGAGGAAGAAGAAGCAGAAGAAGCAAAAATAGAAGTAGAAGCAAAGGTGGCGACATTCTGGCAGGAAGAAAAGACCTTGAAAATTGCATAAAATGCCAGACCCAAAATGGTTCTAAACAAACTGTACAACAGATGGTAGAGTTGGAAATCTCTGGAATAAAGCAGTTTTCAATACAAGCAATCCTTGATACAGGAGCAACCTCATGCTGCCCTCAACCAGTCTACAGTACCTAAAGGTTCCTTAGAACTCAATCCCATAATCACCTATTTTAGTGGGATCAGTTCAAGACAAGAGGCGAAGTGGAAGCTAAAGCCAGGATTGATGAAGATAGGGGAGAACCGCTTCAGAACCCCCTGATACATGCTTTTGACATGAGCACCTTGGATGGTATTCAAATACTGATTGGATGCAATTTCATAAGATCCATGTACAGAGGAGGGCTAAGGATTGAAAGAAATGTTCTGACCTTCTATAAGAATGTCACATCAATCAATACAACTAAGGAGGTTGGAGTAGCGGCATCAGCCCTACGAGAACTCGAAATGGAGGAAGAAGAATACTTTAGTATTCAAGAAGCAGTCCTAATAAACGTAGGACAATCAGCCCCAAAATTCCTAAAGAAGTTCCAGAAAACAATCAGAGACCTACAGGAGACAGGGTACATCGCAACAACCCTCTGGCGCACTGGTCAAAGAACAATATCATGTGTAAAATAGAGGTCATTAACAAGGATCTAACAGTGGAAGACAAGCCGTTGAGGCATGTCATGCCAGCAATGGAGGAATCCTTTCGAAAACACATAAATGCCTTGCTAGAAATCAAAGTCATACGGCCAAGTAAGAGCAGGCACAGGACCATGGCAATGATCGGAAATCGGGAACCAAAATTGACCCTATCTCAGGGAAGGAAACAAAAGGCAAGGAGCGATTGGTCTTCAACTACAAGACCTTGAACGAAAACACATACAAAGACCAATACAGCTTATCAGGAATCATACAATACTCAAGAAAATTGGAAAATAGCAGAAACTACTCCAAGTTTGATCTAAAATCTAGATTCGCACCAGATTGCTATGGATGAAGATTCAATCCCATTGACTGCATTCATTGTCCCAGGAGGACTTTTTGAATGGCTAGCTATGCCTTTCGGTCTTAAAAATGCACCCGCAGCTTTTCAGTGGAAGATGGATAACTGCTTCAAAGGAACTGAAAACTTCATAGCAGTATACATGATGACATCCTTTGTCTTTTCCATGAATGAAGAGGAGCACGCCAGGCACCTACAAAAGGTTTGTAGAGATCATAAGGAAAAATGGCTTAATCCTATCCCCCACAAAGATGAAAATAGCGACCAAGGAAGTTGAGTTCTTAGGAGCCATAATCAAACAAGGAAAAATCAGATTACAGCCTTATATCATCAAGAAAATTCCTAATTCGATGAGAAGAGACTAATGGATAAGAAAGGACTACGAGGTTTCTTAGGGATTCTTAATTACGCCCGTAATTACATCCCAAACCTAGGAACCCTGACCGGCCCGTTGCACACAAAAACCAGCCCCCATGGAGATAAAAGGATGAAACCCAGTGACTGGAAAATCATCCGGCAAATCAAAAATATAGTACAAAACTTGCCTGACTTGGAAATCCGCCATAAAACTCATACATAATCATAGAAACAGATGGGTGCATGGAAGGATGGGGAGGGATTTGTAAATGGAAAAGCAAAAGGAATGACCCAAAAAGTACTGAGAAAATCTGCGCCTACGCCTCAGGAAAGTTCCATAAGGTTAAATCTACCATAGATGCCGAGATACATGCCTACATGGAATCCTCTTAGATAAATTTAAAATTCACTATCTCGACAAAAGGGAGATTCCCTTAGAACAGATTGTCATGCTATTATCAGTTTTTACAATAAATCTGTTCAAAACAAAACCGCCTAGAGTTAGGTGGTTAGCCTTCACAGATTTCATAACTGGTTCCGGGGTCAGCATTAATTTTGAACACATTGAGGGAAAACAAAATATCCTTGCAGACACCTTATCCAGAATTGCTCATTTTGTTGCTTTTGCAGGATGTCACGAGCAGGGAGCTCAAGCACACAACCACCTTCTTCTTTTCGAAGAAGCAATTCAGGAATGGCAGAAAGTTCCTCAGCATCAGCAGAGTAATTATGCTCAAAGACTAATCCAGGCAACAATGCAGAAGATCCCTTCTCAATGTTGGAACAGATATATCAGGCCTGACAAACATCAGGACCACTCACCCTTGAAGCTTTCTCATAAATGGGAGAAGTTGCCAATGGATTATTCGACCGCCAAGGAAGAGGGTTCAGGCTGAACTCAGCGTACTCCATCAGATGTCAGAAGCAAGGATCAACAAATGCAGGCGACTCTCAACCAGAGACAACTATTAGAACGATCAAAGGCCACATGTCAGCAAATCAAGCCAAGGAACTCAGAAGATACACCGTAAGCTACAGCGCTGGATTCGGGAACACAGATATACCCACGTGTAACGAGGACCAGCACATGGAGCCCAACCACTAGCCTTGTCAACACCAGCTTTTGTCACTATCATCTTTTGTCACTGTCATCTTTTTGTAAAGTTTCTTGTCCGTTTGTAATAATGGGGAACAGATAAGATTCCTTCCACTAGCTTTAAGACTT